>CM019828.1:149774837-150374837 GCA_009763385.1 Coix lacryma-jobi var. lacryma-jobi
GGGATTAGAACTAAGAGCAATTAGAAGGAGATGAAGCAACCAATCAGTTCTAGATCGGTATCCTCAGAAAATCAAATCGTTTTAGTGGCCGCCGAGCAACATACCATGAGTATCGTCCCGGGTCAGGGGATAGAACCGAATCCCTAAACCTAAGAAATCAGAAGGGGAACCGAATCCCTAACCCTAAGAACTCAGAAAGGATCGGGGATAAAAATGGTTTTCGCTCGATTTCTAACCCTAACAATCAGAAAGGCTCTCTCCTACCTGGGGCCGGTTATCCCGTAAGACGCCGATGCGGCGGCCTTCCATGGTCGGCCGGCGAGATCTCAGTGCCGCCGGCCGCGCCCCGGCATCAGCACCGTCGCGGGGCCACTCGACGGCACCGCGCTCTACCCAGAGGGGAGCGCGAGCAACGGCGAAAGGGCCCGCGGCGGCGCCAACCCTACTCCAGTAGCGTCCTCGCCGTCGACGTTGAGAAACAGCGGTGATGGCTTCTTCAGTGGAGGCGCCAAAAGGGGGAAGAGAATGTGGTTAGGGTTTCAGGGAGCGTCGGCCGAAGGGGTTTTGTCCTCCCGATCTCGGCGCTCAGCCATCCGATCTGGATGGACGGTTGGGATGGCTTGGGCCGTCTTTCGGCCCAGGAGGGAGAAGAGATTCCCGACCCAGGCCCAGGTTACGGCCTGGGCGCGGGGACGGAGCCCTCAGCGCGTGTGGGTCGGGCCGTTTTTTTTTTGCAGCTGGGCCGCGCGCAGAGTGCCGCGAGCAGGCTTCAGCCAAAGCGCACGGTACAGTTTTTTTTTTTTTTTCGGAAGAAGTTTTAATGAATTTTCTGTTAAGTTTTGATACTAATCTCTGCACAAATCTTAATCCAACGATAATTATTTGTTCAGAGACTAGTCAAGTAATGTATAAGAGCTTCTGGAAAATATTGTTAAGAGTTTGATCACGTTTTCCGCTGCAAAGTTTATTTTTTGTTCTTTAATTAAATTCGAACCAACGGGAGAATTAATTGTTAGAACAATTATTAAATTTAGATATTCAGAAAATTTGTAATATTGTTATATTCTGACCAACGTTGATTATATCAATATTATAAATGTTTTAGTTTCATCAGCTTTATGCATTATTTCTATTTCTGCCCAACGGTGATATATAAATAATGCAGAAGGAATTGTATGTTTTAATACTGACCAACGTTTTTTAAAACATGCAATTTTTATGGATAAGATATTATTTGTGTTAAAGTATCTCACTATTCTGTCAATGGTTTTCAGGGATCAACTGGATCGCTCAGATTCCACCTCTAACTGGGAACAACTATAAGAAGTGGCGCGAGCAGCTTGAGTTAGCCTTGGTCATGACGAACAATGACCTTGCTCTCTCTTCACCGTGTCCCGTTGCTCCAGAGGAGCCAATGAGAGAGGAGAATGAGGAAGATGCCGCTTTTGCGACACGCAAAAGGGATCATGCTGATAAGAGGATGTCCTATGACTTAGAGAAAAGGCAATGGGACAGTTCCAATAAGAAATGTCTCACTTTAGCTAAGGCTACGATTTCAGAGCCTATCAAAGGGTCTATCCCTGAGACACCCACCATTACTGAGTATTTAGAACATGTTAAGAGAATCAGTTCCATGGAACTACTAAGTCTTAGGCAAGTGCTCTTATCAAAGAGCTTTGCAATAAGAAATACAATGGTGGTGGCGTTAGAGACCACATACTTAGAATGAGCACCATAGCTGCTAAGCTGAGTCTTGATGTGAAAATTAAGTTACCCGATCCATTTGTCATTCACATGATCTTTGCCTCACTGCCAAGTGAGTTTGACACATTTTATGTCAATTACGACATTTTGCCTGATGACTGGAACATGGACAAGCTCATTAGTATGTGTGTGCAAGAGGAAGAGCGCATTAAGGCTTCACGTGGGGACTCTGCTCTCTATGTGAAGGATAATAAGAGAAAGTTTTTCAATAAGAATGCTAAACCACAAGGGAAACCAAAGTGAGATGGCAGCTCATCCTCCAATGTTAATGCCAAAGGAAAGGCCCCTCAGTTCCAATCTCACCCTCAGTTACCATCTCAGCCACAGTTCCCATCTCAGCCTCAGTACCAGAAGGGACAGAAGATCCCTGTAGACAAAGATCAGTGCATGTACTGCAAGGAAAGGGGGCATTGGATGAAAGATTGCTCTGGGTTCCTGAAGTTCCTGAGTAAGAATGGTGAGGATATTATTACATTTGTAGATGAATCCTTGTTTCTAAGTTATGACAAATCCACTTGGTGGGTTGATTCAGGTGCAACTACTCATGTTGCTAATTCTTTTCAGGGTTCACTACGAGGAAGACCCTGCAAAGAGGAGAAAGAACCATTAAGGTGGCTAATGGAGTACAAGTCGACGTCCAAGCCATTGGAGACGTATCATTAGAATTAGTAAATGGTTTTGTACTTAGGCTTCATGATGTACTCTATGTTCCTTCTTTGCATCGAAACTTAATAAGTGTGTCTAAGTTAGATGATGATGGATTGGCTTGTCATTTTGGAGATGGCAAGTGTAAGATACTATTTAATAATCAGTGTGTTGGTCTTGCCTTCCGACAAGACAAACTTTATTTGTTATCCATTTCTGAGAATGTTAATGTTATAAGTTCTGAGAATAAGATTGCTTCCTCATCTATGAATGTAAGTAAAAAGTGTAAGAATATTCAGGTTGACTCTTCAAAATTGTGGCATTGTCGATTAGGCCACATTTCAAGGGGGAGAATTGATAGATTAGTCAAGACTCTAAAATTCTTCCGCCATTAGAACTATCAGAATTAGATCAATGTGTTGATTGCATTAAAGGTAAGTACGTTAAGAAAATTAAGAAAAATGCCAAACGAAGTGCGGGGACTTTAGAAATAATCCACACCGATATATGTGGACCGTTTCCCGTCATGAGTGTGGATGGTTATGACTCGTTTTATAACATTCACTGATGACTACTCACGTTATGGCTACATCTATCTGATTAAAGAAAGATCAGAAGCTTTAGATAAGTTTAAGATATTTAAGGCAAAAGTAGAAAATCAACACAACAAGAAAAAAGATAGTAAGATCAGATCGTGGTGGAGAATACTATGGGCGACATACCCCGTATGGTCAAGTTTCAGGACCTTTTGCAAAGTTTTTTCAGGAGCATGGCATAGTTGCTCAGTATTCAATGCCAGGAGAACCTCAACAAAATGGAGTGGCTGAAAGAAGAAACTGTACCCTGATGGATATGGTAAGAAGCATGGTCAGTTACTCCACCTTACCGATAAGTTTGTGGATCGAGGCGTTAAAAACCGCCATTCATATCCTTAATCGTGTACCCAGTAAGTCGGTGCCCAAAACATCGTATGAGTTATGGACAGACGGAGTTCCCTCACTTAAGCATTTAAGGGTGTGGGGCTGTCCAGTTGAGGCTAAAGTCTTTAACCCAAATTCAGGAAAATTAGATCCTAAGACTGTTAGTTGTCATTTCAATGGCTACCCAGACAGATCAAAAGGCTACCGCTTTTATTGCCCTAACAGGCATACAAAGTTTGTAGAAACAAGACATGCTGAGTTTTAGAACATGATGTGATCAGGGGAGCAAGGTGGTTCAAGAAGTTAACTTAGAGGAAAACGGGTTCACGCCCCTACCCCGATGTTTCAGGAACCATTCTTCATGCTACCTGTTGTTGCTGCGCCAACGGTGTTAAGCACTGTAGTGCCAGCACCTGTTGTTGAGCCTCCCTTGCCGACAGAAAATGGGAATCTGGAACCTGTCCTTCAGGAGCCTTAGAACCACCTGTCGTGCATGGGGAAGAACAACAACAGCCCCAAATGGCGTCAAATAATGAGAACATTAGAAGGTCACATAGAGTTAGAAGATCAGCTATATCAGATGATTATGAAGTCTCTATGAGGCGAAGAGTTTCATATGGAGGATGATCCCACTACATATGAACAAGCCATGAGAAGCGAGCACTCAGATAAGTGGTTAGAAGCTATGAAAGATGAGCTCAGATCCATGGATTCCAACAATGTTTGGGATTTAGTGGAAATTCCTAAAGGAGCCAAGACAGTAGGCTGTAATGTAAATGGGTCTACAAAACTAAATGTGACTCCCAAGGGAATATTGAGAGATATAAGGCGCGACTTGTGGCAAAGGGTTTTACCCAAGAGAAGGAATTGATTACAATGAGACCTTTCTCCTGTCTCATGTAAGGATTCTTTTAGAATAATAATGGCGCTAGTGGCACATTATGACTTAGAGTTGCATCAAATGGATGTTAAGACGGCATTCCTTAATGGGGATCTAGAAGAAGATGTTTACATGGCACAACCGAAAGGTTTTGTTGTGGAAGGAAAAGAAAAGAAGAAATGGGATGTCGCTAAGAAAGTACATTTATGGGTTAAAACAAGCTTCGAGACAGTGGTACTTGAAGTTTGATAACACCATAAGACGTTTTGGGTTTAAGCTAATGTTGAGGACAATTGTGTGTATGCAAAGTTTAAGAATAGTAAGTTCATCTTTTTGGTCCTATATGTGGACGATATTTTGCTGGCAAACAATGATGTCGGTCTGCTAATGGAAACAAAGAAGTTCTTGTCCTCGCTTTTGATATGAAGGATCTCGGTGAAGCCTCTTTTGTTCTGGGGATAGAGATTCACCATGATAGAAGCAAAGGGGTATTAGGTTTGTCTCAGAATGCATACATAGATAAGATTCTTAAGAAATATAGTATGCATAAGTGCAGCCCATCACCTGCACCCATAGTCAAGGGCGATAAGTATGGGGAACATCAGTGCCCCAAGAATCAGATAGAGCTCGAGCAAATGAGATCAGTTCCTTACGCATCCGCTGTCGGAAGTTTACAATATGCTCAGATTTGCACTCGCCCTGACATAGCTTTCGTTACCGGGTTACTTGGCAGATATCAGAAAATCCAGGCATAGAACACTGGAAATTAGTAAAGAAAGTCTTGCGCTATTTGCAAGGCACAAAAGGCTTCATGCTAACCTATAAGAATCAGATTCCCTTGAGATAGTAGGGTTCTCAGATTCAGATTATGCGGGGGAGGAAAGAAAATCCACTTCGGGTTATATTTTCACCCTTGCAGGTGGGGCTATATCGTGGAAAGCTCCAAACAAACTCTCGTTACATCATCCACAATGTATGCGGAGTTTGTAGCATGTTATGAGGCCTCGGGGCAGGTGAACTGGCTTAAGAAGTTCTTACCCGATTAGCAGTGGTAGACAGCATTCAGAAACCACTTAAGTTATACTGCGATAATAATCCTGCAGTTGAATATGCTCACAACAATAGGTCAAGTGGTGCTGCCAAACACATTGACATTAAGTACTATGTTGTGAAAGATAAAGTTTGGGATCATGTCATTAGTCTTGAGCATATAAGTACAGATAAGATGTTAGCGGATCCGTCACAAAAGGCTTACCACCCAACGTGTTTAGAAGACACGTAGCCGGCATGGGGTTAAGGGAAAGCCTATGATTCCTGAACAGTTAGGGCCCAATTAGTGTTCGTTTCAAGTTAGAGAGATGTATTGTAGCTGTTAAGTCCAACGGCAATTGGCTGGAACGACGAGACACGCTCTAGCATTTCTCCATAATGGAATGGCGCCAAATAAGATAAGTATTTAAGATAAGATTAAGATAAGTTATTAGAAGAGATCAAGGGGAGAATGTTAGTGTTGATCTCCTCCCGTTGGTAGGCCCAACGGCCCACCGGAACTTGATCCCGCCCTGATGGGGGAGCCCAACCATCTATGGTTGGGGGGCCCTGTCACTCTGCGGTACATAAAAGGAGGTGGGAGGCCGGAGCTCAGATCACGAGGTTCACTGCAGCCGCCACTCCACCCACAGTCCTACCCTAATCCGATCTCCTAGGGTCGCAGTCAGTGACGGAAAGTCCTCCTCCGCCGCACTGCATCGACACCCGACGTCACTCCACGACCGTCGCTGCCTAAGCGCAGAGAAGACCGGTGACTCCCATGGCGGACTCCAGCTCCACCTCAAGCCCGCCGATGGTCGGTAACACTATCGCGCCCCCTTCTGTCCCTCTTTTTCTCTCTAATCTAGTAGATCAATAGGAATACTTGTTTACCCAAGTTAAGCACCCGTCTGATATACTGGTTAGTGATTATTAGTCTAACACTTTTTGCTATCCTCTGCTGCCTCCAAAGCTGCAGTTCCATGCATGCTCTGAAAGGATGCAGTTCAGTGGTTGTGAATCAGATATTGCATGCATCCTACCTATCAAGACCAAGAATTTCAGATGCCCTTCCTTTTGTTTTTGGGTACAGGAGCTGAAATGCAGATGAATGACTTTGCTGCAGCTTTGTTTGTTTGGTCAGTCAGGATAAGCACATGCTGGACGAACAGCCGAGCAGAGAAACACGTGCTTGGAGACCAAGTGAGAAATCTGCTGACACGAGCTGGAAATTGCGATCCGAGTCCAATTTCATGATTTTTGTATAAGCTTTCTGCCTGACTAATGCAGATTGCAGTCTTCTGCAAACGCTGACCAGACCACGAATGGTAGATACAAATGGGCTGGGCTTAGCCCATGCATGCATGTCTCAGGCCCAATGGTATACGGTTGAGGAAATCCCCTGAGTTTTATTTTATTATAAAAATCAAATTCTTCACTTCACCGATAGAAACACACACACACAAAAAAAAAAAACCGTGTCAACCAAAGGTGAAACAATTTATGTAGAGATTGGCTAATAAACAGCCTCCCTTACTACTAAGATCTCACGCACAGATATGGACATTGATAAAGATGGAGGGGGCATTGTTTTATGAAAGTAAAATGGTGAAAAATAATACTGAATAGCAATGTCTATAGAAGTAGAACATATCTAAGTCGATATTTTGGAGTCGAGCTCTTGGAGAAGAAACATTCTAGAGAAAGGAACACACATGAAATTGATAGGTCTTCCTTGGGTATGGCATGAGATACATTAGTCTTAAAATCGCTACGAAGTCCGGTAGCAACGCGCGAGGAGTATTTTTCTCAGAAAAGCAAACAATGGAAAATAGCTGAGGTCGATATAGGAGGTGGTGCATAAGAGCAATGTCAAAATCTTATTGCTCTATGAGGTGGTGAGAGAAAATAGATAAATGTATGATAGAAAAACATTCGTTGGTGTCCACTAAAAAAATGTTCGACAAAGGCTCAAAAATGTATGAAAGGAGGAAAAAAGAGTGTTATCGACAATAGCAAGTTTGAGGCCTCAAAAAAAGAAAAAAAAAATGGGGAAAAGGACTGCGAATGATTTTATATAAATGTTCGAAAAGTAGCAGCTTTTTTTGTCCAAACTGTCTCTTCCACGTCTTTTCGGGTTCTCTCTCTCGCTACCCTCCGCCGGCGGAGGAGCTCATGGCATCCTCCATGGCCGCCGCTGCCGCCTGCGCCACCGCCACCGCCCTCTCGCCATCGACCGCGACGGCCCAGAGGCCGTCTGTCCAGGGCCGCCTGGTCTTACCCGCCGCGCCCGCCCGCTCCCACTCCATCCGGCTCCGCGCCGCCGGCCGCCGGTCGCCTCGGGCAACCAAGGTACTCCCTCTCGGCCTACGACTTGCCTCCGCGTAATTCGCTTCGGTTAGATTGGCAGCTAGCGTAGCGCAAGGGGACGGTTGGATTTCGCATGTATTGCTGCTTGCCTGTTCCTTGCGGACGTTTGGAGGATTCTCCAGACATGGATGGGGGGATTGGAGGAGAACCGTAGCATAGATCTCGCTAATTCTAGCCATTCCATTCCCCGTGGGGTTAGCTTGATAATGGCGCCAGTTTCTTCATGGCGGAATTTAATTCTGCTGTTCATTTCAGGTCGTGGTGGCAGCGTTGGCTGACCCACTCAAGGTCATGATATCAGGGGCTCCGGCGTCCGGCAAGGGCACACAGTGTGAGCTCATCAAGACCAAAGTAAGCGATTCATTTATGAACAAGAACAGCCTCATGTACAGCGAGTGCAGAGCTTGGCAGCAGTTGAGCTAGCATTTTTCTGATAATTTGCAGTTCGGTTTGGTGCACATCTCCGCCGGAGATTTGTTGCGGGCGGAGATCGCTGCTGGCTCTGACAATGGGAAGCAGGCCAAGGAATTCATGGAGAAGGGCCAGCTCGTGCCTGATGAGATTGTCGTTAATGTGGGTTGGGTCATGTTCTCTTTTTGGGTTTTCCATTTATATATGCATTCCAAGTCGCTGTTGGTGCTCATAAAGAAGAATGATCTTGCATTTCTGCCAGATGGTGAAGGACCGTCTTCTGCAACCAGACGCTCAGGGAAACGGTTGGCTGTTGGACGGGTACCCGAGAAGCTATTCGCAGGCCATGGCGCTGGAAAACCTTGACATCCGGCCTGATATTTTCATTCTGTTAGATGTAAGTGTACAGCTCGATCAAATTATTGACGCATACTGGAAATCGCACTTGTCCTTTAATGCATCCTCTGTTCAAATGAAATTAACTGCAGCACTCCAGTGATTAGATTTTAGGAATGTGGAATTTGTACCTTTGGCTCATTCTTTGCTACTATAGGTTCCAGATGAACTCCTTGTTGAAAGGGTGGTTGGAAGACGGCTTGATCCTGTAACAGGGAAAATATATCATTTGAAGTATCTCCACCAGAGAATGAAGAAATCGCTTCAAGGCTTACTCAGAGATTTGATGATACTGAAGAAAAGGTACATATTTGTAGTGGTTATTGGTAAGAGTAATGTCAAATGGAATTGCCGGGTCTATCATTAAACATGATATAATTGCTTATCTAGGTATTACATTGTTACTGCAAAGTGTCTTTCTTTGGTCTTCTACTAAGCAATCAAGATCAGCATGCTTTATGATGCGTCTGCTGGCCATATCTAAACTATTCAATGCACATATGTTCAAATCCACTGACACACCTTACATTTCCATTTGAGAGCTGAAAGCACATCTATGGTATAAAAATCCTACATTTGTAGTGTGCAAGGCTGCCCTCTGATGGTCAAGGCTTTTTTCACTGTTGCCTGTTCTTGTGATGATCTATCATTGTGGTTTCATGTGGTAGAGTTACTGATATAGGATGATTCTTCTTCAACTGCGTGTTATGATGGCTTGCTTACCTCTACTCGATCAGATATTTTCATCAATTGCTTGGCTGTTTATGTAGATCAGAAAAATCAGTGAGCATGGTGTTATGAGAATCCACTTCTGACACATCTTGCTTTTGTTGTTTTACAGGTTAAGTTGAGGCTGCAGACTTATTACCAAATATCGAGTCCTTGCTATCAACATATAAGGATATTATTGTCAAAGTAGGCACCATCTCTTTTAACTGAAAAATATCTTCTCCATCAGTTCTCTCAAGGCTGATGTGCATTTCTGCTAGATGTTTTCGATAGACTTAGTACATTTCATGAAATCACCCTAGCAAGGATTAATCTGGCATCCTGAGTACTTGCAAGCAGTTTTTTTTTTGTTCTGATACTTGCATGGAGTAACACTTGCCATTGTTAATTTCTCTATCTATCACCTGTGCGCCACATGGGTTTTACCTATTTCTCAGTCGCTTCTTGTTCTGTTTTTGATATACTAGTGTTAATATATTATTCACTAGTGTCTAATTATATAGGCATGATAACATAAAACTTGTTGATTAGTATCTGCCTGTGATGCTAAATTATAGTATCGTTCAACAATCATGCTTTATCCAGTCACCTATCTGGCTATCTGTGCAATTAAACAATCGCCTACCTTCCTTGGATGCATGTTGGTGTACTAACTATCAAACCTTTCTTTTGTTACTGGTTTCTATTATTTAGGTGCAAGGAGATGCCAAAGTGGATGATGTCTTTGCTGAGATCGACAAGCTGCTGGGTTCTAGCCTGGAGAAGAAAACAGAAATGGTGTCCAGCTCATGAGCAAGGAAAAAAAAAAAGATTGGGTGCAGGTCCGACAAGTTCATGTAATGTAAGCCATCTCACATGATAGGAACTTCTCCAAGCGGATGTAGTTGAAGCATAGGCCGACACGTACATGTAATCTAAACCGTCTCACATGATGGAAACTTCTCCATGGGGATGCTGTCAAAGCATAGGAATTTTTTTTTCTCCAATTGTTAATTGTACGCGACTGGAAGCGTCGTAGAATCTGAGGGCTTAAGAGATCCTCTGCTGCTGCTGCTGCTGCTGTACATGTTTTGTTGCTTGCTTGTGAACATACATGTCATGTTGTTTCTCAACTGGAGGAGAAATGGTGTCAGTGCATTGATTTACAGCACTAGTGATTGGTGTTGTCTTAAGGTTAATCAGTGTTGTGTTGCAGCTCTGGTGGTAGCAGCCTCAACTAGTGGAGCAGCCTGCCTTTATATATGTTTAAAATTGAATTACTTGCTGATTAGTCACTTGCTATAGGTCAGGTCAGGAGTCTTCATGCGACTGCAGTTTCTTTGTTAACCTGCTGTAGCATTTCCGTACATGGCTTGTGAAGAGGAAGCAGGATTGTAAAGTGAGCAAGACCTGAGCAACAGCTCTTGCAGTCTTGTCTGAATTCCATCGGATGGGGAGCGGCATTTCACCTGTTCTTCTCCGAAAAGAAGATTGCTGGCCACATCTCCTTCAGATCGGGAACCGTGTGGCCAAGATTTTCGTTTTAACCAAAGTAGCCAATAATCTTTTGCGCCCGTTCAAGTCAACACCAAAGTTAGCCTGGTCAACAAGTCAAAATCCAGTCAACCAGCATTATTTAGCGAATGTACTATATTTGCTCGACCACAAACTTGTTACGAGGCGGACGTACTACCTTCTGTCTGGGAGCATTTAGCGTATGTTTTATTTTTATTAGTTTCGTTCCACATTTTTTGGACAAACTTTGCTCAAACAAAAAACGCACGAGGGAAATTAGAATATGAAGCAACCTCGCTTACCCGCAATGGTTACAGTCAGTTGTTGGCTCCAAACCAACTTCTCCAATAGTTCTAACTTTAACACATACCTTTTAACATAGATAACCCCACATCACACTCTCACATAACTTTAAAATATGTGTAAGAATCTAGCTCTTGATTAAGAGCTAGTTGTTCTATCTCCTCTATTAAATATAAGAAAAATACTTAGAGCTAGTTTAAAAGCCAATTGTTGGAGCTGCACTTAGTAGATAGTTTTGCGTTTACAAACTTTTAATCCTTCAGATAATCTTCCTTTTTCGGAATACTAAAAAATTATGCAGCCAATCTCTCTACTCGGTTCCCCAAAAAAAATCACTTTACTCGTGGCCGCCGAGGGGTGTTAGTTTCCAATTTTTTATGTCTGGTTTCCGTAGCACTTTCGTGTTTTTGGGAAAATTTGTCTAAATATAGACTAAAAAGGTTCAAAAGATTCGTCTCGACATTTACAGATAAAAAATACAATTAGTTTATTTAACCTATATTTAATACTGCATATATGCGTCTAAAAATTCGATGTAACAGATACTTGGTAAATTTATCATGATTCGGGACGAGACTTGATAGACACTTTCAGATGTTTTTTTCCCCTTGGGAATCTATTCAGATAGGACTCAGTGGACAACTCTCGGATGTTGCAAATGGTATGGGGAGCTTCGAACAATGTAAAAAAATGCAATTGTAAGGCAGTTTTTAACCACACACTACGAAGTAATTAGTCAGTCTCGCCTACAAAAATGGAATTTGCACATCACCATTAGCAGTTCAGTTCCATTTAAGATTTTCTTGACAGTTGTGGCATCTACACCGTCTTAGTCCCACATTTTTACAACAAAACAACAATAAACTTCTAACTACCCAATAGAATTTCCACTGCATAAGTATTCACGTAACACGAAAATCCCACGGCAAAAAAAAAAAAACGGGGAATTCATCTATTTCTAAGAAAATTAAATGGACAACAGGTCCAATGATTCTCAAGTAACAAAACACGATAATCTAGAATAACTTTACTGGATAAAATCAAATTATTGTACACGCAACACAACTGCAAGACAAGAAGATAACTTGTCCAACAACCAAAGGAACCGGTACACAGTTCACTGGATAAAACAAAATAAAAAAATATTACACATGGACCAACACAATTGCAAGATAATTAGCTTATGACAACTAGCTTCCAGTTGCACCTTATTATTACATCTTAGCACCGGCTGCAACTTGCAAAGTCTGCCTAGGCCAAGTGGTAGGAAATAATGCCCATACCATCATCCACTGCATCTGCAATGCACCGTGAGCAAAGCTCCACAAAGGTCAGCTTAGTTGTAGGCTTAACTTTATCCTTGATGTACCTTCTTATAGCCACCACTGCTCTAGATATTTGCTCGGCCACAAACTTGCTACGAGGCAGACCCAAACCATCATAGCAACATGAAAACTCACCGTAACAATCAACGACACCCAGTGTAAGGCTATCAGTGGTATCCAGTGTAAGTCTCTCAAGTGAGACCGCGCTCTTGACAATGCAACATGTTAGCTCAACCAAGCTTTTTGTGGAGTGGAATCCTACGAACTCCATAGTCTTGAGATGGTCATGGTGTAGTTCTGGAAGCTGCCTCAAAGGTGAAGAACCTACCAATTCATGCCCCATATCTGCCAGAGGTACCTGAAGACAATTTGTAAATAAAACCAGGAAATTGAATCAATGAAATGCACTCAAAATAATTAAGTCACCACATTTATTAATTTATTACTGGATATATAGGATGGTCGACAGTGCTGCCTTTACCTCCAGCCGCCAAGTCTCCAAGGAAGGAGACGCGTCCAAGAAAGAAATCAGAGAAGAATAAATGTAGGATGGGAATAAGGTCGATGAGGTAATCTGAATGTCCAGGTGCTTGAGGTTGACGAATTTGGTGGGCAGCATTGGTGTATTATCCTGCACAATAACAGATACAAGTCATGTTCAGATTAATTATGCGCCTGCCTGCACATAACGGTATGACCACTATTGTATGAATGTATATATCGCCACTTTGCAGTATACCTCATGAATCGAACTTAAATTTAGAATCTCAAGATTTGGCATAATGGACGGAAGCTCAGCACGAGCATAACCAGCAGCATTAGCAAAATTCAAGTTCGAGAGCTTGATCGTCTGCGATGCTTCCCCAAGCAAGAGTTTTACATTACATGTTGTAAAAAGGCTAAAGTTGGAGATACTTGGAGCTTTGGTCTCAATAATTTGCAGAGCACCACATCCATCAACCAACAGGTAGCTGAGCTGCTGCAGCACAGAAGGTATCTTGAGGGAAATTATCTCTTCGCAATTCTTGAGATCCAAGCGCTCCAAAGCAAGGGAGTTGGAAAGAAGGCACTCCAATTCATCCTCCGTGATACACACAGAATGCAGACGCAAACTTGTTAGGCTTCTAAAGGGGCCAAGATCAGCCGTGGCGCGGAAGACACAAAGAGTCCAGATGAAGACACCGGATTGAGTTTCTAACCCCCACAGATAAAACTGATGAGCATGGGAAGCTGTACTTTTTGCTTACAAATGGAGACACAAGAGTGAGCTCTTCAATCCCTGGGGTTACAGCAAACTTGAGCCACCTGTCGAGATGAGGAAAGCATGTGTATTCTTTACGTAAATGAAGCCTCAATATCCTCACGCCAATTCCTGAGTGATCTTTCAGGATGCTCTCTATTCTGCGCCTTAAACTTCCGTTATCCTTCTTAACCGTTTCCGAACTCAAAATTAGCTTAGAATAACATCTCCAGGAACTCAGAAAGGCCTGAGAAAGGCAAGCAGCACGAGCAGCAGCATCCATTGGCATTAAAGAATGTATATGGCGCCATATATCCTGCATGCATAATAATGGGATGAAGACAGGTGTAATTTCAATCAGATAAGTATAAATTGCCAAACTGAAAACAGAGAAGTTGGATTTCCGACAAGGAAAAAAATACAAATACTGATGGCCAGCACTGATTAACTACTATGATATTTTTAATTATCTATTCTTGCTTGCATGAGAGGACACAGAGTAAACAATGTGTCTGTCAAAATGCAAGAGATGATGATGTTTTATTGTGCAATATCAGGTCAAAATCGCAGAAGTGACTAGTAAGAGATCCTAGGGTAATATGGTTATTTGCATATTTCATCAAGTAACAACGGTACGGCATCAACAGTCGGTCCCATGTCTCTCAGGTTCTGCGCGTTCAGATCTTGAGCTAAAAAAAAAATAACAAAATAGCACCCTTTAGAATTTTATATGTTGCCATACCTCGGGAAGGCATGGGATTGAATACCCCAACGTTTGTTTGTCTCGAGAATTGCCATCACCGAGACCTTGACAGGATGAGTCCTTAATTTCGTCTAGTGTAGCAACGGATCCACCATCTGCATACCAACAAACACGGTTGTGAAAAATCAATATCAATCAAATAAAATTTATAATTGCTATACGAGTCTAAACAATGAACCATCAACGAACAGATGATAATATAATAATAAAAAAAGCTAACAGATGAAAAAGATAATTTTTTTATGAGAAGAAAGGGAAAAAAACAGCAAACGATCGAATCAGGAGATGATTAGGCTTACACCGGGCTAAGGTGGCTTGCTGACTCCTCCCCTGGGTCTCGCTCTGAATTTCCATGGTGCGAGTGGAAGGCGACACACCTCACCTCCCCGAGATCTAGATCTCGTGGAGTTTCCCCCAGATCTCGCGAGTTTCTCTGTTACCCTCCAGATATAGCTCCTCTCTTGCATGCTCTATCGATGTATCCATCTTAGTAGCATCCGTATATATGTAGCCTCCCTCACGCGCCAGATTTGGACTGGATGATTGAATCTGAGTCCAATTAGGCACCGGCGGGAGGTCGGGGAAATTAGGGACTCTTCTGTCCCTGTTGGAATCCGATTAGGCACCGCTACTCCTGCTTCGCGCCGCCGCCGATGCGGCCCCCAGCCAGATGTTGCTCCTCGCCACCGCCGTGGCCTCCTGCCGTCTGTCTGCTCCTCGGCAGCAGCAAGAAAGGGAAGAGATGGGATGGCCATCGCTCTGCAGCAAGAAAGAGGTGGAACGGGACGCGCCGCCGTCGCGCTGCTGCTCTGCCGCGGCTGCGGCGGAGCATCTCCAGCAGCTCCCCAATATAACTCCCCCAATAAGATAGTATTGGGGTGGCCCAATAATAATTTTACAGGTATTGGCAGAGATACCACAGCAGATCACCAATAATCTCTCCCAATATATGGGACTCACTTGTCAGCAACTATTTATTTATTTCTTTTTCTTCCCTCCGCTCGATTCATCTATATCCCGCAGCCGCAGGGCACGCTCCCACCGTGCTCCCTACCGTCGTTCCTGCGCCGCCACTCCCCACCGCGGCCTCGACCACACGCCCGTCGCTCCCCCTCCCCAAATCCGCGTCCTCCTCGAGCTGCAGTCCCCGACCATGGAGCTGCCGTTCCTGCGCCGCCACTCCCCAAATCCGAAGCTTCCCAGGCTCACGAGTTCGGGGACTGCAGCTCGAACACCTCCTCCTCCTCCCCCCCCCCCCCCCCCCCCCCCCCCCTCATCAGCCGCCACTGTGCGCGAGTTCTAGCAGATCCGGAGCTTGGAGCGCCCCTACCATTCACAGGTCATAGGCCATGGCCGCCGGTAGTGGTGGCGGCCATGGTGGACCTGGCCGGTGGTGGCACTGGCGGCCATGACAGTGAGGTGTCAACGCATGGACCTAGCGGCGGCGGGAGCAAAGTGACAGTTGAGCGTAGGCCATAGCGTATTGGGGGAGATACAACTCCCCCTCTGTTTGACGGGAGAAGATGAGATTTTTGGTGGCCACCAAAAAATGGGAGGAGTATTGGGGACTGCTGGAGAAGAAAAAGTAGCTCATCTCTTCCAATATGACAGTTTTAGGGATGAGGTGTGGAATTGGGGGACTGCTGGAGATCATTTTAGGGCACCCGAAATGCTAGCTCTAACTGACGGCGGTGGACGGCGACGGCGACGGCACGCGAGAGCGAGAAGGAATCGGTGGGGTATCGGGAATCGAGGAGGAGACGGGAGGAGGGAGGGAGGGAGAGTGGGTGTGCAGCTGGCTTTTGCTTGGATTTCGCTTTTTGTTTCTTTCTAGTAGGTGGGCGCATTAGGAGTAGGGTTATTTGGATCGGTACTATTACAATTTTTGGAAGTTTGAGATATACCATTACAATTCATGTAATCTGAAATCTACCATGACAATTTAATATCTCATTGAGCAATACCATTCTCTACGTCTGCTACCAGCTTGGACCCGTTCTCAGACGTACGTGGACCTTGCGTATTTTCGTATGGACGTTTTTGCCCTTGTGTCAAACCTGAAAGGACCCAACGCCCGTGCACCCATCTCCCATCTCATCTTCTTCGTCTTGTTCGCTCTCAGCACATCGCGACGGCGGCGGCGGCGCCGCCAGCGCCCTGGAGGCCGCGACCCACTCCACTGCCCCCTACTCTCCCCCCTCCCCCCGCCCCCGTGCTCGAGCTCTGCTCCTGAATCCCGTGCCCGACCTCTCCTCTTGAATCCCGTGACCACAGGTCGCAGCCATTGCTGGGCAGTGGACAGGAAGCCCGAGGAAAGTCCCTTCGACGGGCTCGAGCGCTACAGCCGGGGGCAGAAGGGAGTGCCCCTTTTGCCATGTTCCATTGTTGCGAATCCAAAGCAAGCAGCCGACAACAAAGGATGAGTGGTTTCTGGTGTGCCCGTACAACATCAAGGTTCAGATTCTTGACTTTGCTGACCACCTGACCTCACTGTGTCTGGTTGATGCTACTCTCATTGTTGCAATTTTGTGTGCAGAGTGATCCTACCACATGTGGCTTCATACGCTCTGAATTGCAATATGAGGCCGTGGAAGGAAAGGACCGACGCCGGCAGATTGGTAAGCAGGCTTTAGAAGACTGTTATTCTGAACTGAAAGAAGAGTTGCAAGAGTTGAAGCAATCAGTCGACAGTGTTGTAGCTGAACTATGGAAATTGAAAGTGCAAGTGCAATCTGTAGAGCCGAAGGTTGCGGAGGAAACCAGAAAATGCCATGTTGTTCTTGATTGTTCAGTTGTATCGCCAATTGTTCTTGGCTTATTAGGTATTTTGATTGGTGTCCTTGTCGCCGGATTATGGAAGTGAACAGCTATTAGTTAGTGTGGGTTAGCCAATGTGTTAATGTGTGGTTGTATGACTCCCTGAATTTGCAATGAAAAATCAATTCCAACATATCTTGTGGTTGTATGTCTCCCTGAAAATGTGTTCTGTTAAATCAATTCCAGCTTATGTTGTGTGTTGTGGAATCAATCTAAAAAAATGACATATATGCTATATGTTGCACAACAGTACCATATATATATGCAATCACAAACTGATTTTAACAAAAAATCATAGCTTGCATGTATCAGCCTAGAAAAAAATCACATGTATATGCCATAGCAGCATATATAAATCACAGCTTGCATATAGCAGTACCATATATATTTGGGTGCCACAACAGCACTTAATTAGCAATCCAGGATGTTCTAGCATTCCAAATAAAAAGTTGGACCACACCAACCACTACGATCTCTCAAAAGCATACCGACTACAAGGTTCCAACATACCAACTACAATAGGTTGTAATTTTATTACAAAAGCAGACCACAGCAGCTGCAGCGTACAAGCATATCATAAGGTGCTGACAAGCTCTAGTCTCCATAGACCAGCCTCCTGATGCTACTAACTACAGTAGCAGGAGGGTTGGCTGTAGCCTTCTTGAGCTTTTTCTTGATGGGTGTCTTCTTCTTCTTGGGGGTGCCCTTCTTCTTCTTCTGAGCTTTTTTCTTCTTGGCTTGGGAGGGTCCAACTTCTTCATTTGGAGCTTTTTTCCTACATTGTAATTAGCAAACATTATATGTTGTGTACTAAAAATAGGACATAAGCCACTAAATGCACATAAACATACCTCTTGTTAGCCTTGTTCCTTGGTGGAGCTCTCTCACCATCTTCTCCAACCTCTGCCAATTTGCAAGTTTTTTCGAAGTGGCCAAAATCACCGCATCTCTTACATTTGACCTTCTTTTTGGATGCCTTTTTCTCCAAACAACCCCTTTGCCTCTGAACCTTTGGTCTTCCTGCTCCTCTACCTAGCAAGGGTGGATGCACTTTAAATCCAAGTTCCACAACTGGCCACTGAGACCTATCTGGGATTGGTTCAATTCTGGCCTCATAGGTTGCCTTGAACCTAGCCACTGAGTAGTATTCATGGACATAATCTTCAATTCTCAGCCCTCTGTTTGACAAAATCCATGCCAAAGCATGTTTACATGGCTTCCCTGTCACCTGCCCCTGTCTGCAGGAGCAGTTGTGGTTTTGGAGGTCAACTGTTTCCCTCTTATGATTATTCTAGTCATCCAAGATGGTTACTTCAGCCATATCAACATCACTAACAGCTACCTTCACCACTTTGAGGTTATTGCTGATCAAGTTGAGCTCCTTGATCACATTAGGGAGTATTCCATCTGCCCACTGCCTTCCAAGCATCTTCCTTGTGTATCTCTTCTCCATTATAAGTTCTCTAATTCTATCAACCAATTCATGCAGTAGCAACCCTTTGAACTTCTTTACCTGTGCATTGAAGCTCTCTGACACATTATTTGTCAAGTAGTCACACTTGCTTTTCTCTGAGAAGCTACACCTATGCCAGATCCTATTGTGGTGCTGCTCAAGGTATTCAATGGCGTTAGGTTGAAACTCAAAAATTTTCTTCATGTGCCATTGAAATAGCCCATGTGTGTAGCTTCTAGCTGCAGGGTACAAGTGGTCAGTGAACACATCACCAGAATATTTCTTCATAAAGTTCTGATACAAGTGCCTCATGCACTCCCTGTTCTCAGCTTGTGGGAAAACAACCCCCACTGCAGTCTCTAGTCCTTTACATGCATCTGTACATATAACCAAATTTGGCACATCTCCTATAGCCTTATGCAGCTCCTGCAGAAACCATTTCCAATTGTCTTCAGTTTCTGACTCAAAAATACCATAAGCTATTTGGTACAACCAATTGTGTCCATCCACACCAGTAGCTGAAGCTAATTGACCTCTATATTTACCATGCAAACATGAAGCATCTACACCAATGAAAGGTCTGCACCCAGCCAAAAATCCATCAATACATGGTCTAAGAGCAACAAACATCCTCTTGAACCTTTGTTTGTCACCAATCTTCTCCAACTCTATCTCCACTAAGCTACCAAGGGAAACTTGCTGAATTTGAGCAGCCCAATTAAAAAGTAATTGAAAGCTCTCCTCATATTTACCATGTATCTGATCTAATGCTACCTTCATACCTGACCATGCTTTGGAGTACTTTAGTTTGATGCCAAAGTCACCTTCCAACTTGTCTCTGCAGTCAGTTGCACCCTTGGTTGGATTCTTCTTAAGCCAGTCTGCCAACCTATCTGCACACCAACCTTGGCTGGCCATCTTCCCTTCTCGGAGTTTTGTGGTAGGACAGTTATGCTCGAAAGGGAGTCTTTTGATCTACAGAAACAGAAGCAGTATGTCAATTGCATAAATTCAGGGAGTTTTGTGGTAGGACAGTTATGCTCGAAAGGGAGTTTTGTGCAGGAGTATTATTAGCAGTCTGTGCATTAGTGTACTGATGAGGACGTACTGGCGTGTACATTTCCTCATCATCGACACCCACATACTCCTCATTATCAAACAAGTCTGGCTCCCTGTCAGGCTCTAGTTCAGGCTCTGAAGGATACTCTGCTCCTTCATCTGGCTCAGCAGTAGGATTGGCAGCAGGGCTAACAGGAGGAGTAGGCTGCTCAACATGATCTGAAATTGGGTTCTCATGCCTATTTGGCTGTGGATCTTGGTTAGCATCAGGAGTCAATGCACAAAGAGGCTCTAGGACAGCAAATGCATCAACATCTGCTATTGTCGATGGCCAATTGTCTACGGACAACAACCGAACCCTAACAGCAAACAATTCACCAAAAAAACACTAGGGTCAGCGCAATTCCTCTACCTAATTGGATCGAAACAGAGATTGAAGAGATAAAAGCTTGAAGCATCGAGATCCATACCTGTCCTCACTGTCCTCCATGTCCGTCGAGTCAGCCATTGAGCTCCAGCGCCGCCAGCTGGTCCTGGTTGAGGTTGTGGGCTCCAATACACCAGTCGCGGGCAAGAGATGGGGGAGTCAGATCACAGAACGAGGGGACGCGGCGGCGACCAGTGGCCTCCCGACTGCTAGGGTTCCACCGTCACCAGGTCGCTGCTAGCGTGAGGCAGACAGAGAGCGAGCTAGCGAGCCGCCGGCAGCTCGGGCAGCCATGGGGCACGGCGTGAGCTGCGCCCGGACCGGCGACGAGCACGACTACTTCCGCGCGGCGCAGGTCGGGGACCTCGACGCTGCTAGCGTGAGGCAGACAGAGAGCGAGATGGAGAAGAGATGGAGAATTGGGGCCGTCACCAGGGCGTTGGGTCCTTTCAGGTTTGACACAAGGGCAAAAACGTCCATATGAAAATACGCAAGGTCCACGTACGTCTGAGAACGGGTCCAAGCTAGTAGCAGACGTAGAGAATGGTATTGCTCAATGAGACATTGAATTGTAATGGTAGATTTCAGATTACATGAATTGTAATGGTATATCTCAAACTTCCGAGAATTGTAATGGTACCAATCCAAATAACCCTTAGGAGTAATAATTCCAGGTCTCGGCGCCTAGGTGTCCTAGGCGACTCGAGGGTTCCGTCTCGGCGGCACTGGGTTTTTTCTTCATGATCTCTCTCTTCCTTTCCTTCCCCTTCCGTGCGCTTTGGCCGGAATCTCCCTTGCATAGGCTCCTAATCTCGTGTACCTGATCTGTTGGTCAGGTGCTGTCTTCACCCGGTGTCCATTGCTTCCCCAAAACCCTAGTCTTGCTAACCTTCACCCGGAGTCCACCTGCTTTCGATCTTTCGCTGTGTGAACGGATCAGTTCGTGTCCTGATCTGGTTGGGCGCCAGATGGAGGGGGTCGAAGGGATGTTGAAGCATATGCAGCTCTCATCGGAGGAGAAGAAGGCCATCAAGATCGGAGTGGTTGCGGGGGAGGAGGTCGGTGAGCGGCGTCTCCAAGCAGTGGCAAAATTGTTCACAGAGAAGCACGTCCACCCGGACGTTATCGTGAACACGGTGGGTTGGATCTGGTGTCCCGCGAAGGGGATTACGTGCAAGGAGTTGGAGGATAATGTGTACCTGATCACCTTCAATCAGGGCGCGGGGAAGAGGAAGGCTATGGATGAAGGACCTTGGACTATTTCCAAGGAACTTCTGGTGGTGGCGGATTTTGACAAGTCAAAGGCGGTGGAGGAGTATGACTTCTCGTCCATCCCGATCTGGATGAGAGTTGAGCGCCTTCCGCTGGGCATGATGAATCGGTCGGCGGCGGTGGCAATTGGGGATGATGTGGGGAGTTTTATGATGGTGGATGTAGATGGGAATGACTCGGCGGTTGGAAGAGCCCTACGCATAAAGATCCGTTTGGATGTAGGCAAACCTTTGCGACGTGGGATCATGGTGGAGTGGGAGGGTGATAGAGGTGAGAAGTGGTGCCCAATTTCGTATGAGCATCTCCCAGATTTCTGCTTCACCTGCGGTCTCATCGGCCATGTGGAACGATCATGCTCCAAATAGAGGGAGAAGAAGGAGCCTGCGCCGTTTGGTCGGGAGTTGAGGTATTTCCCCCCTCGGAAGCCGATCAATCAAAGGAGGGCGGAGCTGGGGAATGTGCCACCGAGTAGGAGTGGAGGTTCTGGTCCATGGAGGAATGATCATAGTTTTTCAGGTGGTAGCAGGAGCAAGTCCAGATCGGATGGGCCTTCATGGAGGAAGGAGGAGGAAAATATTTGTACAAAAGCGATTACGGCGAAGGGTGGGGATGGAGACAAGGTGACAAGCCCTCTCAAGCAGATTCAACCGATGGAGAAGGAATCGGGAAGGGCAAAAACCGTGCTCTTTGCTGGTGGTGGTAGGGGTGATGAGCAGGAGGAAGATGTGGGGGACAAGGAGAAGGAGGAGGTTTGGGGGGATAAGGAGAAGGGCTACGTGAACAGTACCATGCAGAGCGGTACGTCGAGCTCTCTTGCTTTTGGGAAGAAGGGCAACGGGAAGAAGGGTGGGACTTTCAAACGCCTGCCTAGACATAGAGAGGGAGATGCTGCTGGTGGGAGTCCAAGCAAACATCTCAGCAAAAGGAAAGGTGGGGTTGTGGCTATGGAGCTTGATGAGCAAGTGGGAAGCAAGAAGCTGAAACATGGTGGGTCGGAGGTGGAGGAGTCTGTTGTTGCTACATTTAAAGCAGGGCTGTCGGAACAGCCCTGCAAGTCCCAATGAAGATAATAGCTTGGAACTACCGCGGGTTGGGGAACGGCGCGGCAGTTCGGGGCCTTCTGGAGGTCCAGAAGGAGGAGGATCCCGATATTCTGTTCCTGTCCGAGACAAAGATGGATGAGAATAGGATAAAAGGTTTTCGGTGGAAGCTGGGGTTGCCGAATATGATTGTGAAGGAATGTTCGACGACTAGTGGTGGTGGTCTTGCAATCTTCTGGCGACGTGAGATCAACCTTCATGTGCGGGGCATTTCGCGCCTGTACATTGATGCGGATGTGATGGATGAGGAGGGCTTGGTGTGGAGACTCACTGGGTTCTATGGAGACTCAGACGACAAGCAATTGTCGTGGAGGGCGCTGCGTACTCTCAACGCATCGCGCCAACGCCCGTGGCTTTGTTTGGGCGATTTCAATGAGATTTTGTTGGCTTGTGAGAAGGATGGAGGGCCGACTCAGAGTCAATGTTGCATGGATCGATTCCAAGAGGCGTTGGAGGATTGCGAGTTGGTGGACCTGGGCTTTGAAGGGGACCCTTTCACTTGGCGTAATAATAGCTATACCAGCGCTCATTACATTCGGGAGCGGCTGGACAGAGCGGTGGCAAATAAAGACTGGATGGAGAAGTTTCCCTTGTATCATATAATAAACGAGGAACCACGCCATTCGGATCATCGGCCAATCATAGTGGATACTAGTCCCCCTCGGGTGTTGGCGGGTGGGAGGAGACAACCGACGTTTCGCTTTGAGGCCTGCTGGGCGGAGGAGAAGGAATGTGAAGCCATTGTGGAGAACGCCTGGAAAACAGCCAGGGAGGCTCGTGGGGAGAGTGTGGGAGGTGAAATTCAAAATGTGTCCCGGGAGCTAGGGGAATGGGGAAGAAATGTGTTGGGTGGCCTGGAGAAGTGCATCAAGAGAACCCGTCGGGCTCTAGAGGAGTGTAGACGGAGGGTGGTGTCTCTGGAGTCTGTGAGTAGAGATGAGCTGTTGCGGTTCAAGCTAGGAAGATTAGAGGAGAAAAAGAATTTATATTGGTGTCAAAGGGCGAAGGTGCATTGGCTGAAAGATGGAGACCGCAGTACTCGTTTTTTCCATCAATATGCCACGAAGAGAAAAAGGAGGAGTCGTATAAATAAACTAGTGAAGGAGAATGGTGTGGTGGTCGAGGAGGAGGGAGCGATCAAGACCCTAATTTCTAATTTTTATAAATCTCTTTTCAGTGCCACACAGGGATGCGCATGGAGGAATTGTTGATGCAAATAGTCCCAAGAGTTACTGAAGAGATGAATGACACACTCATTCGGCCTTTCACAGCTGATGAGGTGAGATTGGGGCTTGATGGTAATGGTGATTTCAAAGCACCAGGTGCGGATGGTTTGACCTCCCTCTTCTATAAAAAATAATGGGCAATAGTGGGAGCTGATATTACTCATGAGGTATTGGGGTTTTCAAATGGTGGGGTGCTGCCAAGTTCATGGAATGAAACTGTCATCGTGCTCATACCAAAGGTGCCAAACCCAGAGAGTTTGAAGGATCCGCGACCCATTAGCTTGTGCAATGTGGTGTACAAGATTGCCTCTAAAGTTCTTGTTGCTCGGCTGAAGCTTTTGCTCCCAGAGGTAATTTCAGAAAATCAAAGTGCCTTCATTCCTGGTCGGCTGATAACTGATAATGTGATGATTGCATATGAGTTGACACATTTTTTACAAAATAAAAGGAGTGGGTCGGAGGGTTATGCAGCCCTGAAACTTGATATGAGCAAAGCATATGATCGAGTGGAGTGGCAGTTCCTAAAGAGAATGATGGAGCGTATGGGATTTCATGAACGCTGGGCTGGGCTAATTATGCAGTGTGTCAGCACAGTTTCATACAAAATAAAAGTTAATGGAGAGATGACAGATGAAATAAAGCCAACTAAGGGTTTACGACAGGGTGATCCACTATCGCCATACCTGTTTCTGATATGTGCAGAAGGTTTCTCAGGACTACTGAATGAAGCAGAGCGAAGTGGACATATGGAAGGTGTCACTATATGTGCGAATGCGACGAGCATTACTCATCTCCTGTTTGCAGATGATTCTTTGCTACTCCTGAAAGTTACAGAAGGGAATGCAAATTATCTGCAGCATGTGCTACAGCTATACGAGGAGTGCTCGGGGCAAATGATAAACAAAGATAAATTGTCCATCCTGTTCAGCAAGAATTGTGGTCAAGCAAGGAAAGCGGAGTTTATGGTTGCTCTGAATTTGTCCCAGGAGGCAAAGAGCGCCAGGTATCTCGGTCTACCTGTGTACATGGGCCGGTCCAGAGCTAAGATGTTTACATATCTGAAAGATAGAGTATGGAAACGTATTCAGGGCTGGAAGGAAAAGCTTCTGTCAAGAGCGGGAAAGGAGACACTAATTAAAGCGGTGGCTCAAGCCATCCCAAGTTATGCGATGGCCTGTTTCGATCTCACCAAAACTCTTTGTGATGACATTAGTTCTATGATTTGTCGTTTTTGGTGGGCACAACAGGAGAATGAAAAGAAGCTGCACTGGATCTCATGGCAGACCTTGGCAAGCCGCGAGGAGAAGGGGGGGCTTGGGTATAGAGACTTGCACCTATTCAACCTAGCAATGCTGGCACGTCAGTGTTGGAGATTGATCCAGCAACCGGAGTCTCTTTGTGCTCGGCTACTAAAGGCCACGTATTGGCCTGATGGTAATATTTGGGCAGCGCAAGAAAGATCTGGCATATCGTACACATGGCGCAGTTTGATCAGGGGGCTAAGAGCCTTTGAAAAAGGAATTATATGGCGAATTGGTGATGGAACTAATGTGCACATATGGGAAGATCCATGGATCCCGGCGGGCGTGACCAGGAAACCCCGTACGCCAAGGGGAGGTACAGTTGTGTCCAAAGTATCTGACCTGATCGATCCCTACACTGGCAGTTGGGACAGTGATTTGGTCAAGGAATTATTTTGGGAAGAAGACGCGCGCAATATCTTGGCTATCCTAGTACATGCAGATCGGGAAGACTTTGTGGCGTGGCACTTTGAGAAGAAGGGAGTGTTCACGGTTAAGTCAGCCTACCATGTCCTGGAGGACAAAGCTGAATCAGGGCGTGTTCGACAAAAGGGTGAATTGTAACACCCTAGGTGTTCGACGCTAGTTGAGCAGTCAGTTTAAACACAAACATGGTATGTCCAGTAATAATCAAGAACCTAATTTCTAGTACTGTCAGTGGGAACAGAAGTATTAGAATCAATCTTGAAGGCAGAACCCAGTTTGGTTTATTCGGGAATTAATTAATGGAGCGAGTTAATAACGATTGCCAATTTATGAATATTCGGGACTAATGCTAAACATGGATTTTTCATGTGACCCACCTTAGTTCCTGACTATAGTAACTGGTGAAAAAGTTTGGTGAAGTTTGGAATCAAAAAGTCACATGAAATGACGAGTCGCAGCTTTGTCTGTTATGACTGATTAACGGAAGAAAATCATTCAGGTCCAACCAAGTGTTGCAGTTATGCCCGATCAACTATATACGAACTCACGGTCAAAAGTTATGGAAGTTTCGTGTTGAGCAGATGAACAGAAAATATTCCGACCGACGAGAGACCGTAATCTGGATCCTACCGGGTGATCGCTTTGACCGGAGTTGAACGGTATTTTTGGGTGTTCGCATGTCAGCGCGCCTTAAATGAAAGTTGTAGTACAGATCGAAAGGAACAAATTTTGTTTTATGGCCGAGACCTGGATCGATGCCGAAAATGGTGAAAACGAGCTCGCAAGATGAGATACAACGCAGTTTTCAGGTTCCAGAAATCGGGAAAATTGAAATTTCGGTCACCGCGAAGCTGCCGTCGACGATCGTTACCGGGCAAACAATTGGGAATCTGACCAAGTGCCTTTAACGAAAGTCGGAGTACTCGGCGAGACGACGACAACAAAATTAGTTTCGTCGAAATCGGAGTCCGTTTGATCAGTATTCGTAATTTTTGAAAATGGCCGAAAGTTTCCGAAAACCTGCCAGATTAGGAAAGAAATTGGGGAAAAAATTTTGACGGGAGTTTCACGAGGCCGCGCCTCTCCCGAGGTCGCGTCCCCTTCCCCTTCTTCACGCAAAAGACCGAGGTCTTTTCTGCGGTCTGCCTCCCATCCTCATTCACTCGGTCCCTCTCCTTCTTCCTTCCGTTCTTCTCCAGCAAGACAACAGACCTCTCCCTCCTCTTCACTTCTTCCATGGCTGAGCGGAGCACTCCAGCAAGGCAGCGACCTTCCTCCTCCCTGCCTTGGTTCCCCTCCATGGCCGGCGCAGGAGCAGCAGCAGCGCCCCTCCTCTCCTCCCTTGACCACGGCCCTTTCTGCGCGCTCCGGCAGAAAACCGCGAGCCCCAGGCCGCGCCCCTCTGCGCGCCCCTCTGCAGAGCCGGCAGCACCAGCACAGCAGCAGCTAGCAGCGCCGACCGGAGCAGCAGGCCGGCCAACAGCAGCAGCACGGCGACCCGAGTCCCAAACCCTAGCCCCGAGCTCCCCCTCCGTCCCCATCGTCTTCCCGTCGATCTCCTGTGAATCCATGGTGAAAGGGTGTTCTAGCGAAGCTGAAACTCTTTATCGGGTTTTTATCGGGTTTTTATGTAATGTGTCATGACTCCATATGTTTACTAACAAGTCCCTAATTGTTTTGTGCAGATCTGAGGGGTCCTAATGCAAAACAGTTTCTGTTTTTCGTTTTTCTTTAATCGGTAAATCTGGCTGAAACTTTGAAAATGCGGGATAAAATGTGTGTTTGTCCAAAAATTGCAAGTGAGCACTTTTTGGAATCCTCGTGAAGTGTCCTGTCCAGTGAATGTGTTATATGATGTGTGTTAGTGAATAGTTTCTGCTGTAATGATTTATTTGTGTTAAATAGCATTAAATAGGGATAAAATAATATCTGTTGTTTTATTAATTGGATCGATGTGAAATTTTTGTGGTAGGCTTGACATGTCACATGTGTGCTGTGATAAAAATTTCAGAATTTTTGGTGCATGTATGAATTAGTTATGAATTTATCTTGTTCTCAGCTCATTAAATAGATTAAAATGATTTATGGCAAATGTTTGTATATAAAAATAGAAAAGGTAGTTCCACTGCCTTTCTATGATGTTGTTATAGCTTGGATAATTTTATCATGGCCATGTGTTTGCAGGAAATAGGATTTGTAGATTTATTTTGTTCTCACATGCACTTTTGCGAATTAAACTTGCCATGTTTTTAATAAATAAATTGTAATACCTGAGCATGTGATATTTTTACAGTAGTCATGGTTTGACCTTGTCTATCACCTGTAAAAATATGAGGCCCAAATTATGTGTTTGCAACATCACATAAAAATAATGCCTATGTTTGTTAATTCTTTTATTAATGAAAGCTTGGTGATATATAAACACGTATATGTATGTATGCTAGTTTTATTGTATGCTAGTTTTATTGTATATTAATCTGAGATGATTATTGTATGACATGTTTATGACTGTTAAAAGTGTTTAATAGCTTATATGTGTGCTCAAATGATTAATTAAATAAGTAGTGAAGTGAGTTTATTAATATGCTGAAATGGCTGCATGTACAGTTTCTGTTGTAGTGATTAGTTCGTAAGGAAAATGATGTTTTCTATAGATATGTTCTATATAAAAGTTGTAGATAACCTCTCTATCTTGCTTGTCCTAAAATTTCATGATTTTAGGCCCAGTAGTTTAGGAGTTATAGATTTTGCAAGTTTGCTTTCAGATTTTGCATACTTTCTGTGCAGATCTGAAAGAATGAATTGTTTGGCTAGTTTAAGTTATGAATCAT
This sequence comes from Coix lacryma-jobi var. lacryma-jobi, assembly GCA_009763385.1. Classification (NCBI taxonomy): domain Eukaryota; kingdom Viridiplantae; phylum Streptophyta; class Magnoliopsida; order Poales; family Poaceae; genus Coix; species Coix lacryma-jobi. Next base: position 149,803,019 of record CM019828.1, read on the forward strand.
GTCTTCATGTTAATATAAGAGTTGTAGTTCTTTTCATAAGCTTTCTAAATTGTCTTGGATCACTATTTTTGGTGGTCTAGAACTTGAGTTACATGTGTTTAAATTTAGAAGTCAGAATCTGTCCAAGTCTGGACAGATTTACTTGTTTGAGTTAGTTAGCCTTGATAACTGCTTAATCATCTTGAGATGATTATAAATAAGTTTTAGACAACTTAATAATGTTTCTAATAAGTCTTATGTCAAGTCTTCTGGTGCTTGAGATCTCCAGTTATGGTTGTTTGAAGATGAATGTAATATTCTGTCCAAAGTTTGGACAGAAGTGCTTGCCTGTTATGTTTGGTCTTTTTAACTGTTGAATCATGCTTAAATGATAATAGCAAAGTTGTAGATAATTTCATTAGCTTTCCAGAAAGTCTAGGATCACCTTGTTGGGATGTGTGTAGCTCCAGTTATGTGTGTTTAAACTACATGTTATGTTGCTGTCCAAACTGTGTAAATGAACCAAAGTTGATTGCTATGGCTTAATGTTGCTTATGTGATCCTTGATGCTATGTCATGACTTCATAATGTTTAGTTTCTGCATTCCATGTTATTAAATTAATTAACCTGATGTGTTATATAAATATATTAAATAATGATGGATGACATGCTTAATTAATATAGGAGTTGTATGCGCATACATGTGTTTCATTTGCGTGATGAGTGATGTAGCCTTGATTGATTGTTATAGTTAGCCTCTCTGAGTGTCTAGTGAACCATGTGTCACACTTATCTTTAATAATAACCTGCTTTAATGATCATGCCGTGATTGTGTCTTAGAGCTATGCCTTCTTTTAATACATATCCTGATTGCTTATGTGAAGTAATTAGTAATGTTTCGTTGTGCGCCCTATGTTTGCTTCGTAAGCGTTTCCCTGCATTCATACGCTTGCATTGTGCATCTCATTTAGGTAATGGTAGATACATCGTGAAGGACGTGATGGTGAGGTTAAACCCGAAGACGATGTTTGGTGGATTATCCCGAAGATGCGGAGTTAAGCAAGTGCTACAGCGGAGATGCTCGCCAAGCGAGTATCATCTAACAAACACTAACCTAGTGTTGGTTCCCAGGCAAGCCCCAGAGCATTCTAAGTCTCCCAATTTTTATAATTAAATTACTTGAGTCCTTTTATATTGTGATGCATTAGGTATAGGAGTTGATTGAATCCTATTTGATGCATTATCCTCCCTTGATTATTGTTTACTCCTGCCTTGTTATCCTGTTACTTATTTATATGTAGAATTGCTTAGCCTGCTTAATAAAAGTAGTAGTTAAGGATGTTTCCGTAATACCCGGATGGGTATTTACCGGATCACGGTTGGCTATATTTGCTATCATGGAAAAGAACTTGAGTAGTAATGAAATACGGTCAACTGGAAGGCAAGACACAAGTTTGGAAACTTGGGGCAGTCCGTCCGTTGGATCGTGTAGGTTTGTATCGATGTTGGCCCTCGTTCATTTTTGAACGCGCCCTTTTACTTAGGGATACGTCGGTGCCGTAATCATCGACCCCAAAGCCGGTTAGAAGCTGTTCGGGCCGGTTTCGACCCGTGTCGCGCCCTCTAGTATGGAAATGCGATCTGCCGCGTGAGGCCAACGCCAGGTTCCAATTGGGCGGTCCGTGCTTGAACCGCGACAATTACCACCACGAACAAGCATCGAGCGGTTGCCCAATGCATGGACCCGACGGGGAAAGTGTGGGCTGGTATTAAAGGTCTTTCACCAGCTGGTTTGGAATTCGATTCGAGTCGCCGTCTCCCCCGGTTAGTGGGAAACTATGGCGAGCTTCACCACGATACAACTCCATGTGACATTTGTTGGTTCAACTAAAATATTGATAAGCAAACCTGATATGGTATTATATATTTGTTTGCTATATTCAAGTGAGTGCTCTAGTACAGGTGCAAAACCTAGAGTTAAGGAATAGGATAAAAGATGACTGCTCATATAATTAAATGATGAACCCTTTAATTTAAGCTCCTTTTGCAAATAAAGTTAGCCAGCTCCACTGTTTACATCAGCCTTGCATACTCCTTGGTGTCACTTTATTTTTGGTTTCCGACGGGTAAGTCTAGTTGAGTACATTCGAGTACTCAGGGTTTTATCCCACCTTGTTGCAGGTGAAGGTTAGGTCTGCCGGAAGGTGATGACCAGTGCCGGTGGGCTCGGCAGTTCCCTATTTCTTCTCTTTATGCTGTTGTTGGAGGATGTCACTCAAAGCTAGCAAAGTATTTCCACTTATGTTATGGTACTCATTTCAAAGCTATGTTGTTTCAAAGTAAATCAACTTGTATTATTATTTGTGAACTCTATTGTAAATTTTATTTCCACTGCAAAGCTCCGTGGACATGATCTGTATTTGCTTGACCATGCGATCTTGGCTGAGATGTTGGAAAGGTTTGAAATCCCTCAGGATTTCACGGACTACCGGGTTTATATGGGCTCAAGTGTGCTAATTCAGCTGCTCCGGCAGAGGTTTTCACACTTGTGCTCTTATAAATTGGTCGGTTCTGTCACATGAATCATCAAAGCGCCAAACTCATGCCAGTGACATTGTATGGAAAAAGATTTGGTGCCTTCCTGGTCCGCCAAAGATCAAGCAGTGTCTCTGGAGGATTGCTCACAATAGTCTGGCTCTCAAAGTGAATATAAGAAGAAAAGGAATTCTCCTCGATACTAGATGCCCGGTCTGCTTTAGATTCGATGAGGATGGAGCACATTGCTTCCTGAAGTGTAAAGAAAATCGGAAGGTGTGGAGAGAGATGGGTTTGGAGGTGTATAGGAAGGAGCTTCTGTCGGCAAGCTCAGCTGTTGATTTTGTTATGAAGGTGCTGAAACTGAGGGATGATGTTTGTATCAGAGTGGTGGTCTTACTTTGGCACTGGTGGAGCGTGCAGAACAAGATGAATGCTGGCGAACTCCTACTAGAATATCAGCAGAGGGCCCGGTTCATCACGGACAGGGTGCATGAGATCTTGCAGAACGGAAGCCAGGTAGTCGCGCGGCCTAACTCACAATTCAGATGCTGGTCGCCACCGCCAACAGACTGTCTCAAAATTAATGTTGATGGAGGCTTCTTGCCTGAAACAAAGGTCGGTGCTTGGGGCTTTGTAATTCGAGACCAGAGTGGGTCTGGGGTTCTTGCTGGAGCAGGCAATTTGGGTGTAGTCCAGGATGCACTCATGGCCGAGACCATGGCCTGCAAGCAGGCGATCGAGGCTGCAGTACACTTTGGGATATCAAGGGCAGTGCTGGAGACTGATTCATCACAGCTCAGAGAAGCCCTAACATCATCGTCATATGATCTTGCTGTGGGAGGCGGCCTGTTTCAGGAGATTCAAAAGGTGATCCTTGATGATTTTAGTGTCTTAGATATTGACAATATTCCTCGCTCTTGTAATTCTGTCGCTCATAATTTTGCTTCAATGGGGTTGAGTTGGGACCCGGGTCAATTCCACGTCTGGACTGACCCCCTCCCAGAGTTTGTATCAGTTTGGATTGCTCGCAATTTGTCTGAGCATCGATCAATGAATGAGTAGGCCTTGAGCCTGAGTATCAAAAAAAAAAATAGTAGGTGGGCGCATTGCAGGGAAAGAAACACGTTTCCGTGGAATTTTTCTAACATTTATTTTTTCCCCTTTTCTTTCTTTAATTATAATATACTCCCTCCATACCCATATTAGTTGACGTTTTAAAAAAGATTAGAGTCAAACATTGGGAATATAAATCATCAATAACTATTAAGTTTCTAAGTTTACAAATATAAAAATTATATAAATAAATTTGTCTTGAAGAATACTTTTATAAAAGTATACATATATCACTTTTTCATAAATATTTTTATAAAAATAAGAGGTCAAAGTTGTGTTTTGAAGACCGTGTCGCTGTCCTAAACGTCAACTAATATGGGTATGGAGGGAGTAATATTTAAAAAAAACAACAAGAAACTGCTGCTCCAGGCAGGCTCCAGAGATGATGAGGCCGGCGAGGTTGCAGGTTTTGGGGTTGGTTTGGTAGAGTTGACTTGGTCCGTTGTCAATAGAGAAGAGTGCCCTGCTGAGATTAAGAGCATCTCTAAGAGTTTTCCAAAACTCACTTGCCAAATCTTGTGATTTGGCAAGTTGCTAAAACATATGGCAAGTGTAATTTTGTAGTCTCTCAAACAGTTTGACATATGGGCTTGACAAAATTAAAAAAGTAGGCCCACTTCCAAACCACCATCAACTAATTTTCTTGGACTCTTCGGCTCACCACGCCCGTGGCCCTTCTTCACCCGCGATCCCGCGGCTCTTCGAGCGAGACCGCGGCTCTTCGCCTGGCCGCGCGCCGCCTTCTTCTCCCCGCCGCGCGTGAGTGACGCTCCTTGCACGCTGGGTCTTCGCCGTCGTCCATCTCCAGCACTGCAGCCCTCGTTCTCTAGATCCATCTCCAGTACGGGCGGCCATCTACTCGATCCAAGCACTGGTTGTTCTTCCCATCGGGCATCTCTTCCAAGACCTTCAAGGTATTGTTTACTGTAATACAATTTTTTCTTTAGTTTGTTGCAAGATGCTGAGAAAATTTTCCATCCAATCAATCTAGGACAATGTTTTCCTAAACAGTAAACGGTAAACAGTCGGTCACTCTTTGTTTAGCGTTTAGGCCGTTTAAACGGTGTTTAAACGGAGTTAAACGGCCTAAACGGTTTTGTATGGTAACACTAAAATATACATATTCATGTATGTAAAAATTAAATTTGCTAGAAACTGTACATATTTGCACATGTAAAAAATAAATATTATACCAAATAATATTTTTGGAAGAAATCTAAATCCCACAACATTTCATATACTCACAATGTTAATTAGTTTTGTGTTGATTATGGTAGTCGTAGTCCTCTAATTAAACAAATTATGGATTAAATGGTTGTTTAGATCATTTAATCATGTCTAACCTGATTTTCTTTAGACCATTTAGACGGGTTTAAACGGTTTAAACGGGTTTAAACGGTCCAACCGTTTAATTCACCGTTTAGGGCCTAAACAAAACAGATGGCCTCTGTTTACCGTTTAAACGGTGTTTAAACGGACTAAACGGCCGTTTAGGCGAACAGAGATCTAGGAAAAAGAAACACGGTGGCTCCGTCCCAGGCCATAGAGTTCTTCACCGTGATAGAGAAGGCGGGCACGAGAGGTTGTTTCAAGATTATTTGGCCGATAATCCAACATATGGCCCTGAAATTTTTCGTCGAAGGTACTTATTTCACTTACGTTTATTTGTTATAGGTGATTAAATATTTTTGGATTTCTTAAAGTTCAATGTTTCAGGTACAGGATGTCTAAAGAGCTTTTCGTACGCATAATGAATGCAGTTGAAGCACGCGATGATTATTTTGTACAGAAAAAGAGCGCGGCTAATGTACTTGGTTTGAGTTGCCTGCAAAAAGTCACTGCAGCAATGCGTATGCTCACGTATGGTGTTCCCGCTAAAATAAGAACAAGGTTCCTGATTGTAAACAATACAAACCATACAAGGTTCCTGATTGTAAACAGTGCAAACCATACAAATCCAACTGAACACATATACAAACCATCTTTGAATCAAATCAAGGCATGAATGGTAGATGAATCAACTAGGGCGATCTGAACCATACCGAGCTAGGCGATCTGAACCCCAGGGCACAACAATTGTCGAGCAGGTATGGACCATCAAGGCCATGACTCAACTAAACCCTAAAACTCCCGACATGTATGGAACATCAAGGCCATTAACCCTACTGAATCACATCAAGACACAGAGTTCTACTTGAAGACGAGGTCGATCTAGCAGGTACAAGACGAGGGCGAGTACGTACCTCAGGATCGGGAGGAGGGCGACCACACCGAGCGGCTGTGTGCCTGTTCAACTTCGGCGACGGGAGAGGAGGAAGAGTCGCGAGGATGATGACGGCGCTGCGGACTCGAAGAGTCGCGCCTGGGGGGGGGGGTATACGAACCGGTACGAGACAGGGTGGAAATTTCCTTCGCGCGAAAAGGAAACGCGGGCGGGGATACGGCGCGATGGCAAGTGAAAGATCGCGCGCAAATTTGCGCGTGAAGGGCAGAAGAATGCCAAGTTGCCAAAATATGCCAACCCATATGCCAAACTATTGGAGCACTATTTTTTCTAGATTTGCCAAAAAACAAAGGATGCCAAGTGGTTTTGGCAAACTCTTGGAGATGCTCTAACCGCACTCATCATCCTCTATATTCATCCTCTAAAAGGAATATTCTATCCTGGTCATCAATATTCTCTCCTCTATATCACTTTCTCCCGCACTCATCTATACTCTATATCTCATACTCTATATTAACTCTCAACAAATGCCCTACTTGTCATTTTATGCAAATTTTATTAAAATATATCCATGTGAGATCTTGTTTTAAATGATTTATTGAAACGAATTTAATGGTGCAATCGGAATTTAATTTGATGTTTTAGTTTGTGAGTTGTAACATTTTTTAGCTAGTTGGAACGGCGGGGCCCACTGCCTCTCTATTTTATTTCCTCTACTCTTCGTCCATACGCGCGCTCTGTGCATGAGCACGGACCCCGCTGCTGGTATAGCGGATGTACTGCCTTGCGCTTGGAACAAAGGATGAAAAGATGATGCGCTATTTTACAGTACGTATAGAGAAACGCGGTGCAGAGGTTTTTAACGCCAAGTGCTAATGCAGGAATATTTGGAGGACCGCACCGCGGTCAGTCTGATGCTCTCATATTTTTTGTCTGCCTCCTCGTCTCTTCTCTTCAGACCACAACCACCATTTGCCTGCCTGCCAGCCAGCCAGTTTCTGGATCAACACGGATTCCATTTCCCCATTTTGCAATTGTACTCTTCTTCTTCCATCCATTCTCATTCTCGTGCCATCACCGACCAAGGAAACCTAGACTTGTCAGACACACACACATACACACACGAGAGCAACCATTCATTCCCAACAAGGGTCTGCATTGGCAGTTGGGTTGGAAAGGTTTGGAACATACTTACTCCTCCTGCTTGCTTGCCTGCAGTACACTCGAGGTTTGGTTAGGTTCACAGGTCACTTACTCAAGAAAGGAGCAGCTGTACTGCCAAAAGTCATTATACTATCCCAAAAAAAAAAAATCATTCAGCAAAGATTACCCGGGATGCTTAAACACCCTTGAAGAATGGGGATGGCACATATTTCCTCTTCACTGTGTGCTGCCAACCAAAGCAGAAGCATCACTGTTTATGCTTAGGTTGTGTATCATATCAAAACGACAAGCGTAAAGCGATGAGCAGAGGCTTTTTCGTATCATCAATCATCATCAGTGATAACCTCTGAATCAGAGAGAAGCCATGGCCATACAGGATGTGCCACATTCCCATGCGCTATTCTTATATTATAATATAATGCAGTACAAGTCTCGAGGCACCTCCTAACAGGAGTAGGTGACAGGTTTAGGGCATCCGCAATGGATGTCAAATAGCTAGCTAGGAGGAATTCTATTGACTCTCAATAGCACTTTACAAATAGCTAGCGACATGACGTATAAAAATAATAAAAAAGTAACACTCGTATTGGTCATCGAGGAGAGAGATCAAATAGCCAGTGACTTCCTAATAGCTAGCTATTTGATCTCTCTTCTCGATAACCAATAAGAGTGCTACTTTTATAAATTAACTCATCAAAATAGTATTTATTTATACGTCTCATCTAGCTAGCTATTTATAAGTTGTCATTGAGAGCCAATAACATTCCTCCTAGAGACCAAATAGCTAGCGATTTGAACACCATTGCAGACGCCTTAGGACCCAACTGATTCCAGAACATGTTATAATATTCACAACAAATATTCAAGGGCAAAGAGCATCTCTTTCTTCTCTATGGTCAGGTGGGCAGTTGGGGAGAAGAATTTGCCCAGAAAATAAACAAACCCTATAGATCATCAAATTATTGAGGTGTTTCATCAGGCCAGCCCTATTCCAGGGCGGCAAGCAATGGACCAACATGTGGCTACCACAATTAGCCTCATACAAAAATCAAACAGAATTCCGAAACCCATATGCAGCCTACAGAGACGGGCATGCCTCAACTAATCTCACACCCACATGTATGTATAGACTAATCGGCCTCAACATTCCAACCCGCTTCCATGTCTTCAGGGCACAGATTGCCAAAGTCAGCGCCGCTGACCTGGAGCTTTTCTTCACACAAAACCAGAGCTGAGAAATTCCTAACGCTTCATTAACACCGCCATGGCTACATGCAGAGGGCTCGCCTTCACTGGACCTCGGCGGTGCGGACGAAACAGGGAATGTCGCACCCTGAAAGTGCTGCTCCGGTTGCTGGGAAAGAGGCTCGCACAGAGTTGCAGGAATGAAGGGTTCTCCTGCTGCATAGGATAATCCTCCTCCATTTCAACCTCTTGGCTGGTCTCTGTCTGTCCCTGTGATGACATGACAAAAAAAAGATGAGCTTAACCTTTTTCCGTAGATTCATAGACATGCAACAATGACTTTGTGCCCACTATACTGATTGCCTCTGGTACTACTTAAGATGTGTGGGTCATAGCAAAGAGAAACAGCAGAGACAGTAAGCCACTAACAGGTGTATCGGACAGGGCATGTGAGTGGGACCAAAACCAAATTGCCCAGGTGACACTCGAGCAGACATAGGACAAGATGAGGAATAAAGCCAAACTGTGAATCAATTGATCCCAACCACTAAGCAATATAGCTTATAGAGAACTTTTTTTGCCTCTACTAATCCTAGCATACTATCAAATAATAATGACAAGATATACATGTGGAAACAAAATGCTGAAAATGTCCTGGAAGTCTGGCTACAGTTACCTTTTGCTGGTGATGCTCAACATCAGAGTACTCATTAGGCTGAGAGGGGGTGTGCTCTCCGTTACTGTTCATATCTCTGTACTCAACCTGTCCTTTTTCCTCCAAGTATTGTCTGGAACCCTCGTTTTCATAGTCAGCAAGCGGCAAACTAGATGTCTGATCAATGGAGAACTTTCCAACATCTTCCATCCGAACCCCAAAATCATTTGCTTCTGATGTCTCTTTGTACACATAAGTTTGTGGCGGTTGCTCCTGGCTAGAGCAAGTGTCATGATTACCAAGATTATTAGCACCAAAGTTTCCCTGACATGCAAAGCATATATTAGCTCAAGGTGAAGATAGCTTGCATGCTTGAAAACACCTCTAGTCCTTTGCACTGAGAATAAGAACATCACAATATTAGTACAGATAGTTAAAAAACAACAATTGTGCCATGACTACAGTGAAAAAGCTTCAATTACACAAGCCAAAAATGATACTTGGAAAAATTCAAGCAGATGTAATACATACCAAGCATCATCTTGATATGTAAGCATTACTTTAATGTTCAGATTTCAGAAAGACAAACAGAAAATTGGTGATTTTGTGTGCCTATTTTGTTCTTAATTAAAAAGCTGCCTAGTTTCTCCTAGGTTGGTTGTGTTTTCAGAAACAAAAAATTGCAGACAGCAGAGGCATGCTTATTCCACTGAACACACTGTAATATGAGTATTGAGTATACAACTTTAATGTTAGAGACAAAGAGTTGTAGATAACAAAGGAATAGTTTTTCAATTGAAAACAGTGTTATATGAGTCTATCAGAACACCAAAATGGCAACACAAACATGGAGAATAAAACTAACACACATTTGGGAAGACCCTTTACCAAAAAGCATAACAAAAGAAATAAAAGGGTGTAGATGTGCAAGCTAACCTCCATGTCATGCTGCTCAGAAGTGTTACTATCCATTGCAGCAGTTTCATTATCTATAATAGCCAATATTTCATCCCTTTCTTTCTTACGCCTTGTAACTTGACAAACAGCACATACACAGTCACTTTTGTGGCGATCATTCCTGCATTCAAACACATCATGTAAGAACACCAAACAATATAGTCGATAGGGCCCTCCTAGGCAAATAAAGAGTAAAGGAGAAAACACTAAACAACATCTTCTAGAGCATTATGGGTAGTATTGCAACTTTCAACAGAAACATGACAGGAAAATTCCAGTGTTCTAGAGAGAGAGAGAGAGAGAGAGAGCGCGGGGGGGGGGGGGGGGGGGGGGGCAGTTCACTGAATTCTGAATTAAACAATAATGAACAGTACCAATTTCACTGTTTAACTAGTGGAAAATTGCATTGGCAGGGAAGGCCATGGCTGGCTTTGGCCTTAACCAAAGTTCCGCCCCTAGTGTTTCTAAGAGGAATAACTATACATGCTCTTAGTGTTGAGTAGTGATGGTCTAAATCAATACTATTTCCGGAGAGTACCGGTTCAGTGGCCAACTAATATGTTGCAATTGCAAGAGAATATAGGCTTGGCTATGTAACGAATTTATTTGATCAAATATCAGAAATGAAAATGGAATAGCACTGAAAGACCGTGAAGAGGTGGACAGTTTCAGAAGAGATGCATGGTTTCTTTATGATCTTTGAATATCCCAGTTTTCTGCTTATTCTAAGCTAAATATAAGAAGTCATTATGCATGTCAGGGCAGTGTCGCCTGTCGGCGCCGGTTTCATGTGATGGGATGGTGTAGAACACACCACCAGGAAATGAGACTTTATAAGGAAGTAAATACCATGCATAAGCATCCCAAAACCATGTTAAAAAATCAAAGTTTTGCTAGGCGCTAGGCGGAATCTAGGCGATGACCCTCAGCCTAGCGACTAGTCGGGATTAATCGAGCCTAGGCGTTCCTAGGCGTTTTCCTAGGCGTTAGTATATACATGCATAAATGCTTAAAAGAAAAGAAAAAAAATAGGAAACCAGTGGTCATGAAATAGGGAGAAAGAGAAGAAGGCCCATTTAAGGCCCAACTATCCCACAGTTCTCCTGCATGTCTCTGTCCTTATCTCTCTCAACCGCATCCCATCTCTCTTCACCCGCCGCCACCGCCGCGAGTTCCTCTCTCTCCCGCGTCTCTCGCCCGCATGGCCGCCTCCTGTCTGGACCCGCAGCCACTGGTTCCTCACCCTCTTCCTCTCCCCGCAGCCACTGGTTCCTCACCCCCTCCCTCTCCCGCATCTCTTTCTCCCAGTCCACGCCGCAAACGCCCGCGCCCGCCATCCGACGCCGCCCGAAGCTGCTGCAACGCGCCGGCGACCTCAGCCCGCCTAGGGGTCCGCCTACCCCCATAGGCGAGGCGGAGCCCCCTCGCCGAGCGACTAGTCGCGCCTAGGCTCATCCTAATCGTCGACTTTCAAAACACTGTAAAAAATCCATATCAGCATTTGGCATAGGACTAAAAGGGTAAGTCAACCTATCGAAGTGTTAACTGTTAACATTGCGGAATGCCTAGCATGTGCTCTAATGGGGTGGGTCATCTTTTTTCCCCGCCGAATATTTGCCTTAATTTCCAACCTCTTTATCAGTACCACAATACATCACAATTATCCCATTCTATATGTGTGCTAATGTTGCATGGCACATCAGCTTCGCTGCATGATAGTTGCCTCTAGAATAGATTAAGAACTTGCATGCAGCTTCAGGGTAGGTTAATGGCATACCCTGGGCGTCGTCTTTTGTTCTTAGCCTTGCTTTTTGAGTGGCCTTTGGCATCCTCATCACCAGTGTTGTCATTGCCGCCTACACAACATCTGGGTAAATCATATATTTGAACGGATGCACATGTAAAAGTTAAAAGGGAAATTATATATGCGAAATGAATGACAGTTGTGTAAGAATAGCTTTCCATTACACCGGAATGCTCAAGGAGGGTGCAATGGTCGCATCCTTAGTTCATTATTATAATCCAAAAGTTCAAAAAAACATTCTGGCTACATGCATATTAGATGTACATGATGCAATAAGCTTGTTTTCCTCACTGCTCACTGAATTATTTTAAAATAAATCATAAATGTCCTGCAAATGAATCAATGATAAAATAAACATCAATGACATATATGAAAGATCTCATTTGTAAACTAGTTGAAAGTTGAAATAGTATCAGTTGACAAGAATCGAATCAAGTCAAACATTGAACAGAAGTAAATTAAGTACAAATGATGATAGCTGTCAGACATCTAATACATACCACTGTCCGGCACATCAGAATACAACCAGCGGTCAACCAATATTTGATGAAGCCCTTCTTGACCCGCTTCATAAGTTCAATTATGTAATCACCTTTACTGTTGTACTTGATACAGTTATCCCATATGAATTGCACGTCCTTATATACATCCTCTGAATTCATATACTTGTCACCACGTTCCAAATTTTGACATATTGTGCCAAAATCCATAGGAGTGTCAATAACATCAAAATAATCCTACAAGGTTTCATATGTATTAGGGTTGAGAAACAGGTGAAGCGAAAGAATAGGCAAAAGATATATTTTCAACAGCAGTAGATCTAGAAGCATATATGCTTATTATCTAGGTGCTTGCCTGCTTGGGTTAAGTCAAAGGCCAGGAGACATAAATAGAGAAATCCAAGAAATAGAAGGAAAAGAAAAAAATGCAGCTGATGTTATCCACATTTGAGGCTGCAATAGCTTTCCATACCCTCTTATCTATGCACCTGGGATGCAGGACTCTAGTTACAGGCAAGTTAATGTACCCTGATAGAGTTTTGCTCCCAGTGTCATAAGAAGTCTAAATATTAGTACTAAGAAAAGACAAATTGAATGTACTGCCCCAAAACTTAGATCTTCAGATGGAATTAGCAATATATATAACACAGTGAACCAACCAAAAGACAGGACAGAGACTAAGGCACTAAGGGAAAACCACAAATTGAACACACATTTATAGGAAAACTGTATCTGAAGTTTTGAACCCACAGCAGTGATCAATAGTACAGTATTACCATAACTTCTCAAAGGATAAGACTACTGTGGTCATTGCATCTGGAAGGCGTGGTCTTTGGTGGAGCTTATAAACACAAGTATTGTGCACCTTATCTAGTCAATACTGTCTAATTAACCCCCTGGAGTGGTTCTGCAGGAAGGTTTTCCCTTACTAGCTAGCATGCCACACTGGACAGGCAAGCCATGCTTATCAGATGATGAAGAGTCATGGTACATTTCAAAGGAAAGAAACCACAATGTGTAGCACAAAATACTCACAGGTATTTCTAATCCAACAGGATCCACTGGAACATTGAATGGATCAGCAGCATCCATCTTCATAACTTTCTTGATAGCCTGAGAAACAAATGCAAACAGAGTTTCAGTATAACCTTTATTATCCAGACTCAGCAGATCTCTCATAGGTAAAAACTCAATAGACCTCAAATAAAGGTGAGCCAAATCCTACTCACTTCAAGCGCAGCAGCCAGCTCTTTCTCGTTGCGCTGATGTTCCGGAGTAGACTGCTTTTCTTCCGACTCCTGTGAGCTCCTCACCTCCACCACATCCACTGTTTCTTTGCTTTCCAAAAGAGCTTCCTGCTTGCTCGGAGCAGGCTCATCTGCTGAATCGGCTTTCCGATCTGGGGTGCTGTTTTCTACAGAAGGCAGCCCCGCCAACTTGATCTTAATGCCACCTACTTTCCTTGCCACCTTTTCCTTATCCGCGTCACCTGACTCCAATCCCTGCCCATCCGTCACGGCCGCAGCCTTCTCCGTGTCAGCTCCTTTGGTTACTTCAGGGACAGCAGCGCTCTCCGGTTTCCCGGCATCCGCAGGCGCCCCATGAGCTTCCGAAGAATCCTGCTGCTGCGGGCGCAGCGGCGAGTCCACCGTCTTGGACGACTTGCACGACCGTACACCGCTCCCACCTTGGGCCTGCTGTACGTTATGTCCGCAGGAGGATTGGTGGCGCTGGGCTTCCGAGGTGGCTCATAGGGTTGAGGTTGAGCAGGAGGCGGCGCTGGTTCAGGCACTGCTGCTATCCCCGCATCGACGACGGTTGGCGCGTTATTATTACCATTATCCTCCTCCTCCTCCGCCTGGTCTCGCGGGCTGTCCGACGCCTCCGTGCTGGGACTGGACGCGGAATCCGGCGAGGTGGACTCCGCCCGATCAGCCTTCTTACCCGCCGGCTTGCGGCCGCGCTTGCGCTTCATCGTGCTCCTTCCGTTTTGGTGGCGACCACAGCAGCTGAGGCCTGAGGGGAGGCAAAACACTTTGTCAACACTTACAACCAAACAACTTACAACAAAAGCAAAACACTTTGTCAACACTTTTTGAATAGACCAACCATTTCCTGTCACGTACCTCTCTGTTGTTCATTCTTCTAGAATAATGAGTGTATGCAAAACGTCTTGATCTGGCATCCATAGGAAACACAATATTTTCTTCTCTAATAGGCCCCTTCTCCACTAATATGTCCCTTGCTTTGTTATCAAGATTACCCCAATTTACTGGATCATACATATCAATAGTAAATGCTGGTTCTTCATCAACATGAGTAGATTCCATCGTAGGAGAATTACTTATGGGCTCATGATCACTCACATTATTATCATCTGTATTGATGCCAACATTATCTTCTATAGGGTCTTCCTCTTCTGGATGTGTAGTTTGTTCCTCCACAGGAACTATTGCCCACTCATCTGGATTTGTCATCGTTGTAGTGCTTGTATTTCTCCTGTAAAATTTATGAAGAGATCCTCTTTGTGATTCTTTTAATTCCTCTATCCTTCTCCTCTTTTTTCTTTTGGCACTTCCAGATTCATGTTTTTTGGGCAACATGAGGTCTACAAAAATAGTAACTAATTAAATAAAATTATACTATACATATATCATATATGTGATCCCTAATACAAAGAAGTAAAGAGTAAAGAATTAGATTGGGGCCTTTTTACCTCCTGGCTCCTGATGGCCGGCGAGCTACAGGCTAACAGGCAGCAGGCAGGAACGACGAACAGGCGAACTGCGATCTGGTAGCTGAACGCCTGAACCGCCTGGCTCCTGGCGCCTGAACCGCCTGAACGGCTGAACCTGAACGACGAACGCAGGGCAGCGCCGCAGCGAACAGCGATCTCCTGGCAACTGCTGCTGCTACGCCTGATTTTCTGAAAGTGTTGCTGGATGCTTCTACTCCTAATGTCAAACGCACGTCATTCACTCATTCAGCTGCAACTGCAACGTGCTGACTGTTGAGGAGAGGAGATCAAGGATTCAAGGACGGCGAGTCGCAGGCTCGTACCTTGCAGCCGCGCGGCGGGCGGTAGGGCACGGTCCGGAGTCGGCGAGTCGCGATCGCGAGCGGAAGCTGAATCGATGATTTCCTCTTCGGCTGTTGGGCTGCTGAATACTATAGGTAATCACATATTTGGGGATGGGCCCCCTGGCCTCATGGGCCCTGTGCAGCAGCTCTACTGGCACCCCCCAGGGCCGGGCCTGGCTGAGGGGAGGCGGCTGGGATCGACCGACGCGGCAACGGAACGCGCACGCGCTGCAAACAAACGAGGCGGAGGGAGAAGCAAGTGTTCGAGCTCAGATTGCGCGCGGGAAATTCCACGGGACGGGACGGGACGAAACGAAACGGATCGCCTGGCGGACAAACCCACCGAGGCGAGGCGAGGCGAAGCGAAGCGAAGAGCTAGGGTTCCTTACCAGAGGAGAGGAAGAGGAATTCGGTCCCCGGGGCTGCGAGGATCTCGGGCCGGCGCGCGTCCAGCAGCAGCAGGAGGAGGAAGGAGAGCTCGGGGGGACGCGCGGTGCGCGGGAAGAGAACGGGTGCGGCGGGCGGGCGGGCGGGCGGAGGTGGAGGCGGAGGCGGAGACGGAGGTGGAGGCGGAACCAGAGCCCAAGCTCGTTCGGTGGCGGACGGCCGGGAAGGGACACAAGTCTGCGAGTAGGCCGCCTTGTAACATTACTACTGCGCCAAATCACTATTGAACGCGCGTGCGCTCAGATAACAGCGCACGGACGCGTGCCGTAAGAGAGCAGAGCAGGACCAAGTAACGAGTCTAACGGACACGTAGCGCAAGGAGAGCGGGACGAAGTAGCGAGCCTATAACGTTGTGATGCGGGAACTGAACGATAAACGTGAGGAGAGAGATAGCACGTAAGCTGTTGTCACATCTGCTTTTTTTTAACATTTCCAAACGGTATAAAAACTTTAAAATACGATAACTTTCTCGTGGAACATCTATTTTAAATTACGTTTGCACCATTATCTTTATTACGGTGAGATCTACAAAAGTAGATCCATGTTGAATATATTTTAAGATAATTTACATGATTATAAAGTTTTGTACTTAGGTCTCTAAAGTTTCAAATGTGGTAGTAAAAAGTTTTCATAACTTAATGCAAAATTTTAAATTACAAGGTTTCACTTTAGGTGTATAAAATTTCAGTACCAAGTTTGAAATGAAAATAATACAAAAGTTCTCAATATGGTGTAGAGTTTTAAAATCGCAAAGTTTTAAACCTAAAAGTACAAAGTTTATACTATTTTAAATGTGTTGGTAAAAGTTTCTACATTTTAAATATAAAGTTAGAAATTATAAACTTTAAACTTCAAAATACAAGGTTTAAAATATATCCGTATAAAGTTCTTGTCTTTCAAAAATAAAGTTTTAAATTATAAAGTTTTAATTTTTGAAATACAAAATTTTAAATATGCTAATACAAAGCCTGTAATTACAAAGTTTTAAAGCTAGAAATATAAAGTTTCAATATAAAGTTTCTTAATTTTAAAGTAAATTTAAAATTAAAACATTTAAATTTTAAAATACAAAGTTGACACCAGCCTAACAGTGCAACACTTTTTTTATAGCAATAACAAAGTTTTGTAATGTCATAGTTTAGTTTTTTTTATAAATTTTAAGTGTAAAGTCTTCAACCTAGCGTTACAATGTTTATAATACGATAGTTCAAACCTTTAAATATAGCACTACAAGTCTGTAATGTGACAGTCTAAAGTTTTTGTTTAATTTTGAGTGTAAGTCTTCAACTCAATAGTACAAGGTTTATAATATAGTAACTTAAAGTTTTAAATTATAAACATAAAGTTTGTAATATTATAGTTCAAAGTTTATATAATTTCGGATGAAAAGGTTTTCATTCTAGCAGTATAAAGTTTATAATGTAATAATTTAAAGTTTTTAACCTACTATATCACAAGGTTTTATAATGTGATATTTTAAAGTTTTTCATATTTTCCAAATATAACGTTCTAAACTTCACAGTACAAAGTTTGTAATGTCATAGTTGTAAGTTATGTAAATTTTAAGTGTAAAATTTTGAATCTTAAAGTTTAAAGTTTGCAATTATATTTTATATTGTTAGATTTTGAAGCTATTAGAACAAAGTTTATATTGTTATAATCTAAAGTTTTTGTTTAATTTCTGAAAGGTTTTCACCTAGCAGTTAAAAGCATAAACTCCGAATGTAAAGTTTTCAACTTAGAAGTATAAAGTTTTCTAATGTACGACTTTAAAACCTAATAGTTTAAAGTTTATAATATGATGGTTTAAATATTATAATTTTTGAGTGTAAAGTTTTAGAGTTATTGGTACAAAAATTTATAATTTAATAAATTAAAGTATTAAATCTAGCAGTATAAAGTTTTTCTGATGCGATAGTCCAAAGTTGTTATAAATTCTGAATGTAAAATTTTTAACCAAGTAGTACAAAGTTTTATAATGTTATAGTGAAAATTTTTGAATCTAGTTGTATAAAGATTTTATAGATATCATAGCACAAAGTGTTTGAACCTAATACAAGTTTTACAATTCTTATATAAAGTTACGATCCTAACAGCATACAGTAGTTTAAAGTTTATGAATTTTGAGTGTATTTTTTACTAGAAGAAGAAAAAATAAAGAAATAAACATAAGAGAGACTATAAGATTGAGTAATAATAATAAGTAGTGAAACGATGAACAGAAAGGGTGCTTGTTCTGATATATAATGAAAGATTATACATGAAAGATTAAAGATTTATCTAAGAAGAAAATGATGATTAAACAAGAAGATTATCGACTTAATAAACATGATGTACACGATCAAGGGAAAAAATCGTGTACAATGTATGAGTTTAATAATAAGAGTAAAAGTATTAAAATATAGTAAATAGAATAAGGAGTTAAAAGTGTTTCAATAAGAAAAATAACAATACAAGTACGAGACAAAAAATTACAATAACTTAAGAATATAAACATTACATTACAAAGTTTATAATGTCATAATTTAAAGTTTTCTAATTTAAAAATTAACTTTTAATTTTTGTTATATTTATATTTTAATATACACAAATGTAAAGTTTAACAAAACTTCATTCATTTTTTAATATATTTTTATCTTACCTTTTTTAGGTATTACTGACAACTATTTTCTAACGTTGAAGAAAGACAACTATATCCATTTTATATTAGTTATTTTTTCAAATACATATGTATAAGATGTTCTATTCTTTTTGAGTTTTTTTTTATCGATAACTATTTTTTATGTGTCGGTTGAATTTATAATATTGTATAAAATATTATGGAACGTATAAGATATATTGTTTTAAAAATAATACTTTCGTATCTATATGTATATCAAACCATCCCCGCCCCTTTCTTCTCCCATAAACCCGTTATCCCGAAAGAGAAAAAAAATACTCGTAGAAATCCAAAAGGCCCACTAGTTATGATTCCTAGCGCTAGGAAGCTAGACAAGAGAACGATACGTAGCAGAATCTAGACAGGGGAACCAGAAGTAGCAATAGAGCGTGCGTTCGTATCTCTCTAAGTACACGTGCGTTGCTACCTCTTCAAGCGCGCATGCATCGCTAGGATTCCTAGCGCTCGCGCGTGGAGTAAGAGCGTCGATTACTATTGGGCTGTTGGGCCTTGTGGCCTATACTTCGTCGACTGTCTTACAAGGCCTATACTTCGACTACCTTACAATAGTCAAAGTCAGATAAAATTTGATCAGCCTTTTTTTAGACGAAAGAAGAATTATATCTCAACTCGCATTTTGCCTTCGCAAGTCTTGGAGTTACACTTGATCGTAGATATAACACGGCAGCAAGGACCGGTATTTATACATTTCGAGTTCATGGCGGGTTGTACCATCGTCTAGACCACCTGGTGCCAGGTGGCCACGGCCCTCGACATCTGCAACTCTACTTTTATGATACAGAAGATGAGGCATTGTCACACAGAGTCAAGAGATCCCCTGACCTTGACATCAACCTCATCCGAAATATCCTTGCAATTTTGGAGGATAACCCATATGTTCATACTTTTAGGAGAAACGGTGCTTTTCCAAACTTGGATGACTATCGGATTGAACTCAATACAAATGTCACACCTGATCAAAGATGGTACAATGCCCCAACGGTGTCACAAGTAGCTGCTATTTGGATGGAAGGGAACGATCCACAGAAATGCTTTGATAGGAGTGTGGTTGTATATGGCAAAAGCAACCATCGTCCGCAATATATCCGCGCATACCATGGTTGTTATGACCCATTAGCTTATCCTCTGTACAACCCAAGAGGGGAAACAAGCTGGAACAAGTTTATGTCGTACAGTGCTGAGCCAATCGCTCAACCATTTGCAACCCCGGTTTCTATTAGTGTTAATAACAGGGCCGAGGAAACTCCTAATGTGGCATATATGGAGAACGTCACAACTGCTGCTTATCAAGGTATTATCTCTAATATTATTTTTCGCTATTATACTCATATGGTGTAAGATGTTATCATATTACAATCTAACATTTTATATATGTTGCAGCTGAGAATTATAATGAAAATCAATAGGAAGAAGGCGACAATGACATACAAGAAGGTGATTGGATAAATAGAGTTGCAGATACGGCACATTCTGCGAGATATGTGTCTGCACGAGAATACTACTGCTACAAGCTCCAAGTTAGGAGAGGACTTTTTAACATTTTATTATTTGGAGGACGTCTTTTCCAGCAATGGGTCGTAGATATGTATATAAAGATTGAGTCAATGAGGCTAGATTGGTACTCTAATCCTCAGAACCAAAAACTCATACGGGCAGAGCTATACCAAGTAACCACTCAAATTCTGATCCAACTCAAATTATTTTGCTTACGAACTTTACAAACTTATTTTTGTCTTATCGTAATGTTCTATAAATTTAACTTTATGTTAGGGTCTGGTTGATGTGATATCTACTGGAGAGACCCATGGTTCTAAGGTTGGCAAGAGAATTGTGCTACCAAGATCGTTCCTAGGATGCGATCGAGACATGCAACAAAGGTTTCTTAATGCCATGGCTATTGTGCAACATCTTGGAAGACCAGATTACTTCATCACCATTGAAAGGACCGAATCAGCCTAGAGGGGGGTGAATAGGTGATTTTTGACAATCTGAAAACTTTACAAATTAAAAGAAGTGATTAGATTACAACCGGAGAGGCCGGTTTGTTTGGGTAGGTACTACCGGTGTGAAACACCGATACTACCGACACAAACAGACGGCGACACCGGAAACCTAAGAGGAACTACTAAACCAAAGAATACTAGTTATGAAGATAATACAAGATTCTAGCCCACTTTCCTAAGTATGCTAGATAGTAAATCTACTCTCACCAAGCCTTGGTTGCTTCCCTTGACGTAGATCGAGTCTTCCCAACCTAAGAAAGAGATAGGGAGAGGAAGAACACGAAGAACACAGTAACAAGCGTAATAAACAAAGTAGAGACAACAACAAGCACACGGGACACGCGATTTATCCCGAGGTTCGGCCAATCCACTAAGGAGTGCCTACGTCCTCGTTGTTGAGGTTGACCACAAAGGTCGGAGTCTATTTCACCTCCTTGCCTCACTCAAGCAACCACAAAGGCTACGAGAGTTTCTCCACTAGAAATCACAGGGGAAATACAAACACTTCGGGGAGCCCTCACAAATAAGCAACACGGGCAACCACGAAGAACACCTAACCGGCTAGAGCTCAAAGAGCTCAAGAGTAATAGACACAAACCAAGCCGGCTAGATGGAAACCAAGTGCTCAAGTCGGAGATCGATGCTTCCCGCTCTCTAATCTCACGTCCCTAGCTCAATCTTTGCAAGAGAGTGAATCTAGGAGCTAAAGGGGGAGAGAGAAGGAAGGAGTCAATGCTTGAGAGAGTTTGTCCAGAGTTAGGTTTGCAATAAGTGTGTGGAGTGAGTGGGTAACCGTGGAAAGAGAAGAGAGGAGGTATTTATACTCCCTCAGTCCCGAGGCTGGTCGGTACCACCGACCATGTCACAACGGTCGCACAGATCCAGATCTGGTCAAACTGACAACCACCGACTACAGGTCGGTACCACCGCGCGCGGTAGTACCGAGGTAATGGCGGTACTACCGCTAGGCCAAAACTGGCTCGGACAAAGAGTATCTCAGATGGAGGCTCGGTCCCTCGGAAACTACCGACCAGAGGTCGGTACCTCCGAGGTCGATGGTACCGAGGTAATGGCGGTACCACTGCCAAGTCAAAACTAAGTCAGTCCAGAGACCCCTGAAAAACTTGCAACCACCGAGCCTGGGTCGGTTCCACCGAGCCCGGTGGTACCGAGGTTTTGGCGGTACCACCGCCAGGCCATTTTCAACTCATACCAGAGAGCCTCGCAAAGTCAAGTAACCACCGACCCCGGTCGGTACCTCCGAGCCCAGTGGTACCGAGGTTATGGCAGTACCACTGCCAGTTCATTTCGAACGCGAACAGAGAGGTCAGTGAAACCAGGAAAACTACCGGCCAAGCTCGGTACCTCCGGGGTCGGTGGTACCGAGGTTATGGCGGTACCACCGCTAGGTCATTTTTGGGCCAACACAGAGAGGGTGTTCTGAGCTCAGTGCGAGTTGGCTGTGGTCGGTACCACCGACCATAATGGTCGGTACCACCGACAACATAAATTTACCCTCTAAGTGTTCGTGTTTGTGCGGTGTCTCTCAAGCGAACTAAGTTAGACGAAATGAGCACTTTTCTCCACATCTAGCCAACAGAATTTGTGACCCTCTTGATAATCCAGCTTACCTATAACTCAAGTTTAAAATAGAAATTTTAAACTACCACTTGAGCTAGGCATCATTAGGTCCAAATGTATCCATCGTGCTTTGTTCACGAGATTTCATCATTTCAAATCTTTTTAAGGACTAACACCTGCATTCATGCCTTTATAAACTAGTTAGTCCCTAATTTGATTGTCATTAATTAGCCAAAACCCACATTGGGGGCGAATGCACTTACAAACTCCCCATTTTTGGTAATTGATGACAACCAACTTAGGCTTACAATAAGGATGGAAAGAATTGAAGCTTTTGAATTCCAAAATTTAGTTGAAGCTCCCCCTTAGTGTATGTTTTGGATATGAATTTCAAACCTTGATTAAAAACAAGGTTGCATACACAAAAACAAGAGCTCCCCCTAAATTTTGCAATCCGTGGGGTGCCTAAAAGTGTGACAACATCATATATAACGATTTGTGATGCATAAACAGTATGACATGGTGATTCACAAATCATCGTAATAAGAGAAGCGAATGACTATGGAAGAAAGAAAAGGACTCAAAACTCATAGCTATCTCAAAAGCAGCAATCACCATGACAAGAGCATGAATATAGAGGATGAATCAAACATGAATATAACATGAAGCATAAAAGTTTTACATCATTCTCATCATCACAAATTTAAACAAGTAGCATACCACACATAGTACCCAAAGTTTTAAACTCTCTCTAACAGCTATTACAGCAGGATAAAGCCTAACACTTCCCCTTTGGCATCAAGTACCAAAACGGGTAGGCCAAGATAAGAAAAGAACTAATAGTAATAGCTGTTGGAGGACCCACCAAAGATAGAGGAGTAGGCATTGGCACCCACATCACCACTGGGAAAGGACGAGGACGGCGCAGAAGAGTCCGGCGGAGGAGTAGAGCCACGAGGACCACCACTCCCAGCCGGATTAGCATCGGTGCCAGCAAAGCCGGAGTAGGAGCCACCACCCCCACCTTGATATGACGTGGACCCACCAGCAAATGAAGGGCCCATGCCATAATCAGGGTAGTAAGGATGAGGCTGGTACTGAGGTGGCGGAGGCGGATAGAACTGAGGAGGCTGATACATCATGGAGCTGTAAAAGCCAGCCTCGGCACCACCAGGCTGCTGGGGCTGCTGCTGCGGCTGCTGCGGGAACTGCTGCGGGAACTGCTGCTGGATATCATCACCATCAACATCATCATCATCATGCTGTGCCTGGGCGTCGTACTCCATAAACGGAGCTGGATGAGGCTGGACCGGAGAGAGCGGAGGAAGGCCAAGGTGCTGAAGCACGCGCTGCTGATACCGCTCGTCGCGATCCGCCCGGTAGCACAACCAGGAGAAGATCTTACCAAGAGCAGAGCGAAGACCGCTACTCCCGCGCCGCTCACGACGCGGAGGAGGAGCGGGGGCATGAGGAACCTCTCCAGCCTCGGGCTGATCCTCGCCAGGGGCTGCTGCTGCTGGTGGTGCATCTCCACCTTCGTCCACCTTTTCCTTGTCCTTGGAAGGAGCCGAGGTGATCTTGCAAACACTGTACTCCTTCATAGAGCGATCATACTCGAAGGTGGCACCAACTACATGCTCAATGATATGCATGAGGTATGGAGCATAGGGCAGGGCCCTGTGAGGATCTCTGTATACATCTGATATCTTCTGCCAGAGAAAATGAGATATACTGAAACGACCATCTGGCAGAGCAAAGCGAACGAGGACCTTGGCAGCATCTTCTCTGAGATTGTCCTGATCACCAATCTTGGGGTCCAGAGTTACACGCATGATGTTGTTGAGGACATAGTAGGCGGGCTTCAGGCCAGGGACCTTGAAGCTAGCCACTACACCCTCCAAGTAGACTCCAGAACTCTGCAACTGCTCAGTATACATGCCTCCACCATACATCTCTGAGAGGCGAGGGGCATTCCTGTCCACATGATCAAAGCCAAGCAGCCGGGCAAAAGTAACAAAGTTGCACCGGTAGTGGACCCCTTGGGTCATCCAGTGCAGCACCAAAGCCTCCTGATCAATAAAGAGAGTCGACCAGAACTGATAAAGAATCTCCTGGTTGAAACTCCGCTCGCCAGAGATGAGGCCCAACACTCTCCATTCCTCGAGCCTCTGCACCAGGGCCTGAATGTCCTCAGAATCCTTGTCGGTCAGAGAAGAGATAACCAGCCTCTTATGAGCAAAGAGAGGAGGCTGTCCTTTAGCGCAGGAAGCCTTCCAGCACACAGACATGTAGAAGTCCTGCTGGAACCTGGACCAAAACCTCCGATCCACTGAGTCATCCCTGATATAAAGATAGGGATTCTCCTTGCGCTGCCTTCTCATGAGGTTGCCCCTCTTCCTGTCAGAATAATCAATAGGATCTCCAAGAAGGGCATCTGGGACGGCGGTCAGGAAGGCTCCGGCTTCAGGGTGCATAGGGAATGCACGGTTGATGAGCATCAACCCTGAAATCAGAGGAGACGGTGGCCCAACGCGAGGATCGATAGAGCGACCCTCACGCCCGGCACCATCTGGCGACGCCACACCGCCCACGATGACGCTATGAAGGCGCCCGGGCGGACCAGCGACAGGGGTAGAGAAGGCGAGGGAGCATGCACACCACGAGCATGGCCGCTCCCGTTTCCGCTCCCCCTGGCGCTGTCCACGCTGCGACGCCCCGCGTGGCCCGCGGACAAGCGTCCACGGACCTGACGAGACGTGTCATCCATGCTCCCGGACCGAACACAGCGTCCGGGATTGCGGCGCGGCGGCGCCCCTTGCACATCACCGCCATGCTCCAAGGTGGCATAATCCTCATCATCATCGCTAGGGGAACGAGCACGAGACTGCCTCCGGCTCATCTAGACAAAGATAGCATATGCCAACATGAGAAAAAGATGATGGAAAGATGACGTCAACGGATGAAGTATGAATGACGATTGAGATTGGGGAGGAAAACCACCTCACTGCCTGCGGTCGGTACCACCGACCATATGGCGGTACCACCGACCGCACGGCAGTGTGCGGTTTCTTCCAAGCCAATCTCACAAATCGTTCACAAACTCGCAAAACAAACATCCATGAATCATCTATACGCTAGATAGAGCAAGCCTACCAAAAGGAATCGACCTAGAACAAGGCACATTTAGAGATCGGGCATGAACACCCTAGTACCTTGCTACTCGTGAAGAAGAGGCCGAAATCCGATGAAGGAGGAGACTTTGGGCTTCAAGAACACCACCACGACGAACACTTTGCTCCCATGAACCTTTCCACCAGAGGGATTTGGATTTGGGTGGAGGAGGAAAGAGATCGGAGAGGAGGAACGAAGAGGCGGCGCACAGGCTCGGGCGGCGGCTGAGAGAGGCTGGAGGCGGCGCGGTCAAAGCGAATTGACTAGGGTTAGAAAAGATTCACGGCGCCTCTTTTTATACTCGATGGTAACTGGTCGATGGTACCGCCCATAGGGCCGGTACTACCGACGTCAGTACAACCGACCCAATGGCGGTACCACCGACAGAAGAAAAACAGAGAGTCCAGAGGGGGTTTCCAGGAGAACTTTGTGTGGTATACTACGCACACTTCAAATATGTCCAGATTTCATAGAATCAATACATAGCCATGGACATAAGTGAAGCATGCAAAATAGATTTTGAAATCATACACAGTATTTGTCAAAAGCATTTGTCTAGGTCTCTAGGTGAAAACAAATATGTGCAAGACATCAAGCCACGTTACGAGAATCAATGATATTTAGTTCACTCCTCAAAGCACAAAATCTTGACTCATCTAAAGGCTTTGTGAAGATATCGGCTAGTTGTTTTTCGGTGCTCACATGGCGTATTGCGATATCTCCTTTGGCTTCATGGTCTCTCAAGAAATGGTGTCGGATGTCTATATGTTTTGTGCGAGAATGGTTTACGGGATTGTTTGCTAGTTTGATAGCACTCTCATTGTCACACAAAAGTGGAATTTTGGTTTTCTCACATCCGAAGTCTTTTAGTGTTTGCTTCATCCAAAGTAGTTGAGCACAGCATGCGCCGGCCGCCACATACTCGGCTTCGGCAGTGGATAGGGCAACACTATTTTGTTTCTTAGAGCTCCAAGACACCAAAGACCTTCCAATGAATTGGCAAGTCCCGGTAGTACTCTTCCGATCTACTTTGCAACCGGCATAGTCCGAATCGGAATAGCTAAGTAGATCGAAAGTGGAGCCCTTGGGATACCATAAGCCAAGATTCGGAGTGTGCACTAAGTATCGAAAGATTCTCTTAACGGCCATAATATGACATTCTTTCGGATTAGCTTGAAACCTTACACACATGCACACACTAAGCATAATATCGGGCCTAGATGCACAAAGGTAAAGCAATGAACCGATCATAGAGCGATATACCTTTTGGTCCACCGATTTACCATCCACATTTAGATCAAGATGTCCATTGGTTGGCATGGGAGTCTTGATGGGTTTGGCCTTGTCCATCTCAAACTTCTTTAGCATGTCCTTTGTATACTTGGTTTGACTGATGAACATGCCATCCTTGAGTTGCTTGATTTGAAATCCGAGAAAATACTTCAACTCACCCATCATGGACATCTCAAACCTTTTGGTCATGATCCTACTAAATTCCTCACAAAAGGCAACATTAGTACTACCAAATATTATGTCATCGACATATATTTGGCACACAAAAATATCATTATCAACTTTGCGAGTAAATAAAGTAGGATTGGCCTTCCCTATCTCAAAACCCTTTTTGAGTAGGAAATCCTTAAGGCAATCATACCAAGCTCTAGGGGCTTGTTTGAGCCCATAGAGCGCCTTGTCGAGCTTGTAGACATGGTTGAGAAACTTTGGGTCCTCAAAACCCGGCGGTTGCTCCACATAGACCAATTCGGAGAGGGGGCCGTTGAGGAATGCACTTTTCACGTCCATTTGATATAGCTTGAAATCATGGTGAGTAGCAAAGGCAAGTAATATGCGAATTGATTCAAGCCTAGCTACAGGTGCATAGGTTTCTCCAAAATCCAAACCTTCGATTTGAGTGAAACCTTGAGCCACCAACCGTGCTTTGTTCCTTGTTACCACGCCATGCTCGTCTTGCTTGTTGCAGAAGACCCATTTGGTTCCTATCACATTTTGCTTGGGCCTTTCCACTAAGGACCAGACTTCATTCCTGGTGAAGTTGTTCAGCTCTTCTTGCATAGCCATCACCCAATCCGGATCATCAAGTGCTTCTTCCACCCTAAGAGGTTCCAAAGAGGAGACAAACAAGTAATGTTCATAAAAACTTGCTAAACGTGAGCGTGTCGTTACCCCACGTCGTATGCTCCCCAATATGTTGTCAACGGGATGATCTCGTTGAACTGTATGATGAACTCTTGGGTGTGGCACAAGTGATCTCCTTTGGATGGATCCATCTTCATCATCTTCATCATGTGTGTTGACGTCCTCATCTTCTTGTCAGACTTGTTGTGCTTGTACTTGATCATCAATTTGATGTATCACTTGAACATCATCTACACTACCACCATTCGGAGTTGCGGAAGCTTCATCATGCGCATGCGGATGCACATGATGGACATGAGAATCTTGTGGAGTGTGTGATGGATCATCTTCTTCATCTTGAATTTCAACGGGCCTCACATCACCGGTTGCAAGCTTCTTGATAGCTTCGGATGGAGGCACGTCATCACCTACAAGCTCATCATTGACTTGCTCCTTTTGAGAGCCGTCGGATTCATCAAAAGTCACGTCTACCGTTAACTCAATAGTGCCGGTGGCATTATTGAATACACGGTAGCCATGTTCGTTAGTACCATAACCAAGTAGAAAGCCTTCGTATACCTTAGGTGCAAACTTTAAGCTTTTGGCCCTCTTGTTAAGTATGAAACACTTGCAGCCAAAGACTCTAAAGTAGTGCACCTTCGGTTTGTTACCTGTTAGGAGCTCATAAGGCGTCTTCCCCCTTAGCTTGTGAAGGTAGAGGCGGTTGATTGCATGACATGCCGTGTTCATCGCCTCCGCCCAAAAACCATGAGAAGTCTTGTACTCATCCAACATAGATCTTGCGGCTTCAACAAGAGTTCTATTTTTCCTTTCCACAACCCCATTTTGTTGTGGGGTATATGGAACGGAGAACTCATGCTTGATCCCTTCTTCATCAAGATACTCTTCTATGTTGGTGTTCCTAAACTCGGTCCCGTTGTCGCTTCTCACTTTCTTGATCTTGATGTCGAACTCATTTTGTGCTCTTCTAGCAAACTTCTTGAATATGCCTTGCGTTTCACTTTTATCTGCTAAAAAGAACACCCACGTGAAGCGAGAATAGTCATCAACAATAACGAAACCATATTTGTTACCACCGATGCTTTGATAAGCAACGGGTCCGATGAGGTCCATGTGCAATAGCTCCAACGGTCTTGAAGTTGACACGATGTTCTTGATTGGATGCTTTGCTCCAACTTGCTTTCCGGCTTGGCACGCACTGCAAATCCTATCTTTCTCAAAAGAGACATTGGTTAGTCCAAGAATGTGTCCTTCTCTTTGAAGTTGGGCCAAGTTCCTCATCCCAACATGAGCTAGCCGGTGATGCCAAAGCCAACCCATGCTAGATTTTGCCATTAGGCATGTCTTAGGTTCCACTTTACCAGTTGAAAAGTCAACTAGATAAAGCTTTCCCTTTAACACTCCTTTAAATGCAATAGAGGAATCCCTTCTTCTAGAGACGGTCACACCCTTATCCGTAAAGAGACAATCGTAACCCATTTCACAAAGTTGAGAAACAGATAACAAATTGTAACTCAACGAATGCACAAGTAATACATTTGATATGGAATTGTCAGTTGAGATAGCAATTTTACCCAAACCAAGCACCTTTCCTTTACCATTGTCACCAAACACAATGTTGTTGCATGAGTCGTTGCTTGGTTGGAAGGAGGTGAACATTTCTTTTTCCCCGGTCATATGATTGGTGCATCCACTATCCAACACCCAACTTGATCCACCAGAGGCATATTCCTACAAAACACGATTATGTTCTTGATTTAGGTACCCAAATGAGATTGGGTCCTAGGGGGTTAGTCACATAAGCTTTGGGCACCCAAACATTTCTCATAATCTCCCTCTTCTTGAGGGCACCAACATACTTGACTACTATCTTGCCATCATCACCCCAACAACACAAATAATCACATGTATAGCTTCTTGATATGGGCTTTTGTTGCTTGGGGGCCTCCACTTGCTTTTCTTCGTTGATCTTACCATTAGCAAGTGAAGCCTTTGGATTGGCAATCTTGTTGGCCTTGTTCATTAGGTCAAAGAGAGGAACCCCTTTGTTGAAGTTGACAAAGGGCACCCCATTGACCATCTTCCTTCCATTTACCTTACCATCATACCTATTGTAGCCAATTCCATCCTTAATGGATGGATGTCTTGTGGTCTTGAGGATGTCCTTTGGTTGTTGCACCTTACACTTGCAACCATTTCTCAAGATCATGCTCAACCTATGAATCTCCTTGTCTTTCTTCTCTAGCTCAACACGGTTAGTTGCACAAGCATTTATATCAACTTTATAACATCTTTTGAAACCATTACTAGTTGAGGCATTAGAGCCATCGGAATCCTTAGGAGAGGTTGAAGAGGTGCTATTCCAAAGAGTGTTGTAGCTTAGTTCAAGAGTTTGATATTTATCTTGAAAGCTTGTGAGGCTTTCTTGAACCAAGCTAGCTTCATTCTTTAGTTTAGCAATTGAGTCATTGCTCGCGGAACACTCCTTAGCCAACTTCTTGTTAGAGTCATTGGCTAAAGATAGTTCCACGGTCAACTTCTCAACCTTCAACTTCTCCTCGGCAAGAGAAGCTTCCAATGCAAGGTTCTTTTCTCTCTCTTGAGAGATCAAGTCCCCTTGCATAGCAAGACTCTCATTCTGACTTTCTAGTTTAGTGAGTAATTTTATGATTTTAGCTCCACCTTTCTTTCCAAACTTTCTAATTAAGCTAAGCTCAAATTCATCCAAATCATCATCGCTACATTCATCACTAGAACAAGTAGGAGAGTTGGATGATACCTTCTCATTCTTAGACATGAAGCAAGAATGAGTGAAGTCATCGTCGTCGTCGGAGAGGCTCTCGAACAAGCGTGATGAAGTTGTCGAAGTAGCTATGTTGGAGAAGAGGCTTGGAGAGGAGGTCTTGTGTATGGCAATGTTGGCCGCTCCCTTCTCCTTCTCCTTGCTCTTGCTCTTCTCTTCATCACTTGAGTCATCATCCGAGAACCATTCCTCACCAAGATGAGCTTCACCACCTCTTCTTCTTCTTTGCTTCTTGTCATCACTCTTGCTATACTTGTTCTTGTTCTTCTTTTGTGGACAATCGGCAATGAAGTGATCATCTGCACCACACTCATAGCAATTTCTCTTCTTTGACTTCTTGAAGTATCCACCTTTGCCCTTCTTGTGCATCTTCTTTCTCATGAATCTTCTAAAGTTCTTCACAATAAGGGCCAACTCATCATCGGAATCATCACTTCCTTCACTTGATGAGTCATCTCGAGCTTTGCTTCCTTCTTGGTTAGCCTTGAGCGCCACTACTTTCTTGTTGCTTGCTTCTCGTTCTTCTATATCTTCATCATCCAAAACTTCATGTTGCTTTATCTTGGCAAGCATCTCATGACATCCCATGCTCTCATAGTTAGGTCTTTCCATGATGATTGATGCAAGGTTCTTGTTCTTCTTTCTATAAGCTCTCAATAGCTTTCTTGCAGCTGAGTTGTCATCCCACTTCTTGTCCCTAAGAGCTCTAATCTTGTTGATCAAGGTCATGAATCTATCAAACATTTGTTGAGTGATCTCACCACTCCGGATAGCAAAGTTCTCAATCTTTCCATGAAGGAGTTCTATGTTGCACTTCCTCACACTTGCATCACCCTCATATGATATCCTGAGAGTGTCCCAAATCAGCTTGGCACTCTCCATTCCATGCACTTTGTTGCTTTCTTCGGGCTTGAGGCATGATAGGATCAATGATGCGGCTTGAACATTTTGTTGAAACTCGATTACATCATTGTCGGTGTACTCTTGACCTCTAACATGACTTTGCCCATTCTCAACAATCTCCCAAACTCTTGCGGCAAGAAGATGTAGCTTCATCTTGTGTGCCCAATCATTGTAGTTGATTCCATCAAAGGCAGGTGGTTTGCCTAGATTGACGCTAGGCAGTTGAATAACTTTGCCCATATTGGCATAGTCAAAAGGCACTCGAGTGAACTCGGTGTCTCTTGTCCCTTTCTCTTCATCATCTTTCTTCTTGTCTTCCTTAGGCTCTGGCGTCTTTTCTCCACTTGCGGATGATTCGGCTTTGCTGTTCAAAGCTCGCCTCAAACTCTCTATCTCATCCTTCATCCTCTTCATTTCATCTTCATGCTTCTTTGCTTGATCTTCAGTAACCTGAGCAGTAACCTGAGCAGTGACCTTCTTCACAATCTCGTCAAGCTGCTCTTGACTTAGGGTAGACATGATTCTCCCTTACGCGGTGAAGCGCTAACACAAGGGTTAGGCTCCGATACCAATTGAAAGGACCGAATCAGCCTAGAGGGGGTGAATAGGTGATTTTTGACAATCTGAAAACTTTACAAATTAAAAGAAGTGATTAGATTACAACCAGAGAGGTCGGTTTGTTTGGGTAGGTACTACCGGTGTGAAACACCGATACTACCGACACAAACACACGGCGACACCGGAAACCTAAGAGGAACTACTAAACCAAAGAATACTAGTTATGAAGATAATACAAGATTCTAGCCCACTTTCCTAAGTATGCTAGATAGTAAATCTACTCTCACCAAGCCTTGGTTGCTTCCCTTGATGTAGATCGAGTCTTCCCAACCTAAGAAAGAGATAGGGAGAGGAAGAACATGAAGAACACAGTAACAAGCGTAATAAACAAAGTAGAGACAACAACAAGCACACGGGACACACGATTTATCCCGAGGTTCGGCCAATCCACTAAGGAGTGCCTACGTCCTCGTTGTTGAGGTTGACCACAAAGGTCGGAGTCTATTTCACCTCCTTGCCTCACTCAAGCAACCACAAAGGCTACGAGAGTTTCTCCACTAGAAATCACAGGGGAAATACAAACACTTCGGGGAGCCCTCACAAATAAGCAACACGGGCAACCACGAAGAACACCTAACCGGCTAGAGCTCAAAGAGCTCAAGAGTAATAGACACAAACCAAGCCGGCTAGATGGAAACCAAGTGCTCAAGTCGGAGATCGATGCTTCCCGCTCTCTAATCTCACATCCCTAGCTCAATCTTTGCAAGAGAGTGAATCTAGGAGCTAAAGGGGGAGAGAGAAGGAAGGAGTCAATGCTTGAGAGAGTTTGTCCAGAGTTAGGTTTGCAATAAGTGTGTGGAGTGAGTGGGTAACCGTGGAAAGAGAAGAGAAGAGGTATTTATACTCCCTCAGTCCCGAGGCTGGTCGGTACCACCGACCACCCATGGTCGGTACCACCGACCATGTCACAACGGTCGCACAGATCCAGATCTGGTCAAACTGACAACCACCGACTACAGGTCGGTACCACCGTGGGCGGTAGTACCGATGTAATGGCGGTACTACCGCCAGGCCAAAACTGGCTCGGACAGAGAGTATCTCAGATGGAGGCTCGGTCCCTCGGAAACTACCGACCAGAGGTCGGTACCTCCGAGGTCGGTGGTACCGAGGTAATGGCGGTACCACCGCCAAGTCAAAACTAAGTCAGTCTAGAGACCCCTGAAAAACTTGCAACCACCGAGCCTGGGTCGGTTCCACCGAGCCCGGTGGTACCGAGGTTATGACGGTACCACCGCCAGGCCATTTTCAACTCATACCAGAGAGCCTCGCAAAGTCAAGTAACCACCGACCCCGGTCGGTACCTCCGAGCCCGGTGGTACCGAGGTTATGGCGGTACCACCGCTAGTTCATTTCGAACACGAACAGAGAGGTCAGTGAAACCAGGAAAACTACCGGCCAAGCTCGGTACCTCCGGGGTCGGTGGTACCGAGGTTATGTGTGACACCCCAATTTTAAGAACAAAATTGGAGCACAATATATGTATGCCAGGATCAATTTTCATACATATATCCACATCATAGTAAATATCAAAACAATGCTTTATCAATATATCGAACATTATTACAAAAATGACCCTCGGGTCTGAAAGAAAAGTACAGACTCTCAGTCTAACTCTAATGTAGACTTCGCGGAAACTGGACGCCATCTCCATAGGAAGGTCGACCGGGGGCTGCGCCATCCTAGTACAAGTCATCGGGGTCGTATCCACCGTCTTCTAGGTACTCCTGCTCCGCGTCGTAGACTCCAACGTCTGGGTGGGGTAGCAGGGGGTTCAAAGAGGAAGGGTGAGTACATCAAAATGTACTCCGCAAGTGTAGGAAATATATGCTTATGAGGCTATTAACAAAGGTAGGCTGACTCTGTTTGACTCAAGCGCCTAAAGCAACATATCCTATTAATCCTATTAAACCTATGCACCTATTTACTAGGTTATAACCTCAGTCTCCAACGGTAACAATAACCACACTCGGAGTCGCACCGAGCAAACCACACTCGGAGTCACACCGAGCAACCAACACTTGGAGTCACACCAAGCAACCGTACTTGGAGTCGCACCAAGCACCCACACCTGAAGTCCATCAGGCAAACCACACCTGAAGTCCATCAGATGACCCGAACCAGTAACCAGTAACCAACTAATCTCGAAGAAGTCCAAGCCCGCTCTTGACCGTGAGCACGGCTGATATATCAGTTTATTTACTCTGCAGAGTTTGCACATCTTTACCCATGAGTCGTGTTGCCCTTGTGCCCGAGGTAGCTAGTCTCTTAACCCACTTCCAAGGTGGATCGGCAGGGTTCACTACAAGGCCGTTACAAAGAGTCCTCCTATGCGTATTAGTTTCATATGTCACGACGTAGAGCTACCTTCCGCAATAACACCAGGTCTGGCGCTCGAGCCTGGGAATCACTCCCGTACCAAGCAGTATCCTGCGTAGAAGAAGCCCTGTCCCATGTCCATATGTAACTAATAACGACATAAGGCTTCTCTAATTAATTAGCCAGTCCCAGAGCCATATAGGCCTCATGGTTTGCGTTGTTTTGCCGGGTTACAGGCTTCGAGAACCGGGTCCTAGGGATCCAGGCAGGATAACAAACCACAAACCCAAACCAACGCCAAGTCCCATGGCAAACCGTAACGCCGAGTCACACGGCAACCGTACGCCAAGTCACATGGCACCACACCACCAACGGTCCATCCTGCCGGATTTACCTACTCACCATACTACAACATTACCAGCCATATATTCCATAGATCATTAATCAGAATTAATTATTAACCAGCCCATCCCAAGACAGCAAGGCTAAGCATGACTTCTACTCATATGATCCCAACCAGGTGACAAGGAAAATATAATCAAGTACTAGTAAACCATATCATGGGATTCAGTATTAGACTCTGCATGCAACTACTGGATCTAACTACTCTAATACCAAAAGTAAAATAAGAGTAGGTGCAAGATGTTCAAGGACACTTGCCTGCGGGCTGGGTCGAATCTGCAGGATCACAGGGATAGTCAGGAGCGTCCTCGTACTCCGCACTCTCTGGATCACACATCAATACATGGCCCAAACAAAGCATATAAGCAACAGTACACCATACAGTAGGAAAACAGAACGTAAACAGATCTACTGCGTAGAGCTCGACGAGACGAACCTAACGCAAGTTGAACGGGTCGAATCGGAGTTAAAATGAGCAAGTTATGAGCTTTTGAAGTTGGATGGCAATTCTGTAAATTGATTGAACTCAATTTCATAATTAAATTAAATAAAAACAGAAAAGGGAAAAGCGCCGGACCGCGCCTCATTTCGGGAAACACATGGGGCTGTCGTGCAAGAAAAACAAGACTCAGTGCACAGTGCCGATGGAGTGCGGGTTAATTTCCAACAATGCGGAGGGGGTTTTTGCAAAGTGGACAGAGCCGGTCGGGCAGTGGCCGTGTGGACGCCACGTGGCACGACGCCACTGGCTCTGGAGTGCCACGCAGGCGGGAAACAGGGTGAAGTGGCGCGGGGACCGCACCTCGTTTTCTAGGAAAGACGGGGGCTAGGATGAAAAGTTCCCTAGACTCGGTGAACAGGGACTGTGGAGCGCGGGTTGATTATGATGAAGCTCAGGGGCTCTTAAGCAAACCTGTATCGGTGAAGGGGTATGGTCTAGTGTCAGCCGTCGATCTGGCGATGGACGACAGAGATTAGAACTAGGGAGAGAGAAGGCACGTGGGCGCGGCTGCTGACTCGGCGGACAGGTGGCGCGCGGCAATACGCGCGGTGCGCCACGCGGCTGGGTGGACTGGCTGACGCGGCTCGGTGGACCGGGTCCACGAGTCCGTGAACTGGGTGTATACCCTTTCGGGGTTCAATCTAATCAGGGCCGCTGGTTTTGGATCGGACGGTGAGGGAAAGGGTTTTGGGGGACCGGCGATGTTTCGCACGGTGGCGGCTCTCAGGGCGCGGTGGCGGCCATGGGAGGGCTCCCAGAGCTCGCCAGAGCGCTCGGAGGTGACCCTAGAGGCCGGTAGGGACAGTGGGAAAAAGGGAAAAGAGTTGGGGAGCTTACAGCGGGTCCGATGGTGCACTTCTCGCCGCCGATGGAGCTCCGAGGACGGCTGGCAGCGTGGGGATCGCGGCGGCGATGCCCTGGTGCTCCGGCGGGTGTGACGAAAACTCGATCCGGCCGCCAACTGAGCGACGCGGGTGCGGTGGCTTCGGTTGGGCACACCGAGGTTGACAGGGGACCGAGACAGAGCCGGCAATGGCTCTGGTGGAAGGTGCTCGGCGGTCACTCGGTCAGGGAGCTTCGACGCGAGCTCGGCGAAGGCAAGGCGGCGACGATGGGTCTCAAGTCTCGGGGGAGGGGAAGGAAGAGCTAACGCAGTCGGAGGCTAGGGCTTCTAAATAGGCCGAGGGAGATGGGGTGGAGGCGGGAGCATCTGTTCATGGATCGGTACCAAGGGGGTGAGCGCGAAGGGCGGGAGGGAGGTTGGGGACGGCCTGACGGTTGGGGTCGGCGTGGCAGTGTCTACGAGAGGGAGAAACGCGGGGGCCCGCGAGTCAGCCGTTGAGAGGAGAGGGGGTGTGGTGCGGCGCGTTGCGCTGAGGGTGGGAGCAGGCCGGCGTCCGGGGCGGTGCGGGCCGGGGTGAGGGGAGATGTGGAGTGGAGTGGGCTAGGCGAGGAGGTGGGCCGGTGCGAGGGGCGCGCGGTGAGGAGGGAGGGGGAGTGCGGGCCGGCGCTGGCCCAGAAGAGAGAGGGAGAGGCCTGCGCGGTGTTGGGCCGAGTAGCCGGTGGGGGAGCGGCCTGGAGAGATGGGAGGCGGGCCGCTGGGCTGGGGAGGAGAAAGGTGAAGAAGGGCCGGTTGGGCTTTTTGGGTCAGGGAGGAAAAATGAGCCCTTTGCCAATTCTTTTCTTTTTCTTTCCTTTCCTTTGCAAATTCTTTTGAAATCAAAATCAAATTAGTTTGAAATCAAAATGAGTTTGAAAATTTTGGAAATATTTTTCCTAGATTTTGCAAATAAAATTTGTGTTTGGTTTTATAAAATTTTCATAATCTTTTTATTTATTTTCTAAATAGAATAAATTCGATTCGCCTTATTCGGGTTTAATAAATTCTTTTTCACCCAATAAAAATTATGCAACGGCATGAATGCAACAAACAT
The DNA here is from genome assembly GCA_009763385.1 of Coix lacryma-jobi var. lacryma-jobi. Lineage (NCBI taxonomy): Eukaryota > Viridiplantae > Streptophyta > Magnoliopsida > Poales > Poaceae > Coix > Coix lacryma-jobi. The sequence continues at coordinate 149,839,736 of CM019828.1, forward strand.
CTGGCTAGAATTTTCCTCCATCTAGAATTTTGGCCATTTTCTAATTTATTTTAATTAATTAAACACCCGGGGTGTTACATTATGGCGGTACCACCGCTAGGTCATTTTTGGGCCAACACAGAGAGGGTGTTCTGAGCTCGGTGCGAGTTGGCTGTGGTCGGTACCACCGGCCATAATGGTCGGTACCACCGACAACATATATTTACCCTCTAAGTGTTCGTGTTTGTGCGGTGTCTCTCAAGCGAACTAAGTTAGACGAAATGAGCACTTTTCTCCACATCTAGCCAACAGAATTTGTGACCCTCTTGATAGTCCGGCTTACCTATAACTCAAGTTTAAAATAGAAATTTTAAACTACCACTTGAGCTAGGCATCATTAGGTCCAAATGTATCCATCGTGCTTTGTTCACGAGATTTCATCATTTCAAATCTTTCTAAGGACTAACACCTGCATTCATGCCTTTATAAACTGGTTAGTCTCTAATTTGATTGTCATTAATTAGCCAAAACCCACATTGGGGGCGAATGCACTTACAACCATGACATGCAATCCATATTGGGATGAGATAACAAGCAATCTCGAACCCGGGCAGGAACCGCAAGATAGGCCAGAACTGGTTGCAAGAGTGTATAGGGCAAAGTTACGAGATCTAAAAGATCTTTTGATCAAGAAAAAATATTTTGGTGATGTTGCAGCATACGTTCATGTTACCGAGTTCCAAAAGAGGGGGCTACCACATGAGCATTTCTTGCTAATCATGAAGTCAAGGAGTAAATTGGCAACCCTAGATGCATATGACCGAGTAATTTCAGCGGAGATACCAGACAAGGACAAATACCCAGAGTTGCATGGTCTGGTTATCGGTCATATGTTGCATGGACCATGTGGCATGCTAAATAGAAACTACGCGTGCATGGTGGATGGAGAGTGTCGCTTTCACTATCCTCGACAGTTTTGTGAGGCAACACAACAAGGAAATGACTCATATCCTACATACAGGAGAAGAGATGATGGACGTCGAGTAAAGATTAGGAGAGCAGAGTTAGATAATAGGTGGGTGGTGCCATACAACCCTGGTCTGCTCATGAGATACAACTGCCACATAAATGTTGAAGCATGCTCAAGCATTAAAGCGGTGAAGTATCTTTTTAAGTATGTATATAAAGGCCATGACCAAGCATCATTCTCGGTTAATGCAGACCAGGATGAGAGAGATAGTGGAGTAATCAATGAGATACGACAATACAGGAATGCACGCTAGATATCTCCACCGGAAGCTGTGCATAGGATATTTGGTTTTCCAATGTTTGGAGTCTATCCTGCTGTATTGCAGCTCCAACTACATTTGCCTGATATGCAGTCTGTGACATATAGTGCAGAGGAAAACTTAGAGGATGTTGTCAATCGGCCAGGTTCTAATAGGACCACACTTACTGAGTATTTCCAGAAAAACCATGATGACAGGACAACAAGAAAAATATTGTATAGGGAATTCCCAGAACACTATCGTTGGATCAAAGGAACGAAGGTGTGGCAAAGAAGGAAACAAACGTCAGGACAGATAGGGCGGATTGTCTATGCTAACCCTATTGAAGGGGAGAGATACTTCCTAAGAGTTCTACTTAATCATGTGAGAGGTGCTACATCATATGAGGATTTGAGAACAGTGGCCGGTGTCACATACTCTACTTTTAGGGAATCATGCGAGAATAGAGGGCTTATTGAGACAGACAAATTAATTGATGACTGCTTGATTGAGGCCACCACTTTTAAGATGTCGTGTGCCCTACGAAGATTGTTTGCAACTATTCTTGTCTTCTGCGAGGCCACTAACATACGTGGACTCTGGGACAAGCATAAGGATGCTTTGGGTGAAGACTTTAGATGGAACAACAACAATACGTCAGCAGTGGAGCAAATGGTGCTCAGCGACATACGAGATAAGGTTCATGACATGGGGAAGGATATCAGAGATTATGGTCTGCCACCTATCTGTGATTTGGGGGGAAGATCCAATGACATGATGAAAGAGGTTAGAGAGGAACAAAACATCTCCATAGACGAAGAACACTTAAATATTTATGAATCACTTAACAAGGAGCACCGTGCAGGATTTGATGAAATCATTCATCATGTATTTGCTAATAAAAGTCAGGTATTTTTCGTAGATGGTCTTGGAGGCACGGGAAAGACGTTCTTGTACAAGGCTCTCCTTGCTAGAGTTCGGTCCAAAGGATTAATAGCTATCGCAACAGCCACATCTGGTATAGCAGCATCAATATTGCCTAGAGGACGCACTGCACACTCAAGGTTTAAACAACAACATGTGTAGCTTTACTAAGCAAAGTGGCACTGCAGAGTTGCTTCTTAGGGCATCTTTGATTATTTGGGATGAAGTTGCCATGACCAAGCGTCAATGCATCGAGACACTTGATAGGTCCCTATAGGATATTATGGAATGTACTTTGCCATTTGGAGGAAAGGTTATGGTATTTGGTGGAGATTTTAGACAAGTGCTTCCTGTGGTGACACGTGGGACAAGAGCACATGTAACTGATGCTACATTGCAAAGATCTTATTTGTGGGAAAAAATAAGGAAGTTATGATTGTCACGTAACATGAGGGCGCAGTCTGACCCTTGGTTTTCAGAGTACCTGCTGCGGATTGGAAATGGAACTGAGGAAACCATTGGAGATGATTATGTTCGACTCCCCGGTGACATTGTGATTGGATATAATGACACAGAGGTGGCAGTAAAAAAACTCATTGAAAATGTTTTTCCAATGCTTGAAGAAAATGCAACATCAGCCGCCGATATGAGTTGTCGTGCCATTCTATCAACCAAGAATGATCATGTTGATAGGCTAAATGCATTGATGATTGATAGGTTTCCAGGTGAGGAGAAGGTTTACCACAGCTTCGACACTGTTGCTGATGATCCTCGGAATCACTTCCCTATTGATTTTTTGAACTCGATAACTCCAAATGGCCTCCCCCCGCATGAGTTGAAGCTAAAAATCAACCGTCCTGTGATTCTTCTCCGCAATCTTGATCCTAACAACGGATTATGCAATGGAACAAGGCTTATGGTTAGAGCATTGCAAGACAATGCAATTGATGCCGAGATCGTTGGTGGACAACATGCACGGAAAATGGTTTTCATACCAAGACTCCCATTGTCTCCATCGGATGATATTACCCTTCCTTTCAAGTTCAAGAGAAAACAGTTCCCACTATGGTTAAGTTTTGCCATGATCATAAATAAATCACAAGGACAAACCATTCCTAATGTTGGGATCTACCTTCCAGAACCCGTGTTCTCGCATGGACAACTTTATGTTGCTTTATCAAGGGGGGTATCAAGATCAACAACAAGAATTTTGGCTAAACCAAAAGAAGAATTAGATCCTACAGGAAAGAGCACCAAGAATATTGTTTATAAAGATGTCCTGCACTGGTGATTAATGGTAGGTATACTCAAACCATTTTATCAGTCCTCACATGAGTATCTTTTGCTGGGCAGGTGCTTGATATTTTTATTTTTGGGCATATTGGTAAGCCATTTTGTTTTTTGGGCTTCATATTTTGTTTGATTTTGTTGCATTAATATATATAAGTACCTTGGTGCACTTTTGGATGCGTGAAGCCTTCACAAAATATCTGTGTAATACAACCCAGTACATGGCACTGACATCTTCGGTTTATATGTCAGAAGAAGTACATGTTCTCTTTTCTTTCTCTTGTGTTGGTAATGTAAAGGCAAATTGTACCTTCTGTTAAAATGTTTGTGTCAAAATCTGTAGGAGTAATGTGGATAATTTTTTTTGGAGAAGATGGATATGATTTTTTGGCCAGATGTGCAGTCATATTGGGAGGACAATATTGATATATTAAGCATAAATAGAATATTGTTTTTATGTGTATCTCTAGAATAAAGCCGTGGCGTTAGCACGGGCACTATACTAGTAATATGAAATTTGACTACCTTGAAGATGTTTTTTATGACATTTATTTAGTTATATTAGTAAGTTAAAATGCTTCCAAAACAAATGTCATAAACACATCGATTTAGTGACTTTTTGATCGAATGTCATGCCATAAACGTCATAAACCAACACATTTCTTGTAGTGCGACGTCACTGCCGAGGGTTCCTTCCCCCAACACAGAGCCCAAGCTCGTTCGGTGACGGACGACCGGGAAGGGACACAAGTCAGCGAGTAGGCCGCCTTGTAACATTACTACTGGGCTGTTGGGCCTTGTGGCCTATACTTCGTCGACTGCCTTACAAGGCCTATACTTCGACGACCTAGTCAAAGTCGAGAAAATTTGATCAGCCCGTATTTTATAATAACTTATACAAAAATATGAATTACAAAATTGTATGGATCCACAAAGGCTAATCCTTGACACATCTACAACTAAATCTATGCTGACTATATATTATATAATAAAAGAACGAATTACGAAATTGTATGGATCCACAAAGAAAGTCCTTGAAACTCGGTATTGAACTATACAACAGATAGATAGTATAAAATAAAATTATGATATACTTACAAGTAAATATGTTTGCGCTTTGCAATAGGAGAAAAAATATATCAATATTGTATTCAAATTTGATATACATACTTAATAAGACATTTTCATAATAATTATTGCCAACATTAGCTCATATATTATGATGCTATAACCTTCCTAAAACAAACTATAGCTCTAAAAATTTATAGAAGGGTGAAACACAACCTTGGTACTCATTTTCCATGAATGTTTGATAGACCTTTTCATGAATGTTTTATAGTTTTTATCTGTTGTTGCAACAAACGGATATATTTGCTAGTCACTAATAAATTAAAGAAAAATAAAAAACGGTAACAAAAGAAAAAAAAAAAGACATTGCGCAATTTCTTTATCGCGTGCTCGGTGATTGCGGGCTGGATATATTTGCTAGTATAACTATTAAAAAAAAAGAAAAAACGGTAACAAAAGGAAAAAAAAAAACATCGTGCCATTTTTTGTGGGCTGTTGGCCGTCCCGAGCGAGAGGCGGTGCTAACTCCGAACCCGACGGAGAGAGAGTGCTTATTATTACTTTGTGCGGACCGGCGGAGGGAGCAAAACCTAACCTGCTTATTCCTATTTCCCCATCCAACGGGGGCCGCCATCCGCTCCGCTCCGCAGTCCGCACCACATCCCATCCTCTCATCTTTCGTCACGCCGTCGATGGCGTCCCTGATCCTCCGGGCGGTTGCTCGCGCCGCCAGCTCAGCTGCGTGGGCTGCATCTCGCTGTGCGGCGGCGGCGTCGGCGGCACGCTCTGGTTCAGGCGGTGCGGCGGCCTCAGATCCGCTCATGCGCGCTTCCTCCGTTGCTGCAGCGACGACCGTCCGGAGTCCCGCGTCATCTGGCAGCGTTCATCCCCCCATCGCCGCACGGCTCTCTGGCGGCAGTGGATCCAGCATCGCCACATCACCACCATCACCAAGCGTCTTCGATCCAAACTTCCTCAATTCAGGTACCCGTACCCCCAATAACCTCCCTACATATATTAGGGTCAGACGTTAGGATGCTAATTAACCGTCTAATTTTTGCGGATCCTGAATCCATGTTATATATATGTTTTTTTTTTTCCGAACCCATCCTTGTTTAATGTTGGTCATCTGTGTTCCCCAGTTTGTTCGGTGCTGCTTAGGGCGGACCTACCTACAAAACTCAGTGGCGGCATCTTTCTTACTCAATCTTTGCAACTACGGAGCAAAAAATTAAGAACTTGAGTGGCGGCCTATGCCTCTATTTCTTGTACGCTGGGTCCGTTCCTGCTGCCGGTTAAGTGCTTAGTTTGGACGCACTCGTATTCACATCGTTCCATGTGTGTTGGAGTCAGGTTTTTTTTTTTTTTTTTTTTTTGTAGAAATTAGATAATTTTCTATTACAATCCACTCTAGTTCATTCGGATTGGGATAAATGCGAGTCCGTTGATACTGCTGGTTAAATAAGTACAACGGGTGCTGAGCCATGGTGCTGTCCTCCCTTCCTAGCGGGCAGTGCTGCCAACAGCTGATAGCATCTCGTGGCAGGTGGCGTCTTTGCGCAGTTGCCACGGTAGCTGGGGCACTTCAATTCCCAGGTGTTGTGTTTATTCCGCACTTCAATTCCCAGGTGTTGTGTTTATTCTGCCAGCGGCCGCAACAGGCTGATTTGATGTAAATTGTTGTGCAAGTGGAATAAACACAACACCTGGGAATTGAAATGTTGTCTGTAGCTTGATTCACATACAGCTAACAGGTCAAAACCTGCAAGGCTGTCAAATATATTTTTCTTTTTTCTATGTTTAGAGCAGTTCCCTTGTCTCACACCGCGATTATTGGTTCCATCCTGGTTGGTTATGGGCTGGGTTAAAGCTTGACTCACTCAACCGCGATATTTACTCTCCTTTTTGTTGTTATGGATCATTTATTTATTGATAACAAGAAATGAAGAAAGAAAAAGAGAGCAAATAAGGCCCTGTTTGGCACAGCTCAGCTTCACTAGTGAAGCTGTTTTTTTAGAAAATAGCATTGTTTTTGAGGCGTCGCCTAGTCGTCACCTAAGCGTTGTGGCGTACCCTAGGCGCCGCAGGACGCCACAGGGTGTTAGTTCCGCCATATCGCCTAGGCGTCCACGCGCAACCCTAGCGCCTCAGGACGCCGCAAGGAGCAACTTACTAAGTGAAGCCGAGCTGTTTTGAAAAAAATGTTTGGCAAAACAACTTCACCAACAACTTCATACATGGTTGGGAGAGAGAAATGGAGGTGTAAGCTGTGAAAAACTACTTTTTTTCAGCTTCATCTCAGCTTATAGTTTTGTGAGAGGGGAAATAAAACAACTTCATGGTCTTCACTCCTTTTTGTTGTTATATGGATCATTTATTTATTTATATTGTATATAACAAGAAAGGAAGAAAGAAAAAGAGAGCAAATAAATTTCCATTCGATATATATATATATATATATACACACACAGCTGTTCTGATGTGCACACAACACTTATATCTGTATGTAGTTTGGGTGTTATTTGAGGCGGATGAGAAGGACCTTGAGTCAGATGAAGCCCTATGGGCGCTGTATGAGCGTTGGTGCAAGTTTTATAACGAGAAGCGTGACCGGGACGAGATGGCTCGCCGGTTCAGCTACTTCAAGCAGACTGTGATGGAAGTGGAGGAAAACAAGAAATCTGATCTGCCTTACAGAATTGGGATTAACCTTTTTGCCGATGGGAAGCTGGATGAAATGTACTTCAGAGCCGGTGCCACACAGAGTCTCATGAGTATTCCTTACTCTGAGTCACCGCTTTATGCGAGACGACCAGATTTCTTGTTCAAGGAGGACCCTAAGGAGCTGGGTCAGGCTACCAGCGCAACTGAAGCCTCGAATCCATCTGCATGAATGAATTGCGATGATCATCCACAAGACCCATGCAAAACTGTTCGTTCGAACCTGTATTAAGTTATGATTATATATTATTATATGTGTGTGACGTATAGTATTGTACGCCTATGCATGATTCGGAACCAAAGACATGCATACGTCTATCCTACCGAACTTGTTCGTTAGGATATATATTCGACTTTTATACCTCCCTAGGAGGACGCAGATTCAGTGAACTTCCGCAACATTTGACGCTAGATCAAAGGGCTTGAGTCATTTTCATCATGGGCATGGACGCACGGTCAGAGCGGCTGCGAGCGTGTGCGGACGCCGCGGGCCTGGGTGTGGCAACTGCAGATCGCGCCGCTGCCGTGGGGATGTGCTCCGGCCGAACGCCGCCACCATGGGGACGCGCACGTGGTAGCGCGCCTGCGCTGTCCTCACCGTGCATGGCCAAGTGCCGCCGTCGCGGGGCCGCTCCGGTCAAGCACCGCCGTCGCGTCAGCTCGCCCTGCCAAATGTCGGCGCCACGCGCAGATGCGCTCCGCCCGCCCGAATTTGGTGCACTAGTAGTCTAGGCTTAGAAAATTCATATCCTTTTCATACGATTTTAGAAGATGAATTTTAATGAGATCTACAACTTTTTAGTATTTATTTTTTATTTAAGGATGTTAAGATGTTCAAAAAAATAAACAAAGTTTTAGCAGTAAATTAGACACTTGTTACCTTAGAAAAATCATATCTTTCTTATATAATGTTAAATGGAGATATTTTTCATATGAAAGTTATATCTCTATCTCTACAACTAAAAAGCGCCAAATGTCTAGATCTACCAGGCAGGACCAAAGGTCCCTACTCCATGATATGCCACTACGGTCTTTTCTCCACCCCTCATATACCACTCTTAAAACAATTATTTTCCTACATCTTGCACCATGTCACTCCCCACCTCTTTGGGAATTGTTCAGACTCCCTTCTCTTCTGTTCTTGAATCAAACACAAGGAAAAGATATATGTTTGCCTAATTATTTTATTATTAATTTAATATAATATATCACAGAGCATATCTCTTGAATTTTAGTGCAATCTTGTCTATAGGACTTCACCCCATGTGCAATAAATCAATAATTTGTTTAGTTCGTAAACTTATGCGTACTATAATGTTTTTAAGACATTTTCATAGCAATGATCTGAGATAAATATATTATCCGCATTAAAAGTATTACATGAGTTTTCACAAAACATGAAATATGGTGGTATATTTATTGATTTATTGCACATGGGATGGAATATTAAAGGCTATAAAACATGACAATTTTTAATAATAATATACACGATCATATTAAATTATTATGGTATAATATATTTTTTTCCCGTTGCAACCGACGGGCAATATCCTAGTGACTTATTAATTGTTATGCACTTGGTCCTAGGGTCAATATTCTGGATCGATTTTTCGTATATCGATCGTGTTCGACATATGTCTGCTCAAATTAGTTCGTTTTTGAAATTCTTGGCAGTCCGTAATTTCATGTTCGTTTTTATTTGTAAATGTAAAAGTAGAAAAAAGCTGACAAGTTTTCCGACCGTTTTTATCCATAGCTCCAGCACCGCGCACTCCTCGTGCCTCCGCCTCACATGACCGTCCACGTTGGTCTGGCTTAATCCCCCTAGAGAAGAAGAAAAGCGAGTAGGGCATGATGTTGAGATACGACTCGGTGTCGCGGAAGTCGACGGCTGTTGGCGGTGCTTACTGACAACTTTTATAAGCCAACCAAGGACGAAACAACGCACACTTGCATATATATGTTATCACTTTGACCTATTTCCACTCGTATAGGAGAAATCATTGTTTTACAGGTAACAAAAGTGAATACAGTGGAAAAGTGGAAAAGACAAGAAGAATATGCTTTCCAGCAAAGCGTAAAACCAAGGAATATGAGAGAAGCCCACCTAAAGATTGCATTTGGGCTGGAAACCACCAAAGCAACAACATGCACCAAGCCAAGGGCCCACCAGGGGTGCGGCCGCACCACCCCTGGCCCCACTGGTCACCGGCCTCCTATGGCGGTTGCATGGCGGCATGCATACGTCAGTCATGTGGGTTTTCATGTTTACATCGCCCAAACCAACCATGTTGTAGTATAAATAAAGGGGTAGAGCTCCCTCTCAAATAGGTCATCATACATCAACACATTCTTTAGTCATTCCACTTTGTAATTGGAGCTCTCTACCTTAGTTTAGTTCTTCTAGTAGTTGGAGCAAGTACTACTTGCAAGAGAGGAGGAGAAGTTGTAAGGATCAACTTGGTATAAATACTAAGTTCCTCTTTTCATACTTGTTCTTATTCTCTTACGATCAATATTATTATGTTCTTGAATTAGAGATATGTTCTTGTTCATCGTTCATCGTTCTAGAGCTAGTTCATAATTTTAGATCTTTATTTATCATGAACACAAACACTGTTCTTCATTCAAAATGTTTCGATCTTGATAGCTTAGTGTTATGTGTTGGGTGGTGTTTTGCCGTGCCTTCGGGTGCACTTACATCTTTATCGGGAAGGTATAAGTGTTCTTCATGTACGTGAGAGTGGTTCTCGGGTGTATGGAGATGGGTGAATGCCTGGCTTAGTCCACGGTTGAGGGGTAGGCGGCAGGTGGTGACAGCCCTGTCCGTCCCTTGTAATCCTCCACGTTCGGCTTCGGGGTAGGAGTCTAAATTGCCCGGTGTATCCTGCTGGTACACCAGTGTTCCCGGCTCTCCTAATACATCCAATACATTGCACTAACGTTAACATGATTATGACATGTATACTTAATTCATTAACATAACCTTGTTCAGATCTATGCTCCGTAGGATATTCTTTATTCTTTTATTATCTTTTCTATCTCTGTAGAAGCTCCATCTATCTTAGGCAATGTGTGTGTTGATCCCACTATCCAAACTACCGTTTATCCTCCTGCTATGGTTAATTAGTCAACTATGCATGTATTATGTTCTTGTCATGGGTATATCTTTAATCCTTCGCATCTAGCCTTTCCAGTGGTAAAATATAAATAACGATACCTGAAATACTCCCGGTGAAATGCTACAGCGGTAACCACGTGCGCTTGCAGACCCTGTCTGTAAACGAATTGGTTACCAGGCTAGCTTCTCAGGCCGTCACTAAAGTCACATGTTTTGGTATATGAAGTGCCATCACACTTCGGCGCTGATACCAGATGTGTAGCTAGAGTGGCTGTGTCTGAGGCTGACACTAACGTCTTTTGGTAGCATCACTAGGAACCAACATACTCGGTGTATGTCGTTAAGGAATGTCAACAGGCATTCCTGGCGTCGTGCCCGGGGATGATGGCCTACCCTAGTGATGATGCTAAGAAATGTCAGTGAGTATTTCTGGCGTGATCGCCGAGGATGGACCCTAAACCTATCCTCCGGTGGTTGCGCTAAGAGATGCCAACAAGCATTTCTGGCGCCGTTGCCGGGGAAGGCATAAATACAAAAGATTCAGATAGAACATGATCATGAACTAATATCTGTATAATTGTTAATTGATCATGCATGATAACATTTTACTATTTTCTTCTGTTGTGGATGAAAACAAGATAGTGTAAGCGTGGTTTCTCTCTGTCGGAAAACTTCACCGATAACCCAGAAGCTATCGGCAGGAGAAAGAAGAAATCTTCTTCCTCCTCCGTAGCCCCACCTTCGACAGAAGAGCCACCAGTTTCTGCACCAAGCTCAACTGAAAGCCCTAGTTTAGTTTTGGTTAATTGATGTATATCTCTTGTTATATTCCTTGTGTAGCTAGTTGTGATTAGCTTGCTTAGTCTATCGATTGCATACACTTGTCTCATATACATTTTGTATATCATACTTGTACTAGAGCTAGTTAGTTTTATTCCGCATTAGATATTAGCTCTAATTGCTTGTGTGACATAGATATATTAGGTAGAATTGTTAGATAGGTGGCTTGCAACACACTATTAGGCTAGCGCAAAAAGCTTCGCCATTTGTTATACTAATAGTGTTTGCCTAAGTAATTTTGTAGAGTTTTTAATTAGACTATTCACCCCCCCTCTAGCCAATTTGGACCTTTCAAGTGGTATCAGAGCCGTGGTCACCATTTGTTTGAGGCTTAACATCCTCCGGTGTTAAAATGGCTCAAATCAACTAAATGGGGAAGCCACCACATTTTGACGGCACCAACTTTGATTGTTGGAAGAGGAAGATGTGTGCATTCACAAGAGGAATGAATAGAAAGATTTGGGAAGTGATTGGACATGACTTTGCGGTAATTGACACCGCAAGTCCCACTCCAAGAGAAGAAGAGAAGCTTCAATGGAATGATGTGGCAATCAACTTGTTCTATGAAGCATTTGACACAAAGGTGTTTGAGCAAATCAAGGACCTTGGGTGAGATATGGGAGAGATTAGAGGAAACATATGAGGGCACCAAGGCGGTCAAGGGTCTCTTTGACTCCCACCTTTCGGTGTATAGAAGTTACGCTTTTTCAAGCTATAGCAAGTATCTGCAAATGCAATATCAGGCCTGTTGCGATATGCAAGATACATAAGCGCTTTGATGGCACTAAGGTTATCATCCCAAAGATCAAAAATGGATATTGATCCATGTTTAGGGATTGAATGACGATCAGTGTTGTAGTATGATTGTCCAATATTATTTGGATATTGGTATACAATATCAATTGAATATTGGAAGACTGATGTGTGTGCTTAAGTTGTAGACTTAAACATAATTTGGTTTTACCCAAATCTTTCATCTCAGATTTCGTCTTATACGATGATTTCCTATTTTGATATGTCATACGAGATGTATAAAACCAATTAGGTTTTAAGTATGAACACATAGGTGCAATCATCGTAATGGGAGATATCCTTCTGTGGAAGGAACTCACCTAGTCAGTTGTACCACAAACAACTTAACTATTTCAAGTCATGGAGTGACTTGAGTTATACACAATGTGTGTTGCGATTTATGTTTTGATTCAGAATACAAAGTCCATTGGGACTTATAATCCGAATCTATCCAAATCAATCTTGATCTGCCAATTATTGGTATAGGAACATAATTTCCACACATACCAATGGGTATGTTATGCTAGGTCTCTGCGTGAAACCATGTGCTACAAGCTCTCACTATTTCACCACCACATGGATTTGAAAATCCATGATACTTCCATGAAGCAAGTATTGTGATGAGGAGTCATTACTGAAGTAAAGACTTCTCACTATGGAGTGAAAGCAGTTCTCCTTAATTGTCACCTTTGATTGACCAAAATGTGAGTGGTTGAACACTCTGCCTAGGACTTTTGGTCTGGATCCAAATAAGGTGCATGACAATTTTTGAGGAGTACGTCGACAAGTTGTAGTCTTTTGAATGATTGATTCAATGGAACCAATTTTAGCATGTGGAAATATTGACCCTTGTGAACTCCATGTCATTTCCCATAATAACAGAGTTAGGGCGTTCCAATGACCCAGCGCCTGAAGTTGTGCACAAGTTGTGCTGGGCTTTTTGATGTTAAACATCCATAGGCTTTGGATAGTAAATATCCATAATATGTCTATCAACTTGATGTTGATATGCATGTACTGTCTTGGAGAATTCTCTCCCCCTGACCCGAAAATGCTTGCAAGAAGCTGTATCCCATGTGGCCATACTTCTCCCCCTCTTGTCCAGATTCAGGAGTTGAGTGGTTTTGTTAGGTACCTCCACTCTTTTTGGCACATTGCATGAGAATCGGATTTGGTGACAACTTTATGACAAGTAAATGCATTTGGCAGACTATTTGCAATGTGTTACAAATATAAGATATTCTGAACTGTTGGTTCAGATTCTTTGGTACGTGGATACGAGGATCGAACATCAGTAATGATATTCTCTTTTTGATTCCTGGCATTCCATGTGTGGTAAGTGTCTCCCCCTAATGCCTGGAATCTTCCTCAAAGATGTACTCAGCATACAGGCATTGAGTGAATCCCTAATTAGAGATCTGAGGTATTATTGAATGACGGATAATAATACCTTGCGGCGATCTCTAAAATGCCCATTGATGTACGCTGCGGTGGTGGTATCGGTACGTGCAAAACGTTACCGATTCGCAGGTGGGAAATATGTTGGCTACAAGGCCAAATTTCCACGTACGAACTGCAACGGAGGGAGCCATATGATTGCAGCTTTATGGATTTGGATTTATTATGCGTTGTGTAAATCCGCATATCACCAATACATGTTGGTAAATAGCAATTCTATTTTGGGTCATCAATCAACAAACTTGATTCTCTCAGTGAGGGATTTAGTTTGGCCATTATTTGTATGAACATAAGATACTTAATGATAATGTAGTCCCTAAAACCAAACAATTCCATTTACATGGATTGGATCCCGCGTCCAGGATCGTTTGCTCTAAATTAAAGAATTTGAGCAATGAGTTTGGTAATTTGTGGTACCTTATGAGTAAGGCGCACAATTGGGGCAACATTGTAGATGCATAGATGTGCATTACATAGTATCTTTATGGTCCATAGGATGGCAAACAGAGTCACATGTATGATCTTGAATTTCTCTAAGAAATTGTGTCTCATATTGATTTTGTGACCAATAGAATTGATAATAATTTTCTCATCATTCTAAATATAGAATGATCCAAGACAAATATGTTCAATCTTGATGGAATCAAGAGAGAAAATTATTTTGTACGCAACAGGTATAATGAGATTGATGTATGTATAATACACCCCAAATGATGTGGAAAGAATTTGTACAATTATATAGTTTTCATATATGTTGCATCTAAGGCGAGTGAAAGATTTTCATCATCACTCCTTATGTTGGTATAAATTAACGCACACTCTACTTTATCCGCAAGCGCACAGATAAGATCTACCGATGTAGCACTTCCCCGGAGTAACCCAGTTTAATATCGAACCCAAAGGAACGGATAGAACGGATAGCGATGAGTCTCAAGTGTATAACCCCTGAGTGGCTAACAAGGACGGAGAATCTAGAAGCATAGAGGGGATCACTAAGATTATCTAAATCCAACTTAAGAGTGATATGTTTATTATTCTTAATGGGGAAGTTGCCATAAAAGGTCACAAACATAGTATGATTCTTTTATGCAAATGTATAATCCTACCGGGCCTACACACGGGTAAGTGGACTATAGAAGAATCAACAAGGCTATAAGAGTCACCCTTGCGAACTACCACTACTACCGGCGTTATAGGAGGCATTTATGATGAGCTATCAAGTCTAAGCACCATGCTTACACTATCCAACTACTCTAACTCTAGCGCATCTAGAATTAAAGTACTCAAAAGAGAGTCATAAACCTTAAGAATAATAAGAACAATAACTCAAACTTAAATATAGACGTTGATTACCGAAACAATCGTTGAAGCAAGTCGATGAAGAACTTGAATCCACAGGTACAAGATGAAGAAGTTGATCCGACAGGCCGAAGCTTCCTCTTGATCTCTTCCTCTCTCTCTCTCTTCTAGTTCTAGTATAAGACTAGGTTCTAAACCTAAACTAGAGGGGTAACTAGTCTTCTACTTGATAGCTGGCTCTTGATTACAACTAGATGAACTAGATCTAATTCTAGATGAACTAGAAGAGATTCATCAAGAGGGACCTCTACTTCTACATTGGAACTCTAATTTCTGATGTGGAGATGAATAATGAAGAGGGAGATGCCTGGAGAGGGAGGTCTGGGGGCTGTTTATATAGCCCTGGGCGATGAACCGTGGCCCTTGGATCAAACCGACTTGAGGTACGGTCGAGATGCATCCTGGAGGTCGGTGGAAGTAGCTTGCAGAAGACGGAAGCCATCGGGCCCGGTGGGTGACCGACCGGTCATAGGGTGGGACCGGTCGGTCCCACCTTTCAGCCTCTCGTGGTGGTCGACGTCCTGGTGTCTTCTTGCGTCCTCTGGAGTCTTCTAGAATAATCCTGACGTGGCGGTTGCGTTATCTCCCGTCGGTTTCCTTCTAGGGGAAGCAATCAGCGCTGGTTTCCTGGTTTAGTCCCTGCAGAATCACAATTCACCAAAACTCGTGGAATATTGTCAATTGAAACCCTAAACCTTTGTTGGTGATTGAATTCATGCCCTTTTCATATTTATTTATCCTTTAATTTTGATAGATAACCAGCGTCAACAATTCCCCCAAGCTTACCTTTTGCTAGTCCCTTAGCAAAACTAAAACTTAACAATGGATCAGGAGTTGCTACAATATCTTCACTTTCAAATAAGTATACCTGCCGTTAAACAAAAATTCTCCGAAACATATCATGTTATTCTTCATGGGGCTTATTACTCTTACCTTAGATCTTGAATAATTGAGAGATTGAACGATCAAATCAAGCACTATGTTTCTAGTTCTTTCACTTCACCTTTATCCCGGAGTTTTAATTAATTTTCAAAAGCATTAATACATATGTTGTCAAATTAAACAATGGATCCAAAGAGAAAGTCAACCAACCATTGAATCAAGAAGTGCATGTGTATGGAAAAATGAAGTCGGATGCTCTTTCGAATATATTCACTCTCTTCTGTTTATGAGAGACATATGGCTATCAGGCTAATTCTACTGTCGGGCATGTGCCCATTTTTTTTCTTTTCTTCGAGGTTCCGGACACTTGTCCCTTTTTATTTCCTCAGGATCTATCTTTTTGAGGTTTCGGACACTTGTCCCTTTTTATTTCCTCGGATCTTTTTTCTTTTCTCTCTTTTTTTTCTTTTTTTTATAGCCACATGCTTCCAACAACTTCAGAGAGTATAGCAACAAATAATTATGAGCATTTATGCGGAAGATGGATGAAATGTGTAAGTGATCTCAATTCAATGGCATGATAAACTACTCATAGGGTCAACAAAGCTTAATTTAACTCAATGCAATTATTAGTCATGTTTATATTTAGAAATCTCCAGAACTTTAGTGTTGTTTAGAACAAGATAATAGCAGCTCAGATTATCACATGTTATAACTCAATTACCTAGACTCTGGATCAAGCATTTGCTACCCATATATTTAATTTTATTTTAAGGCATCATTATTAATTAGGAGAACTCATGCTTTAAAGGCTAGGTACTTGAAAGAAATTAGATAGAGCAACTATTCATCATTTCCATGCAAAATATTAGAGAGAGCAGGTTCTTCTTTGGTCATCAACTTCTTAAACAAACTAGACACACTATTTTATTTATTTAATCTAACACACTTTAAGATATAAAATAAAAGCTAATAATAATAAAGACATACCTGGATCGCGAAGATAACGGGGGTGCGTGTCCCCCAAGCTGGTTCCCTTAATAGGTTGAGCCTTCATGTGCCCATATATTTTTGTCTCTTTTTTTAATTAATGGTGAGCCTTCATGTGCCCACATATTTTTGTTCTTTTCTTTTGAAGGGTGAGCCTTCATGTGCCCACATATTTTTGGGATTTTTTATTTTTAAGAGTGAACCTTCATGTGCTCACATATTTTTGGTATTTTGAATTTCTTTATAGAATAAAAAACTTAAGAGGATAGAGATACTTATGTTGATACATGGGGGTGCCTTCCTCCAAGCTGAATGTTGACGTAGTCGTTCGATCTTGCAATGTAGCAGACTGACAGTGGATTAGAGCTTTAATTGATGTTGATGTTTGTTGAGACAACACTCCAACAGTGGATGGAGCATTTACTTGTTCGTCAGCTTTTCTTGGCCTTTCAAATCCTGTGATACTCAAATAGACAACAAAACTTGTGGAACAGATTAAGCATTAGTGGTTGACCACTTAAGCCTTAGTTGTCCAGAATTTCAGTAAGATCTCTTTCTCAATATTTTTATGTTTTTATATTTTTATGATGCAAGAGAAAATGCAATAGGATGAATGCATGCATATATTTTTTTTATTATTAATTTTTATGCCACCACAGTGAACATTCCTGTGGGTTTTTACACACCATACAATTATTCACATGGGGCTTCATGAGTTATGATGTAGTGTAACTAATTGCAATATTTTTATTTTCTTTTCTAATGCAATGTAGAAATTACAATGTTTGTGAATATGATGATGCAATAAATGACTAAGAATTAAATATGAGAAATATGTAGAAAAGTAAATATCAGGATAACTACCGATTTTACCTTTTGGTGAAGGTTCGGATTTTAGGTCCGACGAACCAGACCTTCCCTTGGTTCAGACCTCCCAAGGTATGTCAGACGTTTAGAAAGTTGTTATCGATTGTACCTCTTAGGTGCAGACTTTTTCTTTTATACTTTCTTGGTCTGAGTCTTCACTTCCTGTGGCTCACTGTCTTGAGGTTTCTTTTGTTCTTTCTTTTCTGGGACAGTGTCGATAGCTTCTTCTTCGTGATTGGCCTCTCTATTCTTGATAACTTGTCTTCTTTGGCATTGAAAGCGGTGTCTTTCACTTCTATTCTTCTTGGGTGCTTGATCGGGCATGTAGTTGATGAAGTTGCATCGTGCCTTTTCTCCAGGAAAGTGAAAATGGTTTTCCTCTTGTAGATGATTGTACTTGTAGCGTAGAGGAATGGTCTTCCTAGGATAAGGTGGACATCATCGTCTTCTTATGTCGAGGATCAAGAAGTCTGTGAGGACTTCATGACCTCTAATTCTGACTACGACGTCTTCCATCATTCCTTCTTGTTTATGCCTCTTGATATGGTGTCACTCATGTTCTTCGTTCATCCGGCAGTTTGAAGTGAAGCACTAATTATGGAAGTTAGCAGCATCTTGCTTAGTGTGCATATTCTTGTAGATCTAGGACCGTCACTCTGTAGAATTTGGGAGTGATAAACTTCTCCATGTTTACTCAAGAGTGTGTCCTGCTCATAAAGACAAGGTAGAGATCAAGTGCATGGGCTCTGTTGGTGGAAAAACACCAACAGAACCAAAAGTTTTGTTTATTTCTCTCTAACCTTAGGCACATTGCACAAGACAAACTTTTTGTTTATGTGTTCTATTCAATCTTAACATGAGTGATAGGATCAGAGGATGAGCATAAAAGTAGCATCTTAAAATATTTAAGATGATCAGATTACTTAACCCAAGGAAGGATAATCTATGCATAAAGTGTCGATCTTTTCATAATTGAGATATATCATTTTCCAAAGGTTAGATGCACAACATTTTAGCTCATTTAGTTAAGACAGTGAGATTCAAGAGTGTAGAGCTAGGAACAAAGATCAAAGGACTGAACATGTTGAGTTGATTAGGTTGGATCAAGTAAGGTACAACTTAAACATGTTTAGTTCTTTATTTATGTTTATACTAGAATCAAGAAGAAGCTTTTAAAGTGATGGGTTACTTACCTTGAAATATTACTTTGTCATTGAAGAGTGATGTGTCGAACCACCTTGTGGAAGCTTCTCTTGTCTAGCTGGCTTGTCTTCTCTTGTTTGTCTCACAGTGTGATTAAGAGGAGGAAGATCACAGTGGAATCATCTTTAGAGGTATTGACCTTCCTTCTCTTGTGTCGACTTATCGGTGAAGGCGCATTGTTCCTCGAGTATGCTGACTAGGATCATCTCGCTTTCTTGTGTCAATTTTGTACTATGAGGATGTAGGGACAGTTCCGCATTCTTCTCTTGTCAACCTTTCTTGTTTTCCTTTAATTATTGAGTTGACAAGACACTTGAAATTAGAGCTGCTACTCTAGTGCCTCTATGATAGTCTTTTGTCTTATAATGTCACAACTGAGACTTGTCCTCTCAACAGTGTCTAGATGATGGAGATCTTATCGGTTGTTCTTCTTGATTTGCTGGCTTAGGTACTATCTCTCCATCTTTTAATTCTTGTGGTGCAGTGGCTTCATCCTTCATGATGCCCTCCTCAATTCTTGGTAGTTGGTTCTCCCTTCAACGTCTTCTCTTGGTTCTCTTTGGCTGCTCATAAGTGATGTAGATGTTGAAGATGCAGCGAAAGATCCAAAAGTTGACTTCTCCAGGTCTAGCAAAGATGATAACATTGATGGTGTTCAAGAACGATCTTCCAAGAATGAGTGGTGGATCATATTCTTCTTCTCGACTGAGACAACATCTAGTGGTTTGTATTGATCAAAGTGGTGAGTAGGAGATCAATATGTTTGAAGTTGGGTTTCTCCTTCCTCCCTTTGATTGTGAAACACATCTAGACAACGAAATTGTCTCTCAGGCTGGCTTGTGAGGTAGATGGACTCCCAACAACATGTTCATGTGTTTGACTTGTAGATCTTGCTATTAGTGTAGTGGTACCCTCTTGTCTCCCAAGCTAGCTCTTGATTAGAAGAGAAGATAACTCCCCACTTCTTGTCTTGATGTCTTGGACAATGATGGTTGCAGGCATAGGTTGTCTCATACGATGTAAGTTGCATCTTGTTTGTCATCAGTGCCCAAGCAAGACTCAAAGCTAGGCTAGCACCATTTGTGATCTGAGAGTTGGTTTGTGTGTCTATGATTTGGGTTTTGGATCTTCAATGTTCAGACCAAACCATGGATGAACAAAATCTCTCTCAGTTCTTTCATCTATGATGAATGAGCTGAGTCTTCGTTGTGCAAAGTTGTTGAAGTTCATGTGTCTCTTCATCTCTAGTGTGAGTTCATCTCCGAACTTTCCCAAATTGATATTGAAAGTTTCTCTGCAGGGGTTAGTCCAACAAAATATCCAACATCCACTATAGCATACTATCGGCTCAAAAATCAACCTAGACACCACGTCTAATTTGATCTAGGAAGGCATTTTAACTTAATTGCTTAAATTAAAAGCCCTTGAAAGCAAGATCACCACTCCTAAACTAGGCACCATGTTTAATTTAAGAGATGTATGAAAGTACTCCAAACCTAAACATATAATATAGCGAATGAGGGTAGCATGAAAGTATTGTAGAGATTTATTCAGATGGTGATGAAAGAGTATATGAGCATATCCTAAAGGTAGGGTCAACCAACATAGCAACATGGCAAGAGACGTTCTTACGAAGTGTATCCTCCAAACTTGGTGTTTGTACAAATCAAGATTGGATGAATGTGATTCAATATTACATGATGATTGGTTGGACATACCTTGTGTTTGTTGTTCCTTCGTTCTTTTCTGCTCCAGACCTGGGAGGGTTAGTGACAAGAATACCCGAAGGAATATTTTCATAATTATATTTCTATGCTCATTACAAGGACAGTGCAGCAGAAAGGTAGGCATAGCTAATAACCAGATGTTATGATAGGGTGTAAGGATTCTACTGGTTATAGCTGCACTCATGGGGTAGTGATAGATAAGAGTGAAATTCAAAAATAACATTCATAAGAATGAAAACAAAAATAATGAAAAGACTGGGACAAAAAAGGAAAAGATAAAAGTATGATTACAAGGTTAAACTTAAGACGTAAAATGATCTACCGTTCCCCGGCAACGGCGCCAGAAATGCTTGCTGGTATAAATTAACGCACACTCTACTTTATCCGCAAGCGCACAGATAAGATCTACCGATGTAGCACTTCACCGGAGTAACCCAGTTTAATATCGAACCCAAAGGAACGGATAGCGATGAGTCTCAAGTGTATAACCCCTGAGTGGCTAACAAGGACGGAGAATCTAGAAGCATAGAGGGGATCACTAAGATTATCTAAATCCAACTTAAGAGTGATATGTTTATTATTCTTAATGGGGAAGTTGCCATAAAAGGTCACAAACAGAGTATGATTCTTTTATGCAAATGTATAATCCTACCGGGCCTACACACGGGTAAGTGGACTATAGAAGAATCAACAAGGCTATAAGAGTCACCCTTGCGAACTACCACTACTACCGGCGTTATAGGAGGCATTTATGATGAGCTATCAAGTCTAAGCACCAGGCTTACACTATCCAACTACTCTAACTCTAGCGCATCTAGAATTAAAGTACTCAAAAGAGAGTCATAAACCTTAAGAATAATAAGAACAATAACTCAAACTTAAATATAGACGTCGATTACCGAAACAATCATTGAAGCAAGTCGATGAAAAACTTGAATCCACAGGTACAAGATGAAGAAGTTGATCCGACAGGCCGAAGCTTCCTCTTGATCTCTTCCTCTCTCTCTTCTAGTTCTAGTATAAGACTAGGTTCTAAACCTAAACTAGAGGGGTAACTAGTCTTCTACTTGATAGCTGGCTCTTGATTACAACTAGATGAACTAGATCTAATTCTAGATGAACTAGAAGAGATTCATCAAGAGGGACCTCTACTTCTACATTGGAACCCTAATTTCTGATGTGGAGATGAATAATGAAGAGGGAGATGCCTGGAGAGGGGGTCTGGGGGCTGTTTATATAGCCCTGGGCGATAAACCGTGGCCCTTGGATCAAACCGACTTGAGGTACGGTCGAGATGCATCCTGGAGGTCGGTGGAAGTAGCTTGCAGAAGACGGAAGCCATCGGGCCCGGTGGGTGACCGACCGGTCATAGGGTGGGACCGGTCGGTCCCACCTTTCAGCCTCTCGTGGTGGTCGACGTCCTGGTGTCTTCTTGCGTCCTCTGGAGTCTTCTAGAATAATCCTGACGTGGCGGTTGCGTTATCTCCCGTCGGTTTCCTTCTAGGGGAAGCAATCAGCGCTGGTTTCCTGGTTTAGTCCCTGCAGAATCACAATTCACCAAAACTCGTGGAATATTGTCAATTGAAACCCTAAACCTTTGTTGGTGATTGAATTCATGCCCTTTTCATATTTATTTATCCTTTAATTTTGATAGATAACCAGCGTCAACACCTTAGTATTGGGTTCTCATTTGGTAACCATGCAACTGAATACATGAAAAATATCATGTGGTATTTATAGAATCATGATACATTGACGCATCCACGATTAATTTGAATACCCATAGAGAGGTTGTAATCTCTCATAATTGTGTTAGCAGTACAATGGTCCACTAAACAAGATTCTTTTCCACCTGGTTAAATCTCATATGATTCTATATAGAGTTTTGCAATATTCCCAAATGAATTTGCACTCATATAGAATATGTATACCATGTTTGTGGTACATGATATTTTTGATGATGGACAACATACTACATGTGGTAGTATGACTTTAGGCTAGTAATATTTCCAATGGAAATATGGAGATATTTTACAAGCGTTGGCTTGTTGAAGTGAACTCTAAATTATTCCAAAGAACTCGCTTGCCTCCAATGAGTTGGAGGTATAATTGAGCCAAATATTTGATTTGGCGTTTCTGTGTACATGGACTGTACAATCATATTTTTATGAAAATGTGAGATTTGTCACACATGATCACTTTTCTAAATGAAAAATGATATTTGCGTTTACGAGAATCCATTATGTTGCAATTGTCATGGACCAAAGATCCTTGATAAATGAATGAATGAATGAACAATCATTTATAATTTGGCCAATGCCACATCCTTTGCTAAAATCCCGATGAGGGACTTGTAAAAGGTAGATGGATCTCACTCTTTGAACACTCAGATTTGAAAATCCAAGTGCATGAGTTGCATACAAAATGCATGAACGCAAAGTGTGGCAATATCCAGAATGGATTGAGCATTTGATTTGGGGTGGAGCAGACATAGCTGTCATGCCTTATGCCCCCAGTGATATCGTTGATATCTTAATGCTCGTGGCAGGAAAATAAATTCCATCCAATGCGAGGTTGGAAATATTTCGAACTAAAAATATTAGCCATGTCCAACATGAGTTTATCATGTATGAATTTACTTGGATAGTAAACAGTATAGCAATAAAGGCAAAATTTTGGGATTCAAGGTGAAACTTGATTATAGACTGACCATTCTATAAAGAACAGGCGACAAGGTCGCTGCTAATGTTTTGGATTCTATTCCCGTGGGAATAGATGATGTAAAATCTTTGCCAAAACATAGACTTTGTATGTGATAGAAATGAGTCACCCAAATAATGCACTATATATTACTATTTATTTAAGTAAATTATTACTTAAATAACTTCAGATTCAAGATGTGTCTTGAATTGGCATATGCAAATATTGTGAGGTCGGGATGAATCTCGAATCACATGTAGTGTTTACCTCATATTGTATAGGTGATGGAAATCACTGCTAATATCACTGTGTATAGTAATTGTTGCCAAAAATAGTCTCAATCATTATGTATTAGCATGTTGGCACATAGAAGGTACAAACCAGATTGATGACCTTGTAGTAGGGGAGCATAATCTGCAAATATGTGTATTTGCAGTAGATGTCATCCCACTACCTATGCGTTGCTAATAATATGGGTTGATCACACTTTGAAGGTAGTCAAATGTTAGGAACATGACATAGGCCTTATTGGGTGATTCAACTCGGAGGTAGTCACTATGTTTATAGAAACATGGTGTAGACCTCGAATTATGAGACTACTATTTTGAAAGTAAACACCTGAATGGTGAAACCTATGCAATTCATATTTAGATTGGGTAAAGCACATGAGGATAGTCACTATGTGATGGACATAGTGTAGATTCTGCAGTAGTATTAAAATACTAGCTTGTGCATGACCAATCTAAAAGATGAATTTTGGCAATCACCTGTAGGTATAGACCCCTTTGTAGTTCATATTCAAAGTTGGTTCGCACAAGGAGAATGAAAATCCCATGACAGTACTGTGGTACATCTTATGCATGACCAATTTTGAGAAATAACAAAAGTTGTCACCGTGAAGGTGAAGGTCATTTGTTCTAAAATGACATATTGGTATACACCTTGAGGATAATCACTATGTGTAGCATAGTGTAGATCCCGCAGTAGTACTATGATACTACCTTGTGTATGATCAATATGCAAATTTCAGAACATTATACAGAAATGATGAGGTAATCACATAATTATTTGCATGAAATAAATTAAGCGCTTGAAACTTAAAATATATAAGTAAATACGCTTAATTAAAAATGCAAAATATAAATTGCATATTAAATAAAATGCATAAAATAAATTGCATATAATATAAATTGCGTAAAAATAAATTACACAAATAAAGTGGAACATATTGTTATTGGGAATGTCATTGGACAACACTTTGAACAATATATTCAACACATGTGGTACTCCCTCCGTCCCAAAATAAGTGCACTTCTAGAGTTTGAACGAAGATGTTAAGGTTAGTGTAAAATTACATTTATACCCTTAGAAAGGTGTAATCATTACGCCTCGAAAAATGAGAAAGTAGAAAAAGACAGATAGTACTAGTTTGTCTTTTATGTAAATGTGCACTTATTTTGGGACAAATTTCGAACTCTAAAAGTGCACTTATTTTGGGACGGAGAGAGTACATGTTATTGGGAATTACCATAGGCAAACACTTTGAACAATGTATAATATATGTAAAATATACATGAAGGTGGCTACGCTGTGGGCCAAAACAGCATAGGAATTAGCCCAAAAACGCAATTTGGATCCACCTGGCCTGGGCCGGCCATTCGGCCCATCAGGAGGGTGAGAGAGGTGCCCAATAAAAGTGGGCGGTTAGGGTTTGCAAACCCTAATCGCCACCTCTTTTGCCAGCCGCCGCCGCCAGGGGGCAGGCCGCCGCCACCGCTAGGCCGCTCGGGGTGCGCGACACGGGGGGCCGGCCGCCACCAGGCCGCGGGGGCGCGCGCGACGCAGGGCCGCCACCAGGCTGCGGAGGGGGCGCGACGCAGGGCAGTCGCAGGGCCGCGGGGGCCGGCCGCCGGCGCCGGGGCCAAGCCGGAGCGCCGGGCTAGCCGGGCCGCCGCCAGCAGCCAGGACGCGCGCTGGAGGCCGCGCAGGGCGCGGGGCTGCCGCCGCCGGCCGTCGTGGTTTGCCTGTCCGGGTGCGGGCACGGAGGCCGTGTGGGCCGCCCGCCGCCGCCGGGGTCCGACCACCGCCGCTGGGTCGTCGTCCATCGCCGCGGCGCGGCTGCAGCCGACCGGGCGCGCATGGCGCTGGTCAGGGCGCCACCGAGCCACGGCTGCCGCCGACCAGGCGCGCGAGGCGTTGGACGGGGCGCCGCCACCGGGCCGGTTAGTCGCCTCCGACCGTGGACGGGGCCTGCCAGCCGCTGGGCGCTGGCCGAGCAGGCGGGCGCTTGGCCGCGCCAGGCAGCGCGGCGCGCGCCAAGCCGGGGCGCCGCCAGGCCTCGCCAGGACGTGGCTGGCCAGGCGTGTACGGCCGCAGGCCGCTGTTGCTGGTCGGCAGCCCGGTCACCACTGGCGTCGGAGCTGGTCGCGAGCGGGGCAGGTCGCGTCGCAAGAGGCGCATGTCGCTTGCCCGTATGTGCTGTCGGCCCCTGCTGAAGCGGGTTGCGGTCATGGGGACCGCTGGCCATGGCGCAAGGCCGTAGACCATCACCGCCGGTGTCACCGGAGGTGAGGAGATAAGGGACCGACGAAGTCGACGTTGGGAGCGCCGGCTCGACGTGCGGTGCTCAGGGAGGTTGCAGGAGGAACAAAGCCAATGTACCTTGAGGGCAGATTGGTTTCGATGTTCTTACCCATTGTTACCTTTCACCTTCTGATCTTGATGCTCTTCCCCTTGAAGAGATTGGCCTTTGATGCTCTATCAACTGAGCTATTCTTCCTCACGGAAGAAGAAGCGATGAGCGAGGGTGCTGATAACGTGTTGCGACTAGTAATTGCGAGAAAATGTAAATGAGACACGGGAGAATAGAATGAATCATCAGGCTCTTTCATTGATCATTGATACATATTTATATACAATATGGAAGGAGGTTACAAAGGGAAACTTTCCCACAAAGGAACCACGACGCACATCTTGTGGACGTGGGGAGTTTCCTCCCCCGTCAAGTAACCACGACTCCGTGAACGTGGGGGCGTGGGGAGTTTCCCTATCTGCGTGGGGAGGATGAGATCATCCTATACAAGATATTTGTAACAGTCAAAAACGGCGACTCGGAAAACAAGAGGCACGCCAATGGTGTCGCCATCTCGAGGGCTCCAATTCCACGGGCCACCCGTTCATGACCGCAGCGCGGCTCGCTCCGCCGTCCCTTGGAAAACTTTTCTTTACCGTCTCGTTAAATCAGCAGGCCATTGAAATTCAGCCCGCACGAAAATGAGCGTTTTTTTGAAAAGACAGGTCAATTCTAAGACGATGCAGATCATTGTTCGAATCTCAACACTTGCCCTAACAAACCTGAGAAAAGATACCACTGTAAAACTTAGGACGTGATGTTACGCCACTGAATAGACTAATTATAAAACTAAATACACCGTTATTCAATAATTAACAAGACAAATCTATTAAATCAAGTTAATTCATCATTACACCACATTATCAAATCACGGACTAATTAGGTTTAATAGATTTGTCTCGTAAATTAGTCTCCAACTGATAAATTAGTTTTGTAATTAGTCTATTTTTAATAGATTAAATTAAAACTACAACATCCAATGTAACTAGACTAAACTTTATGGATGAGAACCAAATAGAGCGTTAACATACATAGGGATGTCAGGAACTTGTTTGCGATCATTAAGTCAACCCAAAACTCGCTGAGGGTCTGTTTAGATCTTTGAAATTGAAATTATTTAAGAATTATAATTTAGGCACATGTTAATTAAGCTAATATGATTGTATATGGATTACATTTGTACATTATTGCTTGATAAACAAGAAAAATACTCATGTATTGCATTTTTACCCTAGGGGGTGAGTTAAAAAAATATTATAAGTTACAAAGTACAAATATACTATGGTGATCTATAAAATCCATTTTCATTTCTCGTCCTATAAATTTATCATAGACTTCGCAGTAGATGACGAGGGAAAGTGATGGAATGTAAAGGGATCCAAACGCTAGGAATTAGAATGTTATACCATGTAATCATTTCAGGAGAGAAACAAACCAAATTAACTGACCCTAAAAACACCAATGGCAGATTACCCACTTACACCACCCTAAGATATACCATAATCATTTGCCTCGAACAAAAATCATACAAACTTCAGTTCTGTAGACTCATCATTCATGTACTTCAACATTTTTATCAAAGGTTTTCCGAAAATTTTGAGGGCCTTGTCACTGAAAGAGGGGCCAGGGTTCGGTTAAATTTACAGGCACGTTACTGGCCTTGTCACTAAAAGAGGGGCCAGGGTTCGGTTAAATTTACAGGCACGTTACGGGTTGATCATCCGCATTAACCAGAGATTTAACGAACAAAACTGTATGAGGTTGAAGGACCGAAAGTGCTAAACCAAGGCGACCAGAGGGGGGGTGAATGGGAGCCTCAAAATTTCTTTACAGAAACTACGGCCTCAGTCCCACTAAAATCAACCCCGAAAGCTTCGTTCTCAGAAGCGATGCCCACGACCCTTTGGAAGGAGGGTGGATGATCCCTGAGATCACAGCGAGGCACCACTGACCAGAGAACACGAAAGAAGCCGGCGAAAAACTGAGCCACGAGGCCTCAGGACAAAACTCCGATTCGCCCGAGGCTCGAGAGAGGCCTCAGGGAAAAACTCCGCCTCGCCCGAGGCTCGAGGGAGGCCTCGGGAAAAACACCGATTCGCCCGAGGCTCGAGAGAGGTCTCGGGGAAAAACTCCGCCACGCCCGAGGCTCGAGGGAGGCCTCGGGAAAAACACCGACTCGCCCGAGGCTCGAGAAAGGTATCGGGGAAAAACTCCGATTTGCCCGAGGGGAGGCCTCAGCTCGCTCGAGGGGCACGGTTCGAAGGTGGCCTCGGCACGCTCCGACACCCGAGCCTACTGCGGACTGTTCCCCACAGAAGCTCGGACCTGAGCGCGTTCTCCCGAAAAGCGAATCTCTCCAAAATTCGATCAAATTACAATCCCAAGTTTCCAAACTTGGAGAAGAAGATCATAGGGTAGTTAGGAGACTATCCCCAAGAGATCATCCTCTCAAAACAACCAAAACACCGGGAAATCAAAAGGGAAAGTGGATGAACGAAAAAGTGCCACGAAAACGAAATCGTCCCGATCTATTCGATCATGAGGACTTAGATGAATTCCTTTGGTCGAAATGACCTCCTCAATGATACGAACAAACTGATTCAAACGGATTTCGCAAAGACACACTGGAGAGAGATCGATCGATGGGAAAATCGAAGGAAAACGAAGAACGCGACGAACACAGATCCAAACGCGAACCAAGTTTCGATCTGCACTTGCAACTGTGAGGATACGGCCTCACTTCCTCAAATCAACAGAACACAGAGGCAAGTCTCCCTGTGGATCTCAGCTTGCTACAGAAGGGGTGTGGGAGAGCAGGAAAACCTAGAAGGCAAAAAGCAAGTGGCTGAAAATGACTAACTGAGATAAGTGGGAGGAGGGTGTCTCCCAACTACTTATCCTACTACTAGCCTAAGTCTATTTCCTACTCTACCCCTCTCTATTCTAATTACAGAGCGGACCAGCTAAACCCTAGGGTTATTCTGGACCAACTCGGTGGTAGGTGTATCCGACGGCCACGCCCGCACAAGTCGTCCGCGTTGCCTCCACGCAACCTTCCGATTGCCGCCACGTGCCGCCCTCGCTCTGCACCCCCGGTTTTGTGGCCCAAACCGAGAAACCAGCCTTTTCCAGCATCTGAGTTTTGAGGCCAAACTCAGCAAACCCTCAGCGCCCAGGTTTTGAGGCCCAAACCTGGAAACCGTCCTCAGCCCGAGTTTTGTGGCCAAACTCGGAAACCGTCCACGCCCAGGTTTTGAGGCCCAAACCTGGAAACCGTCCATCCGATGGTTTTTCCCTGGCTCTACCACCAAACCGACGTCGTAGATGAGATGCACCTCCCGTGCACCCCGTCCACCGACACGTGTCCCTGAGTCCACGACTCAGGCAACACATGACCGCACTTCTTCACTTGTCGTCGTCACAGGCTGCCAGCCACCACAGCTGATCCTCGGGCCTCTGGTCCCTCAGTCCAAGCCTCACGTCCGCCCTTCACCGCTCGGTACTTCGGCATGGCACGTCCGCCGCACGGCACGCCCATCCTTCACCGCACCCGGTCCGTCGGCGCAGCACGTCTCAACTTGACCTTCACCTGCCTTCGATCACTGCATCCGTGCTCGACACCTGCACAACACAAGCCAAAGAACATGCGCATCATCCCAGTTGACAATCACTCATCACTCAGAGACCCGGCATACACCCATGTATCCGCAGAGGTTCCTTATTTCTTCTGAAACTGACCAAGAATGGTAATGACGAGGGACTGCTAAACTTGTTCAGCAAGCATGGTAACAAGGGACTACTCATTTTGAGCGGAACTTGCTACTGACTGACTCATAAGTAGGCATATTCTGAACTGCAGAATGCAAGCGACAGGTCAGAAACATTGTAGTTGATATCGCACATTGTAAATGTGTGACTAGATGTCACTTACCATTTCCATAAGATGCCATTGTCAATGGCGATGAAATGATCTTTTCACAAATAGTCACTATATCTTTCAGAGTAACACCATCAATAGCCTTGAGAAGGTGCTCGTGAGGTTTCCTGCAGGGTTTTATGAAGCCAAGATTAGGTGGACCGGTGAGCATGATACAGGGAGAACACAAAATAGAAAAGCATGAACAGTTCAATCTTGACATCCATTTGAAAGAGTTTAAAACCTTTGGATGCAGCAAAAGCCAAGAGTATCCTAATAGCCTCCAAACGAGCTACAGGAGCAAACGTCTCCTCATAGTCTATCCCCTCCTTCTGACTGTAACCCTTCGCTACAGGCCTGGCCTTGTTTCTAACAACGTGGCCATCCTCTCCTTGCTTGTTTTTGAAAACTCATTTTGTCCCAATAGGCTTACAGTCTGGAGGAGGTGGAACTAGAACCCAAACCCGATTTCTCTCAAAATTTTCTAACTCCTCATGCATGGCATTGACCCAATCCGGATCCGTCAAAGCGTGTCCAACATCTCGGGGCTCAAAATTAGCAACAAAAGCAGAATGAGCGAAGTGCGAGATTTGCTGTGACCTGGACCGAGTGACTCGGTCGTCGATGTTGCCGATCATCTGCTGAGGCGGGTGCCGGCGCTGGATATGTTATGGCGCCTCCCTTGCCGAAGTGGCCTCCCCCTCAACAGCAGCTGGTGCCTCCCCGGGTACAAATGGTACCGCTCGGGGTGGCGGATCCCATGGCCCCCAGGAAGAGGAGGTGTCGGGGCCGTGAGTCGTCGTAGAAGCCGCTCTTTGCGGCACTGCAGGTGGAGGAGGTGCTGGGTCAACTATCCCTTCAGCACCTTCTTCATCATCATCAAAAAGAGGCTCGCCAACCTCATGATCACCTGCACGCTCAAAACGAGAAGAAGGACAAACCATGGTCTCGTCGAAGGTGACATCGGATGTCTCCATGACTCGGTTAGTGTCAAGGTTAAGTACACGATAAGCTCGAGTGTGAGTGCCATAACCCAAAAACACACCGTCAGAAGAACGAGACTCAAATTTGTCCAGGTTGTCTTTCTTTAATATAAAACAATGGCAACCGAAGACTCTAAAATAACTCACTTTAGGTTGTCTACCAAAACGCAACTCATAAGAGGTTTTCTTCAAGAAAGCTCTCAGAAAAATGCGATTTGAAATGTAGCACGCAGTGTTCATAGCCTCGGCCCAGTAACGCCAAGGAGTCCTATGCTCATCGAGCATCGTCCTGGCCATCTCAACAAGGGTCCGATTCTTCCTCTCTACAACACCATTTTGAGGTGGTGTGTAAGGGGAAGAAAACTGGTGCTCTAAACCCAAAGAGTTACAAAACTTCTCAAAATCCGAATTTTTAAATTCGGAACCATTATCACTCCGAATTGCTCGCATCGAGTTCAAAGGGAACTCGTTCTGAAGACGCAAAATCAGATTACGAGCAAAGGAGAAAGTCTCGGTCTTCTCAGCTAAAAAGAAGACCCACGAATATCTCGAAAAGTCATCAACTACAACAAGTACATACCACTTCCCCCCAACCGAGCTCACCCGAGCCGGACCAACAAGGTCCATGTGCAAAAGCTCTCCAGGGCGCTTGGTCATGACCTGAGTCACTGGATGGTGGGGAGCAGCAACCATCTTCCCATGTCTACAAGAGTGGCAAACAAGATCCTTCTCCATATGCAACTTGGGCAATCCTCGGATTAGGCCAAGTGAACTAAGTCTTGCAAGCAAGTCGAAGCTCAGATGTCCAAGTCTCCTATGCCACTTCCAAATATCAGAGAAGCAAGGTCCAGCCACAAGACAACGAGAAGTGCCAAAAGATTCCGAGAAATTCGCACGAAAGACTTTTCCAAAGGGCGAAATCAAACACACAAGATTGCCCTGAGGATCCAAAATACGACTGAGATTCGGTTTAAAACGAATCTCATAGTCGTCGTCAAAGAGTTGCGAAACAGAAAGAAGGTTAAAATGCAAGTTAGAAACAAGAGCAACATCGCGCAACACAAAGTGCTCATTAACCCGCACAGACCCGCGAGACAATATCTTACCTTTGCTATTGTCGCCGAAGGTTATGAACTCCTTTCCGGCAACAGGACTAAGGCTGGAGAACCACCTGGCGTTTCCGGTCATGTGCCTCGAGCAACCGGAATCCACCAACCAAATGTCCTCCAACCGTTTTACCTACATCAATAAAAAGACATAGGGTGAGCATACGGTCCAACACTGGGGTTAGTGAAGTAAGGGGAATACCAGTGTTGGGCCGGCTGCTCAAAAGAACGGTTAGCGGAAAAACCATTCCTAGCACGTCTACGAGAGGAGCGATCACCACGTAGAGGAAAACGTGGTCCGCTAAGGAAAGAGCGTCCATCGCGATACTCAAAACGCGGTGGGGGAAAACGCTCAATTACAAAGCCTCCGCTACGGGGTCCATAGCCTACAACTGCAGGCTCCCGCCGGGCACGCTCTCTACGAGGCCTAAGCCTAGGGACTTGAGGCTCAACACCTCTAGGCCTAGCGACTCTTCTCGGAGCTCTCTGCTGCCTAGGCCTGGGAACTTGAGGTTCTGGACCTCTGGGCCTAGCTGCTCTCCTCGGAGCACTCCTCTGAACATTTGGCGCATGTACATCATGAAAAGGATGCTACATGTCCGTGTTGTTCATCTCCCTAGCACGGCGCGCCTCTCTCTTGCGCCTAAAGCAGAACTCGCTCAAGTGTCCATCTCTCCCACAGAAATCACAATGATACCTCACCGCACGCAAAGGGGGTTGTTGGTACTCATGGCTGTGGGTGTGGATCACTTTGCCCTTCTGTGGCAACTCCTCCTGTATAGGTGGCATTGTATCCAGCTTGTTCTTTAGGTGGTTGGGTTTGGGATGCCACACTTGGTTCTTGGGTTGAGCTCTCGGAGGTTCCTCAAACACCCCATCTTTGGTGATAGGCTTGACCGGCTCTTTGGGTGGAAGCTTGGTCAGTTTGGGAGTAGTGGTGGAGTTGGGCTTCTCACTAGGATTCAGACCACTCGACTCTCCAATCTTCCCAAAAGCAGAAAGATCAACACCCTGAGCAAGACCTACACCAGAACCTCCAGCAGCTCGCTTAAATTGGGAGATCATCATCCCGAGCTGCGGCTCACTACAAGAGACCCATGACAAGATGGTCCGAAGGTATGTGTTTTCCTCCTCGGTTTGCATCTTGCCATGCTTGACATTCGCAATCTCCATCTCCAAACCCTCACACAAGGCACACCTAGCCACACTAGTGCTACCTGAGTTGGCCTCCTCAAGAGACACAATCTTGGCATTCTTCTCTGCCAACTCAGATTGCAAGACAGGACAAGTCTTGCACGCACCCAACAGAGAAGGTCTAGCCTTCAGCTCATCCACCTCTCCTACCAACGCAGCATACTTACCTCTCAAAGTGAGAAGGTCAGTCATGTGCGTGGTGCACATCTCACACTCAACCTCCTCCGACACGACCACGGTGGACTTGGCAAACTCAAGCTCTCTCACCGTGTCCTCCCACTTCTGCCTAAACTCCTTGCGCTCTCTAGCGGCACGCCTAAGCAACTTGTCCTGACTAAGGAGCGCGGCAGTAAGCTTCTCAACCTCAGCAGAAAGCTCGTCGTGGGTGAGGGATACCTGGGAGGTGTCGTCGTCGTCGTCGTCCCGAGGGGTGTGCTCCAGCTTGCCGTCGACCTCATCACCAAGCGCCATGGTGCAGAAGCCGTCGTCGTCGGCGAAGAAGCAGAGGCCGTTCAGCTTGTCCTCGATCCTCTTCTTCTTCTCGGACTCGTCATCGCTTGAGCAAGCGGAGTCGTCATCCGAGCCGTCGACGTCGCTGAGCGTGGCGAAGAACGCACGCTGCTCAGCCTGGGCCTTCTCCAAGTACTTCTTCTTGATGTACTCCTTGTCGAAGCCGCCCCTCCGCTTGTGCCTCGCGGGGACGTACTTCTCCTTGCGCTTGCCGGAGTCGTACTTGTGCCCATGATCGCCCTTCCCCGAATGTTTGTTCTTCTTGGGCAGTTGGCGATGAAGTGGTCGGGGTCGCCGCACTCATAGCATCCTGAGCGTCCTCCTCCGCGGCGACGGTTCATGCGGTTGTTGTGAAACCGCGAGAACCGGTTGGCAAGCAAGGCCAACTCATCATCCCCCAAAGACTCCAGCTGGTCCTCTATGACAGAAAAGATAGATGAAAGTGCAAAGCCAGCAGAGAGGTTAGCAGAAGAGCCAGAAACCAAAGCCATAGTCGGGCCAGAAGGATTCGCATAAGAAGCCCTCGACATGGCGTCAATCTCACTGGACTTAGCTTACTAAAGAGCTCGTCGCAGGTGAGGGTCTCATAGTTAGGCGATTCGATGATCGCCTGAACCTTGGAATCCCACACCGACCGATCAAGAGTGTGCAAAAGCTTCAAAGCACGCTCATGATCGTCAAAAGGCAACTGCTCCTTGTTAGCCCTCATCCTGTTGACAATCACCTGAAAGCGAGCGAATAAACTTTCTATGCTCTCGCCAGGCTGATGTCGAAAGTTCTCATACTCACGCTTAAACGACTCGTAGAGTCGGGTTTTGACTTGAGAGGTGCCCTCATGGAAACGCATGAGGGTGTCCCAGATCTCCCGAGCCGTAGCGAGGTGAGAAACGCGATCAAACTCACCCATGCTCAAACAAGAAAAGAGAGCATTACGGGCTCGGCTATTGGCATCGTGCTCATCAATCTGTTGCTGAGTGACACGAGCAGCCAAGACCACGTAATCAGCAGAGTTGCAAATATCCCAGATGGAAGCACCCAAACTCTGCAGATAGGCCGACATGCGTATCTTCCAATACGCATAGTTCGTCCCATCGAAAAACGGCGGTTTGCCCACGCCGCGATCCATGTCGCCTTCGGTGGATCTGGAACCGGCTAAGGTGGAAGATCCTTAACCTGCTCCGATACCATTTGAAGGACAGAAAGTGCTAAACCAAGGCGACCAGAGGGGGGGTGAATGGGAGCCTCAAAATTTCTTTACAGAAACTACGGCCTCAGTCCCAATAAAATCAACCCCGAAAGCTTCGTTCTCAGAAGCGATGCCCACGACCCTTTGGAAGGAGGGTGGATGATCCCTGAGATCACAGCGAGGCACCACTGACCAGAGAACACGAAAGAAGCCGGCGAAAAACTGAGCCACGAGGCCTCAGGACAAAACTCCGATTCGCCCGAGGCTCGAGAGAGGCCTCAGGGAAAAACTCCGCCTCGCCCGAGGCTCGAGGGAGGCCTCGAGAAAAACACCGATTCGCCCGAGGCTCGAGAGAGGTCTCGGGGAAAAACTCCGCCACGCCCGAGGCTCGAGGGAGGCCTCGGGAAAAACACCGACTCGCCCGAGGCTCGAGAAAGGTATCGGGGAAAAACTCCGATTTGCCCGAGGGGAGGCCTCAGCTCGCTCGAGGGGCACGGTTCGAAGGTGGCCTCGGCACGCTCCGACACCCGAGCCTACTGCGGACTGTTCCCCACAGAAGCTCGGACCTGAGCGCGTTCTCCCGAAAAGCGAATCTCTCCAAAATTCGATCAAATTACAATCCCAAGTTTCCAAACTTGGAGAAGATCATAGGGTAGTTAGGAGACTATCCCCAAGAGATCATCCTCTCAAAACAACCAAAACACCGGGAAATCAAAAGGGAAAGTGGATGAACGAAAAAGTGCCACGAAAACGAAATCGTCCCGATCTATTCGATCATGAGGACTTAGATGAATTCCTTTGGTCGAAATGACCTCCTCAATGATACGAACAAACTGATTCAAACGGATTTCGCAAAGACACACTGGAGAGAGATCGATCGATGGGAAAATCGAAGGAAAACGAAGAACGCGACGAACACAGATCCAAACGCGAACCAAGTTTCGATCTGCACTTGCAACTGTGAGGATACGGCCTCACTTCCTCAAATCAACAGAACACAGAGGCAAGTCTCCCTGTGGATCTCAGCTTGCTACAGAAGGGGTGTGGGAGAGCAGGAAAACCTAGAAGGCAAAAAGCAAGTGGCTGAAAATGACTAACTGAGATAAGTGGGAGGAGGGTGTCTCCCAACTACTTATCCTACTACTAGCCTAAGTCTATTTCCTACTCTACCCCTCTCTATTCTAATTACAGAGCGGACCAGCTAAACCCTAGGGTTATTCTGGACCAACTCGGTGGTAGGTGTATCCGACGGCCACGCCCGCACAAGTCGTCCGCGTTGCCTCCACGCAACCTTCCGATTGTCGCCACGTGCCGCCCTCGCTCTGCACCCCCGGTTTTGTGGCCCAAACCGAGAAACCAGCCTTTTCCAGCATCTGAGTTTTGAGGCCAAACTCAGCAAACCCTCAGCGCCCAGGTTTTGAGGCCCAAACCTGGAAACCGTCCTCAGCCCGAGTTTTGTGGCCAAACTCGGAAACCGTCCACGCCCAGGTTTTGAGGCCCAAACCTGGAAACCGTCCATCCGATGGTTTTTCCCTGGCTCTACCACCAAACCGACGTCGTAGATGAGATGCACCTCCCGTGCACCCCGTCCACCGACACGTGTCCCTGAGTCCACGACTCAGGCAACACATGACCGCACTTCTTCACTTGTCGTCGTCACAGGCTGCCAGCCACCACAGCTGATCCTCGGGCCTCTGGTCCCTCAGTCCAAGCCTCACGTCCGCCCTTCACCGCTCGGTACTTCGGCATGGCACGTCCGCCGCACGGCACGCCCATCCTTCACCGCACCCGGTCCGTCGGCGCAGCACGTCTCAACTTGACCTTCACCTGCCTTCGATCACTGCATCCGTGCTCGACACCTGCACAACACAAGCCAAAGAACATGCGCATCATCCCAATTGACAATCACTCATCACTCAGAGACCCGGCATACACCCATGTATCCGCAGAGGTTCCTTATTTCTTCTGAAACTGACCAAGAATGGTAATGACGAGGGACTGCTAAACTTGTTCAGCAAGCATGGTAACAAGGGACTACTCATTTTGAGCGGAACTTGCTACTGACTGACTCATAAGTAGGCATATTCTGAACTGCAGAATGCAAGCGACAGGTCAGAAACATTGTAGTTGATATCGCACATTGTAAATGTGTGACTAGATGTCACTTACCATTTCCATAAGATGCCATTGTCAATGGCGATGAAATGATCTTTTCACAAATAGTCACTATATCTTTCAGAGTAACACCATCAATAGCCTTGAGAAGGTGCTCGTGAGGTTTCCTGCAGGGTTTTATGAAGCCAAGATTAGGTGGACCAGTGAGCATGATACAGGGAGAACACAAAATAGAAAAGCATGAACAGTTCAATCTATCTTTCACGGACTATACACATGATAATAACAAGCTTGAACTTAATTTCTGAATATGCCCTCTCTCTGAAGCAATATAATGACAGCATCCTGTTGTGACCTTGAAGAGAACAGGTGATTATCACAGCACTATAACATTCAAAACACAGTACCTTTTACCAAATGCCAAAACTTGGCGCCCCATGTCTTCAGTTATGGATGCCTATGAGTTTGAATTATTTGAGTGAATCATTGGCAGTGTCACAGAAATGTATACATTTTTTTTCAAGAAAAAAGAGAAAAATATTTCTAACATTCCTATATACCTGTGATTTAAGGTTTGCGAGTATCACTGATTTAGCTGAGGATTTAGCACGGTCCAGTAGCCTTTGGTCAACTACAATGAGAATAAATGAAGTTCCAGGCAAGAAAGTAATCTACCTAACAGGAGCCAACTGCCAAGATAGGATAGTTGGGATACCTTGTCCAGGAGTTGCAAGAGAAGTGAGCTCTCTGGCTGCTAGGTCAATAGCTTTAGGAACAAATGACCCAACCTGATTATGAGATAACACTTTGTTATGATTTGTAACTACAGAACACTATGTTTATTTCTGTAACAATTGTTTTAGCTACGATGAGTTTGCTATGTGATTCCATAAGCAATAGCAATGATTTGAGTTTTCGCACAGAAAAGGGTAGATACATGTACACATTTAACAAGTTTTAAGTGATCATTTCCTCCCAAAAGGTACACATGATTACATGATATTTACATAAAATGCTGCATATGCATGACTAGCAAGCTTGTGTAAGTGAATATAATACTTACAGTAGATGTATAGATTCCAAAGATGCCAGTATTACTGTGAACATCCTTGAAAGCAGAGATTGCCAAGGCGATCTGCACAAAGCGCACCTCAAATTCAGGGACTGGTATGGTCCCACTAATTATATAAAGACAAGCAACATAAATACATCCTGACCGCTTTGATTTGTCAGATTATTTTTGTACTTCAGACTGCTCACATTACAACAAAGATCTTCCTAGATCAAATGAACATAAAAGAAGACCTATGGTACAGTCAGAATTAGAACTAAATCTTTAGTGCACTTGTGCAAGACACTACCAGATGAATAATACTTTTTCCAACAGTACGAAAGTCAACATATTTTACAATTTATGTTCTTTGTCATACAAGATCTTGATAAGTGACATCAATATAGTACAAACTGGGAGCAATCCTCTTTGAAATATTAATCAGTCAGATTGTTGAACAACTTCAGTCCCATAATACTGATTTCATCTATCCAAGTCTCCAAATGCACCCACAGCTTCTCAAAAGAATACATAGTATCCGGCATTCTAGAGGGTAAAATATAAACATGTGTTCTACTCCCTCTGTACTATGGATAAAATAGTAAATAGATGCGAAAGTCAAAAGAAAGGCTAAAGTCAGATTGTTGTAGTACATAGACGCGAATGCAACCCCTTTCCTTGCCTTCCCCCCAGAAGTATCTGTAAAAGATGTAGAGCTCTTAGTTAACAAAACAACCAATTGGCGT
Organism: Coix lacryma-jobi var. lacryma-jobi; assembly: GCA_009763385.1. NCBI lineage: Eukaryota > Viridiplantae > Streptophyta > Magnoliopsida > Poales > Poaceae > Coix > Coix lacryma-jobi. Next base: position 149,878,364 of record CM019828.1, read on the forward strand.
GCCTTGTGTAATAAAATAGTGAATCTCTCAACAAACTGTCAAATGAACCTGAAGAACTGATACGGTGACAGAATCTTTTTCTTTGAGCCAACCACCTGGGACCTCGAATGCCAATGCAACATCGGTGTTCTATTTTGCACAACAAATTGAAAGTAAGGATATAAATCTAGGTGTTAGGTAAGTGACGTGATGAATGGACTGAATCCTAATGCCTACCAATGAATATGAACTTCTTCTGTATTCTCCACCAATGTAGGTAGATTTTGGCCTTGACACTACATTGGGAGTGGTCGCTTGGCCAAAATGTACGGGAATGCCTGACAGAAGGGGTTCAGCAATAGATACTAGATCATCATGAACGACACCTGAAGCAGCTAGAACAATTCTTGGGGGAAGGAAGTTCGCCTGATACGCATGCAACAAAAGGTACAAATAACACATCAACAAGGACACCAGGACATAAAGAATACTAAACAAATTCAGAAGTGAATCTCACAGCTCTAAAGAAATTCAAGTAGTCTGCCCTCAGCCTGCTAACAGAATGTTCTGACGGAATTAATGGGATCCCTAGACCACCAGTGTAGGCAACAGCATGAAGAGCGTCCAAAAGGAATTTTTCAGGATTACTTGATGATTTGGCAAGCTCTGCCTTTAGCCTGAAAATCTGAAAAGGAAACATGTCACTATGTTAGCAAAGAACATGAGTCATTGATCTAAAACAGATATGTGGAAGGGGATGATGACACCAAGATGAAATACCTGCTCATCGATCTCCCAGTAAAGCAAATCAGGCTTGAAGACAGAATCAATAAGCACCTCAACCATTTCAGGCATGCAAGTCTTCATGGCTACGTAAGTGTAACTCAGGAGTTCACGGTTAGCAGATGCTTTGGCACTGCCACCTATTGCATCAATTCTGGCTCTCATGTCAGTGGTTGCGAAGGCCATTGTCTTCAACAGTTGACTGGCGCCTATATTATAAGGTCGCTCATTGGCAGAACCACAATCAACATAAATTCCAACAGAACAATATGGTCCCTGAATAGGAAATAAAGAACACCATACTATCACAAGCTGATGATGGTATGGACAGAACAAGTAACCATATAAAATAAAGACCACATACTGCAGATGTCTCAGAGGCTATTTTAACACCATTGGGAAGTGATGTGATTCTTGTCTTGCTAGCGTCCGAGCACACACTAGCTGACCAGGTCAAGAAGCCACCTGGTAACCTCTGCGCAATACTTGCACTGGCACACCTAGTTGTAACATTCTGCATTGAAGCATCTGCCCCATGCCTCTGAAATAAACACAAGGGTTTCAAACGCATGCACTGAACAAAATAAATACAGCATAAGCATTGTGATCGCGAGAAGTAAACACTGGTGGTTTGAGGAGATCAAGGCCATTCAAGACTCGTGAGAGGTAAACCAAGTATCAAAATGGACCAATTGTGGCATGGATTCAAAGTGTACTATGTCTAATACACTGACAGAATGGTTCAGGGACCAAGCAACTAACGACCCCTTTAGAACAAATGGTCAGCGCAGACCTAGCACGACTCACACGACACACAAGTTTTCATGCCTTGACAAACATCCACAGAAGCACAGATTTCACTTGCTCCACACATTGACAAGAGGCCACTCAACATCGCATCTCAAACAACCACGTCAGTAATTCAACAGACGGCAGGTACAAATATTCAAACAACGATCGGCATTTGCAACCAGAAATGCCCCTCAGCTCCCACGCTCACGCATCAAGTCCGTACGCGTTCGGACGACGAACAGGTCCCCGATCAGAAGGAAGGAAGGATCCACCGCCTCGCGACGCGACCACAAGGGGCGCCGCTGCGGACGGCGAATCGCGCCCAGATCTACCGGAAATGGAAGGGACCACGGATGTCAAGGCAAAGGTAGGGTTCCAGGCGTGGGATGCTCACCTTGAGGGCGCCAAGGCCGGAGGCGACTCGTCGGTACATGGTCGCCGGTTCCTGTGGCCGAGTGGCGCGGAGGACTCCGGAGGCGGCGGGCGGGGGATGCAGAAACCGGGGAAGGAGTTGGCGACAGGCCGTGAGACAAGTGGACGGCAACGAATCGAGGTCTCATATATCCAGGGAGAGAGACCGCGCATGTGTGACCAGCCCACTCACTCTGGGCCTAAGAACGTGGCTCAGTTTGGCCCAAATCTATTAGTTCTGTTGGGCCTGCCCATATCACGCGTGATACGCCGCGCCGTGCACGCTTGCTGGCTCCACCGTCTTCGGTGCCGTGCCCATGCCCGTGCCGGTGGCGATGCGAGGGCTGCTGGGTCACAGCCACAGCATGCGGGAGGAATGGAGGATGGTACGGTATACGACCGCGGCCCATTTGGAGCGAGGCGATCACCTAGCGCCGAGCAGGAGGGTTGTTTGGTAGACTAGGTGATGCGTTGCAACGGGATAACTAAAAACTTACCTAAGTTAATACTTCCTTCATTCCAAATTATAATTATAAGACATTCTAAAAATCTTAGAGAGTCAAAGTTTTTAAATTTTAATTAAATTTATATAATATAAGATAATAATATTTATAATACTAACTAAGTATAATTAGATTCTTCATTAGTTATATTTTTATAATATACATATTTGATGTTATAAATCTTTGTGTTTTTCTCTATAATTTTGGTTAAAGTTTAAAAACTTTAACTCTCTAAGATTCTTGGAATGTCTTATAATTTAGAATGGAGGGAGTATTATTCACCGGCTGAAATGCTTGCAAAATAACCAACCCAAGATATTACTCCCTCCGTCCATAAAAACATGCAATTCTAGCACAGTATCATGGTTTAGTATCTTTAGTTTGATTAATTATAGCTAAAAATATATTACATATCAAATAAATATCATTAGATTCGTTAGGAAATGTATTTTTTTAATAAATTAATTTGGAGTCGTAAATATGAATAGTATTTACTAGAAATTTGGTCAAACATATACTACTTTTTATGGCACGGAACCCATAGTTGCATGTTTTGTTGGATGGAGGGAGTATATGATTCATTAGGCCATCTGCAATAGTTGTCAAATAGCTAGCTAGGAGGAATTCTATTGGCTGTCAATAGCACTTTACAAATAGCTAGCGAGATGACGTATAAAAATAATAAAAAAGTAGCACTCTTATTGGCTATCGAGGTGAGAGATCAAATAGCTAGCGACTTCTCAATAGCTAGCTATTTGATCTCTCTCCTCGATAGCCAATAAGAGTGCTATTTTTGTAAATTGCCTCATCAAAATAGTATTTATTTATATGTCTCATCTAGCTAGCTATTTGTAAGTTGTCATTGAGAGGCAATAACATTCTTCCTAGAGATCAAATAGCCAGCGATTTGAACACCATTGCGGACGCCCTTAGGCAACTTTCTGCTGGGTGCTGGGTGCTGGGTGCTGGCTTGTCGGTCTGATGTTACTGGACCGCGTGGTGGGCCATGTACGCGGGCTGTCAGCGAAGAAGGAAAGCACACTCGTGGGCGCGGCTACAAGTCCGTGCAAGCATGGTGATTGCTGAATGGCTGTGAATCGCTACTTCATCAGTTCATCTTCATGGGACTGCAGCTGCAGGCTAACCGACTCTGTGGACGTCAACATGATAGCCTGAGATCGACGAGAAGAGGTCAGCTCGATCCCATGACTACTGTGCCATTGTCTGAATCTGACGGTCCACTGAGCCACTGACACAGCTTTGACAAGGAGTACTTACCTCATCAACGAAGAGTTCAGCGCTATACTAGTATTCAATGCATCCTAAATTATAAGACGTTTGACTTTTTTATATCAAGTTTGACCACTCGTCTTATTTAAAATTTTGTGCAAAATATCACTTCTTTTGTTGTGGCTTTGTTTATTAATAAAAATTCTTTAAAAATAACTTAAATTTGGCTTTGTTTGAATAATTTTTTTAAATAAGACGAGTGATGAAATTTGAGGACAAAAAAATCAAGCGTCTTATAATTTGGGATGAAGGGTTTTGCAGCTGGAAAAGAGGAATTGGGCATGCACATGCATATACTCGCGAGCTACTCCCTCCGTCCTAGAAAGGAGGTCGTTATGGGATGCGTGCCGGTCAAATTTTTCTAACTTTGACTAGATTTGTAGAAAATACGTGTAACATTTAAATCTTCAAATAAATTTATTATAAAAGTACATTCAACGATCTATATAATGATATTAATTATGTATTATAAATATTAATATTTTAATATATATGATTGGTCAAAGTTAGAAAATGCTGATTTCTCGGGAAACGAGAATGATTTCTATTCTGGGACGGAGGGAGTACGTACTTTACTTATCCCTTCGCCGGTCGCCGGCCGCCACGCAATCTGCAGTGAACGAAGTTAATTAGACGACTGTCCCCGGCTCCCCGCTCAACGTAGACCATGCTGGCTGCAAAGCCAACAGCAGCTGTAGTTGTTAGGGCATGTACAGCCCACAAACAGGAGTTGTCTGCAAGTTTTTGAAATTAACAATATAGACAGATAAATAGACAACTCATGCAACCCACAGACAATGATTGTCTATTTGACTGTCTATAAGTTATTAATGTTGAGATATAGACATGAGATCGATCCTGAATATATTCTCTATATACCATTACGTTGCTGGTTCATACAAAACGTGCTAGCCTGAAAATATCAGTAGCAGTAGCATTACCTTCTCTTGCTCCCCTGAAACACAGTGCAAGGACTTAAGTTACTGAACACTACAACGCAATCCTGCATCTACTTTTCATTAATCATTTCAAAGGAACACTGAACTAAAACATGGACTGATCAACAAAAACAAAGTAACTCTGATGTCCATGTTCAGAACAAAGCCATATCAGAACAAAGTCATGCAACCTGAAAAAAAATTAACAGAGACAGCATCCCACCAAGGAAGCGTGGCCATTGAGCAATCTCTCGCAATGGCTGTTGAAGTCGGCACTCCCTCGTCTGCCAAATGCAAACGATCCTATACCAAATGCAGACATCCAAGAAGCTGATGCTGCCGCAAGTAGCAAGAAGCAAGTATATTGAGTATTTACCCTACAGGAGAAATCGAGGGGGCTGATGCCGCCGCCAGGCCGTTGCCGTGGCCAAAGGGGAAGAGGGCTGCCTCCGAGCCAGATCCGCGGCTAACAGGGAAGGAGGCTGCCGATGAGCCAGATCCGCGACCAACGGGAAAGAAGGCCGCCGCCGAGCGAGATCCACGGCCGATGGAGGAAGCCGATGCTGCAGCAGCTCCATTGAAGCCCTTCTGCCAAGTTGCCGTTGCCACGTCGATGGAGGAAGGGGCGCCGGTGAAATCACAGCTACGCCATCGCCGCGTCGGTGAAGTCGCAACAGAAAGAGATGGGGTTGTGGTCTCGCTGTTGCAGCCACGCCGACGAGATTTTTGGCGCATAGCTCGGATTCTTCCGCGCGCCCTCACACGCCGCATCCGGATCCACGCCCCATCGGTTGGGAACGACGACCACGTACAGCGCGTCTTCTCTTGTCGTCTCCTGCCTGGGAGCACGAGCCCTCCCCGTCGTCTCGTGAGACGACGACACCACCCGTCTATTGAGTCGCGAGGGGGTTTTCTAAAAAAAATACCACACACAGACGGCTCATGTAGACGGGTTGTACATGCCCTTAGTGTCTTTTCAGCTTGCACCCTCATCATCAGTCAAACAACGTAACTCTGAAATAAAAGCTAAGCATCCGGCCGGCGGCTTAGCTTATGTGTTCTCAAAGGTGGACCAACAAGGCCAACAAATTCTATGCAGCGTGGCATCAGCGAAACCAATTCAATCACAAAGTTTTCTCTATGATAACTATTTAGAACTTTCCGGTAGTAGAGACAACATTGATCTATCCTCAAATTTCACCTCTGCAGACATTTTTGTGTTCGTCACAACGACCAAGGAAATGCTCAAACCATTTGACCATTGCCACGTGAAGGCGTGATATTTTTGTATTTTAGCTCTTTTTCGAAACATTTTTTACAAACAGACCTGTTTAGAAACTTTGTTCAAAAATAGGACAAAAGGGTCGGCGTCATGTGACATGACGCCGACCCCCTGCTCGGCGTCCTTCATGTGACATGACGCCGACCCTTTTGTCCTATTTTTGAACAAAGTTTCTAGACAAATCTGTTTGTAAAAAATATTTCAAAAAAGGGCTAAAATGCAAAAATATCATACGTGAAGGCTATATAGCATACTAATAACACTTTGGTTGACGTATTTTACTGTCTGATCCTCGGGACTAATAAGCGCGCACAATGTCACGCTCTTAGCTTCACCAACAAGTTCACAATAGTGCATTTCAGATTGACTTGTACCGTGAGCCTTCGTGGTAAAGTAAGAAGAATTATTAGAGCGTGTTTGTTTCGCTGGCAAAATTTTTTTGTTTGTCACATCGGACGTTGTGGCACTAGTTTTGTCTATTAAAAATAAACTAATTATAAAACTAATTACAGGGCCATATGCTAATTAATAAGATGAATCTATAAAGGTAAATTAATCCATCATTAGTGAATGTTTACTGTACCACCACGTTGTCAAATCATACTATTTGAAATAGTAGATCCCAAGCACAAATACACATCCTAGTTTATTGGTAAAGATAGGTTTTTTTGCATACTATAAAATTATTAGGTGGGCCTTATGCTTTCTAAAGTGGTAAGCTTATGGCGATTCTCGATCCATTCAAAGTAGGCAAAATTATACACTAAATTAATAGCAATATATAGCATATGAAGCATCACTCTTCCCTAATTTGTATTTTGTAAGAGCATCTCCAAGAGCTTCCTAAATTTTGCTCCCAAAAACACCATGTTTTCCAACTCCCCAAAAAATATTGGAAGTAGAAAAGAAGGTCATCTCCAAGAGTATCCAATAAACCACTTCTAAAAAATTAAAATATGGTCCCACTAGTATTTTTTTGTGTTTGTTTTCATCTTGACTGCCTGGGCGCACGCACTGTACGCCACCGCATCATCCCTGGTGGCCGTCGCGACCTAAAAGCCGAGCCCATCCTGCGGCGGCCACCTCTCTGCAACACATCCAATTTGGGCACAAGCAGGCTGCAGCCACCTCCTAGGGTGCTAGCGGTGGCGGGCACCAGCAGGCTGCGGCTACCTCCTAGGCTGCCGACGGCAAGAGCCAAAACTAGCAGTGTCGGCCACAACAGGTTTGCGATCTTCCTGAAGGCCCTTGCTGGTTGGAGTTCCTCCCTACTAGGCACTTCAGTCATGAGTGGTGACAGATGACTTTTTCATGAACAATTGGACGACTCATCATCAGATGACGATGACTATTATTTAATCCTTTCTGCTGCTCGAATTGTGCAAACATATTCAAATAAAAAAGGAAGACACGGTGGTTCTGTCGCCGGACCTGTAGTAATTTATCGAGATAGAGAAGGCGGGCACCAAAGAATGTTTTAAGATTATTTGGCTGATAATCCAACATATGGACCCCATTTATTCCGTCGGAGGTTCGTGTTTATTCAGTTCTCATATGTAAATACTATGCTACTTGATTGTTTTATGACTCATTTAATTGTTGTTTCTTTCAGGTACAGGATGAGTAGGGAACTTTTCCTTCGCATAATGAATGCTGTAGAATCACATGATCAATACTTTGTACAAAAATGAAATGCAGCCAATATACTTGGATTAAGTTGCTTCCAAAAAGTCACAGCAGCATTTCGCATGCTAACATATGGAGTTCCAGCTGATGCTACTGATGAGTATGTTCGCATTGGAGAAAGTACCGCACTTGAGAGCCTACGTAGGTTTGTTGCTGCGGTAGTTGATATATTTGAAGAAGAATATCTGAGATCTCCTAATGAGACGGACACAACATGCTTACTGGTACTTGGAGAGCAAAATGGGTTTCCTGGTACGTTAGGATCTATCGACTGTATGCATTGGGCATGGAAGAATTGTCCTCTGGAATCACATGGTCAGTACAAGGGGCATGTGGAGAAGCCCACTATTATTTTAGAGGTTGTTGCTTCGAATGATTTGTGGATATGGCATGCCATTTTTGGTATGCCTGGTTGTCATAATGACATTAATGTGCTTCATCGGTCTCCTTTATTTGCAAACTTAGCAGAGGGCAGAGCTCCTAAGGTGAATTTTACCATTAATGGTCATGATTATACGATGGGTTATTATCTTGCTGATGGTATATACCCCTCTTGGGCCACTTTAGTAAAATCCATCTCTCAGCCAATGAGGAACAAGAGGAAATATTTTGCCAAAGCACAGGAAGCAGCAAGAAAGGACGTTGAAAGAGCTTTTGGAGTCTTGCAATCTAGGTTCGCCATTGTTTGAGGAGCAGCTCGTATATGGGACACGGGGACACTTGATAACATCATGAAAGCCTGTGTCATTATGCACAATATGATTGTGGAGGATGAGGGAGTCGTTGACCCTACCGAGCAATTCGACTATGGTGGACAGAATGTGGAACCTTCTCATGAGGGTAATCGTACCATTGATGAATTTATTGAGGCACATAAAGGATCAGAGACAAGGAAACACATCACCAATTAAAAGAAGACCTCATCGAGCACTTGTGGCAGCATTTTTCTGATAAATATTAGTTTCACATGAGTTATATTTTTATATTTGCAATATGCAACTGTTTTCATTACATTTATTATATTTGCAACATCAAACTGTTACCATATACTACATTTTTGTCGGGTGTGATCCTATACATCACTGCTTTTTGCACTCAAGTAGGCAAGTAGCACCAGGCGTGTGGTTATGCAGCTTCTAGAACAACAGTAGGCACTACACTACCTGCCTGCGTCGTTGTCATCCAACAGGCGACACGTTCACAACTTGACAAGCTGCGTGTCTGCCTGGCTGTATGCATGAGATTATTGATCGAGCACCTGTCGTTGTCACCGATCAACACTGTACCATACAGCTAAAATTATTAAATAGTTGTAAATATCAATAGAATGCAAAATAAATACACCGGTAGAATCAAAACAGTGCCATACAAAGTACTTAATTATTGATACTTGAGGTTCACTGCATCAAATATTAAATGACTCTAAATATTTTAGTTCATTCAGTGACTAAATAAATTAAATGGAAATGCCTAATTCTAATTGGATAGACGTCGAGCAACGATCTTCTCCTGCATATGCTTGTAATATTGTTGCTGAAGCGGGGACAACGAGCTAATGTCTATTGACATAATTTTATCTTCCTTTTCCATCCGGTCTAATTCAACTTTATCCAATTCAGCTTGTACTTTTTTCTCTTCTAATTACAGCCGCTCTTTCTCTAGAGCTAGTGAAGTCATGTACCTCTCCTCTTTTTTCTTCTCCTTCTCTATGTCGAAAGCCTCCTTCTTAGCCCACATTTTGTCCAATGCTTCCATGCATGCATCACCTCCACCTCGTCTTAGAGCTTCTTTCGCCTTCTTTCGACCTATTGGCCTCTTTCGTGCAGGAGATTCAGGGTGTGCAATCTCAGTGATATCATCAGTGTTGTTGACTTCTTCATTCCTCGGAGTGGATTTTGAGTGTACCTTCTGTTTCTTCTTAGCAGCTACCTTCTGCTCTGCAAGTTCCTTCCTTTTTGCCTTCCACTTATCTTCGCCCTTCAACAATTTCCAACAATGCATTAAACTGAATGTCTTCTCTTTGTTCAATCCTTTGAACGTAGTTAATGATTCAGTAACCTGCAAATTTATATATGTTTATTACAAAACAATGTGTATGTGCGTATGTGTTGAAACACCAATACAAAAAAAAAAACAATTGCGAACACACTAACCTTGTCTTGAATGGTAACACCACTTTGATTTCTACGATCGATCATGTCACAACAGGCACAAAACTTGTTGACGTTCTCCAAAATGTACAACCATCTATGCATAATGGAACTTTCTTTTCGGCTAGGATATGGGTGCCTATGGGACTCATAGTACTCATAAATTCTGCGCCAAAAGGAGGAATGAGATTGATTAGCACCTATGATGGGATCTTTGCTAATGTTCAACCATGCTGACACAACAACTTTGTCCTCCTCAGGTTGGAAATTTTTTTGTCTTTTATTTTTAGGCCTTGAACCACTACCACGCGTAGCAACTTCTGCCGCCTGCACTTCAAATGATTCAACACCTCCTGCTTCCTGCGTGTCCTCATAGTCTTGTGTTTCGTGTGTCATAGTAAAGTTGAAGTCCTCTAAAGAAGGACCATCGACAACTCCTGTGAGCATGTCTGTCCAGTATCCACCCCCTCCATTGAGACGCGTCTACAAATAGATGCAAATAATTGAATCAGTTGAGAAATGCGATGAACAAAATACTTACGATTAAGTAAGATTTTAAATTTCACACGCTGAAAAAATGATTTTTGTTCTTGACAACATGCCTCGTACAGTTTCAGTCTACAATTTTTTGTTAATGCTCGATCTATTGATGATGAGAAGGAACTAGATGATCGATGTGATTGAACATGGTTGGTTGACCATATATGTTTGGCGGTGCTGACATGCTGTTGCTTTCATGATTACAATAAAAAAAGGAAAACAATGTTATCCTCCCAAAGGCTACTTCTTTTGAGGCTAGAGAATACTGCTGTGTTGTTGGATCAAAGCGAGTTGTGCAAGATGAGACATCGAATTACAACAAAGAACATTTTAAATGGAGACTGCAATAAACAATCTGAGATCGAGTATAACATCGCTATTGGGAAACAACACGACATGCATGGCTGGGAAGGCCCAGGCATGTTACAGGGATCCGGAAGCAGGCGGCCAAGAGGGCTCCTAGTCCCGACGACGGCGGCCAAATCATGCTCAAGCGAAGGGGAAAAGGAGAACAGCGGATATTTACCTCTTCGTTGAGCGGCGGCGGCGACGAATATTGTATGCCCTAGACGACCATGTACGTGACCAAACCAAGAAGATACGACGACCTTTGTCGATGGAAGACGATGGGAACGAAGAAAAGATCAAAGAAGCGCGGGAGAAAGTCCCGCGAAGTCGGATACCGCGCCAATCTTTTGGCGCGCGGTGGAAGAAAATGGCGCGACCCTCAGATACGCGCCCTTCGGAAGCTCGTAACTTTACGCGAAACTGATTCAGATTACCAAAGTTGGAAAAGATTGGGAGGATGGTTAGGGAGTTGTTGGAGAGGATTTTTTTCCAAACTTTCTAAAAAACAAGGATAGGAAGGAGATTTACCAAACTCTTGGAGATGCTCTAATATAGGAAAAGTTTAGGAACCCATTGTGCATTTCACTCTTCTCTTAATGTTACAAACTCTTTTACTCTTGTACATCTATTTTCTAAAAAAGAACACTTTTGCAAGACTATAATATTTTGCAATTTTCAAATACATTCCATCTTGATCACAGGGCCACACACTTCGTAATGAAAATATGTCTTTTTGCATACTATAAAATTATTTTTAGGATGCCTGATTCTTTCTAAAATATATAAAAGCTAATGGTGATTCTCCATTTCAAAGCAGACAAAATTAAACATAGTAAATGGATATATTGGAAGAGCATGATAGATAGCATGTCTGGCACCAACTCTCTGGGTCTGGGAGCATGACAAATGCATGTCTTCTCAACCAAACATGCATAAGCCCTTTTTAGGTAATGAATTTATTCCAGCCTCTCCTCTACATAATTAAGGCATGCAATCAACCATTCAGTATTGCTGTGTCAGCTCATGTCTGTGGTGGAGAATGCAGCCAAACTAATAAAGCCAACAAATATCTAAGGTTTAAAGCAACTAATAAGGCAAGGTAAAAGTTCATGCATTGAGCACATGAATAAACAACCACCTATGCCTAGCAAAAATCGCCATGACCATTGACTCTAAGATTCCACATGCCTTTTTCATCATTTTGATGAGTGTCTTCCTTTTGTAACATATCCTAGAAGTTGGTCGATAATGTGTCACTCTATGAAGAACATGTGTTGCCCAAACAAACAAAGAAAAATAAATACCAAGCTCCGACACCCCCAACCCTCTAATGAAGTTGCCGATCCCTATAAATGGTAAATACTGTATTTGTTATACATGACACAAATATTCCCTTCATAATGTCATATCATTGAGGATTGTTCAACATAAATATGAAAATAACAAAATAAATGGCATTGAAAGACAATCAAGGCACGAAAGCTAGTCTGACGCCACCCGGCATAAATATGTACAGCTTTCCTTTTTTCTTTTTTGAGGGGAATATGTATAGCTTTCCTAATTCTCAATACTTGGGTGCCTTCTGGGTTCTGGCTGATGAAGTACATTTCCTGATATTTGAATTAGGAGTTGATCACAAATAAATCCTCAAACACGACCTTTCATAATTTTCACAATTTGAAATTGTTTTTTTTTGGGGGGGGGGCGCACAATTTGAAATTGTTTGACTTCAATTCAGAGAACTAATCCTAAACAACAAGTTGACTTTGATAACTAGGCAAACTAAACAATAAACCACGAAAAGCTGGATGTATGGAGGTGATCGAGGGCCGGACATATATATGCACGCACATGCAACACCGCGTCGATCTGCATGTGTGAACATGCATGACAGCGTGTTTTGTCAACTAGGCGATTAATGCACGCGGTCGATCATGCATGAACCTCATCACGCCGCCGGCGTGCTCACCGCGTCCATGAACTCCTCGTCGGCGACGATTAGCTACTGGTAGTAGTAAGGCCGCCGCCGCCTAGGGCTCCCACCGTGCGAGTCTCGCCGCCGCCGCCGTCTTCGCTGGTCCCCCTCTCTCTTCCCTCCGGTATATCACCGGAGGCCGGAGACAGTGGGGATCCATCATTTTTAATATTTTTTCTGAATAGATTGAGTTTTAGGGTTTTAGTTTCTCCATGCCAAGTATTGTGGTATTGGAGATTTATCTTATCCTTGTCCTCTTCGGCAATGAGGAAGGTGAAGGATTGAATTGTCTTCTCCATGACGGCTTCATTGAAGATGAGGGCGACAACTTCGGCGTCAACATCTTCATCGACATAACAACATGGAGACTTTTGTTTCCGGACGGCGGCATCAAGGCGGAGATGATGTCGTCGTTATGGAATAATGTTCTCCGGTTTCTTCTCTGTTTTGTTGTGGTTAGATCTGGCCACGATGAAAGACTAGGGAGAATAATTTTCAGATCAGTCTTCCCCACTCTTCGGTGGCAGAAAGAAGAGGAAGGAACACACAAGGAAGAAGAAGTTTCTCAACTCTGCCTGCAGGAATGTTGGCCGTCCGTTGAACATCTGTTCTCAGGCTAAAACATCTGTTGCCGAGCTTTTGTCTGTGCGGTCATCCATACGAAGCGTCAAACATGTTTGGATTTGAGACTTGGAGCTATTCACGGCGTGGGTACAATTTAGGTGGAAATCAGTCTCTAGATACATGTTTCTTCCAGAATACATGTAACGTGTATAATTCTTCTTTCGTCTCAAAAAAAACTCCTCGTCGGCGACGAGCCTCTCGAGTACGTCCGGCGCGACGCACACCTCTAGTGATATGCTCTGGCCCCTCGAACACCGTGGCCTTGCCGTTAGCCTTGTTCCCGAAGCCGCTCCAGACGGCGAGCGGCTTCCCCCACCCGAAGTCATTCCCGAACAGGTCGAACCTCGGCAAGCTCCGAGTGACCAGCGCCGTGTCGGCGGAGGACAGGTTGTCCATGTATGTACGTGAAGTCCGGCTGCCGAACCCACCACTCCAGCGACTCCCTCATGGCCGCCTCGTCAAACGACACCACGGTGCAGTTCAGCAACCACGCCGTCCACCCTAGCCCCTTCTCCTCGATATCGCCGGCGGTGGCCTCCGCCTTGCCGAACACCATGGCGTTGCCGACGTAGCCCGGCGGTATGCCGTTCACGCGCCCCCAGCACCCGATGACCACCGAGTAGAACGTGTCGTGCTCCCGGAGGCAGGCGCCGGGCTCGGCACACGGCGTGCTAGAAGTGCGCGAGCACCGCCTGCAGCGACGAGATGGTGGCCGTGGCGGTGGCGCCGCCGGCCATCTCGTCGTTGGCCCGCGCCTTGAGCTTCTTCACGCTGGCTACAGAGAAGGTGAAGAAACATTCTTTCACTGTCGTGCGCTCGAACCGCCGCACGATGTGCTCTAGCTTGCGGACTGGAATGGGGATCGACACGCGGCATGTCTCTGGGAACCACCTCGTGAGCACCGGCGGCGGCATGGAGAGATCGCCAGACAGGTCGGCACTTGCAATACCGCCAACGCCGCCGCCGACACGGTTGTTGATTTCCGACCAGGTGTTGAAGAAGTGCCAGAATGCGGTGTCGTCGATGACGGAGTGGTTCAAGGTCATGCCGATGAACACGCCGTCGGCAAGCACGGTGACCTGCACGACGAGCACGGGAGGCCGCTCGATGGCAGCGTCCGCGCCAAGAACAAGGGATAGAGGATAGAATTCCCAAACCACGGTGTTGACGTCGGAAATGATCTGAATCACACACCAGTAGGGCTAGAACGCCCGAAGAGGTTGCAGATCAACCTTGAGACAGCAAGGATCCTGGCTAAGCCGATGAAAACCGATCTAATATACGGTTTAGACCGATTTAGGGTTTTAGATCCCTGTGTTGGTAACTCTAGAACTCCTCCCGGGAAGACCCGTTGGGGAGAAGCACGTAGAGGTTACCCTAGGACCAGCAAGGCCGCCTAAAATGCCGTCGAGCCTCGCCGGGAGACGCGCCGAACAGCAAGGTAGAGGGGAAGAAGGGTAAAAGGGATAGTAGATTGATTTTAATGGATTAGGGTTGGATGCCTCAATCGACCATGATCCTCTCATATATATAGAGGGGGTGAAAGGTCCAAATTGGCTAGAGGGGGGTGAATAGCCTAATTAAAAATTTACAAAATCTCTTAGGCAAACACTATTAGTATAACAAACGGCGAAGCTTTTTGCGCTAGCCTAATAGTGTGTTGCAAGCCACCTATCCAACAATTCTACCTAATATTTCTATGTCACACAAACAACTAGAGCTAATAACAAATGCGGAATAAAATAATATAGCTCTAGCACAAGTATGATATACAAAAATGTATATGAGACAAGTATGTGCAATAGACAAACTAAGCGAGCTAATCACAACTTAGCTACACAAGGTATATGACAAAAGATATACAACAAGAAAAGATATCTACACAAATGAAGTAGCTCAAAGTAAATACACAAAGTAAATGAGCTAGATAGAGGGGATTTCACCGAGCCTTCGGGATCGCCACGTAGAGAGCCAATCACCGGTGAAATCCACTTGTGAAGCCAATCACCAAGAATGTGTAGATGAAGACCAATCACCAAAATGGGGACACAATCACAATAAGCACTCGGGAGACAAAGATTTATCCCGAGGTTCATGTGCTTGCCGGCACGCTACTCCCCGTTGTGTCGACCAACACTAGGTGACCCGGTGGCTAATCGGCGCAAAGCCAAGCTCACAAAGAGCGCCACAAGAATCTACCGCTAGTGAGGTAGCTCAATGACACGAGCAATCCACTAAGGATGCCTCTTGCCGCTCCGGCGAGGTGAGGCTCCAAAACCTCTCACAATCACGATCGGTGGTGGTCAAGAACAATCTCCTTCTCTTGCCAAAACCACTTCAACACCTCCAAGCCGTCTAAGCACCGGCAAATGCCAAGAGTAACAAGAAAACTCAATGCCGACACGAAGAACTAGTGCCACTAGATTGAACTCCTTCAAATCACGCACTAGATCACTCAATCTCACTTGGTTTGATCAAATCAACTTGGGAGATGAGTTGGGAGGCTTGCCAAGGCTCACTAGTATGCTTAGGAATCAAAAAGTGCAAGAGTGATCTCTAGCAAGCCGGCCAAGCCCCTTAAATAGGCCACACAAGTCGGCTTAGCCGTTGGGCTGAAAACGTGGACATCGGACGCGCCGGTGCGCGACCATCGGACGCTACCCCAACGTCCGATGCTTCAGATGAAGCCACGTGTCCCCCAGATATGAATTCAGCCCGTTAGATCCCAACGGTCATATCCCTTCGCGCCACGGTTAAAGTGACATCGGACGCGCCGATGCCAAGCATCGGACGCTCCGATGCCACTGCTCATTTCAGCACAAACCAGCGCCACATCGGACGCGCCGGCACGTTAGCATCGGACGCTCAACCCCTGCGTCCGATGACACAACAGAAAGGTTCCAGAACGCTCCAGATTACATCGGACGCTGGCCAGCGTCCGATGCTCCCTGGAAAGCACGCACGTGCCACGTCATCTGCATCGGACTCTGCAACAGTAATTCCTCAGCGTCCGTTGCCAGCGTCCGATGCTAGTTCAACATCTGTCAAAAACTAGGGTTTGCCATCGGACGCTCAGCTAGCGTCCGATGCTCCTCGGACCAGCGTCCGATGCTTCCCGAGCTCAACACTTCACTTCCGAAAACCGCTGAATCCTGCCTCCCAAGCTCGGCAGGAGGGAGAAGGACTATACACTAGTCTCTACCACTTCTCCACAACTCCTTAACATCCCCTTATCCCAAAAGTGCCAACACCACCAAGTGTACATCATTGTATGCAAGTGTGTTAGCATTTTGCAAAGCATTTTCAAAGGGGTTTTGTTAGTCACTCACTAGGTTTATAGCATCGATATGTTAGAGAACACCTAGTGGCACTTGAACACCGCATAAGCCGTGAATAATCTCCTCTTAATAGTACGGCTATGTATCCTAAATGTGATCACACTCGCTAAGTGTCTTGATCACAAAAACAAAGAGCTCTATAGGTTATACCTTTGCCTTCGGGCCTCTTTGCTCCATCTCTTCTCTTCTTCATTTCACCAATGGTAGAGCACTTGATCCCTTGAGTGCTTGTGGCCATCATCATCCTCCATGGTTGCCACCTTGCTAGCTCCACCACTTGGCTTGGTCACAATCCTTTCTTATAAGCTACACACATGCTTAGCAATAGGATTAGACCAAATAGGTTTCATCAATTAGCCAAAACTAAACTAGGGCTTTCAGGGGGTTGGTCTTATCCCAATAGGAAACATCTCCAGATACGATCTCCAAGTTTCCTATCCGGACTCCATCAGAATATGGAATCTAAAAGTCCAATCCGGACTAAACAAAGTAAACCTGATCTTCGGCGATCTTAAAACCGACTAAACTGGTTTAATGGGCTTTGTAGACAATGCCCAAGCTATCCATACCGATCAACAAATCAGTCAGTGCGCCGACCAGCCCTCGAGCGCAGCTGACCATACCAGATTTCGACCCATATGGGATTTTCAGCGATGCGAGTGCAGTCCAAAGCTCACCAAGTATTCACGTGTGCGGCATTCAAGTGGTCCGGTTCGTACGGTTCATGGACAACATGGCCACGGAGGATGCATTCCTTCCTGTACGTGCATGTTTCTTTTTTTATATTTCTTAATATAAAATATTTTTTTCTCAGCATTTTTTTCTTTTTATCATTTTTATAATCTTTACATTATTTTTTTTCCTTTCAGTTTATTCGTTTGTTTTATGCTTTTTGTGTTTTTTGTGTTTATTTTTATTTTTCCTTTTCTATTCATTTTGTTGCTATTTTAATTTATTATTTTTCTTTCTTTTTTATTTTATTGTGTGTTTTCTTTTTTTATTTCCTTTGGTTCTTTTCTTTTTTATTTGTTCTTTTATGTGTTGTTTCTTATTTTCACTTTTAGTATTTTTATCTTATTATGTTCATATTTTCTTTATATTCTTATCTTTGTTATATTCATTTTTTCTTTTAGCCTACTTGATTACTTTTCATTAATGTTTTAATGTTTTTTATCTTTCTTTCTTTTCTTCTATTTAATTTTTTCCTTTTTGTTTTATGTCCACGTGTTTTATTTTCTTTTTCATTTTACCCTAATTATTTTCTACCTAATCATTTTCATTATTTATTTTTTCTAGTTTTCTTATTTCATATGTTACACGGGGTGCTTGTGATGTTTTATTTATATGATCTTTTTTCTTTTTTATTTAAATCTGTTTTTCTTTTATGTTGTCTTTTATTCTTATTTTTATTTTCTTTTTTATTTTATTCATTAATTCCTATAATTAATTATTTTGTATTTCATTTTCTTTATTCTGATTTTTGTAAACTTTTTCAAATGTGACATTTTATGCTATATTTTTGTGATATTTGTGTAATATACATGTGATGTTCTATAATTTATTTATGATGTTCAATTGTATATTAATGATGTTCTTATTAGTTTGTGTAGAAGTTTTTTCAAATGTGATGTTCTGTGATATATTTATGATGTTCGGAAGTATATATATATGATGTTTCTGTCTGTTTTATGTTTTTTTTTTAAAAAATGTGATGTATTGTGCTATATTTTGTGAAGTTTGTGTAGTAAATATAATGTTATATTGGACCTAGAACATTATGTAAGTGAAAAGGAACAGTATTTTCAAAAACTAGAACGTGATCTCTATTTTATAATAGAAAAAAATATTTTGTCTTTATGAGATAAATATTTGTAAATTAAATTTTATCTAAACATATTTATGTGGGATCTTGTTTTGAAGAATTTACTATAAGAAACATAATGATATAATCAGAATTTTATTTGGATGCATAGTTTATAGTATCTGCAACTTTTTTAGTTTAACAAACGTATGATATCAGCATGTTCGTCATGTACGTATACGTGTTGGATCTGATTTTTTTTTTAAAACTATGTTGGATCTAATTTTACATGTGATGGCACGGAACCAATTTATAAACATTTACTATTTCCACAGTGACATAACCCTTTTTTTCCCTTTGTCTTATCTTTTTTATTATTTATTAGTTTCCCTATCACGTAGTTTTACTCTTTTAATTTTAATATTTATAAGATACATATAATTTTTGTGTAGTATATATATGATATATTTTTGATATTCACATACTATATATGTTTAATGTTTCATAATTATTATCTTTCAGTATTCATATGGCACTTATAAAATATTGGGCGATATATTTTTCTAATTTGATTTTTGTTTAATAACAAAAATATTTCATATTTATCACGAAGCATTTATGAGGTGCAGTGAATGGTGTCTAAGACCATCCACCCTGGGTTCAATCTCTCGTGTCACTATTTTTTAAAGGTTTTCTATTTTGTTTTGTTGTTTTCTTTACGAACGCAAGTATAGCAAAAGAACGGGCACGCATACGTGGAGCACTGGCTGGGCGGGCCAAAAGCTGTGGTGTCGGACCAAAAAGCTACGTGATGCGACCTGGTCGGCACGGTGCTACATGCCCCGTGGTCGGTGACTAGGGGCTCCCGACCAGGTGGCCCGGATGGCCATCTATAGGCTAGGCAGCTCGAGGTCCGCCATTATCCTGGTGGTCTGGTCGTCGACTTCCGTGACGCCGAGTCGTATTTCAACATCATGCTCTACTCGCTTCTCTTCTTCTCTAGAGGATTAAGCCAGACCAACGTGCACGGTCACGTGAGGTGGAGGCACGAGGAGTGCGCGGTGCTGGAGCTATGGATAAAAACGGTCGGAAAACTTGTCAATATTTTTCTACTTTTACATTTATAAACGAAAACGAACATGAAATTACGAAATGCCAAGAATTTCGAAAACGAACTAATTTGAGCAGACATATGTCAAACACGATCGATATACGAAAAATCGATACGGAATATTGACCCTAGGACCAAGTGCATAACAATTAATAAGTCATATAACTTTCATATGAAAAATATCTCCATTTAACATTATATAAGAAAGATATAATTTTTCTAAGGTAACAAGTGTTTAATATACTGCTAAAACTTTGTTTATTTTTTTTAACATCTTAACAACTTTAAATGAAAAAAAACTAAAAACTAAAAAGTTGTAGGTCTCGTTAAAATTCATCTTCTTCTAAAATCGTATGAAAAGGATATAAATTTTCTAAACCTAGACTACTAGTGCACCAAATTCGGGCGGGCAGAGCGCATCTGCGCATGGCGCCGACATTTGGCAGGGCGAGCTGACGCGACGGCGGTGCTCGACCGGAGCGGCCCCGCGACGGCGGCACTTGGCCGTGCACGGTGAGGGCGGCGCAGGCGCGTCCCCATGGTGGCGGCGACATCCCCACGGCAGCGGCGAGCTCGCGCATAGTGCTGCCTGCTACCTCGCCGTGCATCTCTCTGCGCTGGCCCTGGCCGTGCATGCTCGCCGCTCCAGGTCCGTGTGCAACTTTCGTGGTCGCTCCTCGCTCCAGGTCCGTGTCGTCCTCTGCGCCAACCGCGAGCTCGCGGTGTCGCCCTCTGCAGTTGCCACACCCAGGCCCGCGGCGTCCGCACACGCTCGCAGCCGCTCTGACCGTGCGTCCATGCCCATGATGAAAATGACTCAAGCCCTTTGATCTAGCGTCAAATGTTGCGGAAGTTCACTGAATCTGCGTCCTCCTAGGGAGGTATAAAAGTCGAATATATATCCTAACGAACAAGTTCGGTAGGATAGACGTATGCATGTCTTTGGTTCCGAATCATGCATAGGCGTACAATACTATACGTCACACACATATAATAATATATAATCATAACTTAATACAGGTTCGAACGAACAGTTTTGCATGGGTCTTGTGGATGATCATCGCAATTCATTCATGCAGATGGATTCGAGGCTTCAGTTGCGCTGGTAGCCTGACCCAGCTCCTTAGGGTCCTCCTTGAACAAGAAATCTGGTCGTCTCGCATAAAGCGGTGACTCAGAGTAAGGAATACTCATGAGACTCTGTGTGGCACCGGCTCTGAAGTACATTTCATCCAGCTTCCCATCGGCAAAAAGGTTAATCCCAATTCTGTAAGGCAGATCAGATTTCTTGTTTTCCTCCACTTCCATCACAGTCTGCTTGAAGTAGCTGAACCGGCGAGCCATCTCGTCCCGGTCACGCTTCTCGTTATAAAACTTGCACCAACGCTCATACAGCGCCCATAGGGCTTCATCTGACTCAAGGTCCTTCTCATCCGCCTCAAATAACACCCAAACTACATACAGATATAAGTGTTGTGTGCACATCAGAACAGCTGTGTGTGTATATATATATATATATATATCGAATGGAAATTTATTTGCTCTCTTTTTCTTTCTTCCTTTCTTGTTATATACAATATAAATAAATAAATGATCCATATAACAACAAAAAGGAGTGAAGACCATGAAGTTGTTTTATTTCCCCTCTCACAAAACTATAAGCTGAGATGAAGCTGAAAAAAAGTAGTTTTTCACAGCTTACACCTCCATTTCTCTCTCCCAACCATGTATGAAGTTGTTGGTGAAGTTGTTTTGCCAAACATTTTTTTCAAAACAGCTCGGCTTCACTTAGTAAGTTGCTCCTTGCGGCGTCCTGAGGCGCTAGGGTTGCGCGTGGACGCCTAGGCGATATGGCGGAACTAACACCCTGTGGCGTCCTGCGGCGCCTAGGGTACGCCACAACGCTTAGGTGACGACTAGGCGACGCCTCAAAAACAATGCTATTTTCTAAAAAAACAGCTTCACTAGTGAAGCTGAGCTGTGCCAAACAGGGCCTTATTTGCTCTCTTTTTCTTTCTTCATTTCTTGTTATCAATAAATAAATGATCCATAACAACAAAAAGGAGAGTAAATATCGCGGTTGAGTGAGTCAAGCTTTAACCCAGCCCATAACCAACCAGGATGGAACCAATAATCGCGGTGTGAGACAAGGGAACTGCTCTAAACATAGAAAAAAGAAAAATATATTTGACAGCCTTGCAGGTTTTGACCTGTTAGCTGTATGTGAATCAAGCTACAGACAACATTTCAATTCCCAGGTGTTGTGTTTATTCCACTTGCACAACAATTTACATCAAATCAGCCTGTTGCGGCCGCTGGCAGAATAAACACAACACCTGGGAATTGAAGTGCGGAATAAACACAACACCTGGGAATTGAAGTGCCCCAGCTACCGTGGCAACTGCGCAAAGACGCCACCTGCCACGAGATGCTATCAGCTGTTGGCAGCACTGCCCGCTAGGAAGGGAGGACAGCACCATGGCTCAGCACCCGTTGTACTTATTTAACCAGCAGTATCAACGGACTCGCATTTATCCCAATCCGAATGAACTAGAGTGGATTGTAATAGAAAATTATCTAATTTCTACAAAAAAAAAAAAAAAAAAAAACCTGACTCCAACACACATGGAACGATGTGAATACGAGTGCGTCCAAACTAAGCACTTAACCGGCAGCAGGAACGGACCCAGCGTACAAGAAATAGAGGCATAGGCCGCCACTCAAGTTCTTAATTTTTTGCTCCGTAGTTGCAAAGATTGAGTAAGAAAGATGCCGCCACTGAGTTTTGTAGGTAGGTCCGCCCTAAGCAGCACCGAACAAACTGGGGAACACAGATGACCAACATTAAACAAGGATGGGTTCGGAAAAAAAAAAAACATATATATAACATGGATTCAGGATCCGCAAAAATTAGACGGTTAATTAGCATCCTAACGTCTGACCCTAATATATGTAGGGAGGTTATTGGGGGTACGGGTACCTGAATTGAGGAAGTTTGGATCGAAGACGCTTGGTGATGGTGGTGATGTGGCGATGCTGGATCCACTGCCGCCAGAGAGCCGTGCGGCGATGGGGGGATGAACGCTGCCAGATGACGCGGGACTCCGGACGGTCGTCGCTGCAGCAACGGAGGAAGCGCGCATGAGCGGATCTGAGGCCGCCGCACCGCCTGAACCAGAGCGTGCCGCCGACGCCGCCGCCGCACAGCGAGATGCAGCCCACGCAGCTGAGCTGGCGGCGCGAGCAACCGCCCGGAGGATCAGGGACGCCATCGACGGCGTGACGAAAGATGAGAGGATGGGATGTGGTGCGGACTGCGGAGCGGAGCGGATGGCGGCCCCCGTTGGATGGGGAAATAGGAATAAGCAGGTTAGGTTTTGCTCCCTCCGCCGGTCCGCACAAAGTAATAATAAGCACTCTCTCTCCGTCGGGTTCGGAGTTAGCACCGCCTCTCGCTCGGGACGGCCAACAGCCCACAAAAAATGGCACGATGTTTTTTTTTTTCCTTTTGTTACCGTTTTTTCTTTTTTTTTAATAGTTATACTAGCAAATATATCCAGCCCGCAATCACCGAGCACGCGATAAAGAAATTGCGCAATGTCTTTTTTTTTTCTTTTGTTACCGTTTTTTATTTTTCTTTAATTTATTAGTGACTAGCAAATATATCCGTTTGTTGCAACAACAGATAAAAACTATAAAACATTCATGAAAAGGTCTATCAAACATTCATGGAAAATGAGTACCAAGGTTGTGTTTCACCCTTCTATAAATTTTTAGAGCTATAGTTTGTTTTAGGAAGGTTATAGCATCATAATATATGAGCTAATGTTGGCAATAATTATTATGAAAATGTCTTATTAAGTATGTATATCAAATTTGAATACAATATTGATATATTTTTTCTCCTATTGCAAAGCGCAAACATATTTACTTGTAAGTATATCATAATTTTATTTTATACTATCTATCTGTTGTATAGTTCAATACCGAGTTTCAAGGACTTTCTTCGTGGATCCATACAATTTCGTAATTCGTTCTTTATTATATAATATATAGTCAGCATAGATTTAGTTGTAGATGTGTCAAGGATTAGCCTTTGTGGATCCATACAATTTTGTAATTCGTATTTTTGTATAAGTTGTTATAAAATACGGGCTGATCAAATTTTCTCGACTTTGACTAGGTCGTCGAAGTATAGGCCTTGTAAGGCAGTCGACGAAGTATAGGCCACAAGGCCCAACAGCCCAGTAGTAATGTTACAAGGCGGCCTACTCGCTGACTTGTGTCCCTTCCCGGTCGTCCGTCACCGAACGAGCTTGGGCTCTGTGTTGGGGGAAGGAACCCTCGGCAGTGACGTCGCACTACAAGAAATGTGTTGGTTTATGACGTTTATGGCATGACATTCGATCAAAAAGTCACTAAATCGATGTGTTTATGACGTTTGTTTTGGAAGCATTTTAACTTACTAATATAACTAAATAAATGTCATAAAAAACATCTTCAAGGTAGTCAAATTTCATATTACTAGTATAGTGCTCGTGCTAACGCCACGGCTTTATTCTAGAGATACACATAAAAACAATATTCTATTTATGCTTAATACATCAATATTGTCCTCCCAATATGACTGCACATCTGGCCAAAAAATCATATCCATCTTCTCCAAAAAAAATTATCCACATTACTCCTACAGATTTTGACACAAACATTTTAACAGAAGGTACAATTTGCCTTTACATTACCAACACAAGAGAAAGAAAAGAGAAAATGTACTTCTTCTGACATATAAACCGAAGATGTCAGTGCCATGTACTGGGTTGTATTACACAGATATTTTGTGAAGGCTTCACGCATCCAAAAGTGCACCAAGGTACTTATATATATTAATGCAACAAAATCAAACAAAATATGAAGCCCAAAAAACAAAATGGCTTACCAATATGCCCAAAAATAAAAATATCAAGCACCTGCCCAGCAAAAGATACTCATGTGAGGACTGATAAAATGGTTTGAGTATACCTACCCTTAATCACCAGTGCAGGACATCTTTATAAACAATATTCTTGGTGCTCTTTCCTGTAGGATCTAATTCTTCTTTTGGTTTAGCCAAAATTCTTGTTGTTGATCTTGATACCCCCCTTGATAAAGCAACATAAAGTTGTCCATGCGAGAACACGGGTTCTGGAAGGTAGATCCCAACATTAGGAATGGTTTGTCCTTGTGATTTATTTATGGTCATGGCAAAACTTAACCATAGTGGGAACTGTTTTCTCTTGAACTTGAAAGGAAGGGTAATATCATCCGATGGAGACAATGGGAGTCTTGGTATGAAAACCATTTTCCGTGCATGTTGTCCACCAACGATCTCGGCATCAATTGCATTGTCTTGCAATGCTCTAACCATAAGCCTTGTTCCATTGCATAATCCATTGTTAGGATCAAGATTGCGGAGAAGAATCACAGGACGGTTGATTTTTAGCTTCAACTCATGCGGAGGGAGGCCATTTGGAGTTATCGAGTTCAAAAAATCAATAGGGAAGTGATTCCGAGGATCATCAGCAACAGTGTCGAAGCTGTGGTAAACCTTCTCCTCACCTGGAAACCTATCAATCATCAATGCATTTAGCCTATCAACATGATCATTCTTGGTTGATAGAATGGCACGACAACTCATATCGGCGGCTGATGTTGCATTTTCTTCAAGCATTGGAAAAACATTTTCAATGAGTTTTTTACTGACACCTCTGTGTCATTATATCCAATCACAATGTCACCGGGGAGTCGAACATAATCATCTCCAATGGTTTCCTCAGTTCCATTTCCAATCCGCAGCAGGTACTCTGAAAACCAAGGGTCAGACTGCGCCCTCATGTTACGTGACAATCGTAACTTCCTTATTTTTTTCCCACAAATAAGATCTTTGCAATGTAGCATCAGTTACATGTGCTCTTGTCCCACGTGTCACCACAGGAAGCACTTGTCTAAAATCTCCACCAAATACCATAACCTTTCCTCCAAATGGCAAAGTACATTCCATAATATCCTGTAGGGACCTATCAAGTGTCTCGATGCATTGACGCTTGGTCATGGCAACTTCATCCCAAATAATCAAAGATGCCCTAAGAAGCAACTCTGCAGTGCCACTTTGCTTAGTAAAGCTACACATGTTGTTGTCCCCAATTTTAATTGGGATTTTAAACCTTGAGTGTGCAGTGCGTCCTCCAGGCAATATTGATGCTGCTATACCAGATGTGGCTGTTGCGATAGTTATTAATCCTTTGGACCGAACTCTAGCAAGGAGAGCCTTGTACAAGAACGTCTTTCCCATGCCTCCAGGACCATCTACGAAAAATACCTGACTTTTATTAGCAAATACATGATGAATGATTTCATCAAATCCTGCACGGTGCTCCTTGTTAAGTGATTCATAAATATTTAAGTGTTCTTCGTCTATGGAGATGTTTTGTTCCTCTCTAACCTCTTTCATCATGTCATTGGATCTTCCCCCCAAATCACAGATAGGTGGCAGACCATAATCTCTGATATCCTTCCCCATGTCATGAACCTTATCTCGTATGTCGCTGAGCACCATTTGCTCCACTGCTGACGTATTGTTGTTGTTCCGTCTAAAGTCTTCACCCAAAGCATCCTTATGCTTGTCCCAGAGTCCACGTATGTTAGTGGCCTCGCAGAAGACAAGAATAGTTGCAAACAATCTTCGTAGGGCACACGACATCTTAAAAGTGGTGGCCTCAATCAAGCAGTCATCAATTAATTTGTCTGTCTCAATAAGCCCTCTATTCTCGCATGATTCCTTAAAAGTAGAGTATGTGACACCGGCCACTGTTCTCAAATCCTCATATGATGTAGCACCTCTCACATGATTAAGTAGAACTCTTAGGAAGTATCTCTCCCCTTCGATAGTTATACTAGCAAATATATCCAGCCCGCAATCACCGAGCACGCGATAAAGAAATTGCGCAATGTCTTTTTTTTTCTTTTGTTACCGTTTTTTATTTTCTTTAATTTATTAGTGACTAGCAAATATATCCGTTTGTTGCAACAACAGATAAAAACTATAAAACATTCATGAAAAGGTCTATCAAACATTCATGGAAAATGAGTACCAAGGTTGTGTTTTACCCTTCTATAAATTTTTAGAGCTATAGTTTGTTTTAGGAAGGTTATAGCATCATAATATATGAGCTAATGTTGGCAATAATTATTATGAAAATGTCTTATTAAGTATGTATATCAAATTTGAATTCAATATTGATATATTTTTTCTCCTATTGCAAAGCGCAAAGACACAACTAAGCACTCATATAGCAAAGGCTCAAACTGATCACCAAATACGAAATATAAACATATGAGCAAAATGAGCAGTTTTGAGTCAAAAGATAGTCACCATTAAAATAGCACTAAACATGTATAGACAGGAATCCGAACAAGTGCTAAACATGTATACAAGGTGAACTACCCCTAGCAAAGTTCAACCATCATGCTTAAGAATGAAACATACACTTGTGATTTCAAATTTAGATCGGAGTTGCAGCGGTGAAATTTCACAAGTTCAAATATTAGCATGTGATTGCGAGAGGTTGAAAGCTTGTCTTTGCCTAACTTTTCAACCGAGCGAAGCCTATGCCGAAGCAATCAGAAGCTTAAAGCTGCGGTTTCGGTCATACACTACACGACTCAAGTTTAACTCAAAGTACAATGAGAAACAGTCTCGATACCGTGATGTGTTTGGACCTCAAACCAAAGCCATTTGTTAGCTTATCAAATTATCTTTCCATCCATATGTGTATCATCGAAAACGGAGTCCGTATGTGACCTAGGCGTCCGTTTTACCGCTGGCTGCTCCTGGATTCCGAGATGGACTCGAACTTGACACGGATTGGGCCTCCAACTTGGGTTGGACGAGTTGGCTGCCCTTCTAAGGTGGTGGCCAAGGAGGAGGGCGTCCTTGAACATCCTTATGCTCTTCTCCACTTGTTTTGGGTATGCTCCCACTTGGGCCAGGGTCCCAAGATTGCATGACAAGCCCATGTCGACGTCGTAGCACCCAGCAGAAATAGTAGCAGATTGTCATGACAATTTGAAGACCTTGTCGATGTGATATTGAGGTGGGACCAGATCTATTTGAAAGATTATCAAATAAGCTTTCCATCATGTCCTCATTGACCTCAATCGCACTCCGGATGGATGAGTTATGGTCTTTCCACTGAAGCACTGTCGTGCTGCCAATGAACCGAATGTTGGACTTTGACGAGCTTGCACTTTGACACATGTTTATACCTATAAGCAAATAATGACATGTACATGTGGAACCAAGTGAATTGTGCCAAAAATCATTATGCACATGTATAAACAAGCTCACCTTATAATCGATGGTCGTATTCGAAGGTGTCATGTCCTCATCAATCAAGCAGCAAGTTATTAGTTCTGATTGCAGGGTTTAAGATAAATCAGATGAAAGCCCTAGTTTAGTTTTGGTTAATTGATGAAACCTATTTGGTCTAATCCTATTGCTAAGCATGTGTGTAGCTTATAAAAAAGGATTGTGACCAAGCCAAATGGTAGTGCTAGCAAGGTGGCAACCATGGAGAATGGTGATGGCCACAAGCACTCAAGAAATCAAGTGTTCTGCCATTTGTGAGACGAAGAAGAGAAGAGATGGAGCCAAGAGGCCTGAAGGCAAAGGTATAACCTATAGGGCTCTTTGTTTTGGTGATCAAGACACTTAGCGAGTGTGATCACATTTAGGATACATAGCCGTACTATTAAGAGGAGATTATTCATGGCTTATGCGGTGTTCAAGTGCCACTAGGTGTTCTCTAACATATCGATGCTATAGACCTAGTGAGTGACTAACAAAACCCTTGAAAAATGCTTTGCAAAATGCTAACACACGTGCACAAGTGTTGAAACACTTTGGTGTTGGCGCATGGGAGCAAGGGTAGAAGTTAGAAAGCAAAAGGTGCTGAGTTATCAGCATCGGACGCTGGAGGCGGCAGCATCGGACGCCGGGCCGAGCGTCCGATGATTAACCCTAGTTTCTGTCAGATGTTGAAGGAGCATCGGACGCTGGAAACGGACGCTGAGGAAATAGTGTTGCAGAGTCCGATGCAGGTGACGTGGCGCAAGCTTGTTTTCCAGGAAGCATCGGACACTGGCCTGCGTCTGATGCCAATCCATCGGACGCGTCCGATGTGATTTGACCCTTTCTGGAACCTCTCTGCATGGTCATCGGACGCAGGGGTTGAGCGTCCGATGTGAGGGTACCGAAGCGTCCTTTGTGGCGCAGAAAAGAGCGGAGATAAGCAGTGGCATCAGAGCGTCCGATGCCTGGCATCGGCGCGTCCGATGTCACTTTAACCGTGGTGCGAAGAGTTGTGACCGTTGGGATCTGACGGACTGAATTCATAGCAAGGGGACACGTGGTGCTCATCGGAGCATCAGACGCTGGGGGAGCGTCCGATGGCCCCAACACCGGCGCGTCCGATGCTCGGGTTTTCTGCCCAACGGCTAGGCCAACTTGTGTGGCCTATTTAAGGGGCTTGGGCTGGCTCACATGGTTCAGCTCTTGCACATTTTGATTCCTAAGCATTCTAGTGAGCTTTGACAAGCCTCCCAACTCATCTCCCAAGTTGATTTGATCAAACCAAGTGAGATTGAGTGATCTAGTGCGTGATTTGAAAGAGTTCAATCTAGTGGCACTAGTTCTTCGCATCGGCATTGAGTTTTCTTGTTACTCTTGGCATTTGTCGGTGCCTAGACGGCTTGGAGGCGTTGTGGTGTTGTTGGCAAGAGAAGGAGATTGTTCTTGGCCGCCACCGATCATGATTGTGAGAGGTTTTGGAGCCTCACCTCGCCGGAGCGGCAAGAGGCATCCTTAGTGGATTGCTCGTGTCATTGAGCTACCTCACTAGTGGTAGTTTCTTCTGGTGCTCTTTGTGAGCTTGGCTCTGTGCCGATTAGCCACCGGGTCACCTAGTGTTGGTCGACACAACAGGGAGTAGTGTGCCGGCAAGCACGTGAACCTCGGGATGAATCTTGGTGTCTCGTGTGCTTTTGTGATTGGTCTTCATATTCACATTCTTGGTGATTGGTATCTCAAGTGGATTTCATTGGTGATTGGCTCTCTACTAGACGATCCCGAAGGCTCGGTGAAACCACCTCTATCTAGCTCATTTACTTTGTTTATTCACTCTTGAGCTATTTCATTTGTCTAGATACTATCACTTGTTGTATTTCTTGTCATATATATATCTTGTGTAGCTAGTTGTGATTAGGTCATCTTTCACACACGTCTCATATACATTCTTGTATATCATACTTGTGCTAGAGCTAGATTGTTTTATTCCATATTTGATATTAGCTCTAGTTGATTGTGTGACATAGTTTTATTAGGTAGAATTGTTGGATAGGTGGCTTGCAACACACTATTAGGCTAGCGCAAAAAGCTTCGCCATTTGTTATACTAATAGTGTTTGCCTAAGTGATTTCATAGATTTTTTATTAGGCTATTCACCCCCCCCCCGCTCTAGCCAATTTGGATCTTTCAAGTGGTATCGGAGCCGTGGTCACCGTTTGTTTGAGGCTTAACATCCTCCGGTGTTAAAATGACTCAAATCAACTATATGGGGAAGCCACCACATTTTGACGGCACCAACTTTGATTGTTGGAAGAGGAAGATGTGTGCATTCACAAGAGGAATGAATAGAAAGATATGGGATGTGATTGAGCATGACTTTGCGGTAATTGATCCCGCAAGTCCCACTCCTAGAAAAGAAGAGAAGCTTCAATGGAATGATGTGGCAATCAACTTGTTCTATGAAGCATTTGACACCAAAGTATTTGAGCAAATAAAGAACCTTGAGAGAGCAAGTGAGATTTGGTAGAGATTGGAGGAGACCTATGAGGGCACCAAGGCGGTCAAGAGTGCCAAGCTCTACATTCTCAAAGACAAGCTTCCTACCTTCAAGATGCAAGATGATGAGAGCATACCAGAGATGTTTCACCGGTTCCAAGTTATTATCAATGACTTGAAGGCTTTGGGAGAGAAGGTGGAGGACAAAGACTTTTCTCACAAGGTCTTGAGATGCTTACCACCAAGGTTTGATACTTTGGTGACCATCCTAGTGAGGGAAGGATTGGATACGGTAACCCCAAACCAAGTACTAGGTGATGTGGTCACACAAGACACATACCGTGTGGAACGGGATGGGGGAGCCAAAGAGGAAGAGAAGAAGAAGAAGACCGTGGCATTCAAAGCTTCATCCTCCAAGAGCAAGAGCAAGAGCAAAGCTAAGAAGGAGGAAAGTGATGATGAAGCAAGCACAAGTGATTGTGAGATAGATGATGAAGAAATGGCTCTCTTTGTGAAGAGGTTTGGCAGGTTCATGAAGAAGAAGGGCTATGGAGCAAGAAAGAGAAGAGATGCAACCACGAGCACATTTAAGAGGTGCTATAGATGCAAGAGCAAAGATCACTTCATTGCGGATTGTCCATACTCTAGTGATGAAGATGATGATGACCGCAAGAAGAGCAAGAAGAAGGACAAGAAGGAAAAGAAAGAAAAGAAAGAGAAGAAAAAGGAGAAGAAGAAGGGTGGATCCTATGTTGTGACATGGGATAGTGATGCTTCCTCAAGCGATGATGATGATACTAGTGATGATGAGAGGAAGACCACCAAGAAGAAGGCTATGGCTAGTCTTGCTATATCAAGCAAGCCTTCTATCTTCAACACTCCATCGACATGCTTCATGGCTAAGGCCACTAAGGTATCATTCGATGAGAGTGATAGTGAGAGTGATAGTGATGATGATGAGGAGTACTCAAAGGAGGACCTCATGAGCATGCTACAAGATGCTCACTCTTACATTGAGACTAAGAGGAAGGAGTGCAAAGAATTGCGCAAGGCGAACAAGGCTCTTGAGCAATCCTTTGATGAGCTCAAGTATACTCATGAGAGGCTAGAGGAATCCCATGAGAAGCTTGATCAAGCTCACACTAGGCTTAAGGAAGCCCACTCCTCCCTCCTTGATCAAAGTAAGATTGAGGATGTTGTAGAAACTTGCAATGTAGGAGTAACATGTGATATTCTTGATGAATCTTTTTATGCTCCTATTATTGTTGCTCCCACAAATGCATCATCATCATCTAGCTCAACTAAAATGCCTACTTCTACTTCTTGTGATTCATCATTAGTGGTAGAAAATGAGAACCTTAAGAACAAGGTTGTTGAGCTCACTGATGCCTTAGACAATGCCTATGGCAGAGATGCCCGCTTGCTAAAGTGCTTGGGTAGCCAAAGGTGTCCACTCAACAAGGAGAGACTTGACTATACCCCCAAGAAGGGCAAGGCGGCTTTTGCTCCTCACAAGACTTGTTTTGTGAAGAGCAATGGTTGGTTTTGCCATATTTGCAAGCAACCCGGGCATATAGAGCAAAATTGCTTTAACAAGAACAAGAACAATGCTCATGTTTCATCCATTAGACTTGATTCTTGTTATATGCTTACAAAGGGCACTAATGGTGTGAAGGCTAAGTATATTGGTGCACCCATGGTAACCCAAAGAAGAAGGCAATTTGGGTGCCCAAGAGCTTGGTAACTAACCTTGGAGGACCCAAAAAGATTTGGGTACCTAAAAAGAATTGATCTCTTTTGTAGGTGAACTAAGCGGGAGGAAGGCATTGGGTGCTTGATAGTGGGTGCACTCAACACATGATCGGAGATGGTAGAATGTTCAAATCAATCAACACTAGTGGCAATGATCATGCGGATGCTATCACATTTGGTGACAACAAGAAAGGCAAGGTCAAAGTCTTGGGCAAGATTGCAATATCCAATGACTTGAGCATCTCCAATGTGCTATTAGTGGAATCAGTCAACTTCAATCTATTATTCGTGGCACAATTGTGTGATTTGGGATTCAAATGCATATTTGGTGTTGATGATGTGGAGATAGTGAGTGTTGATGGAAGTGGCTTGGTGTTCAAAGGATTTAGATATGAGAACCTTTATTTGGTGGACTTTGATGCAAGTGAAGCTCAATTGACAACATGCTTATTCACCAAATCAAGTATGGGTTGGCTATGGCATAGGCGCTTGGGACATGTTGGAATGAAGCAACTAAAGAGGCTTGTAAAGCATGACATGGTGAGAGGGCTAAAGAATGTACACTTTGAGAAGGACAAGCTATGTAGTGCATGCCAAATGGGAAAGCAAGTTGGAAACACTCATCCCAACAAAGGAATGATGAGCACTACACATGCACTTGAGTTGTTGCACATGGACTTGTTTGGACCAACTACATATGCAAGTATTGGGGGAAACAAGTATGGCTTTGTGATAGTGGATGACTATACAAGATACACATGGGTCTTCTTTCTCGTTGACAAGAGTGAAGTGTTTGGAGTATTCAAAACCTTTGTCAAGAGAAGTCAAAATGAGTTTGATATAAGAATCAAGAAAGTGAGAAGTGACAATGGAAGTGAGTTTAGAAACACAAGAGTTGATGAGCTATGTGATGAGTTTGGAATCAAGCATCAATTCTCGGCCAAGTATACACCTCAATCAAATGGGATAGTTGAAAGGAAGAATAGGACACTCATTGATATGTCGAGATCTATGCTTAGTGAATACAATGTGAGTGATTCTTTTTGGGCCGAAGCAATCAACACGACATGCTATTATAGCAACCGGCTCTATTGTCACCCTCTATTGAAGATGACACCATATGAGCTCCTTAATGATAGAAAGCCCAACATTGCTTATTTCCGGGTCTTTGGGTGCAAGTGCTACATATTGAAAAAGGGCACAAGACTTGGCAAGTTTGAGAAGAAGTGTGACGAAGGGTTTCTACTTGGTTACTCTACTACAAGCAAGGCATATAGAGTGTGGAATAACACAACAAGAATAGTTGAAGAAGTCCATGATGTTGAGTTTGATGAAACCAATGGCTCTCATGAAGAACAAGATAATCTAGATGATGTGAGAGGAGCACAATTGGTGGAAGCTATGAAGAACATGGACATTGGTGATATAAGGCCAAAACAAGTGATTGACATTGAAGATGACAAAGATCAAGTGCTCTCTCCTCCAACCGTGCATGGCAATGATGTTGCAAGCACTAGTGGTTCTCATGATCAACAAGATGCTAGTAGCTCTCAAATGGTTCATCCAAGTGCAAGTGTCCAACCACAACAAGTGCTCCAACCAACACATATTGCAAGAGATCATCCTTTAGATCTGTTGAAGTAAAATCTCGGTCGATCACGCCAACACACTCGAATGCACACGGTCCTCAGAGGGGTGCGGAGCAAGGTCCTGACCTCCTGAACCGTCAACGTATGGTGGAGCCGAATCTTAGCGGGATCGACTTCGGGCGTGCCAGTCAATTTGACCTGTAATTGACAAGGAGATGAGAAAGATTGTGAAATCGTGGAACCTGCCGGTTTTGTGCTAGACAGTTCCAAAATATACGGCTCTCATATAGCCACTTGTCTTTAGGACATTGACTACCAAGTCAACTCCCAGGAGATTATATGTAAAAAGCATAGAAGGAGATATAAAGCATGATGGCTATGATAATCGTAAAGGAGTGCTCAGAATAAACAAACAGCCGATGAACTTGAAAGATGTTAGCAGAATAAAGATCTATATGCACGTTTAAGAAACATAAAACCAACGTATCGACTAATTGCACAAGCAGTTCTATTCATTAACAGTGGGGTGTCTCCATACAGCCATAATAACAAATAGATCAATAAAAAAGCTTAAACATCAACAGTGGGGTGTCTCCATGCAGCCATAATGATGACCAAGCAAGATCACGTCTCGTGCCAAGAGTAGATCCGTTAACTCCAAACCACTTAAAAGAACACATTATGAAGAAAGCATAACTGGATTGGCTATTTTAGCCGATGCAGGGTCTATGAGGCACGAACAAGATCTACCTGTTAAAACCATGATTTAATCTAAAATAAACAGACTTAATCTATCATATATATCAGTGGGGTTCGAAAATACAACTGTAATAGACATGCTAGATTAAATCTATTTGCTCTTAGATCAAATCGTGTTTTTACCAGATATCTCGAACGCACAACATGTAACAACCAAGATTGACAAAATAGTCGATGAAAGGTTTGAATCGGCTATTTCCTCTGTTGCGAGCATGTAAACCTCAGAATAGCCGAAACTAAGCATCTTTTAGGCTTGATCCACTTTGTCAATCTTGATTGGGCAAGATGTTGTTTAAAACATAAAGAAACAAATTAAAACATAAAACAACATCGGTAACTTAATGAATCTATTAGCTTGCCAAACCAATAGAGCCGATAACTAGTCAAGATCGACTAAAGTAAGAGATTGATCAGAGTCAAGACAGTCTTACAAAAGACGAGCTTAAACCGATAACTAGCCATGCCATAGCTTAACAAGAGTTTGGTCGATGCCAAATACAGCCTTATTACATGATGACACAAGCCATTGGTGAAACTTACAAGCAAACCGGAAGTCGGTCGATGCTAATGCAGCCCTGCCTGATTGAAGGTCTCGCTGAGATCTACGTTACTCCTACTCCTAGGGTTTTGGCCGAGGGCCGATGTATTGATTGATTGGATGTCTTTACAAAATCCGGGTTTCTAACTATTTATAACCCGATTGACTCCTGCCCTAACACGACTAGGTTACATAATAGGTAAAAATAAAAGATGACTCGGACTTGAACCCCTTGGTTGTTGGTAGTTCTTAACTTCACTAAAGATAGAGCTAGGCACTATCCCCGGTAACGGCCCAGAAATGCTTGTTGGCACTTGCTAACGTTGTTACTAGGAGTAGACTATGGAGTCTATTCCCGGCAACGGTGTCAGAAGTGCTTGAAGCAAGTCCAGTCACTATACCTAAAGGAGTGAAGCTAAAGCAGCTATCTACTAATGCCAAGCGGGGTTGTCAATCCCGACACTAGTAGGAGCTAGCTAGAGTGAATGCAATCTACCAGGAGGAGATTCTGCAAGCGCACAGAACTATCATAGTAGCACTTCGCCTGGGAGTACCAGGTGTCGATTTATTTGATCCCAAGGGAAGGCTAGGGTGGTGTAAGAGTTGAGTCAAGGAGGGGATGAGAGTCAAAGAAAAGAGAAAAGGAAAAGGGGAGAAGGGAAGATGAAAGGCTAGAAAGAATATGTGGGTGGATAGGTAAGGATGAAATGGATGGCTAAGGTAAGGTGGATAACTAGATAGATGGATAGTTGGAGGGAAATATGATAACTAAGATAACTATGATAACTAAGATAACTAACTAGTCCTAACAACTAGTTCTAGGTAACCACTAAGCAAGATAACTACTAAGCAAGATAGCTACGAAGCAGGACAGGCAAAAGACAATAAGCAACTAAGTTAAGGATAGATTTATTCCTATCTTGTCAAGTATCGAGGCGTACTAGCCTTTACCACTTACTTAGGTTGAACGCTAGCACAACGAGCCTTACTGTTAAACTGGGCCAACTACGTGGTGGAATTCAAGGCGCACAGGGCTATCACCACCTGCTTGCTACCACAGCTATCCGGGGGTCCAGCCGTATCTGAAGGTAAGTCTATAACTAAGCACCACGCTTAACTATATTCTAACTATCTCTATCCTAGCTCTGAATAGAGACACCCTTGCGAACGTCAGAGCAAATACTTGACTTAATAAGATAAACACTAAACTAACTAAGCAACCTATTGGCAAAGATCAAACACTAAGCTCACTAGAGATTAACTATTATGGCTAAGTGAATTGAACTGTAGGATAGCTAGGCACTCAAGCAATCAATCAAGTATAGCACTCAATACTGATAAGTAGAGTAAAGTAATACTTGAAATGATAAAATAGAATAAAGTAAAGTGCTTGAGTAACAAGAGCAAAACCTGAACTGGAGATGAAGGAAGACTCTTCCCAGCTCTAGAGCCGATCACTCGCACGCCTCTACTCTTGAGCTAAGCCTTGAGCAGCGCTACCGCGAGGGCGAAGATGCCTTGCTCAACTAGCTACCTACTTGCCTAAGCTCTCTGAGCTTCTAACCTACTCTCACTTCTCTTGCTTGGAGTTGCTTTGCTTGGAATGGTACGAATGGAGAGGTGCCTCCAGGGGGGTATTTATAGCTTGAGGAGTGAGGGGGGTTCTTATAGGGGGCAGCCCACCCGACCTAGGGTTAGGTCAGGTGGCGGGCGCCACTCCCCACTGGCGGCCGCCAGGGCACTGGCCGTTGGATGAACCGCCTCTGCATCAACGACATCCAGGAGGTTGTCTGAGGCGGTTTGGAGGTCGGTTGCATGTCCTAGCAACCGCCCATCAGCCTTGATCCACGTCACTTCATCCTGAACCGTCCGATGCCACTGACCTAGTGACCAAGGGCCAAGATTTGGCACTGGGGAGGTCACACGGATCGGTGACGTGGCAGGGGGGTGAAGTTGGGCCAACCCAAGTGGCGGGCGCCACTTGTAGCTGGCGGGCGCCACCTAGGGGTGGCGGGCGCCACCCCTCTTAGGCCCATTTGGGCCCTGCTGAGTGGGCTCGGCTCCTGGTAGGTCCAAATGTCCAAATTTGGCTCAAATCCTGCATTCAAATAAAATTCTATGGACATGTGGAATTCGGTTAGTTTGAAACCTATTTGACTACATTTCATGCCTTTTTGGTGGACTTTAGGGTCAAATGTTGACGGTAAAACAGGTGTTTAAGGACCGTCAACATTGGTCAACCCCGACACGTCTTTGAAGCCTGTCGCGTTGGTCCACATGAATCCTTCTGGTTACGCTTGACCCACACAAGCTTCTTTATTTTCTGGCCGATTTTTCTTCAATAAACTAGCCGTTTGTGCTTACAAAATAATAATCTTCTCGGCCCAAAATCTGGTGTAAACACATGCCCTCCAATTTTGGGATGAAATTTATTTTATTCCAAAAATATCATTTTCTTTCCTTTAGGGCCCGATCGACTAACCTTGTTTCTTAGCCGATCAGCCGAGTCTTTTTCTTCCTTTCCCTCCGAAGAATTTGTGAATTTTCCTTTACTCAATTTTGATGCATCTTGTTCATCCCACAGACCTGACCGTGCGTCTGGAGGCCCTTCAGGAGGCAAGGAATGAGGCGGCAGACTCTGTGAATGCCGCCGGCGACAGTGTCGCAGAGAGGGTGACCAACATCCCTGCAAGGGTACATGAGGTCGCCCTCCACGGCGTCCGCCATGGTGCCGCCATGGCTCTCGGGGCTGCCCAGGCCTACACTAGCCAAGACTTGGGTGGTCTCGAAGTCACCCCGGAAATAAGTCACGCCATGGAAGTGCACTTCGATGGTGTTGATGGAGCAGCCGGGGAGATAGCAGAGTCTACCCCCTCTGTAATTATAGTAGATAAGGTCTTTGAGTAGTTTATCAGGACCAAGCTTTTGTAAATAAACCTTTTCTTGAATATAATGAAATTTTTGCTCCTTTATGATCTCCTTGTGATAAGACCCATCGAGGTCTCTTAATTTCAATGATTCTTGAACTTGTATTTTTGGACTGAAGGAGATGCTTCGATTGCATCGGCTATTTTTGTTCTGAAGGCGATACATCAGTATCGGCTATCAATTGGATATCAACGTTGATACATTAGTCACTGGCCAGATCAATTAGTTATAACTGATCCACCCAGATACTAGGGTAACACTTCTTAAAATATTTTTCATTAACTGCCCTGAAGAATTCGACACCTTCTAGAGTATCATAGAAATAAGCATTGCCAGGAGCGCATCTGGTAATCCGATAGGGTCCTTCCCAATTTGGTGACCATTTACCATATTTGCCATCCTTAGTTCCAATAGGCAAAATGACTTTCCAAACCAAGTCTCCTTCATTAAACTTCTTCTCCATGACCTTTTGATCATAGTACTTAGCTACTCTTAGCTTCTGAGCCCTGATGTTTTCCAAAGCTTTCAGCCGATGAAAGTTTAAATCATCAAGATTGTCCATCATGAGATATTTATATTCATCGGCCTTTAAATTATTCTGCTGTGATACTCTCCTGGATCCTAGATTCATTTCCCAAGGCAATATGGCTTCATGACCATAAACCAACTCATATGGTGAACACTTAGTTGCACCATGACATGCCATCCTATAGGACTATTGGGGGAAGGGACCCTCGGTAGTGACGTCACGGAGGCTGACGCGAAAAACGACCCTCGCACGTCCTGCACACCTTCGTAAAAAGTTTCGCCGCTTGTTAAGTCCCTAGGGCCCTTTTTCTAACCTTCGGGTATTAGCTCGACCCTCGGGATATTCTCTGGTTGTCGCAGGCAAGAGACGCGAAGCTCAACGGACGACAAGCGAACGGGGGCCTCGCGACCGCAACGATGGTTCCACAAGCCTGAGTTCAGCTCTCGCATTCCCGCGAGGGAGTGCACGAGCCGGGTGGCGGCGGACAGATGGAAGGCGAGTTAGGGTTTTCGCACTAGCCTGTGTTTATACAATTCTACCCTTCCATTGTACAGCTCTAGGGAATCTTTCTTGTACCCTTGTGTAATTTAACCAGTGCCCCTTGGTATTCCCTATAAATACCAAGGGATGAATAGTGTAAAAGGGGATGATTTTTGGGAAATAGAAAGAAAACAGTGTCATTCAATTATTCCGCACCTTTGCTCTTTAGTTCGACAGTTGGCTACCCTCGCCTCACCCCGCACGAGTGCAAAGGTGATGCAGGTGTGACTTCAACAGTTTGGCGCCGTCCGTGGGGAACGGAGATCGTAATGGCCGGAAACAGAAGGGCGTCCTCGACTAGAGATCATCGCATAACCAGAGAGGCCACGGTGACGGTTCAAGCTGTAGAAGAGAATGTAGAACCCTCGGGAGCAGAAGAAGTTGCTCCAGAGACAGAGGTCCCGGGCCCGCACGCTCGACTGGTATCACAGCAACACCCGCACACCTCCGGAGAAGGTGGGGGAGGAGATGAAGAGGAGTTGGGCCTCGAGGCCTTAGAAAGACTTCAAGCTGAATTGCAGGAAAAGAAAAGACGCCCAGACTAGCTTGAAAGGCACAACCGGCTGCGCGCCATCAGGCAAAAGGCGGACGAAGCGAGGGAACAGCTTCGCCGGATGGAGGAGTCCCTCGCGGCAGCTGAAGCCGAAGCCGAGGGTTGGATTGATAGGGAGGCGCCACCACCCCAGGAGGGGAATGACGAGCAGCATCAGGGCAACGCACGCCAGCCACCACCACCCTCGCCACCACCAAATTACCTAAACAACCCATACCCTGAGAGACCACCAAATTTTCGCCAACTTTACACAGATGAGAGAGAGCCAAACCTTCGCAACCAGCGGAGGGCCCAACAACACCAGATTCCCTACAATCCAAGATCACCACTCTCCCAAATACTGCAAACCCAACCTTGGCCACCGTGCTACAACCCACAAAATTTGCCCCGTTATGACGGACTTTCTGACCCTCGTCAGTTCATAATGAGTGACGAAGCTGCAGTTGCTGCAGCAGGAGGAGACGAATCAACAGTGGCGAAGTCCTTCATAATCATCCTTCATGACATCGCCTAGACGTGGTACAGCAACCTGCGCCCCAGAACCGTGGATTCCTGGGCCAACCTCAGAGACAGGCTCTTCACAAACTTTAAAGGTATCACAGCAGCCCCATCAAACCCTATCGAGTTGTTCAACTGTAAACAAGAAGAACGCGAACCTCTGCAAGATTACCGGCGAAGGATCATCCAAATCAGAGCAAGAACTCCAGGGATATCTGACGAAGCCATAATCCTCGCAGCAGTAAGCGGTCTGTGTCCAGGCCCATGCTCTTCGAAGTTTGCCAGAAAGCCGGCAAGCACAATTGAAGAACTACATGAAACAATGGAAAGATACTGTAGAGTAGACATGGACTTCAGGGCGAAGTCCTATGCTCGAAGGGCACAGCAAAAACCACAGTCGAGACCCCAATCAAGAGAAAACAACCCTCGTCAAGATCCAAGCAATATTGGCGCTATCAACAAGGCAGGTCCACTTGAAGACCAGAGTAGGGGCACTCAGACAGAAATCTCTTGCAGCCTGTTGGCAACCCCCTATATGGCTTCGGTGGTCAGCAAGTAAGAGCAATCGGAAAGATCTCTTTGCCCGTAACCTTCGGAGACCAAGTGAACTACAGAACAGAACACATAACCTTCGACGTGGTTGACATGTTTTATCCTTACAATACAATTTTTGGTCGAGGGGTCACCAACATCTTCAACGCGGTCATCCATCCTGCATACCTTTGCATGAAACTTCCTGCTCCGAAGGGGGTCGTGGCAGTGTACGGAGATCAAGATGTTGCAAGAGCCGCTGAGGGAACAGTAGCACCTGGGCAACGTAATGTACACAATTTAACAAAGCCTCAGACGACAATCCTCTGCAACGAAGGTGAAATACACAGTGACCAAAGGAGAGCATCACCGAAAGAGGAAACCAAACCAGTAAACCTTTTCGAGGGTAACTCTGAAAGGAAAGTAATCATCTCAGCCCACCTGGACACCCAGATAGAAAACAACCTCGTCCATTTTCTGGAAGAAAACTCTGACACCTTCGCTTGGTCCACGGAAGACCTCAAGGGAGTGAACAGATCTTTGATTGAACACAGCCTAAACATAAAACAAGGGTATCGTCCAGTCAAGCAGAAGCTCCGCAAAATGTCAGAAGAAAGAAAAGAGGCAGCGAGGGCAGAAGTAAAAAGACTCTTGGACGCAGGGGTCATCCATCCCGTCAAATATCCATCATGGCTCTCAAATGTGGTCCTAGTCCAGAAAAAGAACAAGAAATGGAGAATGTGTGTAGATTTCACGTGCTTAAACAAAGCTTGCCCGAAGCATGATTTTCCTCTACCAAACATCAGCACCTTGGTAGACAGAGCAGCCGGATGCCAGATGCTTTCTCTCCTTGACTGTTTCTCAGGGTACCATCAAATCTGGATGAATGAGGACGACAAAGAAAAAATAAGCTTCATCACACCCTCGGACACTTTTTGCTTTCAGAGAATGGCAGAAGACTTGAGAAACGCAGGGTCTACCTTCGCTCGCATGACATCCGAGGTTTTCAAAGATGAACATGCCATCTCTGCTTATGTCGATGATTTGGTCATTCAAACCCAACAAAGAGAAAATCACATATCAGACTTGGCAAGAGTATTCAATAACCTTCGGTCAGCCGAGTTGAAACTAAACCCCGAAAAATGCGTTTTCGGAGTCAGCGAAGGAAAACTGCTAGGCTGTATCGTCTCAGCAAGGGGGATCGAAGCCAACCCAGAAAAAATTGATGCCATCATCAATATGGAACCACCAATGACCAAAAAAGTAGCCCAGCGACTGTCAGGGCGCTTAGTAGAACTCAGCAGATTCATCTCAAGATCAGCTGAGCGAGGGTTGCCTTTCTTCGAAACCTTGAGAAGTACAGCTCCATTCAATTGGGGACCTCGGCAGCAGAAAGCTTTTGAGGATTTAAAAAAGTATCTCACCAACATGACCGTCTTGACCAGCCCTAGCAAAGGGGACTTGCTACTACTGTACGTCGCAGCTTCGCCCCATGCCGCCAGCGCAGTGTTGATCAAAGAACTGCACGAAAACAACAAAACCAGGCAGGCCCCCATCTACTATGTTTCAGAAACCCTCGAGGGTCCCAAGCGAAATTATTCAGAGCTCGAGAAAATAGCGTATGCCGTTGTCATGGCATCAAGAAAGCTCAAACATTATTTCTAGGCACATGAAATCCAAGTAACCTCAGCTTACCCCCTTGAAAACA
Organism: Coix lacryma-jobi var. lacryma-jobi; assembly: GCA_009763385.1. Lineage (NCBI taxonomy): Eukaryota > Viridiplantae > Streptophyta > Magnoliopsida > Poales > Poaceae > Coix > Coix lacryma-jobi. Next base: position 149,920,716 of record CM019828.1, read on the forward strand.
TTTTCAAGAACAATGAAGCAATCGGCAGAATAGCAAAATGGGCAGTTGAATTGAATAGTTACACCATAACCTTCGTGGGAAGATTAGCGATCAAATCACAGGCCTTAGCAGATTTCATAGCCAAATGGACTCCGGACCCTCGCAAAGGAGTCAAAGCAGATCCGTTTTGGACGGTGTATGTCGACGGAGCTTGGGGAGCAGCTGGAGCAGGAGCCTCGGCCATCCTAGTCTCACCATCTGGGTCGAAGCTACGATATGCAAAAAGACTAGACTTCAAGTGCACAAACAATTCTGTAGAGTACGAAGCTGTAATATTGGCACTTTCAAGGCTTCGAGCATTATCAGCCCGAAGGGCGATCATCAACACAAACTCCCAAGTCATCGCGGGTCACATTGAGAAAATTACAAAGCAAAAGATTCAGAGCTACACAAGTACTTACAGCATGTCCGAAGGTTAGAATCTTTTTTCCTCGGCACAACAGTAAAATCAATACCGAGGACCGAGAACAGCGAGGCAGACAATCTGGCCAAAGCAGCTGTGCAACAATTACAGCTACCCCCAGACGTCTTTTACGAAGAAGCAACACAGTCAGCCATCGAGGCAACTGAAAAAACAACGAAGCTGATCAATGCAATTCAGAGCAAAGATTGGAGAGCCCCAATCATGGCCTATATCAACGGGTTGCTTGAGCCCGATTCCAAAGAGGAAGAAAACAGTTTCAACCAAAGAGCTCGAGGATATAAGATAATAGATAACACCTTGTTCAAAGCCTCGGTGACCTCCCCATGGCTAAAATGTGTGTCACACAATCAAGGAAAGGACATTCTCAAACTCATTCATGAAGGTATCTGCAGCTCACATAACGGCCCAAGGGCGCTAGTGGGAAAAGCTTTCTGTGAGGGTTTCTTTTGGCCAACAGCATTACGAGATGCAGAAGAGATTGTCAAGCATTGCGAGGGATGCCAACTAACAGCAAAAACGCAAAGCGCCCCAGGTGCCCCAACAACTTTGATATGCCCAACATGGCCTTTGCAAAGATGGGCAATGGATCTGGTTGGTCCTCTACCAGCAGCTCCAGGAAACCTTCGCTATGCAGTGGTAGCCGTGGAATACTTCACGAAGTGGATTGAAACAAGACCATTGGCTTCCATCACTTCCCTAGCCGTGAAGAAGTTTTTTGGCAACAAATAGTTTGTCGTTTTGGAGTTCCCAAACATCTAACCGTTGACAACGACACTCAGTTTGACAGCGAGGTTTCTAAGGAATTGTGCGCTCAAATTGGTACAACCTTGTGTTTTGCCTCAGTCTGGCATCCTCAATCGAACGGCCTCGTCGAAAGAGCTAATGCCACCATTTTTCAAGCAATATCCAAAAAAACTCCAAGGCAGGCCCAAGCGAAAGTGGGTAGAAGAGCTAACCTCCGTCACCTGGTCCCATAACACTTCAGAATGCAGAGCAACCAAGTTCACACCTTTTAGGCTCCTCTTTGGAGAAGAAGCTATGTTACCAGAAGAATTGAAATATGGCTCTCCCAGAACAACCCTCGAATCAGACAAACAAAACCAGCTGTTGGACAAAGATTTGCTTGAAGAAACAAGATGCAGCACAGTGCACAACCTTCGCAAGTATCAAGAGGAAACCAAAAAGTGGAGAGACAAAAAAGTAAGAATCAAAGACTTGAAGAAGGGTGACCTCGTCCTCATTCGGAAACAAAACGCCAATATGGTGGGAAAATTTCAGCCAAAATGGACGGGACCATACTTGATAACAGAATGCAATCGCCCTGGGTCCTATCACCTCTCTGATAGTGAACGAAACCGCTTGCCACATACCTGGAATGTTGACGACCTTCGCAAATATTATCCATAGCGGAGCCTTAGCGAGCTCTCGCAACATGTAATTTGATCCTTCAAACTTTGTATTTTTATTTTTTTTTCCTTTTCAGTACCATGCTTTGTAAACAAAGGAGCTGCACTATTTTTCCTTACGAAGGGGCGTAAGGTTTTTTAACGAGGCAGCATCCAAACCCTTAATACAAGCAACAACCCCCAAAGAAAGAAAACTACAAATCTTTTCCTTTTCAGCCAACATCGAAAAAAGTGACTCTTCTCCAAGAGCGCTCACATCGAAGAAAATCCCCGAAGATTGCTTCGAAACACAAACTTTTCGAAACCAACTTGCAAAGCAAACTTCACCTCCACCTTAGACAAGGGGAGACACGAAGTCCCAAAAAGTCGAGCACCCTCGCAAAAAACGCCACGGGCTTGCAAAGCAAACTTCACCTCCACCTTAGACAAGGGGAGGCGCGAAGTCCCAAAAAGTCGAGCACCCTCGCTAAAACGTCAGGGGCTCACAAAGTAAACTTCACCTCCACCTTAGACAAGGGGAGGCGCGAAGTCCCAAAAAGTCGAGCACCCTCGCAAAAACACCAGGGGCTCACAAAGCAAACTTCACCTCCACCTTAGACAAAGGGAGGCGCGAAGTCCCAAAAAGTCGAGCACCCTCGCAAAAAACGCCAGGGGCTTGCAAAGCAAACTTCACCTCCACCTTAGACAAGGGGAGGCGCTGTTGACGGTCCTTAAACACCTGTTTTACCATCAACATTTTACCCTAAAATTCACCAAAAAGGCATGAAATGTAGTCAAATAGGTTTCAAACTAACCAAATTCCACATGTCCATAGATTTTATTTGAATGCAGGAATTTGGAAGAAATTTGGACATTTGGACCCACCAGGAGACGAGCCCACTCACCAGGACCCATTTGGGCCCAAGTGAGGTGGCGCCCGCCAGCAAAAGGTGGCGCCCGCCACCCAAATGTGGCGCCCGCCACTTGGGTTGGCCCAAGTCCACCCCCCTGCCACGTCACCGATCCGTGTGACCTCCCCAAGGCCAAATCTCGGCCCTTGGTCACTAGGTCAGTGGCATCGGACGGCTCAGAAGAGAGTGGTGTGGATCAAGGCTGAATGGCGGTTGCTAGGACATGCAACCGACCTCCAAACCGCCTTGGACAACCACCTGGAGGCCGTTGGATCAAAGGCAGTGCATCCAAGGGCCAGTGGACTGGCGGCCGCCAGTAGGGAGTGGCGCCCGCCACTTGACCTAACCCTAGGTCGGTGGGTTGCCCCCTATAAGTACCCCCCTCACTCCTCAAGACTATAAATACCCCCCTAGAGGCACCATTCCATTCACACCTTCACAAAGCAACACCAAGCAAGAGAAGCAAGTGAGAGTTAGGTTATAAGCTTAGAGAGCTTAGGCAAGTAGGTAGCTAGTAGAGCAAGGCATCTTCGCCCTCGCGGTAGCGCTGCTCAAGGCTTAGCTCAAGAGTAGAGGCGTGCGAGTGATCGGTCCTGGAGCTGGGAAGAGTCTTCCTTCATCTCCAGTTCAGGTTTTGCTCTTGTTACTCAAGCTCTTTACTATATTCTAGTTTATCATTTCAAGTATTACTTTATTCTACTTATCAGTATTGAGTGGTATACTTGATTGATTGCTTGAGTGCCTAGCTATCCTACAGTTCAATTCACTTAGCCATAGTAGTTAATCTCTAGTGAGCTTAGTGTTTGATCTTTGCTAATAGGTTGCTTAGTTAGTTTAGTGTTTATGTTATTAAGTCAAGTATTTGCTCTGACATCCGCAAGGGTGTCTCTATTCAAAGCTAGGGTAGAGATAGTTAGAATATAGTTAAGCGTGGTGCTTAGTTATAGATTTACCTTTAGATATGGCTGGACCCCCGGATAGCCGTGGTAGCAAGCAGGTGGTGATAGCCCTGTGCGCCTTGAATTCCACCACGTAGTTGGCCCAGTTTAACAGTAAGGCTCATTGTGCTAGCGTTCAACCTAAGTAAGTGGTAAAGGCTAGTACGCCTCGATACTTGATAAGATAGGAATAAAACTATACTTAACTTAGTTGCTTTATTGTCTTTTGCCTACCCTGCTTCGTAACTATCTTGCTTCGTAGTTATCTTGCTTTGTAGTTATCTAGGAGTAGTTAGTAGTTATCTTAGTTATCCCTAGTTATCCTATTCCCTTTATCTACCTATCCATCCACCTTACCTTAGCCATCCATTTCATCCTTACATATCCACCCACATATTCTTTCTAGCCTTTCATTCCCTCTCTTCCCTTCTCTCCTCTTTCCTTTTCTCTTTTCTTCGACTCTCATCCCCTCCTTGACTCAACTCATACACCACCCTAGCCTTCCCTTGGGATCAAATAAATCGACACCTAGTACTCCCAGGGGAAGTGCTACTACGATAGTTCTGTGCGCTTGCAGAATCTCCTCCTGGTAGATTGCATTCTCTCTAGCTAGCTCCTACTAGTGTCGGGATTGACAACCCCGCTTGGCATTAGTAGATAGCTGCTTTAGCTCCACTCCTTTAGGTATAGTGACCGGTTTTGCTACAAGCACTTCTGACGCCGTTGCCAGGAATAGATTTCATAGTCTACTCCTAGTAACAATGTTAGCAAGTGCCAACAAGCATTTCTGGGCTGTTACCGGGGATGGTTGCCTAGCACTATCTTTAGTGAAGCTAAGAACTACCAACAATCATTTCTGGCGCCGTTGCCGGGGAAGGCATTCGGTGTATCGGTTGAGTCCGTGTCAAATTTATCTTTGCTTAAGCTCCCGCTTAGTGAATCCCATCTTACCCCATTCTTTCTTTCCTTAACTCTTCTTATCTTTTTCCTTCATCTTCTTCAACTTCTTTCTTTCTTATCTCGTTCTATCTTCACGATGGACAACAAGACCATTCGTGAATTTTCTGCTCCTTCTGCCGCTAATGTAGCGATAGGACCAGACGTGATCGATGCCAACCTCAATTTTGAGTTAAAACCGGCTCTGATCACGATGGTCCAAGCTAGCCCGTTCTGTGGCAAAGCTCATGAGGATGCCAATGCTCACCTCCAACAATTCTTGGAGATTTGCGACACCTTCACCATTAAGGGGATAACCCAAGAAGCCATCCGTCTTCGTCTTTTTCCCTTTTCTCTTCTAGTAAAAGCGAAGCAATGGTTCTATACCGATCGCAACGCCGTAGACACATGGGACAAGTGTTCCAATTCCTTTCTCGCCAAATTCTTTCTGATGGGCAAGACGAATGCTCTTCGCAACAAAATCTCCAGCTTTACGCAGCAAGCCGAGGAATCTATTCCCGAGGCTTGGGAGAGGTTGCAAGAGTATGTCGCTGCTTGTCCGCACCATGGTATGGAGGACTGGCTCTTGATCTAGAACTTCTACCATGGCCTAACCCCACTCTCTAGAAGCCATTTGGATGCCGCCGCCGGTGGTGCATTCTTTTCTTTGAATGTTGCAGATGCTAAGGCTCTCATAGAGAAGATGGTGTCGAACCAAGGATGGAATGACGAGAGACTGCAGCCCCGTAAGCGAGGTATGCATTCCCTTAAGGAGGCCGATATGATTGTGGCCAAGATGGACCTGCTGGCAAAGAAGCTGGATAGCTATGAGAAGATGAACCAACAAGAGAGTGTCCAATCTCTGGAATCCTACATGACTTGTGAAGTCTGTGGAGAAACCGGACATTCTGGGAACCACTGCCCCGAGCTACATGAAGATTTGAACTTCATCAACAACGGTTTCTGCCAACAAAATCAAGGATGGAATCAGCCTGCAAGTTCTCAAGGTAACAATTCATTCCCTCGCTCTAATTTTCATAATTCTGATAATTTCTCATTCTTGAAGAATTTAGTTTACTCACAAGGTAAAACTACTGATTTCTTGAAAGAGAAATTAATGTCGAATGATAAAAAGCTTGAGAATATAAATGCTAAATTGGAAGATTTCTCATCTGCTCTGAAAAATCAACTTAGCTTTAATAAGATGTTAGAAACCCAATTAGCTCAACTTGCTGCTATCATACCATCTTTTGAACCTGGCAAAATTCCTGCTAAACCTGACATGGAAACTGCAAATATGTTTGAAATAAAATATTTTAACTATTATGAAGATCAAACCATGAGTGTTGAAAAGGGTGATCCTGGTAGTCCCATAATTAGATGCTCAATCTTTGGTGAAGTATTTAAAAATGCCATGTGTGTGAACATCCTATCTAAAGATTTTTATGAAAACTTGTTCTGTCCACCCATGTCATCCATAACTGCCTATGTTGTGCTAGCTGATCAATCCACTTGCTATGTAGAAGCAATAGTCAATGATTTATCTGTTCATATTAGAGGTTCATATGTTCCTACTGATTTTATAATACTAGATATGGGAAATAGGAAAGATGTGCCTCTAATCTTAGGTAGACCCTTCTTGAATACTGTTAATGCTTGCATATATGTGGGAAGTGGTAAAATTAAAATGACATTAGGAGGGAGGAAGGAAATATTCTCCTTCTCCCGTGGTCCCGCATATGCCGCTAACATGCAGGATGCAAAGCCCGTTCGTACCAAGAAGAGGCGCCGAAGAACAAGGTGGAACAGAAAGAAAGAACCACCTCCTGAGTTGTGTGATTCACATGACAAAGGAGGGGTGCCAAAAGAAGAAGAACCCGATGGAGTACTTAGAGAAGAAGAACCCAAGGAAGAAGATCTACCCGATAAGGATGAAACTCCATGGACCTAAGGTATGGTTTTACTTTTAATTTTTAATTTCCCTTCAAATTTCCCTTTTTCGAATAAATAACATATGTCATGCATGTAACTAAAAAACAGTTATCATTAGTTATATGCATAGTTATATGTTAACTTAGTTAGATCAATAAAATATCATAGGATAGTTTCCCTTTTCACAACATTAGATAGTTTCCCTTTTTTAATAAAATGAGAACAAGAGCTCCGACTGAGAAGAAGAAGATCCTTCACCAAGCAAGAAGCCAGCTTGGGGGAGACCCCCACTCCAATAAGGTATGTCTCAAGCCTACACTCTTTACATTCAGTTCTTAATTTCTATATCTTTTGAATGTCATATGCTTGCCTAAGTATCCATTCCATGAATAATATTGATAAAATCTGCTTAAACAAGTTGAAACCTGAATAAGATTTGAAATATGTCATGCAAATGCTATTGTTATGGTTTGAATAACTGGTCTTATCTAAGTCGTAGCTTTTGTGGGTTGCACATGCTTTAACTGAAATCATGCTTAGTGAATAAAGTTAGTAAGAAATGGAGTAATTCTTTAAACTTGCTAAGGTGAAATTAGGTCCTAACCTGGAGAATTTCTTTTAAAAATGATGAAAGCCTTGCTAAAAGTTCCTCCTGGATTTTATCCCATCCCACCACCAGCCAAATATTTGTTAGTCATTAGTCAAAACCACAAAGAGCTTTGTTTGTGTTGAGCTTTGTTAGACCTCATAGATCTTAGTAGAGAAGCTTATCATATCTTTTGAATCAAGATTAACGCACACCCACCATAAATTGCCTACTCTCCGCTCCAGAAGTTTGCAACCACAAAATAAATTGCTTATTCTCTACACTGAAGATATGCAATACCCTGCCAAACATCCCATTGCTAGCGTTATGCTTATTCCTACACTGGGAATAAGCATTTCTCCCTCTTCCCCCTTCTTCATTTCTGAAATCCTTTCCTATAGATATCTGGGGAAATCTAGAGCTAAGAAAAAGAGATATCAAAAAAAGAGAGCAAAGTAGCTCAAGTGAGGACTATGTCCTAAGAAAAATGTGAGGACACATCCTTTTGTCTACTCACTATGTATCCAAAAAAAAGAGAAAGAGAGAGTTATCATTAGCTCTAGACCCCCAGAAATTAACTAGGAAGGATTATGAAATATCTCTCCATACACTTCCACATAACCACACATGCACATCTTGATCAATTTTTATGATTTGCTGCTCCTTATGATCTGAGTGTCTAGCTTAGCAATAAACATCAGACAATTTGCTCATGATTCTTAGCCTACCTATAGCTCAACATATCATTCTTTAGAAATAGAAAAGGCTACATTTTGGCCTAAGTGAGGATTTTAAACACCATTGAGTGACTGAGTGAATCTTGGACAACTTAAGCAAGTTTTTATCTTTTGAAAACCTTAAAACCTCCAGACAGAATCCTAGTTAAACCTAAGCGAGATAAAAGTTTCCTATCTACTGCTTTATTTCACTCTTGCATGTTTGAAGTGAAAAGCTATAAGCCCCACATTGCTATGATTCATGATAGGGAGAATTAGCTCTGGGACACTCCGAAAGGCCTAAATTGGCTGGTGGACACGTCCACTTTCAATATTTGCCAGAAGACACTGTGGTTTCGTATAATTGGGCCAATGGACATTGACTCTCGTCTAATATTTTTATAAAATAGATAAAAAATCATATAAGTGCTAGAAAATTATACTATAATTTTTTCTACACTCTACATGATAAGAATTATAAACTAAAAATATTGTTTTGCGCTGAAATGATCATTTTGCCCCCACTTCATAAATAAACAAAGATAATCATGGTTAATTTGCTTATATAATTGTAGGTCACTACAAATCTTGGGACAAATCATAGAATGCGTACATCAACAAATCTTGACAATGCTAAAAATATTAGCTCCAAATAATAAAGTTTATAGTGACATATTTAGCATGACTGAATTATAGATTTATCTCTTGTGGAGCTTAATTGATATATTAAACTTTGTTATTTTGATATGATATTTTTATGATAGACAAGATTTGGTGATGTATGCATTCTGTGATTTTGTCAGTATTTTTAATATATTACAAATAAATTAACTAATTAATCATGGTTATCTTTGTCTATTCATGAAGAGAGGAAAAATTATCATTTTAGTGCAAAATAATATTTTTAGTATGTAGTTCTTATCATGTAGAGTGTCGAAAAAAATATATTATAATTTTTTGGCACTTATATAATTTTATATCTATTTTATAAAAATATTGGATGAGGGTCAATGTCTATTGACCCAATTACACGAAACCATAGTGTCTTCTGGCAAATATTGAAAGTGGATGTGTGCACCGGCCAATTTAGGCCTTTCGGAATGTCCCAGGGCCAATTCTCACTTCATGATATATGCTAAGTTATTTCTCACTATACAATATTCCACCCCCCTGCCACGTCACCGATCCGTGTGACCTCCCCAAGGCCAAATCTCGGCCCTTGGTCACTAGGTCAGTGGCATCAGACGGCTCAGGATGAAGTGGCGTGGATCAAGGCTGATGGGCGGTTACTCAGACATGCAATCGACCTCCAAACCGCCTCGGACAACCACCTGGAGGCCGTTGGATCAAAGGCGGTGCATCCAAGGGCCAGTGGACTGGCGGCCGCCAGTAGGGAGTGGCGCCCGCCACCTGACCTAACCCTAGGTCAGTGGGCTGCCCCCTATAAGTACCCCCCTCACTCCTCAAGACTATAAATACCCCCCTGGAGGCACCATTTCATTCACACCTTCACAAAGCAACACCAAGCAAGAGAAGCAAGTGAGAGTTAGGTTAGAAGCTTAGAGAGCTTAGGCAAGTAGGTAGCTAGTAGAGCAAGACATCTTCGCCCTCGCGGTATCGCTGCTCAAGGCTTAGCTCAAGAGTAGAGGCGTGCGAGTGATCGGTCCTGGAGCTGGGAAGAGTCTTCCTTCATCTCCAGTTTAGGTTTTGCTCTTGTTACTCAAGCTCTTTACTATATTCTAGTTTATCATTTCAAGTATTACTTTATTCTACTTATCAATATTGAGTGGTATACTTGATTGATTGCTTGAGTGCCTAGCTATCCTACAGTTCAATTCACTTAGCCATAGTAGTTAATCTCTAGTGAGCTTAGTGTTTGATCTTTGCCAATAGGTTGCTTAGTTAGTTTAGTGTTTATCTTATTAAGTCAAGTATTTTCTCTGACGTCCGCAAGGGTGTCTCTATTCAAAGCTAGGGTAGATATAGTTAGAATATAGTTAAGCGTGGTGCTTAGTTATAGACTTACCTTCAGATACGGCTGGACCCCCGGATAGCAGTGGTAGCAAGCAGGTGGTGACAGCCCTGTGCGCCTTGAATTCCACCACGTAGTTGACACAGTTTAACAGTAAGACTCGTTGTGCTAGTGTTCAACCTAAGTGGTAAAGGCTAGTACGCCTCGATACTTGACAAGATAGGAATAAAACTATACTTAACTTAGTTGCTTTATTGTCTTTTGCCTGCCCTGCTTCGTAACTATCTTGCTTCGTAGTTATCTTGCTTTGTAGTTATCTAGGAGTAGTTAGTAGTTATCTTAGTTATCCCTAGTTATCTTATTCCCTTTATCTACCTATCCATCCACCTTACCTTAGCCATCCATTTGATCCTTACCTATCCACCCATATATTCTTTCTAGCCTTTCATCTTCCCTTCTCCCCTTTTCCTTTTTCTTATTTCTACGACTCTCATCCCCTCCTTGACTCAACTCATACACCACCCTAGCCTTCCCTTGGGATCAAATAAATCGACACCTGGTACTCCCAGGCGAAGTGCTACTACGATAGTTCTGTGCGCTTGCAGAATCTCCTCCTGGTAGATTGCATTCTCTCTAGCTAGCTCCTACTAGTGTCGGGATTGACAACCCCGCTTGGCATTAGTAGATAGCTACTTTAGCTCCACTCCTTTAGGTATAGTGACCGTTTTTGCTACAAGCACTTCTAACGCCGTTGCCAGGAATAGATTTCATAGTCTACTCTTAGTAACAACGTTAGCAAGTGCCAACAAGCATTTCTGGGCCATTACCGAGGATAGTTGCGTAGCACTATCTTTAGTGAAGCTAAGAACTACCAACATGCGTGAAGTCCCAAAAAGTCAAGCACCCTCGCAAAAACGCCAGGGGCTCACAAAGCAAACTTCACCTCCACCTTAGACAAAGGGAGGTGTGAAGTCCCAAAAAGTCGAGCACCCTCGCAAAAAACACCAGGGGCTTGCAAAGCAAACTTCACCTCCACCTTAGACAAGGGGAGGCGCGAAGTCCCAAAAAGTCAAGCACCCTCGCTAAAACGCCAGGGGCTCACAAAGCAAACTTCACCTCCACCTTAGACAAGGGGAGGCGCGAAGTCCCAAAAAGTAGAGCACCCTCGCAAAAACGCCAGGGGCTTGCACTACGGGAAAATCAATCTTTGCCAAGTGCCTGTGGCTTTGCCGAGTGCCAAATTTCGTGCACTGGGCAAAGAGCCTCTTTGCCGAGTGCCGGCCACGTGGCACTCGGCAAAGCGCAAACACAAGGCAAAGCATGCTTTGCCGAGTGCCACGTGGCCGACACTCGGCAAAGAGCCCCTCTTTGCCGAGTGCCAGCCACGTGGCACTCGGCAAAGCATGTGGCCCCGAATTGTGCCACGTGGGTGGTTCTTTGCCGAGTGCCACGTGGCTGGCACTCGGCAAAGAGGTTCCTTTGCCGAGTGCCAGCCACGTGGCTCTCGGCAAAGAATGTGGCCCCGAACTGTGCCACGTTGTCGGGTCTTTGCCGAGTGCCACGTGGCTGGCACTCGGCAAAGAGGTGCCTTTGCCGAGTGCCAGCCACGTGGCACTCGGCAAAGAGCTCTTTGCCTAGTGTTTTTTTACACTCGGCAAAGCCAGTTTTTAAATTACATTTTGAAGCAGTAAATTAATCCAAATGAAAAAGTTTTTAACTACAAAGTTGGTTAACTTATCAAGATGAACAATTTTTTTTTTGGTGATTTTTTTATTTGACAAACTTAAAATAAATTCGTTCACAAATCTTATATATCTCTCTGGTAGTTTACAAGAGTGATATATAATATTTGTGAATAATATTAGAACCACAATGTCGGATGCACAAATAGTCAAACAACCAAAATAAACTTTGTAGATCTTGACAAGTTATGAAAGTTTGTAGTTGATAACTTTTTAATTTGAAGTCATCTAGTTATGCAAAACTGCGTCGAATTTGAAAATTTTAAAATTCAAATTTTTCAAAATACCTCAGATGGAGAAATGACCAAAATGAAAGTTGTAGATCTCGAAAAGTTATGAAACTTTGGTGTTGACAACTTTTTGATTTGAAATCATCTTGCCAACGAAAACTACGTTTCAAATTATAAAATTTGAAATTCAAATTTTTATAAATGACCTCGGATGGAAAAACTACCAAAATAAAAGTTGTAGATCTTGAAAAGTTAGAAAACTTTGTAGTTTACAACTTTTTGATTTGAATTTGTTTAGGGCCTCAAATAAGGAAGTTACACATGGTTTAGTATAATACATGGGTAATCGAAACGGAGATGGAACGTATATGAGTGTGTACTACAGTGGTAGGGCAGGCTTCGCGCGAACGAGAGGTCGTGAGTTCGAATCCTGCTGAATGCGTAAGAGAAAATTGCGTGAAAAACAGTAGAACTTGCGATTTCGAGGGTGACCAGTGGGCCCCTCCTCCAATTAAATAAAAAATTTTCCCTATTTTTTCGGGTTTTTTTTATTTTTTTCTTTGCCGAGTGCGAAATATGTCAGCACTCGGCAAAGCCTTCGCCGAGTGCCCGATATTTGGCACTCGGCAAAGAACCCTTTGCCGTGAAATTCTTCGCCGAGTGCCCTTCGCCGAGTGCGGCACTCGGCAAAGCCTTCGCCGAGTGCAAAAGGCTCTTTGCTGAGTGTTGCCAGCACTCGGCAAAGAGCGATTCTGCTGTAGTGTTGCAAGACAAACGTCACCTTACACCTTACAAAAGGGAAGGAGCGTGATCGCGTGCTTGTTATCCAGTCTCTTTTTGTAAACATTAAAAGCGAGCCTCGCTAAAAAGAAAGAAGGCGTCGCTGTTTTCCTAAACAGCTTACACACACATTAAAAGCGAGCCTCGCTAAAAAGAAAGGGGACGTCGCTGTTTTCCTAAACAACTTTCATAAACATTAAAAGCGAGCCTCGCTAAAAAGAAAGGGGGCGTCGCTGTTTTCCTAAACAGCTTACAAAAACATTAAAAACGAGCCTCGCTAAAAAGAAAGGGGACGTCGCTGTTTTCCTAAACAGCTTTCATAAACGTTAAAAGCGAGCCTCGCTAAAAAGAAAGGGAGCGTCACTGTTTTCCTAAACAACTTACAAAAACATTAAAAGCGAGCCTCGCTAAAAAGAAAGGGGGCATCGCTGTTTTCCTAAACAGCTTTCATAAACGCTAAAAGCGAGCCTCGCTAAAACGAAAGGGGGCGTCGCTGTTTTCCTAAACAGCTTATATAAACGTTAAAAGCAAGCCTCGCCAAAAATACAGCGAGGGTCAAATGTCATTCGTTGTCAAATTCCAAAAACGAGCCACAACGGGCAAAACAATCTTACAACTTTTTCGCATAAGTACAAATTCACCACAGCGTGGTACACATCTTCTGAAATTACCAAGTTACATGGCATCCCCACCATTTACAAGTGACATTACATCATTACAACCCTCGTAATCCACTTCAAACCTCGTTTCCGTCGGGACTATAGGTCCCCACAGTAAAGGAGCTGCAGGCACAATAGGCAGCTCCCCGGGCAACACCCTCGCTCTATACATATATCGACGATCTATGTCACTACTCTCTAAAGGCTCCTCCTTCGGAATCACAAGAGAACCGTCTGCATCCAGACCAAGGTTGCTTCGCCCAAACAAGAAATCCAGAGCCGTGTTCTCGTCAATGTCATCATCAACAGGAGGTTGTGAAGAGGAACCAAAGAAAAAATGTGCACCTTGCCGATCCGTGTAATCCGCGTCACGCCAAAAACAACTCGAACGACTGTTTTTTAATCATACCTTCGCACCTCAGACCACCAAAAACGTTCGAAAGTCAACGAAGGATGTTTGAGTTTCGCCCGAGCCCATGATTCACCAGTTATAAAAGTATCCTGATAATTTAACATGAGGGGCGTCACATCAAACACCTCTAGCACGGTTCCATCAGGAACCTGCATTTTCAAATAGTCAAAAAGAGACTCAGTTTTTCTCAACACTATCTCCCCCACCCAAAATATTACAAAATGACCCTTTATAAACTTTCCCTACTTCTCACACCTGCTCAGGATCCTCATGCCTCTCCGCCTCAACCTCGCCAGTTGCAGCAGCTTCCGCCATAGTTTGGTCAGTAGCAGATGCTTTGACCGTGGCTGTTTCTTCCACAGTAGTTTCTCTAGTGGCAGAAGCTTGTTCGACCGAGGGAGCCGCTTCAACATGTGGAACATCCGTAGAGCTCCGCACCGGTGCATTGTGAGAACAACCCGGAACATCTTCGTTCACCGACGGCGAGGGTAGCGCCTCCTTTCAGGCCTACAAAAGTATACACCAGCGAAAAGTTTTAACAACTTCAAACAAAACCATCATAAACGATTAACAAGCTTAAAACAATAAGTCTTGCGCCTCTCCTACCTGTCGGGTTGCTTCGGCGGCCTCCTCAAAAGCTAGGGCTCGACCCCCGCCAGCTATCCAAAACCTGCGCAAAAAGCGCATCGCACAGTTGCGGACTTCTGCGTCGTCAACCTTCAGAGCTCGCACTTCATCGATGGTCGGGAAAACATGGCTCGGTCGTTTTATCTTGCGAAGGTGCTCACAATCAGCCTGATGAAGCGTACTAGCCATAGTCTGCCGCGTTCTTGACCAACGAGCTGAATACGTCAAGCTCAGCGCAGAGCCAGTCCCCAAAAACCTCCGCGTTAGTAGCAGCAGGAAGCGGTTCTGCGGCAGAACCACTGGCCTCGGTTAAACAACCATCAAGCTTAGCCTTAACCTTTTCCATGCTCGCACGCCACAACCCAGTCAGATTACTAATTTGGTCCTCCGCCGACGCCAATGCTTTGTCCTTGTCTTTGGTTGCTGCAATCAAGTCCGTGTTACACTTCGCCAACTCAACAACCTCCTCTCCGGACTTCGTAGTTTTTTCCAAAGCATTCTTAGCTTCAACCTCCTTATTTTTCAAGTTCCGGTGAAGTCTCTCATTCTCTTTCTCAAGCTCATCAATTCGGCCATTGAGATATTCCATATTATAACCAGACCTTCGCCGGGCCGAGCGATTCAACAGCATTAACTCCGCCAATTTGACATCAACATCATCCAAAATATCTCCAATGGGTTGGTTGGCAAGGCGGAGCTCAGCCTCCGGCACACAAACATGACCGAAAATACGGCCGAGAAAACGCCTTTCCTCCGGAGCACACTGCAAGTGACTTGCCCGAAGGTCAGGACTCATGAATAGCTCTGTTGCCGGGTCTGAAACCCCAATTTTCTTCGCAAAATATGGGAGACTCGAACGAGTCGCTTCCCCATATGGCCTCTTGCCTAGAGTCTGTTCCGCCTCAAGATCCCTGGGAGCCTCGAAACCATCCACCCAAATATGCGAACCAGCAAATTCGAGTATCGACCCGTATGCGGGGCTATCGGCCTTGAGGCTCCGAAGCACATCATCCACATTAGCAGAGACCATCAACTCTGCAGAAGACGAAGCTACCCTTTTCCCTTTCTTGATTTCACCCGAGGACTCCCCCACATTTCCCAAATCACTACCGGAGGTTTCCGAATCTTTTGCCAAAGAGCTAGTGTCGGAGCTGGACCCCTTATCAGCGCTCTTCTCCTCATCCCCCCCATCCTCGCTAGATGCACCTTCGTCGTCTGAAATCTGTATTAGAGCTCCAATCCTGCCAATGCGCGATACACGCCCTCCAACCTTAGCGACACCTCGGCCACCCGTCGCCGATACAATGGCCGAAGAAGAGGAAGCGCCGGCAACGCCCGACGCCACAGCAACCTTTGTCGCCAATGTTTTCACTCGGCCTCCGCCAGCGCCGCCGCGGCATCAACCACGACCCCTCTTCGGCACTACGGCAACCTCCTTGTCCTCCACGGAGGTCCGTTTCCTTTTCTTCGGTGCATCCTCGCTCGAAGGTGCAGGCCAATCTGAGTAGGGAATGTCGAGCATGTCAAATAATCTATTAACCCGACCTCCGCTTCCCACTGAGTTATGGATCGCTTTAACTTCCAGCATGGAAAGCTTGCCAACGAGATCCTCCGCTCTCTGCTGAACCCGCTTAAAAATGGCTTCGACACCATCATCACGTTTGGGAAATTTCATAAGGACAGGCTCCCAAACCTTTCTCAAATCTAACTTAGGCTTCTTCAAACCTCTCCTCTCATACTTAGGGTCATCTTCAACCTTGAACCAAGCTTGTTTCCGGCTAAGGGGCCAAACTTTAGCACAACAATATTTCTCGACCAAGTCACGAGCACTCTGAGAACGTGCAACCACTCTCAAACAGTCAACCGCAGCATGCGCCTCAACACTCGTCATAGCTTCGGCAGTTACATCACCAAGAGGCAGAAGCTCGCCACAAAGCTCGGTAGCACCACTAAGTTTGTAGTAAAACCAGTGCTCCTGCCACCCACTCGTCCACTTGTTCTTCTGAGCTTGCACCGACAGCTCTGATCCAGTGCGATGGCAAAAGGTATACACCCAAACTGACCGAGGCAGTTGTTACCTTCGCCATCCACAATCTTCTGAGGCTGCATATGCACGTGATAAGTACGCACGAAACCTTCGACGTGCGGAACAACACCCTGAGAGCGGCAAGCCCAGACAAATATAGAAAGCTTCATAAAGCATGATGGTGTGAGCTGATGGAATCTCAAGTTGAACCTCTGCAGAACAGAAGTAACAAAAGAAGTAACCGGAAAACGAAGTCCAGCTGCAAAGAACTCTTCAAATACGACAACCTCGTCGGCCTCCGGCTTGGGAACAGTCTCTCCAGCGCTGGCCCTCGCCTTTCCTTCCTCGATCCAGCCTCGCCTAATGTAGGACGCCAGATCAGAGTTGCAAACCCGGCTAAGTCCAAACTCAAAGGTTACTCCGTCATCTGTGACAGACGGAGACGCAACGCGAGCAGTCTGCTTGGACCTAGCCATCTCTCTAGCTCAAAACCTTCGCACAACTGATGAGCCACTCAACCTTCGTAGCAAACCTAACAACCTTCGCAACAAGCAAAGCACAGCAGCAGGATGGCTACAGCAAGACGATGGCTCAAAACAACCAACTCACCAACCCCACCTATTTATAGGCCAAAGCATGAGCCACCCAACCCGACAAACTCGGCATGGCCCCCGAAAACACGGCACGAAAAACGAAATGGACAATAACACAACAAAAATGATGGCCCGGCCCACAAGCAGCCGCGGGCGTCGCTGCCGAGGGACACGTTTTGGTTCCAAACAAAAGGCGCTGCTTGGGCCTAAAGACCATTTTTTAGATCCAAGCCATCGAGGGGCTACTGTTGGGGGAAGGGACCCTCGGCAGTGACGTCACGCAGGCTGACGCGGAAAATGACCCTCGCGTGTCCTGCACACCTTCGTAAAAAGTTTCACCACTTGTTAAGTCCCTCGGGCCCTTTTTTTAACCTTCGGGTATTAGCTCGACCCTCGGGATATTCTCTGGTTATCGCAGGCAAGAGACGCGAAGCTCAACGGACGACAAGCGAACGCGGGTCTCGCGACCGCAGCGATGGTTCCACAAGCCTGAGTTCAGCTCTCACGTTCCCGCGAGGGAGTGCACGAGCCGGGTGGCGGCGGACAGATGGAAGGCGAGTTAGGGTTTTTGCACTAGCCTGTGTTTGTACAATTCTACCCTTCTGTTGTACAGCTCTAGGGAATCTTTCTTATACCCTTGTGTAATTTAACCAGTGCCCCTAGGTATTCCCTATAAATACCAAGGGATGAACAGTGTAAAAGGGGATGATTTTTGGGAAATAGAAAGAAAATAGTGTCATTCAATTATTCCGCACCTTCGCTCTTTAGTTCGACAGTTGGCTACCCTCGCCTCACCCCGCACGAGTGCAGAGGTGACGCAGGTGTGACTTCAACAAGGACCACAAGGTCTTACTGAGTATCGAATGCCACTTCTTTGGATGCTCTTTAACCTTCTTCTTAATGATTTTGATCAAAATCTGATTAGAAGCTTCAGCCTATCCGTTAGCTTGGGCATAATGTGGAGACGAGTTGATCAACTTAAAGCCTGTGTTAGCAGCAAAATCTTCAAATTCTTTTGATACAAACATCTTTCCTTGATCTGTAGTAATGGTTTGAGGAACACCGAATCGATAAATGATATGCTCTTTGATGAATTCAATTACGGTAGCCGATGAAGCTTCTTTTAAAGGAATAGCTTCAACCCATTTAGTAAAATAGTCTGTTGCTACCAACATAAATTTGTGTCCCTTGCTAGATGCCAGAAATATTTGGCCAATCAGATCTATTCTCCATCCTTTAAACGGCCATGGCTTTGTGATTGGATTCATAGCTGATGCCGGAGACTTCTGAACATTACCGAATCTTTGGCATTCCTGACATCCTTTATAATATTTAAAACAATCCTCTAAAATGGTCGACCAAAAATATCCTGCTCTTCTGATCATCCATTTCATTTTATGAGCAGACTGATGTGCACCACAAATTCCTTCATGGATTTCTCCCATTAGAACTTTGGCCTCTTCTTGATTGATACATTTAAGAAGTACACCATCGATTCTCTTATGATATAGTTGATCATCAAGAAGGACAAACTTTGTAGCTTTGTATCTCAATTTTCTGGATACCTGTCATGATGGGTTCTTCAAATATTCAATAATCTCAATTCTCCAATCATCACTATCGGCAACCTCATCATTTAGTATTTCAACAATTTGCCGATATCCAGATGCATTTTGAGCTAAATGATTAGCCTCTTGATTCTGACATCTAGGAATATGTTTTATGACAACAGAAGAGAAAGAATCAAGCAATTCAAGACACTTTTCATAATGCTTCCTCAGAATATCATCCTTGCATTTATATAGGCCGAGCAATTGATTAATCACTAATTGAGAATCTCCAAAAATTTCAACAGTCTCGGCCCCTACCTCACACAAAAGCTGAAGTCCCTTGAGAAGTGCTTCATACTCAGCTTGATTGTTAGTGGAGGTTGGATCAATTGAGAAAGCAAACTCAAAACTCCCTCCCTGAGGAGAAACAAGGACAATACCAATGCCCCCACCGTGCTTGCAATTGGAACCATCAAAGAACAAAGCCCATGGGGTAAAATCTAAAGTTTTAATCTCTTGTTTATGATGATGAGTAACAAAATCAGCTATCACTTGGCCTTTAACTGCTTTAGCTGATTCATACTTCAAGTCAAATTCTAATAATGCAAGAATCCATTTGCCAATCCTCCCATTTAGTATAGGCATGGATAACATATATTTAATTACGTCAAACTTTGACACCACCGTGCATTCAGAAGATAACAGATAATGTCGAAGCTTGGTGCATGAGAAGTATAAACATAGGCATAATTTTTCAATGGGAGAATACCTTGTTTCCGGATCATGTAATCTCCTACTGAGATAGAACACCATTCTTTCCTTGCCCTCAAATTCTTGTATTAAGGCCGATCCAATTGTATGATCATCAGCCGACACGTATAACTTGAAAGGTTTGTTCTTTTGAGGAGGGATCAAAACTGGTGGAGACTTCATATACTCTTTGATTTCGTCGAATGCCCTCTGTTGCTCATCCCCCCATTTAAATTCTTGGTCATCCTTTAATTTCAACAATACCGAGAATGGCAAAATTCTGGCTGATAAATTTGAAACAAATCTCCTGATGAAATTGATTTTGTCGATCAAATATTGTAATTGAGCCTTTATGGTCGGTGGCACTGCTTTGGCAATTGCATCATAGCTCTTTTGACCAACTTCAATCCCTTTTTCATGTACCATAAACCCGAAGAACTGACCAATTGATACTCCAAACGCACATTTGTGAGGATTCATCCTTAAGCCATGCTTCCTCGCGCATTCAAGGGTATCCCTAAGATCCTTAAGATGCCTTTGATAATCTTTGGACTTCACAACCACATCATCAATATAAATCTCAACAATCCTGCCGATCAACTCATGAAAGATATAATTCATGGCCCTCTGATAAGTTGCACCGGCATTCTTAAGCCCAAAGGTCATGACCACCCAGTCATATAAGCCTATAGCACCTGGACATCTGAATGCAGTTTTATGTATATCTTCTTCTGCCATAAAAATTTGGTTATAACCATCATTACCATCCATAAAACTGATAACCTTATGTCCTGCTGCTGCATCGACTAACATATCTGCCACTGGCATTGGGTAGCCATCCATTGGAGTAGCTTTATTCAAATCCCTGAAGTCAATACAAACCCTCATTTTTCCATTTTTCTTATACACAGGGACTACGCTAGATATCCATTCAGCATATCTACATTGCCGAATAAAATTAGCTTCGTAAAGCCGAATGATTTCCGTTTTCACATCGGCCATGACTTCTGCTCTAATCCTTCTCGGAGCTTGTTTCACAGGCCGACTCCCATGTTTAATAGGTAGTTGATGCTCAACCAACGATCGATCAAGACCAGGCATTTCAGAATAATCCCAAGCAAAACATTCTTTATATTCTTTTAACAATGCAATAAGTTCTTGCCTAAACTTGGGATTCAACTTGGCACTAATGTATGTCAACCTCGGCTTATCACCGTTTCCAATATCAACTGCTTCCAGTTCATCAGCCGACGTGAAACCCTTACCCATCTTACTCTCATCTGTGTTAACTGTATAATCCATTAAATACATTTTTTGAAGCCGACTGCTTGGATCGGCTGTTGACTTTCATCAATTGTCTTAAGAAAGTCTCCTTCGAGAATCCTTCCAGAAAAGCACTCCATGTTGTCAAAATTCCAAACATCAGGGTCTAAATAAGCAACACTAACAGTTGAATCGGCTAGTACCACTTCCACGGTGTCGCCGATCCATTGAATCACATTCTGATGCATGGTAGACGGAATGCAAAAATTGGCGTGGATCCAATCCCTTCCAAGAAGCACACTGTAGGATCCTTTTGCATCGACCACAAAGAAGGTAGTCGGCATACTCTTGCTGCCAATCGTTAACTCGACACATACAACACCTTTTGTAGCTGATACGTTGCCAGCAAAGTCGGTCAACCTCATATCGGTCTTAGTCAAGTCTTCTCTAGTCTTACCAAGCTTTCTAAAAGTGGCATATGGCATCAAGTTAACAGCTGTCCCTCCATCAACTAACATCCTGTTCAGAGGCCTTCCATCAACAAGCCCTTTCAAGTATAAGGCCTTCAAATGAGAATGTTTCTGAGGTTTTTGAAATGTGGCCTCTTCTGCATAATAGATCCACTGAGCAACTGACTCTTCACCATCAGATTCTTCTTCATGGTCAGAAGATCTAAATTCAGCAGGTAACATGAACAGAGCGGCGATATTAGCCGATGACTCACCCTTATCGGCTATCTGCTTTACTTGCCAGACATTGGGTTTCTTCTTTTGGATTTCATCATTTCTTAACCTTTGAACCCGCTGCTTCTGGCTTTTGGTCAAGCCACCAGGACACCATTGCCCCTCTTGCCAAGGATGATCATGATTGGCTAACCTTGCTACAAGCCGATTATGAACATTTTCATTTTTTATGCGTCGATCTGTCTTTTCAAACTTCAATCTTTCATGTACAGATCGGTGGTTGTCTCTCGACTGCCTATACTCTCGGTACTGATCACTGTATTCTGGGCAATTACGAAGAGTAGGAAGTTTCAAGCCTTCATTCCAACAATGTCTGAAGAAGGGACAGTCCCAATGATTCTTTTCTTCATCTCTGATGCGTCTTCCTTCTTCATGAAACCTCATATACTCTTCTTCTTCAAGCCACTCTTGATATTCTTGTTCATCCCTTTCCCTTTGCATTTGGCTCCTTTCTTTCTAACGTTGCCACTTGTTCAGTAAGATCCTGACAGTTTGACGCTTTCTTGCTTCACCAACCTTTGAAGTCTCAGGTTAATCATGTTGATCATTGTTTTTCTTCCCTTTCATCTCCTGTACTCCCTGGCTGTTAGCTGCTTTTTTGGATCAACTGTCCTGGCTACCTTGGCTTTATTAGAAGTCAATGCGGATACATGGGTGTATGCCGAGTCTCGAGTGATGAGTGATTGTCAACAGGTTTGATCGCATGTTCTTTGGCTTGTGTTGTGCAGGTGTCGAGCACGGAGACAGTGATCGAGGGCAAGGTGAAGGTCAAGTAGAGACATGTCATGCCGACGGACCGGGAGCGATGAAGGGCGGACGTGAGGCTTGGACTGAGGGACCGGTGCCCTGAGGATCAGCTGTGGTGGCTGACAGCCTGGGACAGCGACGAGCAGAGACTTGCGGGGCACGGTGTTGCTTGGGTCGAGGACCTGGGGACACGTGTCGGTGGACGGGGTGCACGGGCGGTGCATCCCCTCTACAGCTTCGGTTTGGTGGTAGAGCCAGAGAAAAACCATCGGGTGAACGGTTTCCAGGTTTGGGCCACAAAACCTGGGGGTGCTGCGGGTTTCCGAGTTTGGGCCACAAAACTTGGGCTGAGGACGGTTTCCAGGTTTGGGCCTCAAAACCTGGGTGCTGGAGGGTTTCCCGGTTTCGGCCTCAAAACCGGGGGATGGACTTGGAGGCTGGTTTCCTGGTTTGGGCCTCAAAACCGGGGGTTGGACGTGAAGGCCTGGTTTCCCGGTTTCGGCCACAAAACCGGGGGCAAAGTCCATGAAGAGGACAAGCGGAGTGAGGGTGGCACGTGGCGGCAATCGGGAGGTTGCGTCGAGGCAACGCTACCAGTTGTGCGGGTGTGGCCGTCGGATCAACATTATCTTCGGGTTGGTCCAGGATAGCCTTAGGGTTTGGCTGGGTCGCTCTGTAAATACTTAGGGGTAGAGTGGGAATTAGAATTAGGTTAAGTAGAGGGAGACACCCACCTCCCAAATCATCTCAGTCATTTGCTCTTTTGCTTCTAGGGTTTCCTGCTCTCCCATTCCCTGCTGTAGCGAACCTGAGATCCACATAGAAGAGAACAATACCTCTGTGCCCGTGAGATTTTTGAGGAAGTGAGGCCGTAACCTCACCATTGTAGCGTGTGGTAGCCACACGGTTGCAAATTCGTGGTTGTGATTCGCGTTTTGTTCTTGTTCTTCGCGGGTTGCTTTTCTCCATGTTTTTCCCATCGATCGATCTCTTTGCTCGGTTCATCTTTTGCAAATCCGTTTGAACTGAGTTGTCCTAGATCATGAGGCACTTCTTTCCACCGAAGGAATTTAACCCTAACCTCATGAGCTAGTAGATCGGCTGATTTTCGTTTTGGATCGGTTTTGCTCCCTTAGTCCCGATTTCTTCCTATTCACCGATTTGGAGTTAGGTTCGAGCCATGATTCTTTTGGGATAGCTCACTAACCTGCTTGGAACTCCTCATACCAAGTCTAAGCCTCAGTGTTTTTGATTCGGAGGAGATCGAGTGAATTTCGCGGAAGAACAGCTCTGAATCGGGACCATCGGACGCTGAACTCGTGACCATCGGACGCTGTGTTCGTACCATCGGAGCGTCCGATGCCACGTGTCGTCTGACAGTAAGTTTTAAGGAGCATCGAACGCTGACCATCGGTGCCTCCATTGCCATCGGACGCGCCGAAGGTCGAGCATCGGACGCTACTGTTTCACTGTAGCAGCGTCCGATGCCCATGCAGTAAGGTTCCAGTTTTGTCCTGTTCACATCGGACGCTGTAGGTGCTAGGGCATCGGACGCTAGCCAGCTTCCGATGCTGCTGTTTTAGCACTGATTCGTCCGCTGTTTGTTTGTCCATTGTCGGTTTTGATTTCTGGCTTTTGCATTGGGTTTCTAGAGTTGTAGAGTGTCCCGCTGTGCTTCTTGGAAGCATCCACCCTACATCTAGGGTCGTGGACACTTGCAAGCTCTAGGGTTTGCTTTTGGGGTTGATTCTTGGGACAGTGGCGACAAGTTCCGAAAGGAAATTTTGAAGCTCCCATTCACCCCCCCTCTGGTCGCTTTCTGAGTGCACTCTCGGTCCTTCAGTCAACACCTTGATTTCACTCCGAGGTGCTGGAGCTACCATGTTCTATGGGAAAGGATGGCTGTTGATGCTCATGCCTTTGGCCTTTTCTAGACCTATCCTTCCTTTAACGATTGCCCTCTGTATCATATCTCTGAAAACTCGACAATCATTAGTAGTATGGGTACCAGAATTATGAAATTTGCAGTACCTTTTATTTTTAACCTCCTCGGCCGATGGGATAGTATGATTCCCAGTCAACTTCATCTGACCCTTTTCCAGCAGGTAGTCAAATATCTTGTCGGCCTTAGTGATGTCGATGCTATACTTTACGTCTTTCTCGGTACTTTTAGCCTTTGCCCAAGGCATGTACTTGTTGTTTCTCCATGCCCAGTCTACAGCAGCCACTTCTTCATCACTTTCATCTCCTAAATTGTTGTTTTCATCTTACAGGAAGAAGTGGCGCTCTACATTGTAAGCTTTCTTGGGTTTAAAGACCTGATTGTATCGATTTTGGGCATCAATACTTGCCACCTTTTTAGCTAAATCAGCCATATTGTTACAACCAAAGCCGATTTTTTCCCTGATAGCAGGTATCAATCCTCGAATCGCAATGCTAACCACCTCTGAATCTGGCAATGTTAAGGAATAGCATTGATTCTTCATCTCTCTGAACCTCAGGAGGTGCTGGCATCCAGACTCATTATTCGTTTGCCTTGTATCGATTAAGTCCACTAAGGCTTTTTCCAATACTCCAAAGCCAAAATACTTATGGAATTTATTTTCCAAATCTTCTCAGCTCTGAAGGGAATTGGGTGGCAGAGATGAAAACCATGAAAAAGCCGAACCAGATAGAGAGAGAGGAAACATTCTGACTTTAAGTGCTTGTTCATCACCAATCTCCCCGAGTTGGACTAGGAACTGGGTTATATGCTCCATGGTTGACACTGAGTCGGTTCCTGTGAATTTGGTAAAATCAGGAATTCTATATCTTGAGGAAGAACAACCTGATCAAACCATTCTGGATATGGCTTTTTGTAACCAGTCACTGTAGGTTTTGGCGTCAAGCCAAATTGCTTCTGAACCAGGTCAGTTACACGACTCATCAGTTGATCAATCTGATTCACCGGCTTTTGATAGCCGATGTTCTGCCCCCCGAAAGTGTTGCCATTATATCCCGGATTCTCTTGAGCATCTAAGGTATAGAAATCCAAGACATAATGATATCCTTGAGGAATATCACCAGGTGCTACGCTCCCTTGGTATGGTGGTGCATTGAAGTCTCTTGTGATGCGCCTTGCATGAGGAGCTATTTTTGTAGCCGATGAGTACATATTATTACTCATAATCGGCTGTTGCACTGGCTGCGGTGTCACGCCCCCAGGGTTAATCATCATCTGGCTTCCATTGCCATTTGGACCATTGATCTGAGGTCCAGTAGAAGTTCCAGCTCCTTGAGTGTTTCCAATGGTATACGTTGGACCTCTTCTATCACCGCCCAAGTTGAAAACCTCTTTAATGTCATTTGTGAGACTGTTGAGGAACACTTCATTGTGATTCATCAGAGTAGTGGACATGGTCTTGCTGATTACTTGTTGCATGGCATTGTGCTGGATCTGGACCATTGGATCTTCATGACCTTCTAGAATCACCCTTGGAAGACGAGTCTTTTGAATGATCTTTTTATCCCTGGTCTTGCTGTAGCTTAGTAAACACAAATGTCGATATTGCTCAACAATCTGTTCTACCAAGCGTTGAGTTTCTTCTGGAAGATCATCCATTGTCACGTTCAGCACGTCTTCATTGTCAAACGTCATGATTCAGATGACTGTGTCCCACTAGGCGTGCCAAAAGAATGTGTTGACGTAAAATCTCGGTCGGTCACGCCAACACACTCGAATGCACACGGTCCTCAGAGGGGTGCGGAGCAAGGTCCTGACCTCCTGAACCTTCAACGTATGGTGGAGCTGAATCTTAGCGAGATCGACTTCGGGCGTGCTAGTCAATTTGACCTGTAATTGACAAGGAGAAGAGAAAGATTGTGAAATCGTGGAACCTGCCGGTTTTGTGCCAGATAGTTCCAAAATGTACGACTCTGATATAGCCACTTGTCTTTAGGACATTGACTACCAAGTCAACTCCCAAGAGATTATATGTAAAAGCATAGAAGGAGATATAAAGCATGACGGCTATGATAATCGTAAAGGAGTGCTCAGAATAAACAAATAGCCAATGAACTTAAAAGATGTTAACAGAATAAAGATCTATATGCACGTTTAAGCAACATGAAACCAACATATCGACTAATTGCACAAGCAGTTCTATTCATTAACAGTGGGGTGTCTCCATACAGCCATAATAACAAATAGATCGATAAAAAAGCTTAAACATCAACAGTGGGGTGTCTCCATGCAGCCATAATGATGACCAAGCTAGATCACGTCTCGTGCCAAGAGTAGATCTGTTAACTCCAAACCACTTAAAAGAACACATTATGAAGAAAGCATAACTGGATCGGCTATTTTAGCCGATACAGGGTCCATGAGGCACGAACAAGATCTACCCGTTAAAACCATGATTTAATCTAAAATAAACAGACTTAATCTATCATATATATCAGTGGGATTCGGAAATACAGCCGTAATAGACATGCTAGATTAAATCTATTTGCTCTTAGATCAGATCGTGTTTTTACCAGATATCTCGAACGCACAACATGTAACAACCAAGATTGACAAAATAGTCGATGAAAGGTTTGAATCGGCTATTTCCTCTGTTGCGAGCATGTAAACCTCAGAACAGCCGAAACTAAGCATCTTTTAAGCTTGATCCACTTTGTCAATCTTGATTGGGCAAGATGTTGTTTAAAACATAAAGAAACAAATTAAAACATAAAACGACATCGGTAACTTAATGAATCTATTAGCTTGCCAAACCAATAGAGCCGATAACTAGTCAAGATCGACTAAAGTAAGACATTGATCAGAGTCAAGACAGTCTTACAAAAGATGAGCTTAAACCGATAACTAGCCATGCCATAGCTTAACAAGAGTTTGGTCGATGCCAAATACAGCCTTATTACACGATGACACAAGCCATTGGTGAAACTTACAAGCAAATCGGAGGTCGGTCGATGCCGATGCAGCCCTGCCTAATTGAAGGTCTCACCGAGATCTACGTTACTCCTACTCCTAGGGTTTTGGCCGAGGGCCGATGTATTGATTGATTGGATGTCTTTACAAAATCCGGGTTTCTAACTATTTATAACCCGGTTGACTCCTGCCCTAACACGACTAGGTTACATAATAGGTAAAAATAAAAGATGACTCGGACTTGAACCCCTTGGTCAACCCCGACACGTCTTTGAAGCCTGTCGTGTTGGTCCACATGAATCCTTCTAGTTACGCTTGACCCACACAAGCTTCTTTATTTTCTGGCCGATTTTTTCTTCAATAAACCAGCCATTTGTGCTTACAAAATAATAATCTTCTCGGCCCAAAATCTGGTGTAAACAAGATCAAATTGTTGGTGACATAAGAAGAGGTGTGCAAACAAGATCAAGATTGGCTTCATTTTGTGAACACTACTCATTTGTATCATCTATTGAGACAACAAAGATTGATGAGAAGCTTTGATGGATGTTGATTGGGTAAATGCAATGCATGAAGAGTTGAACAACTTTACCCACAATAATGTTTGGGAGTTAGTGGAAAGACCAAAGAACACAAATGATATTGGTACAAGATGGGTCTTCTGGAACAAGCAAGATGAAGATGGCATTGTTGTAAGGAATAAAGCTAGATTAGTAGCACAAGGGTACACTTAAATGGAAGGCATTGACTTTGGAGAAACCTATGCACCGATTGCTAGATTGGAAGCCATTAGAATTCTACTTGCATATGCTTGTTCACACAACATCAAGCTCTATCAAATGGATGTCAAAAGTGCTTTTCTCAATGGATTCATAAATGAGTTAGTGTATGTTGAGCAACCTCCCGGGTTCGAAGATTTGAAGAAGCCCAACCATGTGTACAAGCTCAAGAAGGCATTATATGGGTTCAAGCAAGCACCAAGAGCATGGTATGAAAGATTGAGGGATTTCTTACTATCAAAGGGTTTCAAGATGGGAAAGGTTGACACCACTCTCTTCACCAAGAAGATTGGAAGTGACTTGTTTGTGTTGCAAATTGTTGACACTCCTTAATGGAATCACTCTAAAATAGACTTCATAAACAATAACCTAGTGAAGGCACTAAGAAGTGTACGAGACACTACTAGCATCACTTAACGTCAAGTTGTCATCCCTAACATGAAACTAGCAATGTGATTATATCATGGCACTGACTTAAAGATAAATATTTACCCGCAAGCGCACAGATAAATACACCCGTTGTAGCAGCATTTTACCCAGAGATGTTCCAAGTATCATTATTTATATTTAGCACTAGGAATGAAGTGAGATAAATAAGGACAAGAGCTACTCTACACATGTGATAGGAGAATTGAGAACAAAGTAAGAACATACTCCTTTATCCTAAACAGGGATCAGTCACAATAATGAGGTACACTATAAATGATAAAAGATTAATCCATGATAGTCCTTAAAGCATTTCAACTTAGACAAGGCATGCGGATTAGAATAGACATTATAAAGAAGTATTCCTAAGTTATTCTAATTATAAGTCATAATATACATTGATTAGTGCAATTATATTTGGCAATCATTGGCTAGGTTATCCCATATTCATATTCAAGAGGCAACTCCATAGTAAAGGTGTCAAACCGAGTAACCCCTAAACCATGAGTTAACTGAGCCATACTGAACACTACATTCGGAAGGTGGAATACAAAGGACTCAACAGGCCTATCACACCCGCGATCTACCACTCTATCCGGAACATAGGACGCATTCGCAGATAAATAGTGTATAGGCACCACACCTACACAACATTTATCACCCACCCATTGTACTTTAAGATGAGCGCTATACGAACATGAGTATAAACATGATGATAATCTATCTATGTCAAATATATAATCAAAGCATACTACAAGCAGTATAATTAAGAATATAGTAATTAATGTCTTAGTCATATCAATTATATCTAAACTATTATGGACTAGACTATGAACTAGCACATAATGATGAACAGTATGATGAACTAGAACACATAGATGAACTAGAGTATGAACTAGAACACGAACTAGAACTTGATTAAGAACTAGAAGATGAACTAGACGATGAACTAGAACTAGAACATGAACAATGAAGAACAATGAAGAACTAGAAAAACAATTATGAACTAGAAACATAATTAGATCCATAATGTTGATACAAGAGAGAAGATCTTGGGTTTACCGAGCCTTCTCGTGACTAGATCCGGAATCCAAGCAAAGCTTGCCTCTTCTAATTCTAATTCTATCTAGCTATGCCTAAGTTGATGTGGCTCTAAGGAAATTAGGGTTTCTGATTGATCCTCCTCCTCTTCTAATGACTTGAGATCTGATGATTATGGAGAGGGGGGTCTGAGGTCTATTTATATAGCCCTAAGGGATCAACCACAGCCGTTAGATCAAACCGACTTAAGGTACGACCGAGATGAGTCCTAGAGGTCGGTGGAGGAAGCTTGCAGAAGACGGAAGCCAGCGGGACCGGGGGGAGACCGACCGGTCTCATGGTGGGACCGGTCGGTCCCACCTTTCATCCTCTCATGGTGGTCGACCTCCTGGTGTCTTCTGGTGTCCTCTGGAGTCTTCTAGAAACTTCCTGACGTGGCGGTTGCGTTATCTCCCGTCGGTTTCCTTCTAAGGGAAGCAATCAGCGCTGGTTTCCTGGTTTAGTCCCTGCAGAATCACAATTCACCAAAACTCATGGAATATTGTTAATTAAAACCCTAAACCTTTGTTAGTGATTGAATTCATGCTCTTTTCATATTTATTTATCCTTTAATTTTGATAGATAACCAGTGTCAACAATTTCCCCAAGCTTACCTTTTGCTAGTCCCTTAGCAAATAATCATGATGAATCAGGAATTTCTACTATGCTTTGAAGGACCGAAAATGCTAAAGCAAGGCGACCAGAGGTGGGGTGAATGGGAGCCTAAAAAATTCTTCTCGAAATTACGGCCTCTGTCCCAACAAAATCAACCCCAAAGGCTTCAGACTCAAACGCGATGTCCACGACCCCAGAAAGAGGGTGGATGATCCCTAGGATCACAGCGAGGCATCACACAAGAGAGCAAACCAAAACTCTCAAAACTCCGACTCAAGTTCAGCCCCAAAAACCGACTCTCGGACGTAGATAGAGGGCTACGTTGGAATTCCTCCAAATACCGATGCTAACGCGTAGCAAAGATATGTAGAGAGGTTCCTAGGTGAACTCTAGGAGCAAACGAGAAGTCCGAAAACCAAGCGGAAAAGCCGGGAGAGCAAACGCACTAAAACGCAACCTTCAGCAGGATCCCGGACTGTCCGGACTGCTGATCCCGGACTGTCCGGTCAAGGGCGGACTGTCCGCGAAAACCTGGCGGACTGTCCGCAGGTCAAAAGGCCAAATCAGCACGGCTGCTGAACCCTTCCGGCGAGACTCCCGGACTGTCCGGGCTTTTGTACGGCGGACTGTCCGCCGGCAAAGTTGCAAAAACAACAACGCTGCTGGACACCCCTGCGCGACTCACGGACTGTCCGCGCCTTATAACGGCGGACTGTCCGCTGGTCAAAATGACTGTGAGCAGTGCGCATTGCGCTATTCTGGTCTGGCCATAGCCCGATGGCCGAACAGTCCGCCACTTAAACGGCGGACAGTCTGCCACTGCCTAGAAACCCCAAAATCCTCACGGGACAAAACCAAAATCGATTAGATCTTCACCAAATCGAACGGGGCTGCAACCAAACTTCTCCCAAGTGTTCTTCTACGTGTTGGGAAGCTAATCCTAGGATATCATTGCTTCAATCCAACTAAAACATGAGAAATCCGAAGAACACCATAAAAGGGGAAGAACGAAGAACGAAAACGATTTCGGCTTGATCTACTTGTTCGTGAGGGTAGAGATGAATTCCTCCGGTCGAAATGTTCTCCTCACATCAAAGAACAAGATAATTCAAACGGAATCGCAAAAGACGCAGTGTAGAGGAAGATCGGGGGAGGAGAAAATCGTGGAGAAAAGAAGAACGCGAAGAACGCGAAGAACAAATTCAAAACATGAATTCAACCACGAATTTGATCCTTGGATTCAGAGGAATGGATGATTGATTAAGCACTCGGTGTCGGGCTACAAGCCACTCCAGCAGATCAAAGCTTGGATGGCGAAAAGCTCAAGAACAAGAGCCTGTCTCTCCCTAACCCTAGCCTCCTCTCACAAACAGCAAAATGAGAGTGACACCGCTCCTCTAGGATGGCTGCCCTAGCAACCCCCTCCATCTATATATAGGCGCACGTCCAAATGACACAAACGCCCTTACATTAAGCACTCGACCCAAATACCCCCCAGGGGTAAAACCGTCCAGTTCGGTCAATCTTCATCCGACGGCCACGCCCGCACATCCGGTAGCTTCGCCTCGACGCGACCTCCCTGATGCTGCCACGTGCCGTCACGTCGACCGCCGCGCCTCCCTCGTGGATAGCTTCGCCGCCGCGCCAGCCTCTGCACGTCGCCACACGTCGACCGTCCTTTCGGACCACCCCTGGTTTTGAGGCCCCAAACCAGGAAACCCGCCAGCCCAGGTTTTGAGGCCCAAACCTGGCAAACCGGCCACCCCGAGTTTTGAGGCCCAAACTCGGAAACCCGCGAGCCCAGGTTTTGGGGCCCAAACCTGGAAACCGTCCACCCTGAGTTTGGAGGCCCAAACTCGGAAATCGGTACCCCAGGTTTTGATGCTCAAACCTGGAAACCGTCGATGGTAGCTTTTTGAGGCTCAGCTACCGAACCCGCACCGTAGACGGGATGTGATTCGCACACCCCGACCACCGGCACCGATGCCGATGCATGTCCAGCCTCCCGCCGGGCACAACGCCTTCGCCATCCTCCTTGACTCGGCCGACGGCACTTGCGCCGCACGCAAGCCCGTGTCTGACCTCCCGCCAAGTGCCACGACGCCATCGTCTTCCTCCCGACTCGGCCGATGCACCGCACATCCCCATGTGCTCCTGCTCGCCGATGCCACGTGCCAGCTACCACAGCTGGTCCTCTGGCCCTCCGGTCCGTTGGTCCAAGCCTCACGTCCGCCCTTCACCACTCTGGGTCCATCGGCATGGCACGTCCGCCGCACGGCACGCCCATCCTTCACCGCTCCCGGTCCGTCGGCACGGCACGTCTCTACTTGACCTTCACCTCGCCATAGACCACTGTCTCCGAGCTCCACACCTGCACATCAACACAGCCAAGAGACACATGTTGCACACACACACCAACACGGTAAACACACACAACTCAACACCACCGGTTAGTCATAAACATTGAGCGCATAGCATATAATGACTCAACCAGGAAAAGCCTCAAACCTTCCTCAACAAAGTCAATCATTCATCATATATGTTCTCATGCTTTCACACCTCATATGTTCAAACAAAAATCTTCCCTTGGATTTAGAGTTAACTATTCTGACTTTCTCATATTACCTTTAACTATGGAGCTTTTGCCTTCACCTGAATCTTTAAACAACTGAAAGATAGAACAATCAAGTTAAGCATTGTATCTCTAACTCTTCGATCAACCTTCATTCTGGAGTTTTTATATATTTTTAAAAATAAAAATCAGAGATTCCACTGTATGACACTCTCAAATCGCTCTTTTATATTTTATGATTCCTCACTGATGCACTTTCCTTCTTTTCTATGAATATATATATTTGGAGCTTTAAGAAGTGAAAAGCATATCTTACCAAGTCAAAGTTCAAAGTTAGGGAGAAAGATGTCATACTCATAGATCAAGAACTTTAGAACATTTGAAATTTGTCATGTCTTGCTGGCATATTGTAATTAGAGGGACCATGGGCTATCTTTCTTTTTCTCTTTCATATTTTTATCATAAGTCTTTTTCTTTTCTTTTGAGGTAGTCGGACACTTGTCCCTTTTTATTTCCTCCTTTTATACTTTTGCATAGTCCCATGCCTCTAACACAATACTACTTCGGAAGAGTGAATCTTTTAATAAAACATTCTTGATCTCTAGAGCATGATAAATTTCACAACCAAAACTAAAAACTTAGAACAAAGCAAGTAGCCTTATCTTAAGATCATATTAATGGCTCTGGGTAGGAATTCATGTGATGTCATACATGATCTCATCATGTGTTTTTAATCTTTTCAAAATGTAAATCTTCAGAATTCCAGTATCTTTAGGAATTAGATAAACAGCAGCTCAAACCTTTTTATATCATATCTCACAATTATCTAGACTTTAGATCAAGCATTTGCCATCCACAGGTTTCAGGTTCAGAGTTTATTCAGAACAACTTTGTCTAAAACTCAAGAAATTTAAGTTTGAACAATAGGTACTTAAGAGGGATTACTGTTGGTAGTTCTTAGCTTCACTAAAGATAGAGCTAGGCAACTATCCTCGGTAATGGCCCAGAGATGCTTGTTGGCACTTACTAATGTCATTACTAGGAGTAGACTATGGAGTCTATCCCCGGCAACGGCGTCAGAAATGCTTGAAGCAAGACCGGTCACTATACCTAAAGGAGTGGAGCTAAAGCATCTATCTACTAATGCCAAGCGGGGTTGTCAATCCCGACACTAGTAGGAGCTAGCTAGAGTGAATGCAATCTACCAGGAGGAGATTCTGCAAGCGCACAGAACTATCGTAGTAGCACTTTGCCTGGGAGTACCAGGTGTCGATTTATTTGATCCCAAGGGAAGGCTAGGGTGGTGTATGAGTTGAGTCAAGGAGGGGATGAGAGTCGAAGAAAAGAGAAAAGGAAAGAGGAGAGAAGGGAAGAGAGGGAATGAAAGGCTAGAAAGAATATATGGATGGATAGGTAAGGATGAAATGGATGGCTAAGGTAAGGTGGATAACTAGATAGATAGATAGAATGGGATAACTAATGATAACTAACTACTAACTAATTATTATTCCTAGATAACTACCAAGCAAGATAACTACGAAGCAAGATAGTTACGAAGCAAGGCAGACAAAAGACAATAAAGCAACTAAGTTAAGTAAAGTTTTATTCCTATCTTATCAAGTACCGAGGCGTACTAGCCTTTACCTCTTACTTAGGTTGAACGCTAGCACAACGAGCCTTACTGTTAAACTGGGCCAACTACGTGGTGGAATTCAAGGCGCACAGGGCTATCACCACCTGCTTGCTACCACAGCTATCCGGGGGTCCAGCCGTATCTGAAGGTAAGTCTATAACTAAGCACCACGCTTAATTATATTCTAACTATCTCTACCCTAGCTTTGAATAGAGACACCCTTGCGGACGTCAGAGCAAATACTTGATTTAATAAGATAAACACTAAACTAACTAAGCAACCTATTGGCAAAGATCAAACACTAAGCTCACTAGAGATTAACTACTATGGCTAAGTGAATTGAACTGTAGGGTAGCTAGGCACTCAAGCAATCAATCAAGTATACCACTCAATACTGATAAGTAGAATAAAGTAATACTTGAAATGATAAACTAGAATATAGTAAAGTGCTTGAGATACAAGAGCAAAACCTGAACTGGAGATGAAGGAAGACTCTTCCCAGCTCCAAGACCGATCACTCGCACGCCTCTACTCTTGAGCTAAGCCTTGAGCAGCGCTACCGCGAGGGCAAAGATGCCTTGCTCTACTAGCTACCTACTTGCCTAAGCTCTCTGAGCTTCTAACCTAACTCTCACTTCTCTTACTTGGTGTTGCTTTGCTTGGAATGGTGTGGTACGAATGAAGAGGTGCCTCCAGGGGGGTATTTATAGCCCAAGTGAGTGAGGGGGGTACTTATAGGGGGCAGCCCACTGACCTAGGGTTAGGTCAGGTGGCGGGCGCCACTCCCTACTGGCGGCCGCCAGTCTCCTGGCCGCTGGATGCACCGCCTTTGATCCAACGGCCTCCAGGTGGTTGTCCGAGGCGGTTTGGAGGTCGGTTGCATGTCTGAGTAACCGCCCATCAGCCTTGATCCACGCCACTTCATCCTGAGCCGTCTGATGCCACTGACCTAGTGACCAAGGGCCAAGATTTGGCCCTGGGGAGGTCACACGGATCGGTGACGTGGCAGGGGGTGAAGCTTGGGCCAACCCAAGTGGCGGGCGCCACTTGGAGCTAGCGGGCGCCACCTAGAGGTGGCGGGCGCCACCACCCCTAGGCCCATTTGGGCCCTGCTGAGTGGGCTTGTCTCCTGGTGGGTCAAAATGTCCAAATTTGGTTCAAATCCTGCATTCAAATAAAATTCTATGGACATGTGGAATTCGGTTAGTTTGAAACCTATTTGACTACATTTCATGCCTTTTTGGTGGACTTTAGGGTAAAATGTTGATGGTAAAACAGGTGTTTAAGGACCGTCAACAATTACGGCAGAGCAACTATTCATCATTTTCATCATGAGCAAAATTAAGTTCATATCAACTTAGGCATTTATTCATTATATACTATATTTATTTGGTTTTATAATAGTTATTCATATTTTTATGGGTTTTTATATATATTGACCTGGATCTAGCTAAAACGAACTAATAGTAAATAAAAATATTCGTAGTACAATACTTATCGTGATAACTGAGGGTGCTCTCCCCCAAGCTGGATCTTGACGTGATCTTTTCCCCAGAAGATGAGTAGACCATCAGCAGTGGCTTAAGTCCCTCTCTTCTTTATTTCCTGCTGAACTTAAAAATAGACAACACAACTAGTGGAACTTGATTAAGCATTAGTGATAAATATTCTTTCCCTTTGTCTAGTTGTCTAAAGCTCTTAAGATTATTTATGTTCTTCCTTTCCACTAAGCAGAAATTCAGCAGTTCTTTATAGTGTCTCTTTTTAGATTTTTCTTTTTACAGATGATGCAGAAATAAATATGTAGATATATTTTTTTATGCCTCCACAGAGAATACATTTATGGGTTTTAACACACCACTAAACTGTTCTCATGGGGCTTAGAGTTTTTCATATTTTTATTTTCTTTTCTAATGCATATATAATTTGCTAAAAAGTAAATATGCAACTAGAAGTAAAATGATATGATTATGCAGTACTTAATTTATTGCTAAAGAAATATGGATAACTACCGAGTTACCTTTCGGTGAGGATTCGATGTTTTTAGTCTATCGAACAAGACTTCTTGCACGCTCTTTATTCTTCCTTGGGTGCGTCAGCAGATCCTCGTGGTGAAGACCTTAGTTGCACTTCAGTAGAACTCTCTTTCTTCTTCAAGTGGCTGGTGGACTTGTCTCCTTTGGTTCACTGCTCTTCATATTCTTTAATGGGTGTTGGCATGGTCATTTACTTTGAATCCTTGATAGCGTAGATGTTCATCACTTCTCTTGAGCTATAACTATTGATGATTGGCTCTTGAGTGGACGAAGACTTCGTCAGCATCATAGTGGAATTCTTGTCTTGTGTTGAAACTCAGATAGACAACAAAGCTCGTGGAATAGATTAAGGGTTAGTGAAAAACTACACCTTAATTATTTTAGAGTCTTGATTTATTTCTTTCAAGCACAAAACAACAGAGTTTTGGATTTCCATTTATGTATGTGACTCAATGATGGTGCAATAATTGTTTTATCACATATGTATCAAGAAAATAGGAGGTAAATGTCGAACCAACATTTTGAAGTGAAGCATTAATACTGTAAGCTAGCAACATCCTCTAGAATTCGTGAAACTTTGGGAGACCACTCTTTGTATAGTGTGTCCTACTTGCAAAACTAAGGCAAAGATCAAGTGCATAAGTTCTGCTGGTGAGAAAACACCAATAGAACCAAGACTTCATTTACTCTACTCTAACCTTAGGCACATTTAATATGATAAGATTGGTATTTTGTGCATTGTTTCATTCTTAAAACATGGGCGATGAAATCAGAAGAGTGAGCATGAATTGACAACGAGGATTGAGTTGTTCAAGACTAAGTGATTAAAAGAGTGATACTCAAAGAACAAAGCATGTTTAGTTTTATAGATTGAATTATTTAAAGCTGTAACTCAAACATTTTGATTCTTTTGATTTAAGTGCAGAGCAAGACCAAGGGAAAGCTTTTATAGAGAGTGATCACTTACCTTAAAATATTACCTTCATCATTGAAACGCAGTGGTGCCATGTGATGAGGGATAGATGATCTATGATGACCCCTTCCTATTGTTTGAAGCTTCTCCTTGCATCTTGAGCTTGTTCCTGAGCATCTTGTCTCCTGTGTTGCACTTTATCTTAACCTCTAAGCTATCCTTTTTCTCTCTCCTCATGAATTATGTTTGGACTTATTGCTCCACTTATTATTTTATTCCTGAAAGCATTAGTGGACAACACATACCCGAAGGGATATACAAGTAATAACAAGGGTAGTGTTGTCATAGAGCTAAAGTCACTTTCTATGCTATAGAGAAGTTAATCTTGGCATTTTAATTAGCATAGAATTTGTATCCCATATTTTATTTACCTTCATTGTTCACCATTACTTTTTCTCTAAAGGATTGATTTTATTTTGTATCTTAAGTTTGATTTTTAAGCTTAGAATTTGTAATATCATTCAAACTTAAAGAGACAAAGTAACAGTGAGTAGAGAGATTGCAAACCAGTGTGTCGGGATGTTGACAGCTTCTTGATTGGGAGGATGAGCATGGTTGTAGATTTTTTTTTGGAAGAGCTAGCCTTCCTCCCACACTTAGACAAAGGCAAGTGTGAATGTTGAAGCATCCCTCGCGTTGTATTTGCAACTCCCATGTTCTCGGACATTGTTCACCCTGCAGTTGTTAGTGACAAGAATACCCGAAGGGAACTAGTCCTAAGAACATAATTATTTTTTTAATTAATAATTTTTTTTAATTTTTGTAAATTAAGACAAGATTCTAAATTTTAAAAAAATAATAAGATAACTACCGATTGGCCTCTCGGCGAGGGCTCGTAGTTTTAGGTTCATTGAGCAAGACCTTTCTTTAATGGACACATACCCGAGGGAATATATAAAGTTGAAATACAGGTTGTCCACTATTAAATTTATAATCCTTATCTATGCTAATGGGTAGATGGATTTGGAATTGTTTTAGCATAGACATGATTCATCATAGTTCATAGACAACTTGGTGGTTGTATTGTTTCATGGTTCAAGGCAAAGTAGCTTATAGCAAAAGACAAAGTGAATATTCATTGATACTTACAGTTAAGTGATGAATGAGCCATGTCTTTTGTGTGAAGTTGTTAGAGTACGTCCTATGCCTTGCTTCATCCCAGTGTGAGTTCATCTCTTGACTTTCCCGTTTTGATATTGAGAGATTTCTACAGGGGTTAGTCCAACAAAATAACCGATATCTACTAGAGAATACTCTTGGTTCAAAAATCAAAGTAGACGCCATGTCTAATTTAATCTAGGAAAGCATTTTAACCTAAGCACCACGCTTAATTTAAAAAGCCTTTGAAAGTAAGATCAACACTCCTAGACTAAGCACCATGCTTAATTTAAAAGTTGTATGAACATACTCCAAACCTTAAGCATACTATAGTAAGTAACAGTGGCATGAAAGCACTACAGAGATTCACTTTAATGGAGATGAAAGAGTGTGATCAAGGTGAGTAGTATATATATATTTTTTTCTTTTTAGATGCACATAACTTGAGTGGATGCAAGTGATAAAAATTAAACATGTATGAGAGAACATAAACTAAATGGAGTGAATGTATGATGATATGCAAAAGATTAATAAGATAACTACTCATCAATTTAAAGTCCATGAGCAAGACTGACTCACCTCGATTAAACTTACCATGACTCACAATGGAATTGTGAGTTGTTCAACGTTTGGTGTCGTCACTCGTCACGTGCTTGAAAACTTGTAACGTTGACCTTCTTCGATCCTTGTGGGAGTTTGTTGGAAAGTCAAAGTGACAACAATTGTCTATACCTTATCTGGTTGATTCATAACAAAGTGGTTGAATGGATCTTGAGGCTTGAACAAAGCCTCTGGACCCGCAACGTAGTTTGTCGGAAGTTCAAAACCAGTCATACACCTCACCCTGCATAAGATCAAAACTATACAAAAGCCAGGGTGGGCCTATTTGGATAAAGGGTGAATAATATATCTCAATTATCACATGTGTAAGAGTTCTCCTAGATGTTGAAAATGTATTCTAGCTACCATCCTTAATTACTCATTCATGTCCCCGGCAACGGCGCCAAAAATACTTGTTGACACTCCTTAATGGAATCACTCTAAAATAGACTTCATAAACAATAACCTAGTGAAGGCACTAAGAAGTGTACAGGACACTACTAGCATCACTTAACGTCAAGTTGTCATTCCCAACATGAAACTAGCAATGTGATTATATCATGGCACTGACTTAAAGATAAATATTTACCCGCAAGCGCACATATAAATACACCCGTTGTAGCAGCATTTTACCCAGAGATGTTCCAAGTATCGTTATTTATATTTAGCACTAGGAATGAAGTGAGATAAATAAGGACAAGAGCTACTCTACACATGTGATAGGAGAATTGAGAACAAAGTAAGAACATACTCCTTTATCCTAAACAGGGATCAGTCACAATAATGAGGTACACTATAAATGATAAAAGATTAATCTATGATAGTCCTTAGAGCATTTCAACTTAGACAAGACATGCGGATTAGAATAGACATTATAAAGAAGTATTCCTAAGTTATTCTAATTATAAGTCATAATATACATTGATTAGTGCAATTATATTTGGCAATCATTGGCTAGGTTATCCCATATTCATATTCAAGAGGCAACTCCATAGTAAAGGTGTCAAACCGAGTAACCCCTAAACCATGAGTTAACTGAGCCATATTGAACACTACATTCGGGAGGTGGAATACAAAGGACTCAACAGGCCTGTCACACCCGCGATCTACCACTCTATCTGGAACATAGGACGCATTCGCAGATAAATAGTGTATAGGCACCACACCTACACAGCATTTATCACCCACCCATTGTACTTTAAGATGAGCGCTATACGAACATGAGTATAAACATGATGATAATCTATCTATGCCAAATATATAATCAAAGCATACTACAAGCAATATAATTAAGAATATAGTAATTAATGTCTTAGTCATATCAATTATATCTAAACTATTATGAACTAGACTATGAACTAGCACACAATGATGAACAGTATGATGAACTAGAACACATAGATGAACTAGAGTATGAACTAGAACACGAACTAGAACTAGATTAAGAACTAGAAGATGAACTAGACGATGAACTAGAACTAGAACATGAACAATGAAGAACAATAAAGAACAAGAAGAACAATTATGAACTAGAAACATAATTAGATCCATAATGTTGATACAAGAGAGAAGATCTTGGGTTTACCGAGCCTTCTCGCGACTAGATCCGGAATCCAAGCGAAGCTTGCCTCTTCTAATTCTAATTCTATCTAGCTATGCCTAAGTTGATGTGGCTCTAAGGAAATTAGGGTTTCTGATTGATCCTCCTCTTCTAATGACTTGAGATCTGATGATTATGGAGAGGGGGGTCTGGGGTCTGTTTGTATAGCCCTGAGGGATCAACCGCAGCCGTTAGATCAAACCGACTTAAGGTACGGCCGAGATGAGTCCTAGAGGTCGGTGGAGGAAGCTTGCAGAAGACGGAAGCCAGCGGGCCCGGGGGGAGACCGACCGGTCTCATGGTGGGACCGGTCGGTCCCACCTTTCATCCTCTTGTGGTGGTCGACCTCCTGGTGTCTTCTGGTGTCCTCTGGAGTCTTCTAGAAACTTCCTGACGTGGCGGTTGCGTTATCTCCCATCAGTTTCCTTCTAAGGGAAGCAATCAGCGCTTGTTTCCTGGTTTAGTCCCTGCAGAATCACAATTCACCAAAACTCGTGGAATATTGTCAATTAAAACCCTAAACCTTTGTTAGTGATTCTCTTTTCATATTTATTTATCCTTTAATTTTGATAGATAACCAGTGTCAACACAAATCTATGTGGATGACATTATCTTTGGATCAACCAATCAAGACTTTTGTGAAGAGTTTGGAGAGATGATGGCTAAACAGTTTGAGATGTCTATGATTGGAGAGCTTAGTTACTTTCTTGGACTACAAATCAAGCAAATGAAGAAAGGCACATTTGTTAGTCAAGGCAAGTACATTAAGGACATGCTCAAGAAGTTTGGGTTAAATGAAGCAAAGGCAATAACCACTCCAATGGGCACAAATGGGCATTTGGATAGTGACTCTAGTGGTGACATGGTGGATCAAAAGTTATATCGGTCAATGATTGGAAGTTTACTCTATGTGGCCGCATCAAGGCCGGATGTCATGTTTAGTGTGTGCATGTGTGC
Source organism: Coix lacryma-jobi var. lacryma-jobi (assembly GCA_009763385.1). NCBI lineage: Eukaryota > Viridiplantae > Streptophyta > Magnoliopsida > Poales > Poaceae > Coix > Coix lacryma-jobi. The sequence continues at coordinate 149,961,958 of CM019828.1, forward strand.
AAGGTTCCAAGCTTCACCAAGAGAAAGTCATTTGAAGGCAACCAAAAGAATATTGAGATATTTAAAGCACACTCCAAATGTTGGATTATGGTATCCCAAGGGCTCTCAATTTGAATTAATTGGATACTCGGATTCCGATTATGCGGGATGCAAGGTGGATAGAAAGAGCACATCGGGCACTTGTCAATTGCTTGGAAGATCACTTGTCTCATGGTCATCAAAGAAGCTTACTCTAGAGCAAACCTTGTTAAATATCTTGTGCTCATGAGCTAGATTAAGCCACAATTTCACTTAGTTTGTTCTCCTCATGCAAATCTCATGATACATGTTGTCTCCTTTCATTAAAAACTTGCCCCATCTTTTATGATAATTGTTGAGAAAGGGGGAGAAAATGATGACAAAGATATGGGGAGATATGGGGGAGAAAATGCTAGAGAAAATGCTACAAAGATAAAAGATAAAAGAAACATGCTAAGTAAACCTTCAAGTGGGATCAGAGCATACAAATAGGGGGAGCAAGCTCATAAACATATATGTTGCATTTGAGATGTGCATATTCATATGTTTGATTGCATTGCATAAGCCTTTTAATTTGATATCCATGCTTATGTGGTGAATGCTAGTGATAGGTTATGTTTGATGAATTGATTTACTAGCATGTATAGAATAGCAACTAGACATACTTGTATTTCAAGTGGTTCAAGAGCCTTATTATAATGTTGATCTCACGGGGTTCTTGAGTTTTGATGTATGTCTAGTGACAAATGGTGCTAAGGATGGTATAACATGTGCACTCTGATTGGTATCACGCTTCAAAGGTCCATTCTTATGCCTTAGCATCATCATCGGTAGTATTGCTCATCCACGTTTCATAATCATACATATGTACCAAATTTAGAACCATACTCTATAGCACATATGTAGGGGGAGCTAATACTATCAATGTGGTTACTCAAATTTAAATTACATATCTTTGTATAGGTTGTCATCAATTACCAAAAAGGGGGAGATTGAAAGCCCTAGTTTAGTTTTGGTTAATTGATGAAACCTATTTGGTCTAATCCTATTGCTAAGCATGTGTGTAGCTTATAAGAAAGGATTGTGACCAAGCCAAGTGGTAGAGCTAGCAAGGTGGCAACCACGGAGAATGGTGATGGCCACAAGCACTCAAGAAATCAAGTGTTCTGCCATTGGTGAGACGAAGAAGAGAAGAGATGGAGCCAAGAGGCCCGAAGGCAAAGGTATAACCTATAGGGCTCTTTGTTTTGGTGATCAAGACACTTAGCGAGTGTGATCACATTTAGGATACATAGCCGTACTATTAAGAGGAGATTATTCATGGCTTATGCGGTGTTCAAGTGCCACTAGGTGTTCTCTAACATATCGATGCTATAGACCTAGTGAGTGACTAACAAAACCCTTGAAAAATGCTTTGCAAAATGCTAACACACGTGCACAAGTGTTGAAACACTTTGGTGTTGGCGCATGGGAGCAAGGGTAGAAGTTAGAAAGCGAAAGGTGCTGAGTTATCAGCATCGGACGCTGGAGGCGGCAGCATCGGACGCTGGCAACGGACGCTGAGGAAACACTGTTGCAGAGTCCGATGCAGGTGACGTGGCGCAAGCTTGTTTTCCAGGAAGCATCGGACACTGGCCTGCGTCCGATGCCAATCCATCGGACGCGTCCGATGTGATTTGACCCTTTCTGGAACCTCTCTGCATGGTCATCGGATGTAGGGGTTGAGCATCCGATGTGAGGGTGCCGGAGCGTCCGATGTGGCGCAGAAAAGAGCGGAGATAAGCAGTGGCATCGGAGCATCCGATGCCTGGCATCGGCGCGTCCGATGTCACTTTAACCGTGGCGCGAAGAGTTGTGACCATTGGGATCTGACGGACTGAATTCATAGCAAGGGGACGCGTGGTGCTCATCGGAGCATCGGATGCTGGGGGAGCGTCCGATGGCCTCGACACCGGCGCGTCCGATGCTCGGGTTTTCAGCCCAACGGCTAGGCCAACTTGTGTGGCCTATTTAAGGGGCTTGGCCGGCTCACATGGTTCAGCTCTTGCACATTTTGATTCCTAAGCATTCTAGTGAGCTTTGACAAGCCTCCCAACTCATCTCCCAAGTTGATTTGATCAAACCAAGTGAGATTGAGTGATCTAGTGCGTGATTTGAAAGAGTTCAATCTAGTGGCACTAGTTCTTCGCATCGGCATTGAGTTTCCTTGTTACTCTTGGCACCTAGACGGCTAGGCATTGTGGTGTTGTTGGCAAGAGAAGGAGATTGTTCTTGGCCGCCACCGATCGTGATTGTGAGAGGTTTTGGAGCCTCACCTCGCCGGAGCGGCAAGAGGCATCCTTAGTAGATTGCTCGTGTCATTGAGCTACCTCACTAGCGGTAGATTCTTCTGGTGCTCTTTGTGAGCTTAGCTCTGTGCCGATTAGCCACCGGGTCACCTAGTGTTGGTCGACACAACGGGGAGTAGTGTGCTGGCAAACACGTGAACCTCGGGATAAATCTTGGTGTCTCATGTGCTTTTGTGATTGGTCTTCATATTCACATTCTTGGTTATTGGTATCTCAAGTGGATTTCATTGGTGATTGGCTCTCTACTAGACGATCCCGAAGGCTCGGTGAAACCACCTCTATCTAGCTCATTTACTTTGTTTATTCACTCTTGAGCTATTTCATTTGTCTAGATACTATCACTTGTTGTATTTCTTTTGTCATATATATATATATATATATATATATATATCTTGTGTAGCTAGTTGTGATTAGGTCATCTTTCACACACGTCTCATATACATTCTTGTATATCATACTTGTGCTAGAGCTAGATTATTTTATTCCATATTTGATATTAGCTCTAGTTGATTGTGTGACATAGTTTTATTAGGTAGAATTATTGGATAGGTGGCTTGCAACACACTATTAGGCTAGCGCAAAAAGCTTCGCCATTTGTTATACTAATAGTGTTTGCCTAAGTGATTTCATAGATTTTTAATTATGCTATTCACCTCCCCTCTAGCCAATTTGGACCTTTCACCAGACTGCTCTAGGTAAATTGCACGTAAAGAAAAGATTAGCATCATTTTCAATTTGACCACAAGAAGAGCAACGATTATCAATATTACTAGAGAAGTGGCTTGCTCTTTCAGCAGTTGAAAGAGCCCTTCTGATCAGACGCCAGGAGAAAGCTTTTATAATGGGAGGAAGTTCCTTACTTTTCCAAATGCGTTGTAGAATGGCGAAAGATTGGGCGTTGATGCTTCTAGAGCCTTGTTGTGGAATCTGAAATTGCTGCTGTGATTGTAGGAATCAGTAGACAGATTTTGTAGTACACTTACCATCCTTGGCCGGAAGCCATCTTAGGATATCTGGTTGGACTATCGACACGGTTGGGATTTCCTTGATTACCTGAATAGCATTTTGGTCAAAGATAGCTGATATAAAAGGTAAATTTAAGAGTAGCCGATACGACCTATAAACTGGGGCATGTTCTACTCCATTCCACTTGGTCATCATCGACACTTTAATTGGGCTTTCTCAAACTTCTGTGGAGATGCAAGAACAATCAAGATATCATTTGGAGTATTTCTTCTCCAGTATGTCACTCTACTGGTGTAAGGAAAATAGATCATTGACCTATTTGATTTAGATTTTGATGTTTGATGATCAATAAGATCAAATTGAACTAATGAGTATAAATGTTTGTTTTTTTAGTTCAATAGGTTGCAAATGTAGATTGAACAAAGGCAAACGTAGATCAACACCTCACAAGACAAACTGAAGACCTACATAATCAAACAAAGTTCAAGCCATCAAGATGAAACCAAGTGGGACACAAAGATCATAAAGAAACAAGTCATATATGACATGCATATAGACCATCGTTTGTACGCATCCGGTCATATATAAGCATCAGATATAACCTCAATTTATGACGATTGGACGCGATGATAACACTGTTCTATAGAGTCCTGATACAATACAGAGAGGTTCTATAGCTGTATTAGTGGCCCACTAGTACCGTTTTAGGTCTCACAAAAGTCTCCAATACTATCTAGCTGATAGTTTTTTTAGACTGTGTTTAGTTCGCAGAAATTTTTGGAAAAAGTACGGTAGCACTTTGATTGTTATTAGACAAACTTTATCTAAATATAAACTAACTAGACTCAAAAGATACGTCTTGATATGTATATACTAAAAGTATAATTAGTTATTTTTTATCTATATTTAATGCTCCATACATATATCTAAAGATTGATGTGACGGGAAATCTTGAAAAATTTTGGGAAATTTTGAAAAGCTAAACATGGCTTAGTTATTTTCTCTCCCACATCCGTGCTCCTGACGCTCAATAAGCCCCGAGCCGCATGCCTCGCCCATCTCTCTCTTCTTCCTCACGATCTGCAGCCCTATGAAGCCGCATGCCTATGGAAGCGGGTGCCAGGGCCGCGGCACAGCGGTGCTCGGCCTGGCTGGGGACGGCGGCGGCCATGGCCGCGGCGGGCCAAGGCGTAGTGGTACACGACCCTGGCTGGGGGTGGCCGCCGCCCTCAATAAGCCTGGGCAAAATACCCGCTACCTATTACCCGTACCCGAATTACCCGAACCCGGACCCGAATTACCCGAACTCGAGGTACCCGATCCTAACTTCGGATACTGATTTTGATTACCCGAAATTAGTTTGGGTAATTCGGGTAATATCCCCCGGTACCCGAACTACCCGAATTACCCGAAGTTGTATTTTTGTCTTTGTATTTATCATGTTTTGTTAGTTAAATCAATAAATTTATCATTTAATTAGTATACTATTCTCTCCATTTGAACAAGTGACTGTAATATGTTATTCTTTGTAAATTAGTGTTAGAATTCTATACAAGATGTTGCTGAAATTATGTATGAATTTCTACTAAAATTTTATATAATTTGCTCTTTTTATGAATTCGGGTAAATCGGGTAATACCCGAACCCGAACCCGAATTATCGGGTACCCGAAGTTGCGGGTAGTGTTTTTTCAGGACTAAATTCGGGTAACAATTTTCATTACCCGAACTTTGAATTACCCGAATTACCCGACCCGAAAAAAACGGGTAACCCGAACGCCCAGGCTTAGCCCTCAAGGCGCAGCGGTGCTCGAGCCTGGCCGGAGATGGTGGCGACTGCGGCGGGCCAAGGCGCAGCGGTGTGCTGGACTGGGGTGCCATCGCAGAGAGAGGACAGAGCCCATCTTATTGAGTTTTTACCTATGTGTCATTATAAAAGATCCAAATAACCTATGTATCACTGTATTTTTAAAAACTTCCTCGGTACCCTTGTTCGAAGTTTCTTTTACCTGTGCGCTACTTCTGTTAATTTTGCCTGTAACGGCAGCTAACGATCAGTAGAAAAGACGCTTCTGCCCTTAGTTGTAGAATGTATCAAAATTTTCATTCCTTCTCCACATGTCACTGTAACTTCATTTTTTCTCTCTACCACTATAAAAAAATCACTATAACAGCTTGTATACCGTGCAGGGACGCACACACTTGACCAATCGCGTAACAACGGTTACTCGCTAGTTGCTAGATTCCACGGTGCAAATAAATGTGACGACCTCGTGCATGGTACATGCTTTTAGTTCTAGCACAAGAAAAGTTAATGAACGAATGATATATTTAACTCTTAATTTAAATTTATTATATTTATTAAAAAATTCACATGCACATATATAAGCTGTTATAGTGATTATTTGTATAGTGGTACAGAGAAAAAAAGTGAAGTTACGGTGGCACCAGGAGAAACAAGAAAAATTTTAATGCATTCTACAACTAAGAGCAGAAGCGTCTTTTCCCCTGGCCGTTAGCTGTCGTTATAGGCAAAATTAACGGAAGTGGCACATAGGTAAAAAAAACTTCAAATAAGGGTACTGAAAAAGTTTATAAAATTGTAATGGTACGCAAATTATTTGGATATTTTATAATTGCAGGCAGTTAAAAAGCTCCATCTTGACTATCTCCAACAGCCACTACCCAAAATACAAGACCCATTTGATATTTAGGTAGCGCTACAGTTAATAGATTCAATACCTATTTTTATTTTTAGTCTTCTCCAACAACCAAACCCAAAAGAGAACTCTTTCTGCAAATGGGTCTCGAGAAGAGAGGATACTCAAATTTAGGTTTTGTCTCTCCTGATACCCAAAATGGGTCTTCCATATAGGTACTCTGTTGGAGGCTATAGGTATTGTATTGGAGACTCATTTTGGGTTTGAGTGTCCAAATGGGTCTCCTGTTGGAGACAGCCTATTTCGGCCACAATTCCCCCTTCTATTTGGGTAAGTCCGGGCGTGCCGTTAGAGCATCTCCAACAGTCTCCCAATATATCTCCCCCAATATAGTGGTATTGGTGGCCACCAATACTAGTATTGGGTTTTGTCAAACATGTTACCCCAACAGTTCCCCAATAATCTCCCCCAATATATGGGACCCATTTGTCATATTAGAGGTGAAAAGGAGGTGAGAGATGATAGTTTGGGATGAGACCTAGCTATTGGGGGAGATGCAACTCCCCTTCATTTGAGGGGAGATGGGCAAAATATTGGTGGCCACCAAAAATTGGGAGAGGTATTGAGGACTGCTGGAGAAGGAAAAGTAGTCCATCCCCCAATATGGTAGATTTATGGGGACGAGGGGTGGTATTGGGACATTGCTCGAGATGCTCTTAGTTCCTCCTTTTATCGAACCCTAGCAGACATACCGTCGCCGCCTCGATTCGCCGCCTGGAGCTCAAAATCGCCGTCAAGATCTCCTCCTGAAGCTCCGCACTCGAAATCACCATCGAGATCCCCTCCTGAAGGTCCGCGCGGCCTTGCCTCTGCGGTACGTGGTTTTCCTTCTCTGTTCCACTTCCACTTCCTCGGCTGTGTATGTTGTTTTCTTTCTCTGTTCCATCATCACGTCGTGCAGTTCCTTTCGCTTTCTCTCTGTCTCCATACATCCGCCTCTCATGTTTGGATACATCCGCCTCTCATGTTTGGATTAGATCTAGTACGTTTATACCAGATCCACTAATGCAGCTTAATCATGTGTGAACAGGAAATGGCTCTAGGACACCATATCTGCTCGCTGTCTCGCTGTGCTGTATCCCGATGTAGGGCCACCGCCACCGCTACATTCCCACTCCTCAGGCCTGCCGGTCTTGGCAGCTCCGGTGAGTGTTTAGTGCTGTCACTTTTCTGTATGAAACTCTAAATCTACTAATTTGGTTATTAAAAACAGTTATCATGTGAATTGTTGTGCTAGCTTTAGACTTGGGAACCTTTTCTGTATGAAACTCTAAATCTACTAATTTGTTTATCACGAACAGTTACCATATGAATTGTTGTGCTAGCTTTAGATTGGGAACTATGTTTGTTCTTTTTGGTTAGGATGTTCACTCGAATACTTGTTTCTTATACGATTTATTTATGCACTAATATAATTTAGCTTATGGTTAATTCCACAATGATTGTTGATTGGGTTAGCACATTCAATTTCACCGGTCTAAATTATATGAAGTTTTGGTTTTCTAGATACATAGATTTTGTTATGCATTGACACTATCTGTACATACATAGTAAAAACAATGCATCTAAATGAGTCAAAATTGTCTTATTATTTAGAACAAGGATTACATTGTAGCACCAGTCTGAATCGGTAATTTTACTTATCTTTCTTAAATGTTTCATTCTAAATAGCTGCAGCCATTCAGAATGGCACTCACATCCCTACGGAGGGCCTCAGGCTCACCCCTGGAGTTCTCTTTAATGCTGGTGCGCCGATGGGCCTTGGCGGGCAGAGCCCTGTTACTCTCCCTAGTGTTTCTACATCTGGGTTCCTGGGTGGTGAGTCCTTAGTTAGGATACTTTTCTGTATGAAATGCTATATGTATTACGTTATTACCACAAATTCTTGTTTCTTATATTATCTTTCATTCTTTCTATGTCCTAATATAGTTTAGCTTGTGGCTGTTAATTCGACAATACTTGCTGATTGGGCATAGCATTTAACATTTAATTTTATTGTGTTTCATACATACTCCATCCCAAATTATATGGCGTTTCTTTAGTGTCCTTGCCTCTAGGTTCTAGCTGAGTCATGGTGGTATATTAGATTTGAAACTGTTATCTTGTGGTTAGATTTGGAACTATTATCTTGTGTTTATGATACATTAAATTTGAACTATGTATATTTGGATTCTTGTTCATTATATGTTCATTTTTCTGTGACACATCTATTTGTGTTCTATCCCATGTTTTGTTTGAATACTGTACTTTTGTTTGTGCTCAGGAAGGTCATTTTCTAGTGTCAAGAGGCCTGATGTCATTGCAATGACTGGTCCTAATGGGCTGCTCGCGTCTGCTGATTGGATGAACAGGCCTGATGTCTTTGGAGTCATTGGTCCTGATGGGCTGCCCATGTCTGTTGACTGGACGAAATGGCCTGCAGTAAATGAAGTTGGATGTCAGGGTAAATTTGCTGTGTCTTGGGCGTTTGCGTCCACAACTGCTGTGGAAGCGATTAATGCTATCCGAACTAATCAGCTGGTAAAGTTGTCCGAACAACAATTGATCGATTGTGTGAAGCTTAGATGCATAGGAGGTTTTGGAGATCCTTTTCATGCTTTTCAGTACATAGTGGATAACCATGGCATTATGCACGCAGATGTTTACCCATATGTTGGGGTACAGCAGACCCCTAAGCACATTGTGGTACGCCAACATCGAATGTTCTAGTATTTAATTGGTCATTATTATTTTGTCATTATCGATTTAGATTATCGTTTTTTGTGTGTTACAGGCCCCAAGAGTTACTATTGACAATCATGTTGTTGTAAGGGACATCGATGAGTACTCTCTCAAGACACTGGTTGCCCAACAGCCTGTGACTGTATTAATCGGAGCAGATCGTCAACTTCGACGATATGCAGATGTAAGTCACCATATTACATGACATTTGCTTCACAGAAGAGCAATTTGATTTACTGATTCAGGGCTTTTACTTCACTTATTAAGGAATGTTTGGTTTATGATCAACCTACTAGCAAAGCCGAATGGGTTAATTTTTTTTTGGTTTGGCTACACTGGACACACTGGTCTTATACACCCATTAAGTTTGGATGTGAACCTCATTTCTTTGTTGCAGGGAATCATTGATGGGCCTAATTATACTCTTACTGAAATGAGCATGAAGCGTGATGAAAAAATGTCAATTGCTCACTACACTGTTGTGGTTGGATATGGTGACATAATGGGTCACCTTTATTGGCTCATTAAGAACTCTTGGAGCGACTTTTGGGGCCAAAGAGGTTATGCTTTCATTGCTAGGGAGACCGGAAAACCTGGGGGTGCCTTCGGTATTACTAGGTGGGTCTGCTATCCTATCAAAGGGTGTCTGCAGTAGTGAGTTGAAATTGTTAGTTGGGGTGGCAACAACAACAACAACAACAACAACCAAGCCTCTTAGTCCCAAACAAGTTGGGGTAGGCTAGAGTTGAAACCCAACAAGAGACCCTAGTCACGGTTCAGGCACGTCAATGGCTGCTCTCCATGCATTTCTATCCAAACATAGATCTCTAGGTATATCCCAACTTTTTAGATCTCTCTTTATTGCCTCCCCCCACGTCAATTTCGGTCTACCTCTACCTCTCCTCACATGAAAATCTTGGGCTAAAACTCCACAATGCACTGGTGCCTCCGGAGGTCTCCTTTGGACATGACCAAACCACCTCAACCGATGTTGGACCAACTTTTCTTCAATTGGTGCCACCCCTAGCCGGTCACGAATATCGTCATTTCGGACTCGGTCCATCCTTGTGTGGCCACAAATCCAGCGCAACATACGCATTTCTGCAACACTCATTTGTTGGACATGTCTTCTTTTAGTAGGCCAACATTCTGCTCCATACAACATAGCCGGTCTAATCGCCGTCCTATAAAACTTGCCTTTGAGCTTTTGTGGTACCCTCTTGTCACAGAGAATACCAGATGCTTGGCGCCACTTCATCCACCCCGCTTTGATCCTATGGCTAACATCTGCATCAATATCTCCATCCTTCTGTAACATCGATCCAAGATACCGGAAGACGTCTTTCTTAGGCACCACTTGGTCTTCCAAGCTCACCTCTCCCTCTTCCTGTGCAGCATTGCCGAAATCACATCTCATGTACTCAGTCTTAGTCCTGCTTATTCTAAACCCTTTGGACTCAAGGGTCTGCCGCCACAACTCTAGTTTCCTATTTACTCCTGTCTGACTCTCATCAACTAACACTACATCGTCTGCAAAAAGCATACACCAAGGGATATCTCCTTGTATGTCCCTCGTAACCTCATCCATAACCAAGGCAAAGAGATATGGGCTCAAGGCTGACCCTTGATGAAGACCTATTTTAATCGGAAAGAGTTGGGGTGGCACACCAATAAAATAAAAAGATAAAGTTGATCCGGCATGCCATGGAAGCATCCATGCTCTCTCCGCTAGGATAGATGGATCTTCCATGCTCTCTCCGCTAGGATAGATGGATCTACATAGCTACTGGTGACTTGTATAGGCCGCTGGGGATGCCCTAGGGCGAGAGGTGAGCAGGGGATCTTTGGAGTGACGAGATTTGAGTGACCAAATAATGTACCCTAACCAGCCCGGTCGGATGCAGGATGCAATGACGTTATTTTTCAAGGATATTCATTTTTTATTGTTTCTGGATATGGATATTTGCAGCCAAAAATGGCTTCTGAATTTGTGATGTAGCCGTATTCGGAAGATTTTAGCTCTCCCCGTCGCTTGAGTTCGGCTCTTCCAATAGTTTTGCCCACAATTTTGTATTGGAAACCCACCATTTAAGGGTTGTCTACTTCACCTTAAACCTACCTCGTGAACTTTATAAAACCGGTCAAATTAGCCCTTTAGGCGGTTACCCCCTGAATTTTACAAAACCGGTCAAATTAGCCCTTCAGACGGTTTTGGATAGTGGTTTTGCTCCAATAACAACGGTTTGGTTTTTTTCTTATTTATTTATTTATTTATTTTGGATGAATCTTTGAAAAATCGTAATTAATCATAGAAATCATAGAAAAATCATAAAATAGAAAAATCTAATTTTGTTGGACTCTACATGAGTAGATCTACACAATGAATATATAATATGGTATGCTTTAGTACAAAGTTTTTGTTGTAGATTTAAATCTATTTTTTTCTAAAATTAATTGGAATAATCCATAACTGTAGTTTCTATTGTCCATTTATGGTGACCTAGTTATTGTACGGTTGAACTACAATAAAAAAATTATACTCATTGAATCATATATAAATTAGTTATAGCTTTATTTAGATTTAACAATTATAAATCTTAAATAAATCTATAACTAAGTTATACATGATCCATTGATTATAAAATTTTTACTGTAGTTCAAGTATACAATTAATTGTAGAAAAAGAATAGATCTAAATCTACAATAAAAACTTTATACTAAAGCATATAATATTATATGTTTACTGTGTAGATCTACTCATGTGTCATGTGGAGTCCAACGAAATTTAATTTTTCATTTTATGATTTTTCTGTGATGTACTATGATTTTTTAAAGATTTAGCTAAAATAAATAAAAAAGGAAAAACCATAACCGTTGTTACTATAGCAAAACTATCGTCTAAAACCGCCTAAGGGGTATAGCAAAACTACCGTCTAAAACCGCCTTAGGGGTAATTTGATCGGTTTTATAAAGTTCAGGGATAAAACAGACGGTTTTAGAGGTTGAAGATTAAGTAGACAACCCTTAATAAGTGGGTGGATGTGGGTGTGTGTGTGGGGGAGGGGGGGTTGAAAAGTAGATTTTTTCCATTCTGTATTGGACTAGGTAGTGTGTCTGTCCGTGTGTAGGTAACAGCTAAACTTTTATACTAAAAATATATGGATCACATGATAAGACACAGTGAAATTAAATATCAATATTAAAGGGACACTTAATTCGAAAGGCCAAGTTTGTGAAATTAACCATCTTTACAAAGCAAGCATATAAGTGGAAGTTGCGCGCTATCGCGCGCGTTCCTAATTACGTGTAAAAATATGTTTAATTTTTACAGTCAAACATGAGCACATTGTAGAGTGATTACATAATCTTAGTAATGTTTCTAGGTCAATACTGAGTAGCACAGAGTAACTTTGCAAATTAGGAAGGATGGTTAGCAGTAAAGTTGCTTTGAACAATATTGTTTACATCGGAAAAGCCACAGGTAATAAATTTACATGAACTACATATGGCTCAGGTAACTGTAAGATGCATTTCTTTTGCGATGACTGATTAACCGATGGATGATTTGCATTTGCAAATGAGGTTGTACATGCCCTTGCTTCTTTTCCTGGTTTTAAAGTAAAGGAATAAGAGGAAAACAAATCAAAGGCAGCTCACAAATTTGATTATACCATAAAAGAAAAGGCTATCAGAGAAGGAGAAGAAATGCAAACAAGGCAATGATCTGTTTCTTTTTCTACAATTAGGTTGCAGTGCCCCTAAAAAACCACAACAATGTAAGAAGGTATGAAAGACTGTATACTGTTGGATAATAGTATGAAAGAAGGTATGTATGGATAAAGGAAAATAAAAAAAACAAACAACAATGATTATGAATGTTTTTCAAAATCTTTTCAATACAACAAAGCAAAGTGGGATTATGAAAATTTCACATTCACACAAATCCTAGAAGTATATCAGGTACAACACTCTGTACACCGTATATGCAAAACAAAACTCAAATATTTGTTTCTGTGAAACCGTAAATCTTGGGCCAATTTTTTCTCATGTATAGTTTTTTGTGAAAACCAACATTGGCCGAATGTAGATCTGTCCCATAACCTTCATGGGTACCAACATCCTTTTATACGTGATGGGCTCCGTCACCATCATAAAATTGAAGTGTCATGTAATCTATGTTTTCTTTAATCAATAAATGGCGAAACCTATAAGACTATAGGGTTCCAAGATAAACTGTAGGAAGGTTTATGTCAATTTATCTTTATCTTCATAAGTGGAAAGAAGGTATGTTCTTTTCATTAGTTTTCTTATTCGTTGTTATGAACCAGAAACTTTTTACCACCACTAATAAATAAGCATTAGATTCCCGCTACCTTGCCGTTTGGGAGAAACACACATAGATCACCAAACCACTAAGCGCAAAGGTTTAAACACACTACACTGATAAGTCATAGTTGGAAGAAGTATAATAAGAATTACTCACTAACATCAACATTTTGGCAGCTCCAAAAATCCGAAATCATATATCATCCTTCAGTGAGTCATAGGTTGGAGGTACCAAATTTGACACCTATTTCGATCATCATCTGCAACACTGATGCATGGAAGAAAGATGTATGTCATTAATATTTATTAGTCTACTTGAATTTTGTTATTCCCTAATTATTTGTTGACACTATTGATCTGTACCGTTGTAATATAAAAATAATGGGAAATGCCAAGGCTAAGGCTACATGGTTCCTTCTTCTGAGAATAAGACATCATCTTTGCCTAAATTTCAAACACAACAAGGATGCACTGTACTGAGTATAGTTTTGAGTAAAAATTAGAGAGGGGGGGAGGGAGGGGGAGGGGTGAAGAAAGGAGCAACTGTTTTCACTGTACCGCTACTATAAATTATAACTATTTGTAACAACAATGTTATACACTGTAACGACAAATTAACATGAGCAGGAGCACAAACAATACGTACACACACAAGATGCGATAGGAATAAGATTCTGGAACATTTTTTTCCATAAGATAAAACGTAGCGAACATTTAGAAGTTGCCAGCTTGCATAAACCTCATAAGACATAGTAGGTGATAAGATCATAATTTAAAGGTACTCATGTTAGTTGTGATAATTTCTAGATTTTGTAGGTAAAATGTAAACTAAGCATCTATGCAAGAAGTAGGCAAGATTTTTTATATCCTGACAAATAACACCTTTTATCTATATTTTTTAATCAAGTTGGAAACATAGAAACTCAACTGCCATTTAGAATTGAAGCAGTTAGCATTCACAATGATAACCAATAGTAGGTGTCAAAATCATCAAAATAGATAGATACAAGTATACAGTTGTTCTGCCAGCTCTTAGAATCTACAACGATTTGCACATGATATTTAGAAACATCTAAATGAACAGGGAGAATGGAGTACTTCCTTTATCTGACACAGTCTAGTTACCTATCATATGCAAGGTTTTAACTGTGTCAAATCTATTCTATAGTTTCAACTATATTCTAATATTCATATAACTTCTGGACCCATGATATACCATCAGCGACATGACAAGCCATCCAACTATAGAATCATCAGAAGTTAGGTGTTCCAATGTACCTCAGTTTTCAACGTTAGTTGAATTGTTGTCTGTCTGTGATTCTTCAAGCCTTTTAGGATTACTATTGCTCTGATGTTTGTGTACAGACCTTGGCAGGCTTTGAATCAAATGAACTATCTTCAATCAAAAATGGGACACTGGAAATAAGTGTAAGGAAATATAGAAATGACAAACTAAAATCCCTCGAAATAATCAAGTCCCTGTGAAAATAAAGACAAATGGGGAAGACGATACGATTATACCTCTCGTCAAGCAAGAACAGGAATCCAAGAAAAGATCTTCCCTTCGTGCATCCACCATGTTCTGTATAGTTTCTAGCCTTTCAAAAAACATATTGGCCAGAGCAGGGGCGCAACAATACACCAGCATTAGCCTTCATATATCTGTGATGCAATAGATGGAAGCAAATTGGATAAAATGAAATGGAGACCACGGGAGGAGTTAGATGTGTAAATATTAATAAGCAGGCAAACTTTTGCCTTCGTAGATAAACAGCTTGGTCTCGATTCACACAATATGAACCCTTTCCAAAATCATGGAATACATGAAAAGAGTGTATGCTTATCTTCATAGGCTATCTGCCAAGTCCAACAAATTGATAACCAAATCTCTAGTTAAAAATGTCCATGATCCTATTTTTGTAAGAATGTGGAGATTGCTTAAGGTAGGTCCAATTTTCGAAAATGATGTGCAAGATGCAGTGTGGCAACAATGAGAAGGCACAACAATTAGTTACCGGATTCAATTTAGGTAGCCTTATGAAACTCTGAAATCTAACTGAGAATCTAAACAAGACTATCGTTCGGAATTTGAGCAGTCTGTACTGATGTTTTAAGTAAAGCACGGGGTATGTGAAAGGGAAAAAAGTAAGGTTATCAGTTCAAAAACACAAGAGTAAGACCATTAATTATTTAAAGCATTTTCATCATCCTGTCAAGAATTCTTCATCGTGCATAGTGCATTATAAGTTTAAGTAAACAATGATCTCAAATAAGAGCTCACTCGTTTAGCAAAGCACCTATTATCATGGTGGACTTCATGAAATTACGTCCTATAGATGTGCTTCTGCCTGCAATGGCCAACAACCTACAGTAAATGTCATAGGCAATCAGGTAGACCTATGGGCCAGAAAGGAACTAAGAAAGACTCATCAGGGTTAGGAACGGAGACAACATGAACCAGCTTTTATTAGGAGTGAAGCAAATCTCTGTATATATACAAAAAGGAAAGTTGTATTAATTGTAAGTAATCCAAAATTTACCACAAGAGGTCCTTATCTATCTCAGCCCCCGGGCCTTGAGATTGGCAACCGTCCCCAGCTTGCCCAATCTGAATTGGTCGGTTCCGCATTTGTTCAGCCTATCAAGCTGCCACCCATAATGACCGCAACGTTCTGCACAACCCTGTAACCAGGGAGACAAACTGAATCACATATTGTGGCCAATACCTAAATAAATGGTAGGCAAAACATTGAGAAATACTTTAGAGTGTAAATACACTTCAAAGGAGGACTATCATATATGACTAAGGGAAATAGACTGAGTCAGGTTAGGATCTCCTATATGTATAGATCTTGAACTTTTGTTTGTGCTGTGGACAGGATGGCAATGAAGCATTGGTACATGCACCTTGATGCACTAACTGAAAAAAATATAAAGTGAATTATGCCAACTTAGGAAGGCATTTAAAAAATTTGGATGTTAACTGACGATAGATATACCAAGATGGCAGGAATATTGACGCAATAGAAATTGAAATTTAGAAGAATAAGAGGGAAATTATACTCTAAACTTTTTAACTCTAGAACTAATGCAATTGGATGGTAGCAATTAGTGCACGAAAAGGAAAAATGGTACAGACATAGATATGTCATATACCTGATCTTATGGCCATGTAACTGCTCTATTATGTCACTCAAATCTTGTGGATATTAGAATAGTGCGTTGAAGATCCTTAGAGGAGACGCAGACCTAGCAAAGAGAATGGAAGGCAGCTAAGGTTTCCTGTAGCAAGGGAGAGAAGCCGCCATCACCTGGGGCTGCTCGCGCCGGACTCGTCGCCTGTCGGCCATGCCTGCACTGCTGCATGGGGCCTGCTTGCGCCGGGGCCTCGACAGCCTCCGTGGGTCGACCCGCCCGTGCCGGTAACCTCCGCGCGCCGGTCGCGATGCACCAGGGGACGGGATGTTCTTCGCCCGCACCTTCGGACAGCAGCGAGGCTCGCCGTAGCCATTACGGCGCCGCCTAGGGTCCATCCGGAGAGAGACAGAGAGTAGGGGAGAGCACGAGATCGAGAGAGGAAGGAGAGAGTGGAGGAGTGGGGAAGGGGAGTCGCGGGCGGCGGCGGAGGCGGGGGTGCGAGCGGCGGCGGAGGCGGAGGCGTGTTCACGAGCGGCGGCGAGCGTCGAGGACGGGGTGGAGATAAGGCCGTTCTTTTTTTTTTTTTTTTTTTTGTCTACTAAACAAGCTGGAAGGAGAATCAGAAGTCTGCGTATATATTTGTAGGAGCCGGTGCGGCTTAGAGAAGCTGGTTAAGCGAATGAGAATCACGAGAAGCGGCTTCTGCGAAATTAGCTCTGAACAATCCGGGCAGTCCAACGGAAGATCCAATGGCTGAAATAAATTTAGGTGACGTGGATGCATTTTCTATGGAGGAGCCGGTTGCATTTTGTTGTATAGAAAAATAATTAAAATATAACTAATCTCTATGATATGATATGATATGATATGATATATAAGATGAAATCAGGGCCGAGCTCGAGCATTCTATTGGGCCATGTAGCCATCGATCGGGCATCTCAGCGTGGGCATCGAAGCTAGCTTTTCACGAACCTTCGTCCCCGTCACCGGTGTCCTTGGTCGACGATGCTCGAGGCCCACGGTGCCGAAGGTCAGCGGACAGGGCCAGATCCTAGGGATGCAAGTTTAAAATATTTTAGGTCACTAGCTGAAATGCACATACGACACGCACATGTCCGAAGAATCATATATATAATACTCCCTCCATCCTTAAATAATATTTTTTGTTTTTCTATTATTTGACTGTATTTATAGAAAATATGTTACTAATATTTATATCTACAAATAAATTTATTATGAAGATAGATTCAACGATCTATCTAATGAGTAATAATATTAATTATGTATTATGAATACTAATATTATTTTATATAAAATTAGTCAAAGTTATTTCTCGAGAAGCGAGAATGATAAGTAGTTAAAGCTATTTTTATTTCTCTATAGGAATAGAGAGAATAGAAGAATAACAATATTACTATATTAGACTTAGACCATGTAACGAACACACTCCCTCCGGTTCAATTTATAAAGCACATTTCAATATGACAGAGGCTCTTAAGTTAAACTTTAACTATACATTTTTTTATATGATACTACCTCCGGTCCCTTTTATAAGGTGTAAACCAATAGTCAAGATTCAAACTTTAAAAACTTTGACCAATGATTTGGTTAATAATATTTAACTATTATAATATAAATTTGATATAGTTAGATCTATAAACAAATGTACTATCCAACAATCATAAGTTTATAAACATAAATAACATAATATAAAGTAAATGAATGGTCAAAGTGTAATTTAGGAGACCGTGTCATTCTCTGTCGCGCCTTATAAAAGGGACCGGAGGTAGTATTGTTTATAAATGTATATTTGTGATTGTTGACAGTGCATTTGAATATTTGATTATAAATTTAATAGCATCAAGTTTTTACAATAATAACTATTGGAAGTTGTGAGTCAAATTATTGATCAAAGATATAAAGTTTGACTCGATCTTGACCTACATGAAATTAGTGTCTTATAGACTGGATCAGAGGTAGTACATACTAATAAAAATCATCTAGCCACAAATTTATTAATGGTCTAATAATCTATTAAATCATGGTATGATAAATGGTCTAAATTATCATTGCTTTGAATAATTGCCTTGTCAATGTATGTAATGCACATATCAGCAACATATAATTTACCGTCAGTATTTGTTTCTTGAGCCAAATCACGATCTTCTCTTGCAGCGACCATGCATGTCAGGCTTGAATAATGGATATTGCATACATATCGTTCTACATTGCTTATGGAAAATGAGGACAACCACAATGGTCTAAGTGAATTAGTGATGTAGAATGACAGAAAAAATATCAATCAATATGCTTAGCCTAAGAATAATAGAAAACCAGGAATTTTCAAGGACGAACCCTCCTTTGCGATGATCGAGATGCTCTAGGTGCATAGGCGTAGCCTATCAATAAGTTTCGTGATCACGACAATATGCTAGGACAACGGCAAATCTAAGATCTAATAATCCAGAGAATATCTGCGCCAAAATATTCATAAGTAATTCGATAAATTACATTTATTAATTCATAAATCATTATTAAATCTACACCGTAATTTTGTATATATATTGTATAACTTAACAAATTAAATACTATATATATTTAATAATTTCAAATATGTGCAAAATATGTTATAGAATCAAAGTTCACCGATGATGATATGATTACACAAAGTGGTTCCACGGACTAAAATTTACTTCTTATCACATTTGATGTTTGAATACTAATTAGGAGTATTAAATATGAGCTAATTAGAAAACTAATTGCAGAAACCATAGCTAATTTATGAGACGAATCTATTAAACCTAATTAATCCATCATTAACACATGTCTATTGTAGTAATACATTGTCAAATTATAGACTAATTAGGCTAACAGATTTGTCTTGTAAGTTAGTCTCAATGTATGTCGTTAGTTTTATAATTAATCTATGTTTAACACTATAAATTAGTGTCACTACTACAGATTGATTAACTGAGACGGACATTTCAACCGCCTCGGATTAAAGGCCTCCTTCTTTTTTATTGACTCTTATATTGAGCTTTGTCAAAATCATTGACGTTATCAACACCTAGTTTTTTTAAAAATAATTAAAGTAGAGAGTAGAAACCTAAAAATATTTAAAGTGTAGAGTAGAAACCAAAGCAAAATACCTTTATTATCAACTTGTGAAGCTGTGACATGTTTTCTCTTACAAGAGTTGCCTTTACTATCCATTCGGGTACCAATTTTATCTATTTTCATATTTAAACATGGGACAACTGATGCATTAGCCTCGGCCTTTAGACGAGCTCGACGACTACGTTGATACTCACAATTTTTTGTTTGGACTTCCTCCTCTCGGTTAGTCAATGTAGCCTGACGATTACATTGATACTCACCATTTTTGGCCCGAGCTTCCTCATTCTCATCGTTAGATAATGCAGCCCGACAACTACGTTGATAATCACATTTTTTAGCGTGAGCTTCAACCTTCTCATGGTTAGGCAACGTAACATACCTCTCTCCACGTTGTTGATTTCTGCGTTCTGAACTTAGCTTGCCAATATTTATTTTTGGTGAGTCCATAATCTTTTTTTTGGAGTTGTTGACAATCTCGATGTGCAGGTGACATGCAGTAAGAATAAACTAGCCAGAAGATGAAGTTGCCCTGGTCGTTGGCCACAACCTCACTGCGCGCGCGCTAAGACAACCTCCGTTGAGTCTGACGTCACCAAGGAGATAATCCTTTTTTTGACACAAGCTATCATGATCAAAACAATTAGGGAGTAATCTATATTATAATCTATTAGTTATGAACATCAGATGACATGACAAAGAACTCCCACCTTAACGAAGTGCAGGAGCTCAGCTTAGTGAACCTGCCTCAAAGGACAGCAAGCACCACGAGGGAGCTTGGCTGTGCAGCCATCACGTGAAGTTGAGAGGAAGCACCACGAGTGAGCTTGGTTGTGCGGTGTTGTGCTGGGGCCAACGGAGAAGCCACGGAGCTAGGGTTGGAGGAGGAAAACGTTAATTGCGATGGTGCAGTTGGTCCGTCACGTTGGCTCGCTTGGAGAGGAGGAAGCGTGGTTGTGGCGTAAGTGGATCGGTTGTGCGTTGGGTTGAGTCCATATCCTGACAATTGGCAAATCAAATGGCAATAGCCCAACCACAACTAAGTCCGTCACGTGTACGGGAGGTTCAGACATCGATGTATACGAGAGATTGTATGTGGGTGATGGGTATTAAATCTTAAAGTGAGAAAAAATAACATAAGGAGTCATGAAAAGCACTAAATTATAGGAAACACGTGCGTCAGTATGTTCCGTCCATACTGGTCCCACCTGTCAAATTAATATCTAGCGTTAGATGTAAAATCGAAACACATCCAAGGGAGGACCCTTAGGTGGGTATGTATTTTTTTGGGTTAGAGCTATTTTATAATTCTTTCGCTCTTTTATAGCAGAAGAAAAACATTTAGACTGGACTGAAACTCAGTGAAGACAGAAGACGGGAGCCCCTTGGTAAAGATGTCAGCATACTGCGAAGAGGTGGGAACATGCAACACCCGAACTGCGCCAGTCGCTACGCGTTCATAGACAAAATAAAGATCGATATTTTTGGTACGCTCATGTTACACCAGATTCATCGAGAGATACACCATACTGATAGCGAGATAAATCTATATATATTGATCAATGAGTAGACCATGTACATATATTGGCGAGCGTCCGTATCATAACTAGCTTATAGAAGTAAAGTCTGGCAAGAGAAAGAGCTCAACCCGATCAATCATCACGTACGTATATGGAAGCTAGCATCACGTACATATACGAAAATAATAAACAATCATTACATACGTACTACATGGAAACAATAGCATGCCCGAATAACATTAGACTAACAATTTTAATTTACCGTAAAAAAGAGATGGGATCACCTTAATATGGGAGGTACGATGGTGGGTATGTGTATGAAATACGGTGAGAAAAAAATTAGACGACGTTGGTGGAGACGAGGGGAAACAACCTAAACATGTCTGTCAGTATGTTCCGTCCACGCTGGGTCCATCTATCAAATTGATATCTAGCGTCAGATGTAAAATCAAAATATATCCAACAGAGGATACCTTTGGTGGGTAGGAATTTTTTGGGTGAGAGCTATTTTACAATTCTTTCACTCTTTTATAGTGTATATATATTAGGTCGACCCAAAAAATTGATCAAATGAACTAGAATGATGTTTTTGTAGTTTGAGGAAAGTAAAAAATGAACTAAAATGACATTTAACCGTAATTAATTAGGTGACCCAAAAAACCGATTGGTACCAACTTGCATCCCTACCAGATCGTCAGGACACAGGAGACCTGTAGTCGCGCACCCACCACCCACTCGCCCTCAGCGGTCAGCGTCACACCTCCTAATTCCTAACTAGTGATAGGGCGTGCCCCTGCGCATGGGTTGGTATCATAAATATTGTCACGTTTAACACTCAATACAAATATGATTGCTGATTTGAGAAAATGATCGGCGGCCAAGAAAAAAAGTATGCATGTTTGGCTGTATAGACATAGTGGCTTGCCTAGGACAAAACATGTGCAAGGAGTAGAATTCCTCAGCTTGTGGAACTAAGGATTACAGTTTGTTGAGATGAGGAAGCTGGTTCTTAATCAGAGATTGAGTTGATCATGAATTAGAGGCCACACAAAGAGTATGCAAAGAATAATAAATGGTAGTACTGGTACTATGCTCTCAAACTTCAACCTTGCATAACAATAAAAGTACACGACCAAGCCATCACGAAGCCATAAAGGAACAAACATACCATAGTTATACTAATCCTACAGTTCAACTATCAAGAAATAGAAATTGTATGTTATTGAGCATGAAAACTAAAGCGAGCGGTTGACATGCATCGAGACACCCTATCTAACATATGAAGGTCCATGTCTGTATACCTGAAAAAATGAGCAACACAAGATTTAGTGGAAAAAATTAGTCTCATACATTTTGATATCTCTTTCATAGAAGTACTGCCCATTCACTTCTTTAAGATAATCACCAAATGACCATCAGACTACAGTTAACAAAGGGGCATTGTTCATGCTTTCAATTTTAGACCCTCTCAAACGACACCAAGCAACACAAAATTCAGAATGGAAAAGATATCAATATCAATCTCACTATCATAATGGAAACATGCAACTAAGTTGGTATAGGCGAAACCAAAGTTATATTCGGATTAGCAAACCATAAATGATCTTCGACACATCCCTTCCTAAGCAGATAACAGTGGGAAATCAAAAGGACAACAAAAATAACAAAGTAAGCTCAAAATCTAGAAGACTGATCAATGAAAACATAAACTGACAAGAACCAGCATGCCTACCTCCTAGGTCTGTCTGTGCATGAAAGTAAGGCCCCGTTTGGTAGAGCTCCCAGAGCTGATTCTCTGCCGAATCCAGCAGGAGCTCTGCCAAACGGTTTTTCAGAGAGAAGTGATTCTCTGCTGATTCCGTGAAGTGATTCTCTGAAATGAACTAAGGGGCTGGGAGCTGAAAAAAGTAGCTTCCCCTGATTCTGTGAAGTGATTCTTCATGCTGATTTTAAGAGTTTATGCTAAAGAATTAAAGAGAATCACTTTCAGCCACAGAATCACTTCTCTCTGAGAATCAGCTTCTATAGAGAATCAGAATCAGATGGAGCTCTACCAAACTGGCCCTAACTCTTAATTCAACTTCCCCGTGTTAGCATGGTAGTGGACACCTTGGAAGCATATCAATGTTAGCACAGTGGTGGACACAACCACCAATTAGGCCTGACAACTGGAGAGTAGATCGAGCATCCCTTAGAGGACACAACCACCAATTAGCTCCGACACCATAAAATTAACTGTCACCATTATGTTGCTGCTAATCATTGCACACTTACAGGAACACACAATATCATGAGAAACATAAGCCTATTCCCTACAAGATGCAATAATCCCAGTATGATGAACGGAAAGTGAAACTTGTGATCAAGCATCCAAAAAAGTTCTTTTCTATTGCTCATACCTGATATTTGCTTTAGCCAATATTTGAGCCTACAGTAGATTTGCTGGCATCGGAATTTTCTGCCTTCCAATTCAACATGTAGATGTGTTTCTAAAATCCACTTCTTCATTGTCCTTCTCAAGTTTACCTTCATGCAGTCACACACCTCACCAGTGTCCCAAATTTTGAATGCACCATAAGCATAGAAAATGAACATGAGTTTGAAAGTTGTGAGATACCAAGCTAAAACAGCACAGTGATATAAAAAACATCCAAATATCCAATAGATCCTTTGGTAATGTCATTTGCATAGCTTGTGTGAAACAGTAAATTCTTTAAGCCGAAGCAAACAAAAATAACTACTATTTTTGAAGCCTAATATTAGTACCTGCAATATTAAGCTCAGTTATTAACATGGCAGTACAGGATTTTCTAAGCACTAACATGGCAACATGATTTTCTGTGCACAAACCAGGAAGACAGGGGCGAAGCCACGTTGGCTTTCCTTGGTGCACATGCATCATGGTAAAAGAAATTTTTGTTAATATCTGTCTCAAAATTTCCATATATTTCCTTTAAAACTGTATACACTCCTTTATATTCTATACAGTGTGCACCATGATCATTTTTGAGCTGGCTTCGCCCCTGCAGGAAGAGGTGAAGTCCATTGCTCCCATCTCATTGTCCAAGGCCCCTGAGCTTTTTAGTTGCACAAGTGAAAGGTCCTAAATGGCTAGAGGGGATGTGAATAGCCTAACGAAAATTCTACAACAACACTAAACAACTTTGTTAGCAAACTAAATGGTGAAGCAAAGGTTGCTTTAGCTCTAAGTCAAATGCAAGCCACCTATTCACAATTCTAGTTGATTATGATCTCTAAAGTCACACAAAAGCTAAGTTGCTAGAATAAAACTACGTGAGCAATATGATCAAGTGAATATACTATGCTATACCCTAAGCAAAGAATCTAGCAACAAATGGATACAACTACTACTAGCAATAGAGAGGCAAAGTAAGTACGTACAAGAGATGAGTACTGTATACCGAGCCAGCAAGAGATCAATATAATAGATATCCAAAGAAATCCTCGGGAGCAATATGACACGAGATTTTTCACCCGAGGTTCACTTGCTTGCCGGCAAGCTATGTCCTCGTTGTAGCGATTCACCCACTTGGAGGTTCACGAGCTAATTGACATCACACGCCAAACCCTCGATAGGGTGCCGCACAACCACACCACAAGATGGGGATCCACAAGCTACGAGCAATCCACTAAAGTTATCTTTCGCGATCTCCCATGGGAAGGCTCAAGAAATCCCTCACAAGTCACCAATCACGATCGGAGCCGGAAAGAATCACCAACTTCCGCTCAACGATCCCCGCTGCTCCAAGCCGTCTAGGTGTCGACAAACACCAAGAGTAACAAGAGAAATCCACAGCGAAATACGAACACACTCATGCAATGCACTTGGCTCTTTGTAACAGCCCGAGTTTTTATTAATTAAAAATAAATTAGAATTTAATTAGAAAATGACCAAAATCCTAGATGGAGAAAAAATTCTAACCAGATGTTTATTGCATTCATACCGTTGCATATTTTTTGGGTGAAAAAGAATTTTTGTTAAACCCGATTAGGGCGAATCGAATTTATTCTATTTAAGAAATAAATAAAAAGGTTTATAAAAGTTTTACAAATTCAAACTCAATTTTTTATTTTTAAAATATAGGGAAAATGTTTTCAAAATTTTACAAACAGATTTGGTTTCAAACTGGATTTGATTTAAAATTGAAATGAATTTAAAAAGAATTGAAAAAAGAAAACAAAAAGGAAAGAAGCCAGCTGGACCCCTCCTTCCCCTTTCTCCATTTCAGCCCAATTAGCCCACTCCTCCCTCCTTCCCCCTTCTCTCTCCCCCGCCTTGGGCCGGAGTCCAGTGCCACAAACCGGCAGCCCAGCTAACTCCCTCCCTCTCCTTCTTTCCAGGCCGACTCCCTCGTTTTCTCTCTGTTTACACCAGATTTTGGATCGAGGGAGATTTTTATTTTTTGTTAATACAAGCGACTAAACTATTAAAGAAAATCGGCCAAAGTAGAAGAGAAAGCTTGTTCGGGTTGGCACGGCCAAAGGATTCGCATGAACCTGCGAACACAAGGTTGATATGTACCCTTGTCGTTCTCTTCCTGAGTGATGAGTGATCAGTTAACGGGCAACATGTCTCTTGTCTGTGTTGGTGTGCAGGTGTAGAGCTCGGAGACAGTGGTCGAAGGTGAGGTAAAGGTCAAGTAGAGACATGTTGTGCCGACGGACCGGGAGCGGTGAAGGGCGGACGTGAGGCTTGGACCGACGGACCGGGAGACCTGAGGACCAGCTGTGGTAGCTGGCACGTGGCATCCGCAAGCAAGAGCACATGGGGATGTGCGGTGCATCGGCCGAGTCGGGAGGAAGGTGATGGCGTCGTGACACTTGGCGGGAGGCCGAGAAGGATGGCGAATGCACTGTGCCCGGCGTGGAGGCTGGACATGCTCCGGCATCGGTGCTGGAACTCGGGGTGTGCGAACCACATCCCGTCTTTGGTGCGGGTTCAGTAGCTGAGCCTCAAAAAGCTACCCTCGACGGTTTCCGAGTTTGGGCCACAAAACTCGGGGTGGCCTGTTTCGGAGTTTGGGCCTCAAAACTCGGCGAGGACGGTTTCCAGGTTTGGGCCTCAAAACCTGGGCTCGCGGGTTTCTGAGTTTGGGCGACAAAACTCAGCCGGAGGACAGGTTTCCCGGTTTCAGCCTCAAAATCGGGGGAAGGCCCAGGTTTTCCGGTTTCGGCCTCAAAACCGGGGGGAGGTCCGTAAAAAGGACGGTCGACGCGTGGCGGCGTGGAGAGGTTGGCATGGCAGCGTAGCTATCCGCAAGGAAGGCGCGATGGTCGACAGGGCGGCATCCTGAGGCTTGCGTCGAGGCGAAGCTAAGGATGAGGAAGGCGCGTGGCCGTCGGATCGTCAACCAGCAGAGTTGGACCGAGATACCCCTAGGGTTGGCCGCTTCGCTCTTGTATCTAGGAGTAGAAGGGGACTATTGTTATTAGGCTATAAATAAGAGAGGTGTCCCTCCTCTCTCCTTATCCTAGCAGTCATTTGTTCCTGAGCTCTCTCTCTCTCTCTAGCCCTCGCTTAGGTTCTAATCATGTCTCGCTACTAGCGATCCACAGAGAGACTCCAATCATACCTCTGTGTTTTGGGATTTTCAGGAAGTGAGACCGTAATCTCACGATTGTCTCGTGTGGTAGCTACATAGTTGAAATCATGGATCGATTCGCGTTTTGAGTTTGTGTTCTTCGCGTTTCGGTTTTTCATCTCCCAGAGATTTGCCTTGTTCTTGCGGATACATGGGTGTATGCCGGGTCTCGGAGTGATGAGTGATTGTCAACGGGTTTGATCGCAGGTTCTTTGGCTTGTGTTGTGTAGGTGTCGAGCACGGAGACAGTGATCGAGGGCAAGGTGAAGGTCAAGTAGAGACGTGCCGTGTCGATGGACCTGGAGCGGTGAAGGGCGGACGTGAGGCTTGGACTGAGGGACCGGAGTGCCTGAGGATCAGCTGTGGTGGCTGGCAGCCTGGGACAGCGACGAGCGGAGACTTGCGGGGCATGGTGTTGCTCGGGTCGAGGACCTGGGGACACGTGTCGGTGGACGGGGTGCACAGGCGGTGCATCCCCTCTACAGCTCCGGTTTGGTGGTTGAGCCACAGAAAAACCACCGGGTGGACGGTTTCCAGGTTTGGGCCTCAAAACCTGGGCGCTGCGGGTTTCTGAGTTTGGGCCACAAAACTCAGGCGATGGACTTGAAGGCTGGTTTCCCGGTTTGGGCCTCAAAACCGGGGGATAGCTGGAAAAGGCTGGTTTCCCGTTTTGGGCCACAAAACCGGGGGTGCAGAGCGAGGGCGGCACGTGGCGGCAATCGGGAGGTTGCGTCGAGGCAACGCTACGAGTTGTGCGGGCGTGACCGTCGGATACACCTACCACCGAGTTGGTCCAGAATAACCTTAGGGTTTAGCTGGTTCGCTCTGTAATTAGAGAGGGGTAGAGTAGGAATTAGAAATTAGGATAAGTAGAGGGAGACACCCTCCTCCCTTCCTATCTCAGTCATTTGCTCTTGCTTTCTAGGGTTTTCTGCTCTCCCACATCCCTGCTATAGCGAACCTGAGATCCACAAAGAAGAGAACAATACCTCTGTGCTCGTGAGATTTTTGAGGAAGTGAGGCCGTAACCTCACCATTGTAGCGTGTGGTAGCCACACGGTTGCAATTTCGTGGTTGTGATTTGCGATTTGTTGGCGTTCTTCGCGGATTGCTTTTTGCCACGATTTTCCCATCGATCGATCTCTTTGCTCAGTGCGTCTTTTACAAATCCGTTTGAACCAAGTTGTTCTAGATCGTGAGGCACTTCTTTCCACCGAAGGAATTCACCCCTAACCTCACGGTCTAGGAGATCGAGCGATTTTAGTTTTGGATAGGTTTTTGCTCCTTAGTCCTGAATTCTTCCAATTCACCGATTTGGAGTTAGGTTCGAGCCATGATTCCGTTGGGATAGCTCACTAACATCCTTGGAACTCCTCATACCAAGTCTAGGCCTTAGTGCTTTTGATTCAGAGGAGATCAGGTGAAATTCGCGGAAGAACAATGCTGTTTCGGGACCATCGGACGCTGAACCCGTGACCATCGGACGCTGAGTTCGTCACACTGGAGCGTCTGATGCCACGTGTCGTCTGACATCGTTTTTCAAAGGAGCATCGGACGCTGACCATCGGAGCGTCCGTTGCCATCGGACGCGCCGGAGGTCGAGCATCGGACGCTACTGTTTCACTGTAGCAGCGTCCAATGCCCATGCAGTAAGGTTCCAGTTTTTCTCTGTTTGCATCGGACGCGTCCATTGGTTGGACATCGGACGCTGCCAGCGTCCGATGCTGCTGTTTCTGCGCAGTTTTGTCCGCAGTTTGTTCGTCCGACTTCTGATTTGAGATCCGCTTGTTGCGTTGCTTTCCTGACTTCGTGCTCTTCAGAAATTGGGCGAGGGAATTTTTGTGGTGTCCCGCTGTGTTCCTAGGGAACATCCACCCATTCTCTTGGGTCATGGACATCACGCGCATCGGTTTGCTTTTGGGGTGATTCTCGGGACAGTGGCAACAAGTTTCTGACAAGAATTTTTGAAGCTCCCATTCACCCCCTGTCGGGGGCCCACAGAAGGGGTACCCCCAATCAACGCAAACAAATAGGTTAAATCTAGAACACCGATTAATAAACCCAGCTAAGCTAGACTCGCCAAAACCTTACCGACCGCCTCCTGGTAGCCTACCCCTCGAACCCACTACAGCTGTGCACCGCTCCTCGAGACCCCACGCGGGGACCTCGAGCCCGTCCAGCACGATAGCCTATCCCTCGAGGCTCGTCGCGTCCCAGGCCTCGAGCTGGAGCTCGTTCTCCGTCTCGCTCGAGCCCTCCAAGCCAGGCCTCGGGCTGGCGCTCCGTACTAGCCCCATACTGCGCATTCAATGCGTCCTCTTGCCCCGGTACACAGCGTGTGCCACAGTGAACTGGAGCCAGAGTCAAACCTCGTTTTCACCATAAGCATGGGCAAAAAGGCACAAGTACGGCACTGTTCAGCCATACCACGCACTGTTGCATGCTCAAGCCACACCTCGAGACCTGGTTTCCCGCCGTTCAGAGGGTTTTTCCGGGACTCGCCCGTAGCTGCGGGAACTCGAGCCCCCCGTGGGCGCCGCCTCGAGGCCGGCTCCGCGCCCCTCGAGCCCTAACCGCTTTCATGCTATTGGAGGACAGGTACCCCAAGACCCGGAGGGACCCCGCTGTGTCCTGTATGTTCCGGGATGGGCGCTGTACGACTTCCACGACGCCACGTCTCCACGTCCGCGCCCGGGATGGAGGCCACGCTCCAAGGACGCCTCAACAGCAGCACCCACGTCGGCTCCAGTGGCCCCGACAAGACAGAATTCCTACCCTTCGCCATATCGAACGCTGTTCATGACACCCTTGTGTAACCCCGGCCTCCCCTTGCTCTATAAAAGGGGACACCGGGGCCCTCGTTCCGCAGGTGACGCAACTCCAAGAGACAACGCACCAGTCCACCCACGCATTCGAGTCCGGACTCCGGTCCACGCTCATCGAGCTTGTATTCGCCCCTGTACAAGCACTTAGGTGCAAGTAATACAAAAACCTCCTCCCCCGCTGGACGTAGGGCCTTCTTTGCCCGAACCAGGATAAATCCTTGTATCATCTTGCATCACCATCCAGGAAGAGAGCACGCGATCATATTACTCATTGGTGTCATACCCCCGGGTACGAAACACCGACAGTTGGCGCGCCAGGTAGGGGGCTTCGCGTGTCCGAGTCGACTTCTCGTTGTTTCCTAGATGGCTTCTTCCGCTCCTTCGTTCTCCGCCGGTGCCGTCATCTGGTTCGGGAGCCTCGAGTTCCTAGCCACAGACAACGGCAACGAGCTAACCTTGCTCTCCACGGAGGACCCGAGTGGAGAGCGTGTCACGCTACCCCGTACGAGGAGCGTGGCACGTCGCCCACACCACCACGCGTCGCCACCCCATGAGCGGCGCCGTCATCACCGTCGTCGCCAGGCACAGGCGGTGCCAGCGGCGTACACCCACTTCCCCGTGGCTAGCGCGGAGCTCCTGGGGAGAAGCCTGCCCGGCGCACGGCCGGAGACTTCCAGGGCGCGCTCGCGCCCACCCAGCGATTTCACGTTCGTCATGCGCACGGACCGGGAGCCAGGCCAGAGGCCTCCTAGCCGCGCGCCGTCCACGCCATCCAACCTCCTCCCACACGAGGTATACCGCGCTCGCCGCCGGCGGTCCCCGTTCGGCCCCGACAACTCCGCAGCAGCATACGCCCGCCAGCTCAACGAGCGCAGTCGGGACCGACCGCCGGCGGAGCAGGAGGAGCGTCCGGGCGTGCTACTGCAGGCCATGGCCAACCTGGAGATCATCCACCCCGTGCGCGTCGACCGCGGCCTCTCACGAGCCGTCAATCCACCTCGTCAAGCCACCCTCGGAGAATGGTACCGCGAGCTGCAGCTTCAACGTGAGCCAAGGCGGCGCGGCATCACCAGCTCTGACTCCGAGGAGTACGACTACCACGACCCTGACCTCTGGGACCCTACCAGGGAGTGTTTCCAGCTCGAGGGGGACGAAGACGATGCCGAGGACGACGGCGACGACGACACCAGTCCCGCGCTCAACCTCGAAGAGCCCGGAGACGTGGCCGCGGCAGGCGGGTCACGCGTTCAGGGGAGGAACGAACCCCCGGCACCGGCTGCACCACCCCAGCACAGCGACGGTCGAGCGGCGCAGCTCGCGCAGCTGCGGGAAGCCATCACCAAGACTGAAGAGGACCGACGTCGCCTGCTGCAGCTCGAGAAGACCCTAGCGCAAGAACCAGCTCAGCCTCGAGGCGTCGGAGCTCGTGGCCGAGCTCGAGAGGTCCACCGGCAGATCCTCGAGGACGGGGCGCCAGCACGCCCCGAGGCGCGTTTCCCACGAGCCGGGCAGAACGTGGTGGCGGCGGCGATGCTGCTCCGTGATCTACCTACCGTCTCAAACCCTGAAGCCAGGCACATGCTCGGGGAAATGAAGAACCTCCTCGAGACAGCCGCTGTGCAGCAGGCCGAGAGCTCGGCGTCACGCCGGCGCGGTGCGGTCTCGGAGAGGCCGGCAGACACGCCCCGCCACGAGCGCGAGGCATCCGTCCACCAGCCAGACGCCCCTCGAGCTAGGCCAGCCCGCGAACGGGTCATCGACACTCGGCCACCTCGAGACCCCAATGACGCCCGTAACGACATCAACCGACGGCGCAAGGACAAGGGGGCCCAAGAGCGCGGCTATAGCGCCCATCGAGGGGGGCGCTACGACAGCGACGAGGACCGGCAAGTCTTCGAGCCCCCGGGCCCCAGAGTCTTCAGCCGGGCCATCCGCAGTTCAACCCTCCCCGACCGCTTTCGACCGCCGACCAACATCGTGAAGTATGACGGGGAGGTCGAGCCCAAGCTCTGGCTCTCAGACTTCCGCCTAGGCTGCCAACTGGGCGGAGCAAAGAACGACGACCGTGTGATCATACGCCAGCTCCCACTTTACCTCTCGGACACCGCCCGCCGGTGGCTCGAGGGGCTACCGCCGGATCGGATCGATGACTGGGCCGACCTAGTCAGGGTCTTCGACGGGAATTTCAAGGGGACTTGCGTGCGCCCAGGCAACCCCTGGGACCTACGGCGTTGCAGGCAGGCGGCGGACGAACCCCTCCGCGACTTTGCTCGACGGTTCTCGAAGCAGCGCCTCGAGCTCCGCCACGTGCCTGACGAGGATGTCATCTCAGCATTCCTTGCGGGCACGACGTGCCAAGAGC
This sequence comes from Coix lacryma-jobi var. lacryma-jobi, assembly GCA_009763385.1. Classification (NCBI taxonomy): domain Eukaryota; kingdom Viridiplantae; phylum Streptophyta; class Magnoliopsida; order Poales; family Poaceae; genus Coix; species Coix lacryma-jobi. Next base: position 149,993,618 of record CM019828.1, read on the forward strand.
TAGTTCATGAACTAGGACGCTACCGTCCCAGGACGGTCGAGGACCTGATGGATCGTGTCACCAGCTTTGCCTCAGGCGACGAGGCAGTGGGGGCCTTCTTTGGCCGTTCCACGGACAAAGGCAAGGTGGCGACCGCGCCGGAAGGCTCGAACAAGGGCAACGACGCCAAGAACGACAACAATAACAGCAACAAAAAGAAGAAGAACAAGCGCAAAGGTCAGAAGGCGAGGCGCGACGACGATGACGACGACGACGAAGAGGTGCTCGCAGGCGCCCTCGAGCCTAAGAAGCCACGAGGCCCCCCCGACGGGGCTGTTTTCGACCAGATGCTCGAGGACCCCTGCACTTATCACAGGGGCCCCGTAAACCACAAGCTAAAGGACTGCCGACTGTTGAAAGGCTACTACTCCAAACTCGGCGATCAGAAAGAAGACGCGCCTAAGGGCAAGGATAACAATCGGCGCGGCGGCGGGAACGCGGACGGCAACTTCCCCCCGGTGCGCGATTGCTACATGATCTACGGGGGGCCGACCGTCAGGTTGTCAGCTCGAGAAAGAAAGAGGGAGCGCCGGGAGATCTTTTCACTCGGCCACGACGCCCCCCGGTATCTTGACTGGTCTGATGCGCCGATCACGTTCGACCGTGACGACCATCCGGACCATGTCATAAACCCGGGGGCATACCCCCTCGTCGTCGACCCCGTCATCGTCGACGTACGATTCTCCAAGGTGTTGATGGATGGGGGCTCGAGCCTCAACATCATATACCTCGAGACCCTCGACCTCCTGGGGATTTCAGAGGGTCAGCTCCGACCCAGCGTCGGGGGGTTCCATGGAGTCGTACTAGGCAAGAAGGCCCACCCCCTCGGGCGCATCGACCTACCGGTTTGCTTTGGCACGCCGGCCAACTTCCACCAGGAGACGCTCACCTTCGAGGTGGTCGGGTTCCAAGGGACCTACCACGCCATCATCGGCAGGCCCGGCTACGCCAAGTTCATGGCGGTCCCCAACTACACATACTTGAAGCTCAAAATGCCGGGGCCAAAAGGCGTCATCACCGTCGACACATCCTACGAGCACGCGTACCACTGCGACGTGGAGTGCGTCGAGCGTGGGGAGGCCAATGTCCAACCCCGAGGATCGAGGCCAACCCCGAAAAGATCTCAGCAGTCACGAGGATGGGCCCAATTCGAGACCTCAAGGGCGTACAGAAAGTGACAGGCTGCCTAGCTGCTCTCAGTAGGTTCATCTCGAGGCTAGGGGAAAAGGCGCTACCTGTCTACCGCTTGCTGAAGAAGACGGAACGCTTTGCGTGGACCCTTGAAGCCGAGGACGCCCTAACCAAGTTGAAGGGGTTGCTGACTTCTGCGCCAATCCTCGTGCCACCACGACCAGCCCAGGGTGATGATCCCCCCGAGTCCCTTCTCCTCTATGTGGCCGCGACCACTCAGGTGGTCAGCGCGGTCATAGTCGTCGAGAGGCACGAGGAGGGTCGTGCGTTGCCGGTCCAACGGCCGGTGTACTTCACCAGTGAGGTGCTCTCCGAGGCCAAGGTCCGGTACCCGCACATCCAGAAGCTGCTCTACGGCATCATCCTCACGAGGCGCAAGCTCTAGCACTACTTCCTCGCTCATCCCGTAACGGTGGTGTCATCCTTCCCCCTCGGTGAGATCATCAACAATCGGGAGGCCATGGGGCGCATCGCCAAGTGGTCCGCCGAGATAATGGGGGAGGCCATTACCTACGCCCCGCGAAAAGCCATCAAATCGCAGGCATTGGCAGACTTCGTTGCCGAATGGACCGACACTCAGCTCCCGCCGGCGCAGATTCAAGCCGAGCTCTGGACCATGTACTTCGACGGATCCCTCATGAAGACGGGGGCAGGCGCAGGCCTGCTCTTCATCTCACCCCTCGGAGTCCACATGCGCTACTTGCTACGCTTGCACTTCCCCGCCTCCAACAACGTCGCCGAGTACGAAGCCCTCGTCAATGGGCTGCGCATCGCCCTCGAGCTCGGGGTCCGACGCCTCGACGCCCGAGGAGACTCGCAGCTCGTCATCAACCAGGTCATGAAGGCTTCGAGCTGCATCGATCCCAAGATGGAGGCATACTGCGGAGAAGTGCGCAAGCTAGAAGACAAGTTCTACGGCCTCGAGCTCAACCACATCGCTCGAAAATACAACGAGGCCGCAGACGAGCTGGCAAAGTTGGCTTCCACGCGCGGCACCGTCCCACCAGATGTTTTCTCGAGGGACATTTTCGAGCCATCCGTCGAAATCGGCCCGGGAGCTGGCCCCTCGACGCCACCCCTCGAGCCGGACGCGGGGGCTCGACCTTCAACGCCACCCCTCGAGAACGACCCCTCGACATCCGCTGAGGCGATGCAGATCGACGCACCCGCCTCTTCTTCATCACGACCCCTCGACTGGCGGACGCCCTTCCTCGAGTACCTGACGCAAGGCGTGCTACCAGAAGACAAGACAGAGGCCCGACGCATCGCTCGAAGGGCCAAGACCTACGTCATCTACGGCGACGAACGGGAGCTGTACCGTCGAAGCCCATCCGGAATCCTTCAACGTTGCATCCCCATCGAGGTGGGACGCAGGCTCCTCAACGACGTGCACTCGGGGGCTTGCGGCCATCATGCAGCGCCAAGGACCCTGGTAGGGAACGCCTTCCGACAAGGCTTCTACTGGCCAACCGCCATCGGAGACGCCAAGCGCCTGGTCCAAGCTTGCCAAGGGTGTCAGTTCTATGCCAAGCAAACGCACCAGCCCGCGCACGCCCTGCAGATGATCCCCATTACTTGGCCGTTTGCCATCTGGGGGCTCGACCTCGTGGGACCCCTCAAGATGACAACCGGAAAGTGCTCGCATGTGCTCGTGGCCATCGACAAATTCACCAAGTGGATCGAGGCCAAGCCCATAGGCGACCCCACCTCCGAGAAAGCCATCGAGTTCGTCGCTGACATCATGTACCGGTTTGGGGTGCCTAACGTCATCATCACCGACAATGGCACCCAATTCACGGGCAAAAAGTTCACCAACTTCTGCGACGACAACAACATTCGCGTGACATGGGCCTCGGTCGCGTACCCTCAGTGCAACGGGCAGGTCGAGCGCACCAACGGCATGATACTCTATGGGCTGAAGCCGAGGCTATTCAAGACCCTCAAAAACTTCGGAAAGGGGTGGGCCGCAGAGCTCCCCTCGGTGCTATGGGGCCTCAGGACTACGCCGAGCCGAGCCACCGGGTTCACTCCGTTCTTCCTAACCTACGGCGCCGAGGCTGTCTTGCCCACGGACCTCGAGTACGGCTCCCCTCGACTTCGAGCCTACAACGAGCAAACCAACGACGAAAAGCTTGCCAACGCCAAGGACCAGCTCGAGGAGGCCCGAGACGTGGCACTCATCAACTCGGCGCGCTACCAGCAAACGCTTCGACGCTACCACGACAAGCACGTACGCACGAGGGACCTGGCGGTGGGGGACCTCGTGCTTCGACGGTTGCAAGATAATCGAGGGCGCCACAAGCTCACTCCTCCGTGGGAAGGCCCATACACCGTAGCTGAAGTGCTCAAGCCAGGAACGTACAAACTCCACGACGATCGAGGCAGGATCCTGGCGAACGCGTGGAACATATCTCAGCTACGTCGCTTCTACCCTTAAAGGCCTCGAGGCCTCATTCATTTTGTTGCTTTGTACAAACACGTCCAAAATGAATAAACAAACTCGTGCATTGTTTATACATTTTGCTTAGCAACTTAAGGTAGCCTTGGCCCTGCCAGGCTCAGGGTCAAGCCTCCCTCGGGGGCTGACGGGGGGCTCCCCCCCCAGACTCCGGAAAAAATGAGTGTTTTCTTTTTCAGTTTTGTTTGACCGCCATCTCAATTCACATCTCGAGCATACTAGCAACGTCTAAACCCGTAAGTACCCTCGAACCTCCAAGAGTCGGGGGACGTCGACGTAGACGTCCACCTACGCCCCCGGGCTACGGTACCCTACCTACGTCTCCCCTCGAGGTACTCGCGACGTGTATCAAGGGAACATAGACTAAACCAGTAAAGGTTCGAGCCTGTGATAAGAAGACATGGCCAAATAAAACTGGAAAAAGAAACAACTCTCGCAAAATAAACAAGTTATTTCCATACAATAGCCTCGACAGGGCATAAATTGTGATGCAAATTTTTACAAGGGCCTCAAACGCCCAAATTTTGGCTCGCAGGCCTCAGTCCTCGTCGGTTACGTACTCCTCCCCGAGGTCTCCAACGGAGGGCCCAACCTCGACGCTCGAGCCAAGAGGAGGAGCACCCTCTACGCCACTTCCCACGTCGGGAGGCAGCACGTCCTCCTCGAAAAGCTTCGCTAGCGCCGCGCCCGGCTTCTCCATCTTCTCCAAGATCGCGTCGACGCGACGGATGTTCCACTCCTCATCCTTCCCCTCGATCTCGATGAAGCCCTTGGCAACAACGTTGACCGGGTAGCGGAAACCGGAGCGAACCGCCGCGAGCGCCTGCTTCACGCCATGATGGAGAGCGAGCCGGACGCGGTCCCGCGCGGCCACATCGAAGTAGCACAGGGCGTCGACCAAAGCATCGCCTCGAGCCACCGTACCCTCTGCTGCGGCAACCGGGCCGGCACCCCACACGGAGCTAAGCCTGTCGAGGGTGACGCGCGCCCTCTCCGACACCATCGTCTCGCCTTGAAGTTGCTCCACGAGAACCTGGTTCGTCTCGCGGAGCTTCTCGGCGGTTGTCTCAACGTCTATACAGCAAACAGGAAAAAGTGAATCCGCAGCATAGCAAGCACCTCGAGAACAAGGCAAAACAAAGCAGGAAAAATACCTCGGCAGTGCACGTTCAAAGAGGCAAAGTCGCTGGTGAGGACCTCGACGCGCTGCTCGAGTGTGCTCGCCCGAGACAGCGCGTCGAGCCTTTCGCCCCTGAGGCCTTCGACCAGCTTGCCCGCCTCCGCAAGGGCCAGATCCTTCCGGATCACCTCTTGCCGCGACGCCTCCGCCGCGGACCGGGCGGTGGCGGCTTCATTCTGGGCAGCGGCGGCCTCCGTTTCCATGGCGCCCGCTGTGGCTCGGGCGGCAACGGCTTCGCTCCGGGCGTCGGCGGCCTCCTTCTCCGACGCCTCCGCCGCGGCCAAGGCAGTGGCGGCCTCCCTCCTAGCTTGGGCGGCCTCGTCACGAGCCGCCTGGACCTCCGCTTCCGCCGCACGAAGCCGGTCCGCCATCCGAGCGTTCCGGCCCAGTTCGGCGCGGAGCCCCTCGAGCTCCCCCTCCGCCCTCGCGAGGGCAGCCACCACCTACGCGGACTTCTCCATCTGCTCCGACAGAGCCCGCTCCGCCTCCGCCATGAGCTCTGCCACTTCCCTGAAGATGGCTCGCGCCTCCCGCGGAGCCCCCTGCCGAGCCGAGGGCTCGACAAAGGCCGTGGTGCCATCCGAGCTCGGTGCATCAGCACACGGGAGCTCGAGCTGCAGCGGGTGGCTCGAGTCTTCCGGCCCTTGGTCAGCTCTGGACGGTGCCTCGGACGCCTCCTCCAGCGCGGGGGCCTCGACTGAAGGCGGCGCCTTCTCCAGCTCTTCTAAGAGCTCCTCCACCGTGGGCGTCCTCGCCCCCGACACCTCCTCGGCGTCCTCCTGCTCCGGGGGTGCAAGAGGCTCCGGCGGAGGGGGGTCTTGACCAGCGGGTCGGCTCGTGGCGTCTGGGGCCCCAAGGCCCGTAACCTCCTCGGCCTCGAGCTCCACTGAGGCCGCCCCTAGCCCCGGCGCACCTCCTGGGGCGGCCATCGTAGCCGGGGGAGAGGTGGCCCCCTCGGAAGGCGCCACCAAAGGAGGAGGGAGCGGGGCTGTGACGGACGCAGTCACGGCAAGCTCGACGCCAGGAGTCGAGGACCCTACTACAGAAGAAAACAACATCGTCAGGACCAAAAAAGATTTCGACCCTCTGCGGTCGGCGTCGCTAGCCTCACCAAGATCCATTGCGGCCATCTGACTTCCTCGAGCCATAGCCGCTCGAGCCTTCGCCAGCCAAGCCACCTCACCGGCAGAAGAAGGGCCCATACCTCGAGAGGCCTGGACATCCGCGGAGCTCGAAGTCTTGGCCCGCTTGGACGCCGCGAGCCCGGCCTCCTGCTGAGTGCGCTTCTCCCTGGAAACCCCAGAGACAGCATGTATCATCAAAGGAAAGAAAGACCCGCTCGGGGGCTTCGAGCCCGACCCTTGGCTCGAGCCACGCACCTGGGCCGTTTCCACGTGGCTCGGGAGGAGGGAAGGCTCCCGGTGCCTCCTGTGGCTCGACCCCGACGGGGAGCTATCCCTGGGTCTCTCGCTCCGGGAGGGGGACCTAGTCTCCGTCGAGCTGCCGTCTCGGCGCCTCTCTCGACGCGGGCTCCGGGACCTACTCCGAAGCTCGACGCGACGATCACGCCTCCCTGCATCTGCCTCCCTCTCCCGACGTGGGTGCGGCGACGGACTCCGAGGCCGCTCGCGGCCACCATCACGAGACGACATAGGGCTCCTCCCACGACGCTCATGGTGGCGGGGGCTCGACGCCCCATCGTGCTGTCCGCTCCTTCGGGGGCTCGAAGCACACCTCGACGCTTCGCGACGGGCAGGCTCAGGATCCCTCTCGACGCGAGGGCCACTCCTCGAGGGCCGGCCCCTCTCGGGAACCCCCGCCTGGGTCGACGCCGACGTCGACTCCTTCTGTGCCGCGTCGACAGCGCTCCTGGTCCGCGGCTTCCTCACGACAACCGGCGCGTCCGGCGCGGAGCTCGGGGTCCCCTGGGCTTCGAGCGAAGCCTGGCTCGGCGCGGCCCTCCGCGGCTGCGCCCCGCGCGATCCCTTCGCCGGGGGGACCTCCAAGACTTCCTCCTGCACAAAGGAGGGGTCAGCCCCGACGCCGAAGACCCCCGCGCGTCTCAAACGCGCGTCCATCCCCTCGTCATCATCATCATCCTCGTCATCGCTCTCCTCCTCCGAGCCCGAGGAGCTCAGCTCTGGGGACTCGTCTCCAGGCTGGCGGTTGCGGCGAGCCTTCGCCAGCCTCTGCTCCCGAGCCGAGCGACGCAAGTTTTTGATTTTCTCTTTCTTCTTTTCGGCGTCCTTGCTCTCCTTATCTTTTTGAGCAGAAAGGCGCCTCACCTGGGTATCCGCGGCGTCCTCCCTCACCGGAGGCCTCGACGCGCGAAAGGTAAACGCCCCCTGCGAGAATAGAACAGATAAGGAAAATTACGGGAAGAAAGAGGAAAGGAGGGGCTCGAGGCCAACCAGCTCGAGGAAAGCTTACCAGGTCAGGACACCCCATGGCGGGTGCCATGGCGATCAGGTTGGCTTCCTCGGGGCGGAACATCCCTTGGATCGTGATCGACACCCGGGAGACGGCTTCATTCCGGGACAGCCCCACCTCAGCCAACCTCGAGCGCTTCAACCCCTCGAGTGAGGCCTTAGGCCCCATCTCGAACATGAGGAGGGGACGGTCCGCCAGGGGAAGGACCCTCCGCTGGTGGAACGCCCAGATGACCGCTGCGACGGTCAGCCCCTTCTCCTCCACCAACGCCTTCATCGCCTTCATCAGTGGCACCAGGTGGCGCTGCCTGTCCGACGCGACGCCCCAGGTCCACTTCTCCGGGCGACGGGTGAGAATGCCGCCGGTGTACTGCGGAAAGAGGCCACCTTCATTCCGCAAGTAGAACCATTGGTCGTCCCACCCCGCCTGGTTAGAAGAAAGCTTGTAGCGCAGGTACTCGCGCGGGACGCCGGCCGGTGAAGGTCCAGTCCTCGCGGTGATGGCCAAGGAGCCCATGCGCACGAACCGCCTCCCGCCGGACTTCGAGGCCTTGACGAAGAGCTCGCCCCGGAAGAGGTGGACGAACATCTCCCAGTGCGGCTCCATCTTCAAATATCCCTCGCACACCGCGGCGAAGATGGCGGCGTGCGAGATTGAGTTGGGGGAGAAGTGGTGCAGCTCCGCCTCGAAGTGGTGGGTAAGCGCCCGCATGAAGCGACTCGGCGGAACACCGAGCCCCATACGATGGTAACGAGTAAAGCTCACCACGTACCCCTCCGGCGGGTGCGGCTCACGGTGGTCCGCCGATGGAAGAATCCACCACGCCGGCCCCGCCTCTGGGTTGGGGCGGAGGAGCCCACACCCCACCAGCGTCTCCAACTCCTCCTGCGTCGTCTTCGTTGGACTCCAATCCTCAGGCGGCAGCACTTGAGATTGGGCGGCCATGTCGGCAGCGGCACGGATCTGAGCTGCGGACGGGCGGTCGGAAAGATTTCCAATTGCGAGATTGGGAAGAAGGCGTGCGCGGGCTACGGTGAAAGTGAAGGCAAAGGCAAAGTAAACGAATCCTCTCCTCTCTTTTGATATTTATACGAAAGAACACCAACAGGCGAGGCGTCCCACGACGACGAAAAAGGTAACCGCATGCATTTAATGCGCCCATCTAACCACGTCTCGAGCCGGATGCAGGGTACACGCGGCAGCTCTCCATTCGCTCCACTACCCGGGCCCGCCACGACCGTCGTTCTGGCTTCGCGTCCGCCGCTCTCCCCGGCAGATTTCGCCTAAAAAGGCACGCCCAACGGGCAGAAGGATTCCCAGATGACGGAGGCTTCTTCACGAAGGTAAAAACGGGCCCCGGCCCTAAGCCTCGAAGCAGCGAAGGCTGGCCCTCGAAGAGGGTTCGACAGCCGGCTTCGAGCGCCCGAGTCAGGGACACCAAGGGGCGCCACTCGCAGCATCGCTCGAGGGCCAAGCCCTCGAGGCCCCTCACGTGTATCCAAGGCGAGGAGCTCGACATGCAGTGAGATCCCCTCGGAGGGAGGCATCGAGCCACCGGGTCCTATCGAATGGACCCGACACTCTTGCAGACTGAGCACCCATGCTTTATGAGACCGCCTCCGGGCCACAGTCGACCCCTATCGAACGGGGCACGAGCTCTCACTTGGATTCCCCGATACCAGCTCACCGAGAACCTCGATACTCGCCCGCTCGCGGTAGTACGAGGCATCCCCCCCGCATCCGATCGAAAGGACACGGCGGGATGACAAGCCAGGGAAGCCGGCGTGCCGGATAGCTCGAAGAGCCGGCCGGCCGGCTCAGCCTGGCACCCCTCGATGAAAGAGGGTTTAAAAGAAAAAACTCGAGCAGTTACGACTAATCTCTTTCCTTTGAGTGAGCATGAGATTTTCAGGCCTCGGACGAACGCTCAATCTCCGCCTCACCCAAGCCCTCCGAGCCAGGCCTCAGGCGGAGTCTCCCACAACAAGAGGAAAGGCGCGCCCAGCGGGCAGAAGGTTTCCCAGCAACAAAGGCTTCTTCACAAAGGTAAAAATGGACCCGGCACTCCTGCACGCCGAGCACCCGTGCTCTTTGAGACCGCCTCTGGGCCACAGTCGACCCCTATCGAACGGGGCACGAGGTCTCACTTGGATTTCCTGTTACCAGCTCACCGGGAACCTTGATACTCGCCCGCTCGTGGTAGTACGAGGCATCCCACCTCACATCCGATCGAAAGGACTCGCGGGATGACAAGTCAGGGCAACCGGCGTGCCGGACAGCTCGAAGAGCCGGCCGGCCGGTTCAGCCTGGCACCCCTCGACGAAAGAGGGTCTAAAAACTCGGGGGCTCGACACTCCCGAACCTAAAAAACGCAACTAACACTCACGCAAGAAAAAGCCCACGAGGGAGCCCTAACCACTCCCCCGTGGCCTCGGGGGCTACACCCGCGGGTGTCGCTCGCGCGACACCCACGGAATCAAAGCAACCAAACCCTCGAGAACCGGCTAGCTAACCCTCGAGATCCCAGTCGGGAGCCCCTGCTCGAGTGCAAGCACTCAAACAAGGGCTCGGGGGCTACTGTCGGGGGCCCACAGAAGGGGTACCCCCAATCAACGCAAACAAATAGGTTAAATCTAGAACACCGATTAATAAACCCAGCTAAGCTAGACTCGCCAAAACCTTACCGACCGCCTCCTGGTAGCCTACCCCTCGAACCCACTACAGCTGTGCACCGCTCCTCGAGACCCCACGCAGGGACCTCGAGCCCGTCCAGCACGATAGCCTATCCCTCGAGGCTCGTCGCGTCCCAGGCCTCGAGCTGGAGCTCGTTCTCCGTCTCGCTCGAGCCCTCCAAGCCAGGCCTCGGGCTGGCGCTCCGTACTAGCCCCATACTGCGCATTCAATGCGTCCTCTTGCCCCGGTACACAACGTGTGCCACAGTGAACTGGAGCCAGAGTCAAACCTCGTTTTCACCACAAGCATGGGCAAAAAGGCACAAGTACGGCACTGTTCAGCCATACCACGCACTGTTGCATGCTCAAGCCACACCTCGAGACCTGGTTTCCCGCCGTTCAGAGGGTTTTTCCGGGACTCGCCCGTAGCTGTGGGAACTCGAGCCCCCCGTGGGCGCCGCCTCGAGGCCAGCTCCGCGCCCCTCGAGCCCTAACCGCTTTCATGCTATTGGAGGACAGGTACCCCAAGACCCGGAGGGACCCCGCTGTGTCCTGTACGTTCCGGGATGGGCGCTGTACGACTTCCACGACGCCACGTCTCCACGTCCGTGCCCGGGATGGAGGCCACGCTCCAAGGACGCCTCAACAGCAGCACCCACGTCGGCTCCAGTGGCCCCGACAAGACAGAATTCCTACCCTTCGCCATATCGAACGCTGTTCATGACACCCTTGTGTAACCCCGGCCTCCCCTTGCTCTATAAAAGGGGACACCGGGGCCCTCGTTCCGCAGGTGACGCAACTCCGAGAGACAACGCACCAGTCCACCCACGCATTCGAGTCCGGACTCCGGTCCACGCTCATCGAGCTTGTATTCGCCCCTGTACAAGCACTTAGGTGCAAGTAATACAAAAACCTCCTCCCCCGCTGGACGTAGGGCCTTCTTTGCCCGAACCAGGATAAATCCTTGTATCATCTTGCATCACCATCCAGGAAGAGAGCACGCGATCATATTACTCGTTGGTGTCATACCCCCGGGTACGAAACACCGACACCCCCCCTCTGGTCGCTTTCTGATTGCTCTTTCGGTCCTTCAATTGGTATCGGAGCAGGTTAAGGATCTTCCACCTTAGCCGGTTCCAGATCCACCGAAGGCGACATGGATCGCGGCGTGGGCAAACCGCCGTTCTTCGATGGGACGAACTATGCGTATTGGAAGATACGCATGTCGGCCTATCTTCAGAGCATGGGCTCTTCTGTTTGGGAGATTTGCAACAAGGCCGATTACGTTGTCTTGGCTGCTCGTGTCACTCAGATTCAGATCGATGAGCACGAAGCCAATAGCCGAGCGCGTAACGCCTTGTTCTCCTGTCTGAGCATGTCTGAGTTTGATCGCGTTTCTCACCCCCCCCACGGCTCATGAGATTTGGGCTACCCTCATGCGCTTTCATGAGGGCACCACTCAAGTCAAATCCCGTCTCTACGAGTCGCATAAGCAGGAGTATGAGAACTTTCGACATCAGCCTGGCGAGAGCATAGAGAGTTTATTCGCTCGCTTTTAGGTGATTGTCAACAAGATGAGAGCTAACAAGGAGCTGTTGCCTTTCGACGATCATGAGAGGGCTTTGAAGCTTTTGCATACTCTTGATCGGTCGGTGTGGGACTCAAAGGTCCAGGCGATCATCGAATCGTCTAACTATGAGACCCTCACTTGCGACGAGCTCTTCAGTAAGCTCAAGTCTACTGAGATTGATGCCATGTCGAGGGCTTCTTATGAGAATCCTTCTGGCCCGACTATGGCTTTGGTTTCTGGCTCTTCTGCTAACCCCTCTGGTGGCTTTGCACTTTCATCTCTCTTTTCTGTCATAGAGGACCAGCTAGAGTTTTTGGGAGATGATGAGTTGGCTTTGCTTGCCAACCGGTTCACGCGGTTCCACAACAACCGCATGAACCGTCGCCGCGGAGGAGGACGCTCGGGCTGTTTTGAGTGCGGCGATCCCGACCACTTCATCGCCAACTGCCCCAAGAAGAACAAGCATTCGGGGAAGGGCAATCATGGGCACAAGTACGACTCCAAGCGCAAGGGCAAGCACGTCCCCCCGAGGCACAAGCGGAGGGGCGGCTTCGACAAGGAGTACATCAAGAAGAAGTACTTGGAGAAGGCCCAGGCTGAGCAGCGTGCGTTCTTCGCCACGCTCAGCGAAGTCGATGGGTCGGATGACGACTCCGCTTGCTCAAGCGATGACGAGTTCGGGAAGAAGAAGAAGATCGAGGATGAGCTGAACGGACTTTGCTTCTTCGCCGACGACGAGGGCTTCTGCACTATGGCGCTTGGTGATGAGGTCGACGGCAAGCTGGAGCACACCCCTCGGAATGACGACGACGACGATGACACCTCCCAGGTATCTCTCACCCACGACGAGCTTTCTGCTGAGGTTGAGAAGCTTACTGCCGCGCTTCTTAGTCAAGATAAGCTGCTTAGGCGTGCTGCTAGAGAGCGCAAGGAGTTTAGGCAGAAGTGGGACGACACGGTGAAGGAGTTGGAGTTTGCTAAGTCCACCGTGGTCGTGTCGGAGGAGAGTGAGTGCGAGATGTACACCAAGCACATGACTGACCTTCTCACTTTGAGAAGTAAGTATGCTGCTTTGGTAGGAGAGGCGGATGAGCTCCGGGCTAGGCCCATGTTGTTAGGTGCGTGCAAGACCTGTCCAGGGTTGCAATCCGAGTTGGCAGAGAAGAATGCCAAGATTGTGTCTCTTGAGAAGGCCAGCTCGGGTAGCACTTGTGTGGTTAGGTGTGCTTCGTGTGAGGGTTTGGAGATGGAGATTGCGAATGTCAAGCATGACAAGATGCAAACCAAGGAGGAAAACACATACCTTCGGACCATCTTGTCATGGGTGTCTTGTGGTGAGCCGCAGCTCGGGATGATGATCTCCCAATTTAAGCGAGCTGCTGGAGGTCCAGGTGTAGGTTTTGCTCCGGGTGTTGATGTTTCTGCTTTTGGGAAGATTGGAGAGTCGAGTGGCCTGAACCCATGTGAGAAGCCTAACTCCACCACTACTCCCAAACTTACCAAGCTTCCACCCAAAGAGCCTGTCAAGCCTATCACCAAGGACGGAGTGATTGAGGAGCCTCCGAGAGCTCCACCCAAGAACCAAGTGTGGCATCCCAAACCCAACCACTTAAAGAACAAGCTTGATACGATGCCACCTATCCAGGAGGAGATGTTGCCACAGAAGGGCAAAGTGATCCAAGCCCACAACCGTGAGTACCAACAACCCCCTTTGCGTGCGGTGAGGTATCACTGTGAGTACTGTGGGAGGGACGGTCACTTGGGTGAGTTTTGTTATCGGCGCAAGAGAGAGGAGCGCCGTGCCAGGGAGATGAACAATCCGGACATGTACCATCCTTTCCATGATGTACATGTGTCGAATGTTCAGAGGAGAGCTCCGAGGAGAGCTGCTAGGCCTAGAGGTGCAGCACCTCAAGGTCCTAGGCGTCAGGGAGGAGGTGCCCGATGGGGTCCTGACTTTGCAGGATACGGACCCCGTGGCGGAGGCTTTGTTGAGCATTTCCATCCACCGCGTTTTGAGTATCGTGATGGACGCTCTTTCCTTAGCGGACCATGTTTTCCTATGCGTGGTGATCGCTACCCCCGTAGACAGGCTAGGAATGGTTTTTACACTGACCGTTCTTTTGAGCAGCCGGCCCAACACTGGTATTCTTCCTATTTCACTAACCCCATTGTTGGACCGTATGCTCACCCTATGTCTTTCTATTGATGTAGGTAAAACGGTTGGATGACATTTGGTTGGTGGATTCCGGTTGCTCGAGACATATGACCGAAAACACCAAGTGGTTCTCCAGCCTTAGCCCTGTTGCCGGAAAGGAGTTTATCACCTTCGGCGACAATAGTAAAGGTAAGGTGTTGTCTCGTGGGTCGGTGCGGGTTAATGAGCACTTGGTGTTGCGCGATGTTGCTCTTGTTTCTAACCTGCATTTTAACTTGCTTTCTGTTTCGCAACTTTTTGATGATGACTATGAGATTCGTTTTAAACCGAATCTCAGTCGCATTTTAGATCCTCAGGGAAATTTGGTTTGCTTGATTTCGCCCTTTGGGAAAGTCTTTCGCGCGAATTTCTCGGAGTCGTTTGGTATTTCCCGCTGTCTTTTGGCTAGTCCTTCCTCCTCCGAACTTTGGAAGTGGCATAGGAGGCTCGGTCACTTAAGCTTCGACTTGCTTGCAAGACTTAGCTCACTTGGCCTAATCCGAGGATTGCCCAAGCTGCCGATGGAGAAGGATCTAGTTTGTCATTCTTGTAGACATGGAAAGATGGTTGCCGCTCCCCACCATCCAGTGACTCAGGTCATGACACAGCGCCTTGGAGAGCTTTTACACATGGACCTTGTTGGTCCGGCTCGGGTGAGCTCGGTTGGAGGGAAGTGGTATGTTTTGGTTGTTGTTGACGACTTCTCGAGGTATTCATGGGTCTTCTTTTTGACTGAGAAGACTGAGACTTTCTCCTTCGCTCGCAATCTGATTTTGCGTCTTCAGAACGAGTTCCCTTTGAACTCGATGCGAGCTATTAGGAGTGATAATGGTTCCGAATTCAAAAATTCAGATTTTGAGAAGTTTTGTGACCACTTGGATTTGGAGCATCAATTTTCTTCCCCCTACACACCGCCCCAAAATGGTGTTGTAGAAAGGAAGAATCGGACCCTTGTAGAGATGGCCAGGACGATGCTCGATGAGCATAGGACTCCTAGGCGATATTGGGCCGAAGCTATGAACACTACATGCTACATTTCAAATCGCATTTTTCTGAGGGCTTTTCTGAAAAAGACTTCTTATGAGTTGCGTTTTGGTAGACAGACCAAGGTGAGTTATTTTAGAGTCTTCGGTTGCCATTGTTTTATATTGAAGAAAGGCAACCTGGACAAATTTGAGTCTCGTTCTTCTGATGGTGTATTTTTGGGTTATGGCACTCACACTAGAGCTTATCGTGTACTTAACCTTGATACTAACCGAGTCATGGAGACATCAGATGTCACCTTCGATGAGACTCTTGTTTGTCCTTCTTCTCGTTTTGAGCGTGCAGGTGATCATGAGGTCGGTGAGCCTCTTTTCGATGACGAGGACGAGGGTGCTGAAGGTATGGATGATCCAGCACCCCCTCCACCTGCTGTGCCGCAAGGAGCGGCTTCTACGACGACTCACGGCCCCGACACCTCTTCTTCCTGGGGGCCGTGGGATCCGCCACCCCGAGCGGTACCTTATGTACCCGGGGAGGCACCAGCTGCTGTTGAGGGGGAGATCACTTCTTCTCGGGAGGCACCACGACACATCCAGCGCCAACACCCCCCTCAGCAGATGATCGGCGGCATTGACGAGTGGGTCACTCGGTCCAGGTCACAGCACATCTCTCACTTTGCTCATTCTGCTTTTGTTGCTAATTTTGAGCCCCGAGATGTTGGACACGCTTTGACGGATCCGGATTGGGTCAATGCCATGCATGAGGAGTTAGAGAACTTTGAGCGAAATCGGGTTTGGGTTCTAGTTCCACCTCCTCCAGACTGTAAGCCTATTGGGACAAAATGGGTTTTCAAAAAACAAGCAAGGAGAGGATGGCCACGTTGTTAGAAACAAGGCCAGGCTTGTAGCGAAAGGCTATAGTCAGAAGGAGGGGATAGACTATGAGGAGACTTTTGCTCCTGTAGCTCGTTTGGAGGCTATTAGGGTACTCTTGGCTTTTGCTGCATCCAAAGGTTTTAAACTTTTTCAAATGGATGTCAAGAGTGCCTTCTTAAACGGCTACATAGAAGAGGAAGTATATGTTGAGCAACCCCCCGGTTTTGAAAATCCCAAGTTTCCAAACCATGTTTTTAAACTCCACAAAGCTTTATATGGTTTGAAACAAGCCCCTAGAGCCTGGTATGATAGGTTGAAGACCTTTTTGCTAGCTAAGGGTTTTAAAATGGGATGTGTAGATAAAATGCTCTTTCTCCTCACGCAAGGCAAAGACACACTCTTGGTCCAGATTTACGTGGATGATATCATTTTCGGTGGTTCTTCTCACGCTTTGGTTGCCAAGTTTGCAGATACTATGAGCAGGGAGTTCGAGATGAGCATGATGGGCGAGCTGACATTCTTTCTCGGGTTGCAAATTAAGCAATCCCGAGAGGGGACGTTTGTGTACCAGGGCAAGTACACCAAGGACTTGCTGAAGCGGTTCGATATGGGTGAGGCCAAGCCTCTTCCAACACCCATGTCAACGACGACTGCCCTGGATGCGGACAAGGATGGAGAAGCAGTGGACCAGAAGGAGTACCGAAGTATGATCGGGTCGCTGCTCTACCTGACGGCGACACGCTCGGACATCCAGTTCGCGGTGTGTCTGTGCGCGCGCTTTCAGGCGTCGCCGCGCACTTCTCACCGTCAGGCAGTGAAGCGCATTTTCAGGTACCTTCGTTTCACACCTGAGTTTGGGATTTGGTATTCTGCTTCCTCCACCCTCTCCCTTTGCGGTTATTCCGATGCCGATTTTGCTGGTTGCCGTATTGAGCGCAAGTCCACTTCTGGGACTTGTCAGTTTATTGGTTCTTCTCTTGTATCGTGGTCTTCTCGCAAGCAGTCTAGTGTCGCTCAGTCTACCACAGAGGCTGAATATGTTGCTGCGGCTAGCTACTGTTCCCAGTTGCTTTGGATGATGGCCACTTTGCGTGATTTTGGTCTGAGCTTTTCTCGCGTGCCTTTGCTTTGTGACAGCACGAGTGCTATTAGCGTTGCTAAGAACCCCGTGCTTCACTCGAAGACCAAACACATTGATGTGCGCTTTCATTTTCTGCGTGACCATCAGGAGAAAGGTGATATCGACCTTCGCCATGTCGATACTCATCATCAGTTGACTGATATTTTCACCAAGCCTTTAGACGAATCAACCTTTAATCGGTTGAGGGGTGAGCTTGGTGTGTGTTTCCCCTTTTAGATGGGGGAAACATTTTGGTTCTTGTATTATAGACTGACTCTTTTCGTTTGTCTTTCTTTTCTTTTGTATTTCAGCATACGCATTTACATTCTGAGCTTCATGTATATAATCACTAGAATGTAACTATGCTCTATGTAGTATGCTCCGATGCTTATGTTGATGCATGTAGCTTATGCTCTTTCTGATCACTGATACATTTTGTGAGCTGTGCTATTTTTGAATGGTGAATTTGCTTAATGAACATAAAATCTGAAAATGTTCACCATTGAGATATGCAACTAGCATGTGTAGGATATGTTGAGTTCACTCGTGCTTTTCATATATGCTAGGTTGCTATGTCTCTAGTTCTGAGTCATTCACTTGCTTGGTATGTTCATATCCTGTTTAAAATTTGAACCAAGCTTTAGTGAATTGAAAAGATCGAGTTGGGATTGCTTGTCAACACATCACGGTATCAAGACTGTTTCTCATTGCACTTTGAGTTAAACTTGAGCCGTGTAGTGTATGACCGAAACCGACGCTTTAAGCTTCTGATTGCTTCAGCATAGGCTTCGCTCGGTTATAAAGTTAGGCAATGACAAGCTTTCAACCTCTTGCAATCACATGCTGAATTTGAACTTGTGTAATTTCACCGCTGCAACTCCGATCTAAAACTGAAATCACAAGTGTATGTTTCATTCTTAAGCATGATGATTGAACTTTGCTAGGGGTAGTTCACCTTGTATACATGTTTAGCACTTGTTCGGACTCCTGCCTATACATGTGTAGTGCTATTTTGATGGTGACTATCTTTTGACTCAAAACTGCTCATTTTGCTCACACGTTCATATTTCGTATTTGGTGATCAGTTTGAGCCTTTGCTATATGAGTGCTTAGTTGTGTCATTGGAGTTATACTGTTTAAAGCATCTTTGCACTCTTTTGATTATATGCCTGAAGCTCCTAACTTGCATTCTGACTCATATGCATTTTGGAAGGGGGAGTTCTTTGCTCGTTTGCCTGATGATGCCTTTTCTTGATAAGTGCATTTTCAACTAAGGGGGAGAAAAATGACAAATCATGTGTTCTCCGAACGTTTGACTAAGGGGGAGATTCTATTGCAAATCTTATGCTTCCCGCGTGTTTAACTAAGGGAGAGTGTTCCTGGTTGCGTGCAGTTTTCGAGGGGGAGTTTGCTAGTTGTGTTGAGCCTTTGCCTCTGTCTTGAGGAACTAGCAAACATTTTTCCAGGGCTTTTGATTCTGATCGATTCGGTGCTTTGCTGCTTTCTGTTGGCCATAAGGTTTTGGTATCGAGCTTTCTTGCTAGTTGTGTTGAGCCTCTGTGCCTCTATCTTGAGGGACTAGCATTTGCTTCGATTTCTCTCTTTGCTTCAATTGGTGTTGAGCTCATTTTCTGAGTTTTCAATTGGTATTTGCTAGCGGTGTTGAGCCTGTTCTACCTCTTCTTGAGGGCTAGCTGTGCTTTGCTTGGTTGCGTCGAGCCGTTGTCCATGTCTTTGGGGACCAAGTTGTTTCGTTTCTTCCACTTGACCTTCTTCGGCTTTGCTACGCTTTTGGGTCATTTGGTCGAGTTCTCTCTTCTCCTTCTTCCTTCTTCTTCCTTTCATTATGATTTGTGTGTGTAGTTGACAATGCACTCATCAAGGGGGAGATTGCGGATACATGGGTGTATGCCGGGTCTCGGAGTGATGAGTGATTGTCAACGGGTTTGATCGCAGGTTCTTTGGCTTGTGTTGTGCAGGTGTCGAGCACGAAGACAGTGATCGAGGGCAAGGTGAAGGTCAAGTAGAGACGTGCCGTGCCGATGGACCGGGAGCGGTGAAGGGCGGACGTGAGGCTTGGACTGAGGGACCAGAGTGCCTGAGGATCAGCTGTGGTGGCTGGCAGCCTGGGACAGCGACGAGCGGAGACTTGCGGGGCATGGTGTTGCTCGGGTCGAGGACCTGGGGACACGTGTCGGTGGACGGGGTGCACAGGCGGTGCATCCCCTCTACAGCTCCGGTTTGGTGGTTGAGCCACAGAAAAACCACCGGGTGGACGGTTTCCAGGTTTGGGCCTCAAAACCTGGGCGCTGCGGGTTTCTGAGTTTGGGCCACAAAACTCAGACGATGGACTTGAAGGCTGGTTTCCCGGTTTGGGCCTCAAAACCGGGGGATAGCTGGAAAAGGCTGGTTTCCCGGTTTGGGCCACAAAACCGGGGGTGCAGAGCGAGGGCGGCACGTGGCGGCAATCGGGAGGTTGCGTCGAGGCAACGCTACGAGTTGTGCGGGCGTGACCGTCGGATACACCTACCACCGAGTTGGTCCAGAATAACCTTAGGGTTTAGCTGGTTCGCTCTGTAATTAGAGAGGGGTAGAGTAAGAATTAGAAATTAGGATAAGTAGAGGGAGACACCCTCCTCCCTTCCTATCTCAGTCATTTGCTCTTGCTTTCTAGGGTTTTCTGCTCTCCCACATCCCTGCTATAGCGAACCTGAGATCCACAAAGAAGAGAACAATACCTCTGTGCTCGTGAGATTTTTGAGGAAGTGAGGCCGTAACCTCACCATTGTAGCGTGTGGTAGCCACACGGTTGCAATTTCGTGGTTGTGATTTGCAATTTGTTGGTGTTCTTCGCGGATTGCTTTTTGCCACGATTTTCCCATCGATCGATCTCTTTGCTCAGTGCGTCTTTTACAAATCCGTTTGAACCAAGTTGTTCTAGATCGTGAGACACTTCTTTCCACCGAAGGAATTCACCCCTAACCTCACGGTCTAGGAGATCGATCGATTTTAGTTTTGAATAGGTTTTTGCTCCTTAGTCCCGAATTCTTCCAATTCACCGATTTGGAGTTAGGTTCGAGCCATGATTCCGTTGGGATAGCTCACTAACATCCTTGGAACTCCTCATACCAAGTCTAGGCCTTAGTGCTTTTGATTCGGAGGAGATCAGGTGAATTTCGCGGAAGAACAGTGTTGTTTCAGGACCATCGGACGCTGAACCCGTGACCATCGGACGCTGAGTTCGTCACACCGGAGCGTCCGATGCCACGTGTCGTCTGACAGCGTTTTTCAAAGGAGCATCGGACGCTGACCATCGGAGCGTCCGTTGCCATCGGACGCGCCGGAGGTCGAGCATCGGACGCTACTGTTTCACTGTAGCAGTGTCCGATGCCCATGCAGTAAGGTTCCAGTTTTGCTTTGTTTGCATCGGACGCGTCCGTTGGTTGGACATCGGACGCTGCCAGCGTCTGATGCTGCTGTTTCTGCGCAGTTTCGTCCGCAGTTTGTTCGTCCAACTTCTGATTTGAGATCCGCTTGTTGCGTTGGTTTCCTGACTTCGTGCTCTTCAGAAATCGGGCTTCTCGCTTTACAAAATAGCCTGAATCCCCCTCGCGTTGCTCGGGGGAGGTTGAGGTTACCCAAAATTCATCTTGTCACTAGTTGACCTGCGTGAACTTGGGCGAGGGAATTTTTGTGGTGTCCCGCTGTGTTCCTAGGGAACATCCACCCATTCTCTTGGGTCGTGGACATCACGCGCATCGGTTTGCTTTTGGGGTGATTCTCGGGACAGTGGCAACAAGTTTCTGACAAGAATTTTTGAAGCTCCCATTCACCCCCCCTCTGGTCGCTTTCTGATTGCTCTTTCGGTCCTTCAGTTCTCCCTCTCCGTGAGATGTTGTTTGATTCCACTTGAATCATTTTGTTCTTGGTCGTGAGGCCCTTCTTTCCACCGAAGGAATTCTTCCCTAACCTCACAAATCCATAGATCGGGTCGATTTCGTGTTTGTTCATCGTTCTTCCCCCTTTTACGGTGTTCCACGGATTTCTTTTGATTGACTTGGTTTGGTGCGATGATTTCTTAGGATTAGCACCCCAATACGTAGAGGAACACCTAGGAGGAGTTTGATCGAAGTCTCTTTTGATTTGGTGAAGTTTCGATCGAATTTGCTTTTGTCCCGAGCAGTTTTTCTGCTCTCTGTTCATCCGCGGACAGTCCGCGCCCCCCAGCGGCGGACAGTCCGGGGCTCGGGACTTGGCAAGGTCAGATCAGCCTAGCGCGATACTGTTCTCGGTCTCGTGACCGGCGGACAGTCCACGGCGCCAGTGACCCGCGGACAGTCCGGGGTCACATTGGATGCTAGGGTTTCACTGTTCACGTGAACCGCGAACAGTCCGGTGTTCAAACCGCGGACAGTCTGGGACTCGTCCAGAACTGTTTCAGAACAGTCTATTTTGGGCTCTGTTGCCAGTGGACAGTCCGAACCTCCAGTCACGGACAGTCCGGCAGTCACCAGACAGTCCGGGATCCTAACCCCGGACAGTCCGCGAATCTGCAGAGTGTGAGTTTTGCTTTGGGGCTTTTGCACTTGGTTCCGATCGTTCTCCGGGGGTTCGGCTGTACCACTAGGACATCTCCTAGGGTATCCACCTACTCGTAGGTCGTGAACTCTCTGGTCGTTTCGAGTCTTTGCTTTTGGGTGATTGTCTAGGACAAGGGTCATATATTTCACGAGTTGAAATTTGAGGCTCCCATTCACCCCCCTCTGGTCGCCAATCCGGTCCTTCAATTGGTAGCAGAGCGGGTTAAGGATCTTCTCTACCTTAATCGGTTTCGGATCCTAAGGGCGACATGGATCGAGGGAATGGCAAGGCTCCTTGGTTCGATGGGATGAACTATCCCTATTGGAAGATTCAGATGCGTGCTTATCTCAACAGCATCAGATCTTCTGTCTAGGAGATATGTGAGAACGCTGAGTACGAGGTCCTTGCGGCTCGTGTGGGTCAGATCCAGATTGACCAACACGAGGCCAACTCTAAGGCTCGTAACGCTGTCTTGTCCAACATATCTGTTCCTGAGTTCGAGCGTGTCTCTGAGCTTGAGACGGCACGAGAGATCTGGGTGAAGCTTCAGAGCTATCACGAGGGGACTGTTCAGGTCAAGACCAGAATCTTCAGGACGTACAAGCGCGAGTACGAGAACTTTGTTCAGTTGGAGGGAGAGATGATTGACGCTATGTTCGCTCGTTTCCAAATGATTGTGAACAAGATGCGTGCCAATCGGGCTAACCTACCCTATGATGATCATGAGAGGGCTCTCAAGTTGCTATACGCCCTGGATCGGAGGGTATGGGAGGTGAAGGTGTCGACTATCATAGAGTCTCCATCTTATGACACCCTCACCGTGGACGAGCTGTTCAGCAAGCTCAAGTCCACCGAGATCGATCACCTGACTCAGGCCAAGCTGAAGAACCCATCTTCACATATCATGGCTTTGGTCTCAGGCAAGGGTGGATCAATTTTTCCTGCTGACTCTTCACCTCCTCTCTTTGCTTTGTCTTCTTTGCTTACAGTTACGGAGGAGCAGTTGGAGGCGTTGGGAGACGACGAGCTCGCCCTCGTCATCACCCGGTTCTCGCAGTTTCAGAACAACCGCTTGAATCGCCAGCGTGGTGGCGCACGCGAGGGCTGCTACAAGTGCGGTGATCCAGATCACTTCATCGCAAACTGTCCCAGGAACAACAAGAAATCTTCCAACAAGACTCACAACTCCAGGCGCAAGGGCGAGCCGGAGTACAAGATCGAGAAGAAGAAGAAGAAGGATAGTTTTCGTCGGGAGGACTTGGAGAAGGCTTTTGACGCCGGTCGGCGTGCCCTCTTCGCTTCCACAAGCGATGGAGACAAGACCTCCGACAGCGACTCCAGCGACGATAGGTCCGAGCACAAGACGGAAGATCGCTTCAACGGACTCTGCTTCTTCGGCAACTCCTCCAAGGGCTTCTGCACCATGGCCCTGGATGAAGAGGACCGCAAGTGTCAGGCGAAGGACGCCGATGACGCCGACAACGATGACGACGACGACAACGGTTCTGAGGTATCAACCTCTTCTCTTGTCGATCGTCTCACCGAAGAGCGCGATGGCTTTGCCGAGTTAGTCTTGGGTCTGGAGAAGAAACTCAAGCTGGTTAACCGAGAGCGCAATGAGTTTAAGGCTAAGATGAATGATGCACTTAAGGAGCTTGAGTTCGCTAAGTCTGAGGTGAAGGTGACAGATGAGGAGGAGTGCGATGAGTGCACCACACACATGACAAACTTTTCCACCCTGCAAACCAAGTATGCCTCTTTGATCGAGGTGTATGATGAGCTGAAGGGTAGGCTAGACTTTGTGGGTGAGTGTCATGAGTGTGCCTCTCTGAAGTAGGAGCTGGAGGAAGTGAAGGCTAGGCCTTCTTTGCTAGGTGCGTGCAAGCTTTGTCCTAGCTTGCGAACTGAGTTGGCAGGAGTTAATGCCAAGCTTGCTGAAGCCTTGAAGGCCAGCTCAGTTAGCATCTTGTCCGCTCAGTGTGAGTGATGCGTGGGGATGGAGCTTGAGATTGCCAACTGTCGGCATGACAGGATGCAAACCGAGGAGGAAAACACATACCTTCGGTCCATCCTGAGTTGGGTGTCATGCAGTGAGCTACAGTTGGGCATGATGATCAGTCAGTTCAAGAGGGGAACTAATTGCTCGGGAGTAGGCTTTGCATCAGGTGGGAAGGGCGCTAGCAGCTTTGGCAAGATCGATGAGTTTAGTGGAGTGAGCCCTAGTGAGAAGCCATTCGCTATCCCTAAGCTTACCAAGATCACCCCACCTAAGCCTCCCAAGCCTGTCACCAAGGATGGTATCCTTGATGAACCTCCCAAGGCTCTACCTCACAAGCAAGTGTGGGTTCCCAAACCTAACCATCTTAGGAACACACTTGACACCCTTCCTGACGTCTCTAGTGATCCCCTTCCGAGAGGCAAGCAGCCAGCCCAACCCTCGCAACCGTAGGAACCAACAACCCAAGAGAGTGGTGAGGTTCGAGTGCGAGTACTGTCACCGTGAGGGTCACCTAGCTGAGTTTTGCTTTCGGAGGAAGAGAGACGGTAGGAAGGAGTTGGAGCTGAACAACCAGGCCAGACACCACCCTCTCCATGGTATGCAAGGTCGGGGAGTTTAGAAGCAGAGCGCTAGACCTGGAGGTGCACCCCCTCAGGTGGCTAGGCCCCAGGCAACTAGACCACAGGGTGGTGGTCGTGCCCGTCGCGGTTCCTGTCGTCCTCAATACGATCGTGAGCCGAGTGTAAGAGGCTTTGCTGCACAGTCCCATAGCGGACCACCTTTTCAGCTTGGTGGTGATCTCTTTGCTCAAATGGGACAGGTAGGTCAGTTTGAAGGTTTTTCGTTCCATAGTGGACCACCCTTTCAGTTTGGTGGTGATCGCTATCCACCCATGGGACGCGGACAACTTGATGTTGCTTCTAACACTTTTCTGGGCCTATGACACAACACTGGTATCCTTCTCAGTATACTAACCCAAGTGTTGTGCCATATGCTCATTTCCTGCCCTTCTATTAATGCAGGAACTTCGATTGGAGAACATATGGCTCACGCATTCCGGGTGTTCGCGCCACATGACCGGAAAGAAGGAATGGTTCTCCAGCCTAGACCTCATGGTGCACAAGGAGTACATCACTTTCGAGGATAACAATAGAGGTAAGGTTGTTTCTCATGGAGCTATTCGGCTCAATGAGAACTTTGTTCTTAAGGATGTTGCTTTGGTTTCTAACTTGCATTACAATTTGCTTTCTGTTTCGCAACTCCTTGAGGATGATTGTGAAGTGCGCTTTAAGAAAGGGTTGAGCCGTGTCTTAGACCCTCGGGGAGATCTTGTTTGTTGGATCGTTCCTTTTGGTCGTGTTTTCAGAGCCGATTTTCTCGTTCTTTCGGCTCCGCTAGATGTTTGATGGCTGGTCCTTCTTCTGATTTGTGGAAGTGGCATAGGAGGCTCGGTCACTAGAGTTTTGACTTGCTTGCAAGACTTAGCTCACTTGGCCTAATCCAAGGATTGCCCAAGCTTAAGTTTTAGAAGGACCTTTTTTGCCATCCTTGTCGTCACGGGAAGATGGTTGCTGCTTCTCACCCACCTGTTAATCAGGTGATGACAAAGCGACCCAGCGAGCTTTTACACATGGACACAGTTGGTCCAGCTCGGGTTTGCTCAGCGGGTGGGAAGTGGTACGTTCTAGTGATCGTTGACGATTTTTCGAGGTACTCTTGGGTGTTCTTCATGGAGGGTAAGGATGAAGCCTTTTTGAAGGACCGGATTAGCGACCAGAGGGGGGGGGGTGAATGGGAGCCTCAAATTCAACTCGTGAATAGACTGGCCCTTGTCCCAGAGAATTGAAGGACCAAAAGTGCTACTAGAAAGCGACCAGAGGGGGGTGAATGGGAGCTTTAAATTTCTTTTCAGAAACTTGTAGCCTCTGTCCTAGAAAATCAACCCCAAGAGCAAAAACCGATGCGCATGATGTCCACGACCCAAGAGAATGGGTGGATGTTCCCTAGGAACACAGCGGGACACCACAAAAACTTCCTCACCCAAGTTCACGCAAGTCAACTAGTGACAGGATGAACTTTGGGTAACCTCAACCTCCCCCGAGCAACGCGAGGGGGATTCAGGCTATTTTGCAAAGCGGGAAGTCCAATTTCTGTAGAGCACGAAGTCGGGAATCCAACGCAAAAGCCCAAAACCAAATCCGAAGTCGAACAGTCAAACTGCGGACAAAACAGCGAAGAAATCACTGCATCGGACGCTGGCAGCGTCCGATGGCCAGGCACCGGACGCGTCCGATGCAAAATGACCCTTACTGGAACCTTACTGGACTGGCATCGGACGCTGCTACAGTGATACCCTAGCGTCCGATGCTAGACCCCCGGTGCGTCCGATGGCAACGGACGCTCCGATGGTCAGCGTCCGATGCTCCTTTGAAAACACTGTCAGATGACACGTGGCATTGGACGCGTCCGATGTGATGAACACAGCGTCTGATGGTCACGAGTCCAGTGTCCGATGGTCCCGAAACAACGCAGTTCTTCCGCGAATTCAACCCGATCTCCTCCGAATCAAAAGCACTAAGGCTTAGACTTGGTATGAGGAGTTCCAAGGAGGTTAGTGAGCTATCCCAAAGAGATCATGGCTCGAACCTAACTCCAAATCGGTGAATTGAAAGAAATCAGGACAAAGGAGCAAAACTCGATCCAAAAACGAAAATCGACCGATCTACTAGCTCGTGAGGTTAGAGATGTTTTCCTTCGGTGGAAAGATGTGCCTCACGATCTAGAACAACTCAGTTCAAACGGATTTGCAAAAGACGCACTGAGAAGACAGATCGATCAATGGGAAAATCATGGAGAAAAGCAACCCGCGAAGAACAAGAACAAAACGCGAATCACAACCACGAATTTGCAACTGTGTGGCTACCACACGCTACAACAGTGAGATTACGGTCTCACTTCCTCAAAATCTTTAGTACACAGAGGTATGGTTCTCTGCGGATCTCAGTAGCTACAGCAGGGGATTAGGAGAGCAGGAAACCCTAAGACTGAAAGAGCAAAATGACTGAGATAGAATGGGAGGAGGGTGTCTCCCTCTACTTATCCTAATTCTAATTCCTACTCTACGCTCACTAATTACAGAGTGAACCAGCTAAACCCTAGGGTTATTCTGGACCAACTCAAGGTAGATGGTGATCCGACGGCCACGCCCGCACAACTCGTAGCATTGCCTCAACGCAACCTCCCGATTGCCGCCACGTGCCGCCCTCGCTCTGCACCCCCGGTTTTGTGGCCGAAACCGGGAAACCAGGCTTTCACGCCAACCCCCGGTTTTGAGGCCCAAACTGGGAAACCAGCCTCCAAATCCATCCCCTGGTTTTGCGGCCGAAACCAGGAAACCCCGCCAGCGCCGAGGTTTTGAGGCCCAAACCTGGAAACCGTCCTCAGCCCGAGTTTTGTGGCCCAAACTCGGCAAACCCGCAGCACACCCAGGTTTTGTGGCCCAAACCTGGAAACCGTCCACCCGATGGTTTTTCTCTGGCTCTACCACCAAACCGAAGCTGTAGAGGGGATGCACCGCCCGTGCACCCCGTCCACCAACACGTGTCCCTAGGTCCTCGACCCGAGCAACACCATGTCCCACAAGTCTCCGCTCGTCGCTGTCCCAGGCTGTCAGCCACCACAGCTGATCCTCAGGCCACCGGTCCCTCAGTCCAAGCCTCACATCCGCCCTTCACCGCTCCCGGTCCGTCGGCACGGCACGTCTCTACTTGACCTTCACCTTGCCCTTGATCACTGTCTCCGTGCTCGACACCTGCACAACACAAGCCAAAGAACATGCAATCAAACCCGTTGACAATCACTCATCAATCGAGACTCGGCATACACCCATGTATCCGCAATCTCCCCCTTGATGAGTGCATTGTCAACTACACACACAAATCATAATGGAATAGAAGAAGGAAGCAAGAAGAAGAGAGAACTCAACCAAATGACCCAAAAGCATAGCAAAGCCAAAGAGGGTCAAGTGGAAAGAGCAAAACAACTTGGTCCCCAAAGACATGGGCAACGGCTCGACACAACCAAGCAAAGCAAAGCTAGCCCTCAAGAAGAGGTAGAACAGGCTCAACACCGCTAGCATGAAAAGTTTCGATACCAATTGAAAAATAAAAGCAAAATGCTAGTCCCTCAAGATAGAGGCACAGAGGCTCAACACAACTAGCAGAAAATTGCTCCGAACCAATCGAACTGAAAAACGTTGGCTAGTCCCTCAAGAGAGAGGCAAAGGCTCAACACAACTAGCCAAACGCTCCGAACCAAAACCTTACTGTCAGCAAGAAGCAAACTTCCCCTCAAATAGTGCTCAACCAGAAAATCCCCTTAGTTCAACTCGAAAGGCACATGATTTGAAATTTTTTCTCCCCCTTAGTTGAACACAAGGTGCTTATGATTTGTCAGATTTCTCCCCCTTAGTTGAAAATGCACTATCAAGAAAAAGAATGCGTCAACACGCAATCAAGCAAAGTCTCCCCCTGGGAAAATGCACCAACAAATGTGCCAACCAGAGACGTTCTCCCCCTTGACCAAATATTTCCTCCTTAGAAAATGCACATGAGTCAAAATGCAAGTTAGCAGCTTCAGGAATATAGTTAAGAGAATGTAAGGATGCTCTACACAGTTCTGATCCGATGACTCAACAATCTCCATAACAGGCTAGCAAAGGCTCAAACTGATCACTAAATACAAAATATGGACAAGTGAGCAAAGTGAGCAGTTTTTAGCCAAAAGGTATTCGCCATCAAAATAGCACTACATGCATAGACAGGAATTCAAGCAAGTGCTAAACATGTATACAAGGTGAACTACCCCTAGCAAAGTTCAAACATCATGCTATAGAATGAAGAATATACTTGTGATTTCAGTTATTAAATCGAAGTTGCAGCGGTGAAATTTCACAAGTTCAGAATTTTTGCATGTGTTTGCGAGAGGTTGAAAGCTTGTCATCGCCTAACTTTTCAACCGAGCGAAGCCTATGCAAATGCAATCAGAAGCTTAAAGCATCGGTTTCGGTCATACACTACACGGCTCGAGTTTAACTCAAAGTGCAATGAGAAACAGTCTCGATACCATGATGTGTTGACAAACAATCCCATCTCGATCTTTTCAATTCACTTAGCACTTGGTTCAAATTCTAAACAGAATATGAACAAACCAAGCAAGTGAGTGACTCAGAACTAGAGACATAGCAACCTAGCATATATGAAAAGCACGAGTGAACTCAACACATCCTACACATGCTAGTTGCACATCTCAATGGTGAACATTTTTAGATTTTAAGTTCATTAAGCAGGTTCACCAATCAAAAATAGCTCAACCCACAACATGTATTAGTGATCAGAACAAGCATAAGCTACCAGCATCATTATAAGCATCGGAGCATACTACATAGAGCATAGTTACATTCTAAAGATTATATACATGAAGCTCAGAATGTAAAAGCGTATGCTGAAATGCAAAAGAAAACAAAAACAAATGAAAAATTGTCAGTCTAAGATACAAGAAGTAAAATGTTTCCCCCATCTAAAAGGGGAAACACACACCAAGCTCACCCCTCAACCGATTAAAGGTTGATTCGTCTAAAGGCTTGGTGAAAATATCTGCCAACTGATGGTGAGTATCGACATGGCGAAGGTCGATATCACCCTTCTCATGATGGTCTCGCAGAAAATGAAAGCGCACATCAATGTGTTTGGTCTTCGAGTGAAGCACGGGGTTCTTAGCAACGCTAATCGCACTCGTGCTGTCACAAAGCAAAGGCACGTGAGAAAAGCTCAGACCAAAATCACGCAAAGTGGCCATCATCCAAAGCAACTGAGAACAACAGCTAGCCGCAGCAACATATTCAGCCTCTGTGGTAGACTGCGCGACACTAGACTGCTTGCGAGAAGACCACGATACAAGAGAAGAACCAATAAACTGGCAAGTCCCAGAAGTGGACTTGCGCTCGACTCGGCAACCAGCAAAATCAGCATCGGAATAACCGCAAGGGGAGAGTGTGGAGGAAGCTGAATACCAAATCCCAAACTCAGGTGTGAAACGAAGGTACCTGAAAATGCGCTTGACCGCCTGATGGTGAGAAGTGCGCGGCGACGCCTAAAAGTGCGCGCACAGACACATCGCGAACTGGATGTCCGGGTGTGTCACCGTCAAGTAGAGCAGCGACCCGATCATGCTTCGGTACTCCTTCTGGTTCACAGCTTCTCCATCCTTGTCCGCATTCAGGGCCGTCGTGGTCGACATGGGTGTTGAAAGAGGCTTGGCCTCACTCATATCGAACCTCTTCAGCAAGTCCTTGGTGTACTTGCCCTGGTGCACAAACGTCCCTTCTCGGGATTGCTTAATTTGCAATCTGAGAAAGAAAGTCAACTCGCCCATCATGCTCATCTCGAACTCCCTGCTCATTAAATCTGCAAACTTGGCAACCAAAGCGTGAGAAGAACCACCGAAAATGATATCATCCACGTAAATCTGGACCAAGAGAGTGTCTTTGCCTTGCTTGAGGAGAAAGAGCGTTTTATCCACACATCCCATTTTAAATCCCTTTGCTAGTAAAAAGGTTTTCAATCTATCATACCAGGCTCTAGGGGCTTGTTTCAAACCATATAAAGCTTTGTGGAGTTTGAAAACATGGTTTGGAAACTTGGGATTTTCAAAACCGGGGGGTTGCTCAACATACACCTGTTCTTCTATGTAGCCGTTTAAGAAGGCACTCTTGACATCCATTTGAAAAAGTTTGAAACCTTTGGATGCAGCAAAAGCCAAGAGTATCCTAATAGCCTCCAAACGAGCTACAGGAGCAAAAGTCTCCTCATAGTCTATCCCCTCATTCTGACTATAACCCTTCGCTACAAGTCTGGCCTTGTTTCTCACAATGTGGCCATCCTCTCCTTGTTTGTTTTTGAAAACCCATTTTGTCCCAATAGGATTACAGTCTGGAGGAGGTGGAACCAAAATCCAAACCCGATTCCGCTCTAAATTTTCTAACTCCTCATGCATGGCATTGACCCCATCGGGATCCATCAAAGCGTGTCCAACATCTCGGGGTTCAAAATCAACAACAAATGCAGAATGAGCAAAGTGAGAAATATGCTGTGACCTGGACCGAGTGACACGTTCGTCGATGTTGCCGATCATCTGTTGAGGCGGGTGCTGGTGCTGAATGTGTCGTGGCGCCTCCCGGGCAGAAGTGATCTCCCCCTCAACAGCAGCTGGTGCCTCCCCTGGTACAAAAGGTACCGCTCGGGGTGGCGGATCCCACGGCCCCCAAGAAGAAGAAGTGTCGGGGCCATGAGTCGTAGTAGAAGCCGCTCTTTGCGGCACCACAGGTGGAGGTGATGCTGGGTCACCCATGCCTTCAGCATCCTCATCCTCATCATCAAAAAGAGGTTCGCCAACCTCATGATCACCTGCACGCTCAAAACGATAAGAAGGACAAACCATGGTCTCGTCGAAGGTGACATCGGATGTCTCCATGACACGGTTAGTATCAAGGTTAAGTACACAATAAGCTCGAGTGTGAGTGCCATAACCCAAAAATACACCGTCAGAATAATGAGACTCAAATTTGTCCAGGTTGCCTTTCTTAAGTATAAAACAGTGGCAACCAAAAACTCTAAAGTAACTCACTTTGAGCTGTCTTCCAAAACGCAACTCATAAGAAGTCTTTTTCAAGAAAGCTCGGAGGAAAATGCGATTGGAAATATAGCATGCAGTGTTCATAGCTTCGGCCCAATATCGCCTAGGAGTCCTATGCTCATCGAGCATCGTCCTGGCCATCTCTACAAGGGTCCGATTCTTCCTCTCCACAACACCATTTTGTGGCGGTGTGTATGGGGAAGAAAACTGATGCTCCAAACCCAAAGAGTTACAAAACTTCTCAAAATCTGAATTCTTAAACTCGGAACCATTATCACTACGAATAGCTCGCATCGAGTTCATAGGGAACTCGTTCTGAAGACGCAAAATCAGATTGCGAGCGAAGGAGAAAGTCTCAGTCTTCTCAGTCAAAAAGAAGACCCACGAATATCTCGAAAAATCATCAACAACGACCAAAACGTACCACTTACCCCCAACCGAGCTCACCCGAGCCGGACCAACAAGGTCCATGTGTAAAACTCTCCAGGGCGCTGTGTCATGACCTGAGTCACTAGATGGTGGGGAGCGGCTACCATCTTCCCATGTCTACAAGAATGGCAAACAAGGTCCTTCTCCATGGACAACTTGGGCAATCCTCGGATTAGGCCAAGTGAGCTAAGTCTTGCAAGCAAGTCGAAGCTTAAGTGACCGAGCCTCCTATGCCACTTCCAAAGATCAGAGGAGGAAGGACCAGCCACAAGACAACAAGAAAATCCAAACGACTCCGAGAAATTCGTGCGCGAAAGACTTTCCCAAAGGGCGAAATCAAACATACAAGATTGCCCTGAGGATCTAAAATGCGACTGAGATTCGGTTTAAAATGAATCTCATAGTCATCATCAAAAAGTTGCGAAATAGAGAGAAGGTTAAAATGCAGATTAGAAACAAGAGCAACATCACGCAACACAAAGTGCTCATTAACCCGCACCGACCCTCGAGACAACACCTTACCTTTACTATTGTCACCGAAGGTGATAAATTCCTTTCCGGCAACAGGACTAAGACTGGAGAACCACTTGGCGTTTCCGGTCATATGCCT
The DNA here is from genome assembly GCA_009763385.1 of Coix lacryma-jobi var. lacryma-jobi. NCBI lineage: Eukaryota > Viridiplantae > Streptophyta > Magnoliopsida > Poales > Poaceae > Coix > Coix lacryma-jobi. Next base: position 150,025,645 of record CM019828.1, read on the forward strand.
CGAGCAACCGGAATCCACCAACCAAATGTCCTCCAATCGTTTCACCTACATCAATAAAAAGACATAGGGTGAGCATATGGTCCAACACTGGGGTTAGTGAAGTAGGAAGAGTACTAGTGTTGGACCGGCTGCTCAAAAGAACGGTCAGTGTAAAAACCATTCCTAGCCTGCCTACGGGGAAAGCAATCACCACGCATAGGAAAACGTGGTCCGCTAAGGAAGGAGCGTCCATCGTGATACTCAAAACGCGGTGGAGGGAAACGCTCAACAAAGCCTCCGCCACGGGGTCCGTATCTTGCAATGTCAGGACCCCGTCGGGCAACTCCTCCCTGACGCCTAGGACCTTGAGGTGCTGCACCTCTAGGCCTAGCAGCTCTCCTCGGAGCTCTCCTCTGAACATTCGGCACATGTACATCATGGAAAGGATGGTACATGTCCGGATTGTTCATCTCCCTAGAACGGCGCTCCTCTCTCTTGCGCCTAAAACAGAACTCCCTCAAGTGTCCATCTCTCCCACAGTGCTCACAATGGTACCTCACCGCACTCAAAGGGGGTTGTTGGTACTCACGGTTGTGGGTGTGGATCACTTTGCCCTTCTATGGCAAAAGCTCCTTCTGAATGGGTGGCATTGTGTCCAGCTTGTTTTTGAGGTGGTTGGGTTTGGGTGCCCACTGCTGGTTCTTGGGTGGAGCTCGTGGAGGTTCTTCAAACACCCCATCCTTGGTGGTAGGCTTGAGAGGCTCTTTGGGTGGAAAGCTTGGTAAGTTTGGGAGTAGTGGTGGAGTTGGGCTTCTCACAAGGGTTTAGACCACTCGACTCTCCAATCTACCCAAAAGCAGAAAGATCAACACCCGGAGCAAAACCTACACCTGAACCTCTAGCAGCTCGCTTAAACTGAGCGATCATCATCCCGAGCTGCGGCTCACTACAAGAGACCCATGACAAGATGGTCCGAAGGTATGTGTTTTCTTCCTCGGTTTGCATCTTGCCATGCTTCACATTGGCAATCTCCATCTCCAAACCCTCGCACAAAGCGCACCTAGACACAGAAGTGCTACCCGAGCTGGCCTTCTCAAGAGACTCAATCTTGGCATTCTTCTCTGCCAACTCGGATTGCAAGCCTGGACAGGTCTTGCACGCACCCAACAACACGGGCCTAGCCCGAAGCTCATCCACCTCTCCAACTAAAGCAGCATACTTACCTCTCAAAGTGAGAAGGTCAGTCATGTGCTTGGTACACATCTCACACTCAACCTCCTCAGACACGACCATGGTGGACTTTGCAAACTCAAGCTCCTTCACCGTATCCTCCCACTTCTGCCTAAAATCCTTGCGCTCTCTAGCGGCATGCCTAAGCAGCTTATCCTGACTAAGTAAGGCGGCAGTAAGCTTCTCGACCTCAGTAGAAAGCTCGTCGTGGGTCAGAGATACCTGGGAGGTGTCGTCGTCGTCGTCATTCTAAGGGGTGTCCTCCAGCTTGCCGTCGACCTCATCACCAAGGGCCATGGTGCAGAAGCCCTCGTCGTCGGCGAAGAAGCAAAGCCCACTTAGCTTGTCCTCGATCCTCTTCTTCTTCTCGGACTCGTCGTCGCTTGAGCAAGCGGAGTCGTCATCCGCCCCGTCGACGTTGCTGAGTGTGGCGAAGAACGCACGCTACTCAGCCTGGGCCTTCTCCAAGTACTTCTTCTTGATGTACTCTTTGTCGAAGCCGCCCCTCCGCTTGTGCTTCGCGGGGACGTACTTCTCCTTGCGCTTGCCGGAGTCATACTTGCGGATACATGGGTGTATGTCGAGTCTCTGAGTGATGAGTGATTGTCAACGGGTTTGATCGCAGGATCTTTGGCTTGTGTTGTGCAGGTGTCGAGCACGGAGACAGTGATCAAGGGCAAGGTGAAGGTCAAGTAGAGACGTGCCGTGCCGATGGACCGGTGGCCTGAGGATCAGCTGTGGTGGCTGACAGCTGGGACAGCGACGAGCAGAGACTTGCGGGGCACGGTGTTGCTCGGGTCGAGGACCTGGGGACACGTGTCGGTGGACGGGGTGCACGGGCGGTGCATCCCCTCTACAGCTCCGGTTTGGTGGTTGAGCCAGAGAAAAACCACCGGTGGACGGTTTCCAGGTTTGGGCCTCAAAACCTGGGCGCGGGCAGGTTTCCGAGTTTGGGCCGCAAAACTCGGGCGCTGAGGGTTTCCTGGTTTCGGCCTCAAAACCAGGGGATGGACTTGGAGGCTGATTTCCCGGTTTGGGCCTCAAAACCGGGGGTTGGCGTGAAGGCCTAGTTTCCCGATTTCGGCCATAAAACCGGGGGTGCAAAGCGAGGGCGGCACGTGGCGGCAATCGGGAGGTTGCATCGAGGCAACGCTTCGAGTTGTGCGGGCGTGGCCGTCGGATCACAACTATCTTCGAGTTGGTGCAGAATAACCCTAGGGTTTAGCTGGTTCGCTCTGTAATTAGTTAGGGGTAGAGTGGGAATTAGGAATAGTTAGAATTAGGATAAGTAGGGGGAGACACCCACCTCCCCACCTATCTCAGTCATTTGCTCTTTCAGTCTTAGGGTTTCCTGCTCTCCCACATCCCTGCTGTAGCGAACCTGAGATCCACAGAGTTGAGAACAATACCTCTGTGTTTGTGAGATTTTTGAGGAAGTGAGGCTGTAACCTCACCATTGTAGCGTGTGGTAGCCACACGGTTGCAATTCGTGGTTGTGATTCGCGTTTTGTTCGTGTTCTTCGCGGAATTCCTTTTCTCCATGTTTTTCCCGTCGCTCGATCTCTTTGCTCGGTTCATCTTTTGCAAATCCGTTTGAACCAAGTTGTCCTAGATCGTGAGGCACTTCTTTCCACTGAAGGAATTCTCCTCTAACTTCACGGTCTAGGAGATCGAACAATTTTGGTGTTGGATCGGTATTTTTGCTCCCTTGCCCCGATTTCTTCCAAGTCCTTGATTAGGAGTTAGGTTCGAGCCATGATTCTCATGGGATAGCTCACTAACTTCCTTGGAACTCCTCACGCCAAGTCTAAGCCTTAGTGCTTTTGATTCGGAGGAGATCGAGTAGATTTCGCGGAAGAACAGCACTGCGTCGGGGGCATCAGACGCTCGAGTTCATAGCATCGGACGCTGGTCTTTTTCTCACCGGAGCGTCCGTTGCCACGTGTCACCTGACAGGGAGTTTTAAGGAGCATCGGACGCTGACCATCGGAGCGTCCGTTGCCATCGGACGCGCCGGAGGTCGAGCATCAGACGCTACTAGTTCACTGTAGCAGCGTTCGATGTCTATGCAGTAAGGTTCCAGTTTTGCACATTTTGCATCGGACGCGTCCGACGCTCTGCCATCGGACGCTGCCAGCGTCCGATGCAACTGTCTGTGCACAGTTTCGTCCGCCGTTCGTTCGTGTGATCTCGGATTTGGTTTCCGTCTTTTGCGTTGGGTTTCTAGAGTTGTGTAGTGTCCCGCTGTGCTTCTTGGAAGCATCCACCCTTCATCTAGGGTCGTGGACACTAGCAAGCTCTAGGGTTTGCTTTTGGGGTTGATTTTTGGGACAGTGGCGACAAGTTTCCGAAAGGAATTTTGAAGCTCCCATTCACCCCTCCTCTGGTCGCTTTTGGGTTGCATTCTCGGTCCTTCAATTGGTATCGGAGCGGGTTAAGGATCTTCCACCTTAGTCGGTTTCAGATCCACCGAAGGCGACATGGATCGCGGTGTGGGCAAACCGCCATTTTTCGATGGGACCAACTATGCGTATTGGAAGATACGCATGTCGGCCTATCTCCAGAGCATGGGCTCTTCTGTTTGGGAGATTTGCAACAAGGCCGATTACGTTGTTCTGGCTGCTCGTGTCTCTCAGCTTCAGATCGATGAGCACGAGGCCAATAGCCGGGCACGTAACGCCTTGTTCTCCTATTTGAGCATGTCCGAGTTTGATCGCGTTTCTCACCTCCCCACGGCTCGTGAGATTTGGGCTACCCTCATGCGCTTCCATGAGGGCACCACTCAAGTCAAATCCTGTCTCTACGAGTCGCACAAGCGGGAGTATGAGAACTTTCGACATATGCCTAGCGAGAGCATAGAGAGTTTATTCGCTCGCTTTCAGGTCATTGTCAACAAGATGCGAGCTAACAAGGAGCTGTTGCCTTTCGACGATCATGAGAGAGCTTTGAAGCTTTTGCATACTCTCGATCGGTCGGTGTGGGACTCAAAGGTCCAGGCGATCATCGAATCGTCTAACTATGAGACCCTCACTTGCGACGAGCTCTTTAGTAAGCTCAAGTCTAGTGAGATTGACGCCATGTCAAGGGCTTCTTATGAGAATCCTTCTGGCCCGACTATGGCTTTGGTTTCTGGCTCTTCTGCTAACCCCTCTGGTGGCTTCACTCTTTTCTGTCACAGAGGACCAGCTGGAGTCTTTGGGGGATGATGAGTTGGCTTTGCTTGCCAATCGGTTCTCGTGGTTCCACAACAACCGCATGAACCGTCGCCACGGAGGAGGACGCTCGGGCTGTTTCGAGTGCGGCGACCCCGACCACTTCATCGCCAACTGCCCTAAGAAGAACAAGCATTCGGGGAAGGGCGATCATGGGCACAAGTACGACTCCGGCAAGCGCAAGGAGAAGCACGTCCCCCCAAGGCACAAGAAGAGGGGCGGCTTCGACAAGGAGTACATCAAGAAGAAGTACTTGGAGAAGGCCCAGGCTGAGCAGCGTGCTTTCTTCGCCACGCTCAGCGACGTCGACGGCTCGGATGACGACTCCGCTTGCTCAAGCGATGACGAGTCCGAGAAGATGAAGAAGATCGAGGACAAGCTGAATGGACTTTGCTTCTTCGCCGGCGACGAGGGCCTCTGCACCATGGCGCTTGGTGATGAGGTCGACGGCAAGCTGGAGCACACTCCTCGAAACGACGACGACGACGACGACACCTCCTAGGTATCTCTCACCCACGAGGAGCTTTTTGCTGAGGTTGAGAAGCTAACTGCCGCGCTCCTTAGTCAAGATAAGCTGCTTAGGCGTGCTGCTAGAGAGCGTAAGGAGTTTAGGCAGAAGTGGGAGGACACGGTGAGGGAGTTGGAGTTTGCTAAGTCCACCGTGGTCGTGTCGGAGGAGGTTGAGTGCGAGTCGTGCACCAAGCACATGACTGACCTTCTCACTTTGAGAGGTAAGTATGCTGCTTTGGTTGGAGAGCTGGATGAGTTGAGGGCTAGACCCTCCTTGCTAGGTGCGTGCAAGACTTGTCCTGTCTTGCAAACTGAGTTGGCAGAGAAGAATGCCAAGATTGAGTCTCTTGAGAAGGCTAGCTCGGGTAGCACTTGTGTGGCTAGGTGTGCTTTGTGCGAGGGTTTGGAGATGGAGATTGCGAATGTCAAGCATGACAAGATGCAAACCGAGGAAGAAAACACATACCTTCGGACCATCTTGTCATGGGTGTCTTGTGGTGAGCCGCAGCTCGGGATGATGATCTCCCAATTTAAGCAAGCTGCTGGAGGTCCTGGTATAGGTTTTGCTCCGGGTGTTGACATGTCTTTTTTTGGCAAGGTTGGAGAGTTTAGTGGTCTTAACCCGAGTGAGAAGCCCAACTCCACCACTACTCCCAAACTAACCAAGCTTCCACCAAAAGAGCCTCTCAAGCCTATCACCAAGGATGGGGTGTTTGAGGAACCCCCGAGAGCTCCACCCAAGAACCAAGTGTGGCATCCCAAACCCAACCACCTCAAGAACAAGCTGGACACAATGCCACCTATCCAGGAGGAGTGTTTGCCACAGAAGGGCAAAGTGATCCAAACCCACAACTGTGTGTACCAACAACCCCCTTTGAGTGCGGTGAGGTACCATTGTGAGTACTGTGGGAGAGATGGACACTTGGGTGAGTTCTGCTTTCGGCGCAAGAGAGAGGAGCGCCGTGCTAGGGAGATGAACAATCCGGACATGTACCATCCTTTCCATGATGTACATGTGCCGAACGTTCAGAAGAGAGCTCTGAGGAGAGCTGCTAGGCCTAGAGGTGCAGCACCTCAAGGTCCTAGGCGTCAGGGAGGAGGTGCCCGACGGGGTCCTGACTTTGCAGGATACGGACCCCGTGGCGGAGGCTTTGTTGAGTGTTTCCCTCCACCGCGTTTTGAGTATCGCGGTGGACGCTCTTCGCTTAGCGGACCACATTTCCTGTGCGTGGTGATCGCTACCCCCGTAGGCAGGCTAGGAATGGTTTTTACACTGACCGTTCTTTTGAGCAGCCGGCCCAACACTGGTATTCTTCTTACTTCACTAACCCCAGTGTTGGACCGTATGCTCACCCTATGTCTTTTTATTGATGTAGGTAAAACGGTTGGAGGACATTTGGTTGGTGGATTCCGGTTGCTCGAGACACATGACCGGAAACGCCAAGTGGTTCTCCAGCCTTAGCCCTGTTGCCGGAAAGGAGTTTATCACCTTCGATGACAATAGTAAAGGTAAGGTGTTGTCTCGTGGGTCGGTGCGGATTAATGAGCACTTTGTGTTGCGTGATGTTGCTCTTGTTTCTAACTTGCATTTTAACCTTCTTTCTGTTTCACAACTTTTTGATGATGACTATGAGATTCGTTTTAAACCGAATCTCAGTCGTATTTTAGATCCTCAGGGCAATCTTGTATGTTTGATTTCGCCCTTTGAGAAAGTCTTTCGCGTGAATTTCTCGGAGTCGTTTGGTATTTCCCGCTGTCTTGTGGCTGGTCCTTCCTCCTCTGATCTTTGGAAGTGGCATAGGAGGCTCGATCATTTAAGCTTCGACTTGATTGCAAGACTTAGCTCACTTGGCCTAATCCGAGGATTGCCCAAGCTGTCGATGGAGAAGGATCTTGTTTGCCATTCTTGTAGACATGGAAAGATGGTTGCTGCTCCCTACCATCCAGTGACTCAGGTCATGACCTCGCACCCTAGAGAGCTTTTACACATGGACCTTGTCGGTATGGCTCGGGTGAGCTCGGTTGGGGGGAAGTGGTATGTTTTGGTTGTTGTTGACGATTTTTCGAGATATTCGTGGGTCTTCTTTTTGACTGAGAAGACCGTGACTTTCTCCTTTGCTCGCAATCTGATTTTGCGTCTTCAGAACGAGTTCCCTATGAACTCGATGCGAGCTATTAGGAGTGATAATGGTTCCGAATTTCAGAATTCGGATTTTGAGAAGTTTTGTAACTCTTTGGGTTTGGAGCATCAGTTTTCTTCCCCCTACACACCGCCACAGAATGGTGTTGTAGAGAGGAAGAATTGGACCCTTGTAGAGATGGCCAGGACGATGCTCGATGAGCATAGGACTCCTAGGCGATATTGGGCCGAAGCTATGAACACTGCATGCTATATTTCCAATCGCATTTTTCTGAGAGCGTTCTTGAAAAAGACTTCTTATGAGTTGCGTTTTGGTAGACAGCCCAAGGTGAGTTATTTTAGAGTCTTCGGTTGCCACTTTTTATATTGAAGAAAGGCAACCTGGACAAATTTGAGTCTCGTTCTTCTGACGGAGTATTTTTGGGTTATGGCACTCACACTCGAGCATATCGTGTACTTAACCTTGATACTAACCGAGTCATGGAGACATCCGATGTCACCTTCGACGAGACTATGGTTTGTCCTTCTTCTCGTTTTGAGCATGCAGGTGATCATGAGGTTGGTGAGCCTCTTTTTGATGACGAGGACGAGGGTGCTGAAGGTATGGATGATCCAGCACCCCCTCCACCTGTTTTGCCGCAAGGAGCGGCTTCTACGACGACTCACGGCCCCGACACTTCTTCTTCCTAGGGGCCGTGGGATCCGCCACCCCGAGCGGTACCTTTTGTACCCGGGGAGGCACCAGCTGCTGTTGAGGGGGAGATCACTTCTTCCCGGGAGGCGCCACGACACATCCAGCGCCAGCACCCCCCTCAGCAGATGATCGGCAGCATCGACGAACGTGTCACTCGGTCCAGGTCACAACACATTTCTCACTTTGCTCATTCTGCATTTGTTGCTGATTTTGAACCCTGAGATGTTGAGAATACATATGATGAATGATTGACTGTGTTGAGGAAGGTTTGAGGCTTTTACCCGGTTGAGTCATTATTTGCTATGCGCTTAATGCTTATGACCAACCGGTGGCGTGAGTTGTGTGGTGTTTCTGGGTTGGTGTGTGTGTGCGACATGTGTCTCTTGGCTGTGTTGATGTGCAGGTGTGGAGCTCGGAGACAGTGGTCTATGGCGAGGTGAAGGTCAAGTTGAGCCGTGCCGTGCTGACGGACCGGGTGCGGTGAAGGATGGGCGTGCCGTGCGGCGGACGTGCCATGCCGACGAACCGAGCGGTGAAAGGCGGACGGGAGGCTTGGACTGAGGGACCAGAGGGCCAGAGGACCAGCTGTGGTAGCTGGCACGTGGCATCGGCGAGCAAGAGCACATGGGGATGTGCGGTGCATCGGCCGAGTCGGGAGGAAGGCGCTGGAGTCGGGTCGCTTGGCGGGAGGTCGGACATGGGCTTGCGTGCGGCGCAAGTGCCGTCGGCCAAGTCAAGAAGGAAGGCGAAGGCGTTGTGCCCGGCGTGGAGGCTGGACATGCATCGGCATCGGTGCCGGTGGTCGGGGTGTGAGAACCACATCCCGTCTACGGTGCGGGTTCGGTAGCTGAGCCTCAAAAAGCTACCATCGACGGTTTCCGAGTTTGGCCTCAAAACTCGGGATGGACGGTTTCCAGGTTTGGGCCTCAAAACCTGGGCTTGCGGGTTTCCGAGTTTGGGCCTCAAAACTCGGGGTGGCCGGTTTGCCTGGTTTGGGCCTCAAAACCAGGGGGTTGGTCCGAAAGGACGGTCGACGCGTGGCGGCACCGAGAGGCTTGCGTTGCGGCGAAGCTATCGGTGAGAAGGCGCGGCGGTCGACAGTGGCGGCACGTGGCGGCATCAGGTGAGGTCGCGTCGAGGCGAAGCTACCGGATGTGCGGGCGTGGCCGTCGGATGAAGACTGTCAAGTCTGGACGGTTTTACCCCTGGGGGGTATTTGGGACGAGTGCTTAATGTAAGGGCGCCTTGGTCATTAGGACGTGCGCCTATATATATGGAGAGGGCTGCTAGGGCAGCCGTATCCTTGGCAATCCTCTGGTGGTGTCTCTCTCATTTTGTTCCTGTGAGAGTAGGCTAGGGTTAGGGAGAGTTGGCTCTTGTTCTTGAGCTTTTCGCCATCCAAGCTTTGATCTGCTGGAGTGGCTTGTAGCCCGACACCGAGAGATTAATGAATCATCCATTCCTCTGAGTCCAAGGATCAAATTCGTGCTTTGATTTGCCTTGCGATTTTGTTCTTCGCGTTTGCACGTTTTCCCCTCTTTCGTTCTTCACGAGAATTCTTGTTTCGAGGGAAGATTCGCAAATCCGTTTGAACCATCTTGTGTAGCTTCGTGAGAGTCTTCTTTCTACCGAAGGAATTTCTCTAATACCTCACGAACTCACAGATCGGGCGGATTTAGTTTTGGGGTCAAGCTTTTCTCCCTTCCCCCGATTTTCTTCGATTCATCGATTTGGAGATAGGTTCGAGCCATGATCTCTTAGAGATAGCTCACTATCCTCCTTTTGACTACTCTCACCAAGTTTGATCCCTAGAGGATACGTTTTGGGTGAGATCGAGTTGAATCGGTGGACGAACAGCCTGCTGCGGGGTGACCGGACGCTGGCTCGGGATGACCGGACGCTAGGGCAGTGCGTCCGGTGGTTGAACACGCTGTGTTCATTTTGGTCTTGACCGGACGCTCGAGGAACGACCGGACGCTAGGACACAGTGCGTCCGGTCCAACTCAGAGAGGTCCAAAACTGGACTTTGCCTGACCGGACGCGTCCGATCGTTCTTGACCGGACGCACCCCAGAGTCCGGTCAGTGCTGTCAGAGAGCGTTTTTGTGCGACCGGACGCTAGGGTTTCGCGTGACCGGACGCACTGAAGGCACTGTTCATTGTGCCTGTTTTCTTGTGACCGGACGTTTGAGGTCTGACCGGACGCACCTCCACGCAGAGTCCGGTCCAACTCAGAGAGCTCCCGAATTGGGTCTCTGTTGACCGGACGCGTCCGATCGATCCTGACCGGACGCTCCAGTGAGTCCGGTCAGTGCTGACAGAACGCGTTTTCGTCCGTATCTTTCGCGTTCGAGCTCCGATTTGAGATCCGCTTTTTGCGTTGGATTCCCGACTCTGTGCTCTACAGAAACCGGGCTTCCCGCTTTGCGAGATTGCCTGAATCCCCCCCGCGTTGCTCGGGGGTGGTTGAGGTTACCCAAACTCCATCCTGTCACTAGTTGACTTGCGTGGATTTGGAAGAAGGAGCTTTTGTGGTGTCCCGCTGTGTTCCTAGGGAACATCCACCCATTCTCTTGGGTCGAGGACATCACGTGTGTCGGCTTTGCTCTTGGGGTTGATTTTGTTGGGACAGAGGCCGGAATTTCTGAGAAGAAATTTTTAGGCTCCCATTCACCCCCCCTCTGGTCGCCTTGCTTTAGCATTTTCGGTCCTTCAATTGGTATCGGAGCCAGTTAAGGATCTCTCTACCTTAACCGGTTCCGGATCCGCGAAGGCGACCCTTTTGAGAGCGGTTCTGTTTCCGACTTTGCTTGTCGAGGTGTTGAGCTTGTGTTTTGGCTAACACTAACGGTGCTTTTTGAGATGGCACCAAGTTCTTCTTCCAGTGTGTCTTTGTCCTTAGGTTTGAGTCTTGGACATATGATCGAGGACGACATTTTGGCAAGAAGGAGGAGTACGACTCTTGAGGTGGAACGTGAGGTGGAAGCTTTGCTGGACTTCCTAGGAGATGATGAGCATTCAACGGAGGATCGTATACGTGAACTTGGCAAGGCCAAGAAAGGTACACTTCTCGCTAGTCTTGGGATTTTGTCCCAACGATTTGAAGCTTGTTGTGATGATCACCTGAGATATGATGAGCTTTGTGATACCTTGCATAGAAAGATCAAGAAGTTGAAATGCTCCATTGCTAGGTTGAAATGTGGCCTTTTTCATTAGAAGTCTAGTGCTTCTTTACCTTGCACCTCTTGTAGTGACATGGTTAGGAAGAATGATGAGCTATGCTTTTCTCTTGCTAGCTTAAAATCTGAAAATGAAATGTTGAAATCAAATGCTTCCATACCATGTCTTGTTTGCTTTGACTTGCGCAAGGACCTTGTTTATGCTAAATCTGAAATAGCCTTGCTTAGGTCAAAAGCTTCTTTACCATGTGTTTCATGTGAGTCTTTGCATGCTGAAATTAATGAATTAAAATTGACTCACACTACATGTGTAGATAAACTTGAGCATGCTAGGGCTGAAATTGATGAGATAAATGCTAGGCCTTGTAGCTTGTGCTCTTTGAATAAAAATGCTTGCCATGCTTCTAGTGCTACTCATGATTCTTTGCTTGATGGGAATGGTGATGTTTCTTCCACCGATTTCATGTGCACATCATGCATTGATTTGGAAAAAGAAGTTTTGGTTTTGAAGCAAATGCGCGATGATATGAGCGCTAAGTTGGTTGAGCATAATGATATGAGTGCCAACCTTGAGAGTGAAGTTGAGCTCTTGCGTACCACATATGCCGAGTGCATAAAGGAGGAGATGGAGAATCTGAAAAACACTCCTTGTGGTACTTGTGATCGCCTCATGTTTGAGAATGAGGTTTTAGCCAAAAGGTGCAAGAGCCTTTGTGCTAAGTCGTTTGAGTCACGCATTTCTTGCAACTCCGATGTTGATGCTTCTAAAATTGCTTCTTTGCAACCGGAGTTGAGTTCTTGTGTTGCGCGTGAGTCTTTTGACATTAGCACTAGTGCCAAGGTTTCGGATACCTCTTTCATAGCTACTCCTAACCTTGCTAGTTCTTTGAGTGATGTCCAAGGGACTTCTCTTGACAAGGGTGCTTCTCATATTTTTGGGACTCGTCCTCCCAATCCGGTTTTTCATTGCACTTTTTGCAAGAAGGATGGACATTCATTCGATTTTTGTTTTCGCCGTGTCAAGCACGAGCGGCGAATTCGAGCTAAGGCTTTTAGGAAGCCGCGTAGCCTTTCCCATGGCACGTGTGCTCCTAGCATTGGCACCAAGTTGGTGGTTGATGCTTCTTGTTCTAAGTCCCAAGGGACTTCTCACTTGTCGGAGAATGGTGTGCCTGCCAGTAGGCCTTTGTACCATTGCTCTTTTTGTGAGAAAGATGGGCATCAAGAAAGCTTTTGCTATCGGCGTGCCAAACGTTTGCGCCAAGCTCGCTCTTCTAGGAAGATGGTGATTCATAGCCCGTCTCATGGCATGAACGCTTGTGCTCCTAGTAAGAAGCCCATTTTTGTTGATGGGATTTATGACTCCTTTTCTAGTGGGATAGGTCATGGTCGTGGATATGCTTCTAGTGCTTCTTCTCTTCGTCCACGTCATGCTGTTCATGATGCTTCTATTGGTTCTTCTACAAAGACCTTGGAAGATGTTTGCCTCTTTTCCCGTGGTACGACTCGTTCTTCTCCTCGAGTTGTCCTTTTGAGGAATGCTTCCAAGGGTGTTTCAAAATCGCTTTTGAACCAGCATTTGCATCATGCTAACCCACATGAGAAGTTGAGATTTGTGACCAAGTCCTGGATTCCCAAGTACATGCTTGCTAACCCTTCGGGATCCAAGGCTCGGGTTACTTTGTCCTCTTGTGTGTAGATATGAGGACGCGGGGTGGAGGACATGCGCCGAATGGAGCTTGATCTTTTAGATGTGATCAAGTTTTGATGGTTCTCTGCATCCCGTTTAGATTAGCCTCCAAAGAGGTTTGTATAGCTTGGTGAGCTTTCTTATACACTCATACCTTGTTCATCCATGATTTATGTCTTGTGGTATGAGATGGTTCTTCATGTGCTTACTTGTATAGCTTTTACATGTACATTTTCTTTTGTATCATGTTTTGCTTTAGTCTAGCATGTGCTATCTTGTATATCATGTCATGCTAGCTTTGTGTATAGCTTCTGTGGATTATGCACTTTTCATGCTAGTCTGTGATCCTTATGAACATTATGCCATGTTTTACCATACCTCTCCATGAGCTTTACTTGTAGAGGTGTGATGTTCATTAGGTGTCACTTTTCAGGTGCTAGTTTTGGTTAGCTACATGTATCCTGTTGATATGATTAGTTTGAGCACTAGTCTTTCCTCGATTTTATCATGTTACGTGCTTTTGGATCTATTGCTATCATTATCTTGCATTGTAGCATGTGTTGAGATTTAGGCTGCGTTTGAGTTGATCATGTCCTTAGGATGCATTTTGCTCCATAGTGCTTTATCCTGTTGCATGGTAGTCTTGTCTAGTTTGGATTCATATCTCCTTGCGGTATCATTCATGGGTAGACCTTTTTTTGTTGAGAGCTTACCTTATGCTTTTATGTGACTAACCGTTTTCGTGGAGACCTTGAGGTCACACTGGACGAGACAATGCCTTGCGTTTTCTTCTGCTTTTGAGTGTGCAGGAGAACAGGAGCCTGGAGAGAGCATTTCGGCTCACGGACCCGATCCCACTTCTTCCACGACTTGGGGTTCCGTTCGAGCAGTTCTCCAGTGAGCACCAGCAGCACCTGGGCGAGCGACAGCATCAGGCGAAGGGGAGGCGACTTCGGCGAGGCAGGCGCCCCGGAGTTCAGCAGCATCAGGCGTCCCCTCGGGCATCACACCAGCAGGCGGTCATGTGCTTCATGAGGTACCTCCGACACACTTCTGAGCTCGGTTTTTGGTACACTCCTTCTTCGACCCCTTTTCTGCTGTGTGATCTTTCCGATGTGGATTTTGCTGCCTGTCGCTTGAGCATTTCCTGGCTCTTCGCTTGTGAGCTGGATGTGTGTTTCCCTTTTAGTTGGGGAAGCATTTTGCTTATTGTATCATAGTTGGTCATCTCCGATACCCTTTTGTTTTGGGTGTTCCTTTTAGGCTAGTTTTTGCTTTGTCTTTGATAGACTAGCTTTTGCATGCATTTCATCATGTACATCTTGCATTTTAGAGCTTCATGTATATAGTAATGAAAATAAGACTATGCTCTTTTTGGTATGCCCTGTTTATTCATGATGATGCTTGTAGCTTAGGCTCTTTTTGATCACTTGATACATGCTATGAGCTAAGCTATTTTTGCAAATGGTGAACTTGACTAATCAACTATGAAACCTTTAATTTGTTCACCATTGAGATTGGCAACTAGCATGGGTAGGATGTGTTGAGATCACTTATGCTATCTTTTGTATGCTAGGTTGCTATGTCTCTTGCACTGAGTCATTCACTTGCTTGGATTATTCATATGTACATTGTGCTTAAAATTTTGATCCAAGTATTAGTGAAATGAAAAGATCGAGATGGGATTGCATATGTCAGCACATCACGGTATCGAGACTGTTTCTCATTGCACATTTGAGTTAAACTTGAGCCGTGTAGTGTAAGACCGAAACCGGTGCTTTAAGCTTCTGATTGCTTTTCTTGCATAGGCTTAGCCCGGTTGAAAAGTTAGGCAATGACCATGCTTTCAACCTCTCGCAATCACATGCTTTAATATGAACTTGTGTTAATACCGCTGCAAACTCCAATAAAATTAAAAAAAAAATAACACAAGTCTATGCTTCATTCTATTGCATGATGATTGAACTTTGCTAGGGGTAGTTCACCTTTTATACCTGAGTTAGCACTTGGTTGATTTCCTGTCTATCCATGCTAAGTGCTATTTTAGTGGTGAACACCTTTTCGAATGGCTTAAAACTGCTCATATGCTTAATTGTTCATATTTCGTATTCATTTGATCAGTTTGAGCCTTAGCTAGCATTTGTATTGATTGCTACACTTTCAGGGCAGCACCCCATTGAGCATCTTTTTATTCTGATTGCTATACACTTGAAGCTGTTGCATTGTACATTTCATGCATTTACATTTCATGCATTCTAGCTTAGTGTGCATACCCCCAAGCTCCGATATTCTTTGTGGTCACCTTCAATTTCATTGCCCCCATATGCTTTTGGATGACTTGTCTTGTGTTTGTGTCAATTTTGTGGAAAATGTCAAAACCCCTCAGCATGTTCCCTTTTGTCAAGGGGGAGAAGCTGTTTTCAAGGGGGAGCTTGAGTGTTGGCACAAAGGGGAGAGTCATGCATTTTGGGGAGAGCTTTGAGCGAGGGGGAGTTTTAGCTCTTTTGGTTTCTTCTTCAATTGGTATCTTCACTCGGTATAGCTCTTTTATGTGTTCCAATTGGTATCCATCTTCCGGTATGGAATGCAATTGATGTCTTGAGCTGTATTGCCTAGCTTTTGTATATAGGCTTGCTTTCAGGGGGAGTCGCTTTTGTCTTGCTGCTTCTCCGCATGCTTCGAGTGTTTGTGCTCCACTTCGACTTGAGCATTTTCTTTGGGCTTTTTCAATTGGAATTGAACCTTCCTTGTGTTCCTTCATTGGTACGCTTCGATTGGTTTTCCATTGGTGCGGAGCATGTTTGGCCGTAAGGCATTGGTATCGAGCGTGCTAGTCGTGTTGAGCCGTTTTGCCTCTCTCTTGAGGGACTAGCAGTTTTTGCTTGGTATTTTTGATTGGTTTGGAGCCTTCAGCTAGTTGTGTTGAGCCGTTTTGCCTCTGTCTTGAGGAACTAGCTGTTTTCACCAATTTGTGGCTGATTTTGAATGGTATCAAATTTTCTGCTAGTTGTGTTGAGCCTCTGTGCCTCTATCTTGAGGGACTAGCAGTTTTGCTTCTTATGCGCTGTTTCAGCCTCATTTGGTGTCGAGCCTTGAGCTAGCGGTGTTGAGCCCCTCTTCTGCCTCTTCTTGAGGACTAGCTCATTTTTGACTTGGTTGCGTCGAGCCGTTGCCCATGTCTTTGGGAACCAAGTCTTTTGCTCTTTGTTGAGTTGTTGCTCCGATCCTTCGCTTGGTTGCGTCGAGCCGTTGCCCATGTCTTTGGGGACCAAGCTTTCGGTGTTGGTATCTCAAACCATCTCTTGTGCTTAGTTTTTGTCAATTCAATCATCAAGGGGGAGAAATTTAGAAACCCAAGTAGGGGGAAATTTAGAAACCCAAGAAAGGGGGAGTAACCCAAGTGAATCCAAGTGGATAAGTACCTTGGTTTCTTTTTGTGATGATTGTTTGACAATTTTTGAGATTGGTTTTCGAGTGCCTTTTGGGATTCATGAAACTCTTGTCTTCTCTTGACTCTTCGGTTATGTGGAGGCTTTGCCCGCTTTTCCCATTTCTTTTGGGACCGAGAGCTTTTATTTGGAGTATTCATGATCTTCCCTCTCTCAAGTGGCCTTGTGTTTGCTTTTACCTGGCTTTTGGGCACTTGAGTGAGACTGGCCTTCAAACCCTTCCTTTTTGATTTTATTGTCAGTCAATGCATTCATCAAGGGGGAGATTGAGAATACATATGATGAATGATTGACTGTGTTGAGGAAGGTTTGAGGCTTTTACCCGGTTGAGTCATTATTTGCTATGCGCTTAATGCTTATGACTAACCGGTGGCGTGAGTTGTGTGGTGTTTCTGGGTTGGTGTGTGTGTGCGACATGTGTCTCTTGGCTGTGTTGATGTGCAGGTGTGGAGCTCGGAGACAGTGGTCTATGGCGAGGTGAAGGTCAAGTTGAGCCGTGCCGTGCTGACGGACCGGGTGCGGTGAAGGATGGGCGTGCCGTGCGGCGGACGTGCCATGCCGACGAACCGAGCGGTGAAAGGCGGACGGGAGGCTTGGACTGAGGGACCAGAGGGCCAGAGGACCAGCTGTGGTAGCTGGCACGTGGCATCGGCGAGCAAGAGCACATGGGGATGTGCGGTGCATCGGCCGAGTCGGGAGGAAGGCGCTGGAGTCGGGTCGCTTGGCGGGAGGTCGGACATGGGCTTGCGTGCGGCGCAAGTGCCGTCGGCCAAGTCAAGAAGGAAGGCGAAGGCGTTGTGCCCGACGTGGAGGCTGGACATGCATCGGCATCGGTGCCGGTGGTCGGGGTGTGAGAACCACATCCCGTCTACGGTGCGGGTTCGGTAGCTGAGCCTCAAAAAGCTACCATCGACGGTTTCCGAGTTTGACCTCAAAACTCGGGATGGACGGTTTCCAGGTTTGGGCCTCAAAACCTGGGCTTGCGGGTTTCCGAGTTTGGGCCTCAAAACTCGGGGTGGCCGGTTTGCCTGGTTTGGGCCTCAAAACCAGGGGGTTGGTCCGAAAGGACGGTCGACGCGTGGCGGCACCGAGAGGCTTGCGTTGCGGCGAAGCTATCGGTGAGAAGGCGCGGCGGTCGACAGTGGCGGCACGTGGCGGCATCAGGTGAGGTCGCGTCGAGGCGAAGCTACCGGATGTGCGGGCGTGGCCGTCGGATGAAGACTGTCAAGTCTGGACGGTTTTACCCCTGGGGGGTATTTGGGACGAGTGCTTAATGTAAGGGCGCCTTGGTCATTAGGACGTGCGCCTATATATATGGAGGGGGCTGCTAGGGCAGCCGTATCCTTGGCAATCCTCTGGTGGTGTCTCTCTCATTTTGTTCCTGTGAGAGTAGGCTAGGGTTAGGGAGAGTTGGCTCTTGTTCTTGAGCTTTTCGCCATCCAAGCTTTGATCTGCTAGAGTGGCTTGTAGCCCGACACCGAGAGATTAATGAATCATCCATTCCTCTGAGTCCAAGGATCAAATTCGTGCTTTGATTTGCCTTGCGATTTTGTTCTTCGCGTTTGCACGTTTTCCCCTCTTTCGTTCTTCACGAGAATTCTTGTTTCGAGGGAAGATTCGCAAATCCGTTTGAACCATCTTGTGTAGCTTCGTGAGAGTCTTCTTTCTACCGAAGGAATTTCTCTAATACCTCACGAACTCACAGATCGGGCGGATTTAGTTTTGGGGTCAAGCTTTTCTCCCTTCCCCCGATTTTCTTCGATTCATCGATTTGGAGATAGGTTCGAGCCATGATCTCTTAGAGATAGCTCACTATCCTCCTTTTGACTACTCTCACCAAGTTTGATCCCTAGAGGATACGTTTTGGGTGAGATCGAGTTGAATCGGTGGACGAACAGCCTGCTGCGGGGTGACCGGACGCTGGCTCGGGATGACCGGACGCTAGGGCAGTGCGTCCGGTGGTTGAACACGCTGTGTTCATTTTGGTCTTGACCGGACGCTCGAGGAACGACCGGACGCTAGGACACAGTGCGTCCGGTCCAACTCAGAGAGGTCCAAAACTGGACTTTGCCTGACCGGACGCGTCCGATCGTTCTTGACCGGACGCACCCCAGAGTCCGGTCAGTGCTGTCAGAGAGCGTTTTTGTGCGACCGGACGCTAGGGTTTCGCGTGACCGGACGCACTGAAGGCACTGTTCATTGTGCCTGTTTTCTTGTGACCGGACGTTTGAGGTCTGACCGGACGCACCTCCACGCAGAGTCCGGTCCAACTCAGAGAGCTCCCGAATTGGGTCTCTGTTGACCGGACGCGTCCGATCGATCCTGACCGGACGCTCCAGTGAGTCCGGTCAGTGCTGACAGAACGCGTTTTCGTCCGTATCTTTCGCGTTCGAGCTCCGATTTGAGATCCGCTTTTTGCGTTGGATTCCCGACTCTGTGCTCTACAGAAACCGGGCTTCCCGCTTTGCGAGATTGCCTGAATCCCCCCCGCGTTGCTCGGGGGTGGTTGAGGTTACCCAAACTCCATCCTGTCACTAGTTGACTTGCGTGGATTTGGAAGAAGGAGCTTTTGTGGTGTCCCGCTGTGTTCCTAGGGAACATCCACCCATTCTCTTGGGTCGAGGACATCACGTGTGTCGGCTTTGCTCTTGGGGTTGATTTTGTTGGGACAGAGGCCGGAATTTCTGAGAAGAAATTTTTAGGCTCCCATTCACCCCCCCTCTGGTCGCCTTGCTTTAGCATTTTCGGTCCTTCAGATGTTGGACACGCTTTAACGGATCCCGATTGGGTCAATGCCATGCATGAGGAGTTAGAAAATTTTGAGAGAAATCGGGTTTGGTTTCTAGTTCCACCTCCTCCAGACTGTAATCCTATTGGGACAAAATGGGTTTTCAAAAACAAACAAGGAGAGGATGGCCACATTGTGAGGAACAAAGCGCGTCTTGTGGCCAAGGGTTATAGTCAGAAGGAGGGGATAGACTATGATGAGACTTTTGCTCCAGTAGCTCGTTTGGAGGCTATTAGGATACTCTTGGCTTTTGCTGCATCCAAAGGTTTCAAACTTTTTCAAATGGATGTCAAGAGTGCCTTCTTAAACGGCTACATAGAAGAGGAAGTTTATGTTGAGCAACCCCCTGGCTTTGAAAATCCCAAGTTTCTGAACCATGTTTTTAAACTTCACAAAGCTTTATATGGTTTGAAACAAGCCCCTAGAGCCTGGTATGATAGGTTGAAAACCTTTTTGCTTGCTAAGGGTTTTAAAATGGGATGTGTAGATAAAACGCTCTTTCTCCTCAAGCAAGGCAAAGACACTCTCTTGGTCCAGATTTACGTGGATGATATCATTTTCGGTGGTTCTTCTCATGCTTTGGTTGCCAAGTTTGCAGACACTATGAGCAGGGAGTTCAAGATGAGCATGATGGGCGAGCTGACATTCTTTTTCGGGTTGCAAATTAAGCAATCCCGAGAGGGGACGTTTGTGCACCAGGGCAAGTACACCAAGGACTTGCTGAAGCGGTTCGATATGGGTGAGGCCAAGCCTCTTCCAACACCCATGTCGACGACGACTGCCCAGGATGCGGACAAGGATGGAGAAGCAGTGGACCAGAAGGAGTACCAAAGCATGATCGGGTCGCTGCTCTACCAGACGGCGACACGCCCGGACATCCAGTTCGCGGTGTGTCTGTGCGCACGCTTTCAGGCGTCGCCGCGCACTTCTCACCGTCAAGCAGTGAAGCGCATTTTCAGGTACCTTCGTTTCACACATGAGTTCAGGATTTGGTATTCTGCTTCCTCCACCCTTTCCCTTTGCGGTTATTCCGATGCCGATTTTGCTGGTTGCCGTATTGAGCGCAAGTCCACTTCTGGGACTTGCCAGTTTATTGGATCTTCTCTTGTATCGTAGTCTTCTCGCAAGCAGTCTAGTGTCGCTCAGTCTACCACAAAGGCTGAATATGTTACTGCAGCTAGCTGCTGTTCCTAGTTGCTTTGGATGATGGCCACTTTGGGTGATTTTGGTCTGAGCTTTACTCGCGTTCCTTTGCTTTGTGACAGAACGAGTGCTATTAGCGTTGCTAAGAACCCCGTGCTTCACTCGAAGACCAAACACATTGATGTGCGCTTTCATTTTCTGCGAGACCACCAGGAGAAGGGTGATATCGACCTTCGCCATGTCGATACTCATCATCAACTGGCTGATATTTTCACCAAGCCTTTAGACAAATCAACCTTTAATCGGTTGAGGGGTGAGCTTGGTGTGTGTTTCTCCTTTTTGATGGGGGAAGCATTTTGGAGCTTGTATTATAGACTGACTCTTTTTTGTTTGTCTCTCTTTTCTTTTGCATTTCAGCATACGCATTTACATTCTGAGCTTCATGTATATAATCATTAGAATGTAACTATGCTCTATGTAGTATGCTCCGATGCTTATGATGATGCTTGTAGCTTATGCTCTTTCTGATCACTAATACATGTTGTGAGCTGAGCTATTTTTGAATGGGTGAACTTGCTTAACAAACTTAACACTGAAAATGTTCACCATTGAGATATGCAACTAGCATGTGTAGGATGTGATGAGTTCACTCATGCTTTTCATATATGCTAGGTTGCTATGTCTCTAGTTCTGAGTCATTCACTTGCTTGGTCTGTTCATATCCTATCAATAAAATTGAACCAAGTTTTAGTGAATTGATAAGATCGAGATGGGATTGCTTGTCAACACATCACGTATCGAGACTGTTTCTCATTGCACTTTGAGTTGAACTTGAGCCGTGTAGTGTATGACCGAAACCGACGCTTTAAGCTTCTGATTGCTTCGGCATAGGCTTCGCTCGGTTGAAAAGTTAGGCAATGACAAGCATTCAACCTCTCACAATCACATGCTAATATTTGAACTTGTGTAATTTCACCGCCGCAACTCTGATTTAAAATTGAAATCACAAGTGTATGTTTCATTCCTAAGCATGATGATTGAACTTTGCTAGGGGTAGTTCACCTTGTATACATGCTTAGCACTTGTTCGGATTCCTGTCTATACATGTGTAGTGCTATTTTGATGGTGACTATCTTATGGCTCAAAAACTGCTCACTTTGCTCATATGTTTATATTTCGTATTTGGTGATCAGTTTGAGCCTTTGCTAGCTTGCTATGGATGTTGTTGAGTCATCGGATTAGAACTTTGTAGAGCATCCTTACACTCTTTTGACTATATGCCTGAAGCTGCTAACTTGCATTTTGACTCATATGCATTTTCTGAGGGGGAGAACTTTGCTCGGTCGCTTGTGGATGCTTCTCTTGATGGTGCATTTTCAACTAAGGGGGAGAAATTGACAAATCATGTGTTCTCCGAAAGTTTAACTAAGGGGGAGAAATTTTTTTGCAAATCATATGCCTTCCGTGTTGGACTAAGGGGAATTTTCCTTGTTGTATGCACTATTCGAGGGGGAGTTATTTGTTTTCGATTGGTTCGGAGCGAGTTTTCTTGCTAGTTGTGTTGAGCCTCTATGCCTCTGTCTTGAGGGACTAGCATCTGCTTCGATTTCTCATTTGGTGTTGAGCTCTTTTTCTGGAGTTTTCAATTGGAATTTGCTAGCGGTGTTGAGCCTGTTCTACCTCTTCTTGAGGGCTAGCTTTACTTTGCTTGGTTGCGTCGAGCCGTTGTCCTTGTCTTTGGGGACCAAGTTGTTTTGCTCTTTCCACTTGACCTTCTTCGGCTTTGCTATGCTTTTGGGTCATTTGGTCGAGTTCTCTCTTCTCCTTCTTCCTTCCTTCTTCTTTCTATTATGATTTGTGTGTGTAGTTGACAATGCACTCATCAAGGGGGAGATTGCGGATACATGGGTGTATGCCGAGTCTCTGAGTGATGAGTGATTGTCAACGGGTTTGATCGCAGGATCTTTGGCTTGTGTTGTGCAGGTGTCGAGCACGGAGACAGTGATCAAGGGCAAGGTGAAGGTCAAGTAGAGACGTGCCGTGCCGATGGACCGGGAGCGGTGAAGGGCGGACGTGAGGCTTGGACTGAGGGACCGGTGGCCTGAGGATCAGCTGTGGTGGCTGACAGCTGGGACAACAACGAGCGGAGACTTGTGGGGCATGGTGTTGCTCGGGTCGAGGACCTGGGGACACGTGTCGGTGGATGGGGTGCACGGGCGGTGCATCCCCTCTACAGCTCCGGTTTGGTGGTTGAGCCAGAGAAAAACCACCGGTGGACGGTTTCCAGGTTTGGGCCTCAAAACCTGGGTGCTGCGGGTTTGCCGAGTTTGGGCCACAAAACTCGGGCTGAGGATGGTTTCCAGGTTTGGTCCTCAAACCTGGGCGCGGGCAGGTTTCCGAGTTTGGGCCACAAAACTCGGGCGCTGAGGGTTTCCTGGTTTCGGCCTCAAAACCAGGGGATGGACTTGGAGGCTGGTTTCCCGGTTTGGGCCTCAAAACTGGGGGTTGGCGTGAAGGCCTGGTTTCCCGGTTTTGGCCACAAAACCGGGGGTGCAGAGCGAGGGCGGCACGTGGCGGCAATCGGGAGGTTGCGTGGAGGCAACGCTTCGAGTTGTGCGGGCGTGGCCGTCGGATCACAACTATCTTCGAGTTGGTCCAGAATAACCCTAGGGTTTAGCTGGTTCGCTCTGTAATTAGTTAGGGGTAGAGTGGGAATTAGGAATAGTTAGAATTAGGATAAGTAGGGGGAGACACCCACCTCCCCACCTATCTCAGTCATTTGCTCTTTCAGTCTTAGGGTTTCCTGCTCTCCCACATCCCTGCTGTAGCGAACCTGAGATCCACAAAGTTGAGAACAATACCTCTGTGTTTGTGAGATTTTTGAGGAAGTGAGGCTGTAACCTCACAATTGTAGCGTGTGGTAGCCACACGGTTGCAATTCGTGGTTGTGATTCGCGTTTTGTTCGTGTTCTTCGCGGAATTCCTTTTCTCCACGTTTTTCCCGTCGCTCGATCTCTTTGCTCGGTTCATCTTTTGCAAATCCGTTTGAACCAAGTTGTCCTAGATCGTGAGGCACTTCTTTCCACTGAAGGAATTCTCCTCTAACTTCACGGTCTAGGAGATCGAACGATTTTGGTGTTGGATCGGTATTTTTGCTCCCTTGCCCCGATTTCTTCCAAGTCCTTGATTAGGAGTTAGGTTCGAGCCATGATTCTCATGGGATAGCTCACTAACTTCCTTGGAACTCCTCACGCCAAGTCTAAGCCTTAGTGCTTTTGATTCGGAGGAGATCGAGTAGATTTCGCGGAAGAACAGCACTGCGTCAGGGGCATCAGACGCTCGAGTTCATAGCATCGGACGCTGGTCTTTTTCTCACCGGAGCGTCCGTTGCCACGTGTCACCTGACAGGGAGTTTTAAGGAGCATCGGACGCTGACCATCGGAGCGTCCGTTGCCATCGGACGCGCCGGAGGTCGAGCATCAGACGCTACTGGTTCACTATAGCAGCGTTCGATGTCTATGCAGTAAGGTTCCAGTTTTGCACATTTTGCATCGGACGCGTCCGACGCTCTGCCATCGGACGCTGCCAGCGTCCGATGCAACTGTCTGTGCACAGTTTCATCCGCCGTTCGTTCGTGTGATCTCGGATTTGGTTTCCGTCTTTTGCGTTGGGTTTCTAGAGTTGTGTAGTGTCCCGCTGTGCTTCTTGGAAGCATCCACCCTTCATCTAGGGTCGTGGACACTAGCAAGCTCTAGGGTTTGCTTTTGGGGTTGATTTTTGGGACAGTGGCGACAAGTTTCCGAAAGGAATTTTGAAGCTCCCATTCACCCCCCCCTCTGGTCGCTTTCGGGTTGCATTCTCGGTCCTTCAGTACTTTTGCCCATGATCGCCCTTCCCAGAATGATTGTTCTTCTTGGGACAGTTGGCGATGAAGTGGTCGGGGTCGCCGCACTCAAAGCATCCTGAGCGTCCTCCTCCGCGGCGACGGTTCATGCGGTTGTTGTGGAACCGCGAGAACCGGTTGGCAAGCAAAGCCAACTCGTCATCCCCCAAAGACTCAAGCTGCTCCTCTGTGACAGAAAAGAGTGAAGAAAGTGCAAATCCTCCAGAGGGATTAGCAGAAGAGCCAGAAACCAAAGCCATAGTCAGGCCAGAAGGATTCTCATAAGAAGCCCTTGACATGGCGTCAATCTCACTAGACTTGAGCTTACTGAAGAGCTCGTCGCATGTGAGGGTCTCATAGTTAGACGATTCGATGATCGCCTGGACCTTTGAGTCCCACACTGACCGATCGAGAGTATGCAAAAGCTTCAAAGCTCTCTCATGATCGTTGAAAGGCAACAGCTCCTTGTTCGCTCTCATCTTGTTGACAATAACCTAAAAGCGAGCGAATAAACTTTCTATGCTCTCGCCTGGCATGTGTTGAAAGTTCTCATAATCCCGCTTGTGCGACTCGTAGAGACGAGATTTGACTTGAGTGGATCCCTCATGGAAACGCATGGGGGTTTCCCAAATCTCACGAGCTGTGGGGAGGTGAGAAACGCGATCAAACTCGGACATGCTCAAACAAGAGAACAAAGCGTTACGCGCTCGGCCATTGGCTTCGTGCTCATCGATCTAAATCTGAGTGACACGAGCAGCCAAGACAACGTAATCGGCCTTGTTGCAAATCTCCCAAACAGAAGAGCCCATGCTCTGGAGATAGGCCGACATGCGTATCTTCCAATACGCATAGTTCGTCCCATCGAAAAATGACGGTTTGCCCACGCCGCGATCCATGTCGCCTTCGGTTGATCTGGAACCAGCTAAGGTGGAAGATCTTTAACCCGCTCCGATACCAATTAAAGGACTGAAAGTGCTACTAGAAAGCGACCAGAGGGGGGGGTGAATGGGAGCTTTAAATTTCTTTTCAGAAACTTGTAGCCTCTGTCCCAGAAAATCAACCCTAAGAGCAAAAACCGATGCGCGTGATGTCCACGACCCAAGAGAATGGGTGGATGTTCCCTAGGAACACAGCGGGACACCACAAAAACTTCCTCACCCAAGTTCACACAAGTCAACTAGTGACAGGATGAACTTTGGGTATTTTGCAAAGCAGGAAGTCCAATTTCTGTAGAGCACGAAGTCGGGAATCCAACGCAAAAGCCCAAAACCAAATCCGAAGTCAAACAGTCAAACTGCGGACGAAACAGCAAAGAAATCACTGCATCGGACGCTGGCAGTGTCCGATGGCCAGGCACCGGACGCGTCCGATGCAAAATGACCCTTACTGGAACCTTACTGAACAGGCATCGGACGCTGCTACAGTGATACCCTAGCGTCCGATGCTAGACCCCTGGCACGTCCGATGGCAACGGACGCTCCGATGGTCAGCGTCCGATGCTCCTTTGAAAACACTGTCAGATGACACGTGGCATCAGACGCGTCCGATGTGATGAACACAACGTCTGATGGTCACGAGTCCAGCGTCCGATGGTCCCGAAACAACACAGTTCTTCCGCGAATTCAACCCGGTCTC
The DNA here is from genome assembly GCA_009763385.1 of Coix lacryma-jobi var. lacryma-jobi. NCBI lineage: Eukaryota > Viridiplantae > Streptophyta > Magnoliopsida > Poales > Poaceae > Coix > Coix lacryma-jobi. Next base: position 150,051,176 of record CM019828.1, read on the forward strand.
CTCCGAATCAAAAGCACTAAGGCTTAGACTTGGTATGAGGAGTTCCAAGGAGGTTAGTGAGCTATCCCAAAGAGATCATGGCTCGAACCTAACTCCAAATCGGTGAATTGAAAGAAATCGGGACAAAGGAGCAAAACTCGATCCAAAAACGAAAATCGACCGATCTACTAGCTCGTGAGGTTAGAGATGATTTCCTTTGGTGGAAAGATGTGCCTCACGATCTAGAACAACTCAGTTCAAACGGATTTGCAAAAGACGCACTGAGAAGAGAGATCGATCAACGGGAAAATCGTGGAGAAAAGCAACCCGCGAAGAACAAGAACAAAGCGCGAATCACAACCACGAATTTGCAACCATGTGGCTACCACACGCTACAACAGTGAGATTACGGTCTCACTTCCTCAAAATCATCAGTACACAGAGGTATGGTTCTCTGCGGATCTCAGTAGCTACAGCAGGGGATTGGGAGAGCAGGAAACCCTAAGACTAAAAGAGCAAAATGACTGAGATAGAATGGGAGGAGGGTGTCTCCCTCTACTTATCCTAATTCTAATTCCTACTCTACCCCTCACTAATTACAGAGCGAACTAGCTAAACCCTAGGGTTATTCAGGACCAACTCAAGGTAGATGGTGATCCAACGGCCACGCCCGCACAACTCGTAGCGTTGCCTCGACGCAACCTCCCAATTGCCGCCACGTGCCGCCCTCGCTCTGCACCCCCGGTTTTGTGGCCGAAACCGGGAAACCAGGCTTTCACGCCAACCCCCGGTTTTGAGGCCCAAACCGGGAAACCAGCCTCCAAATCCATCCCCTGGTTTTGAGGCCGAAACCAGGAAACCCCGCCAGCGCCGAGGTTTTGAGGCCCAAACCTGGAAACCGTCCTCAGGCCGAGTTTTGTGGCCCAAACTCGGCAAACCCGCAGCACACCCAGGTTTTGTGGCCCAAACCTGGAAACCGTCCACCCGATGGTTTTTCTCTAGCTCTACCACCAAACCGAAGCTGTAGAGGGGATGCATCGCCCGTGCACCCCGTCCACCGACACGTGTCCCCAGGTCCTCGATCCGAGCAACACCATGTCCCGCAAGTCTCCGCTCATCGCTGTCCCAGGCTGTCAGCCACCACAGCTGATCCTCAGGCCACCGGTCCCTCAGTCCAAGCCTCATGTCCGCCCTTCACCACTCCCGGTCCGTCGGCATGGCACGTCTCTACTTGACCTTCACCTTGCCCTCAATCACTGTCTCCGTGCTTGACACCTGCACAACACAAGCCAAAGAACATGCGATCAAACCCGTTGACAATCACTCATCACTCGAGACTCGGCATACACCCATGTATCCGCAAGAATCACCCCAAAAGCAAAGACTCGAGACGACCGGAGAGTTCACGACCTACAAGTAGGTGGATACCCTAGGAGATGTCCTAGTGGTACAGCGGAACGTCCAGAGAAATTCCAAAACCAACTGCCAAAGTCCCAGAGCAAAACTACAAAGTCTGCAAGTTCACGGACTGTCCGGGGTTTGGATCCCGGACTGTCCACAGAACGCCGGACTGTCCGCCTACTCTTCTGAACAAGTTATGGACGACTCCCGAACTGTCCGCGGTTTGGACGCCGGACAGTCCACGGTACACGTGAACAGTACCGTCGAGCGTCCGATGCTGACCCTGTGCAGCGTCCGATGTGACCCCAGACTGTCCGCGGGTCACTGGCGGACTGTCCGCCGGTCACGAGACCGAGAACAGTGTCGCCCTGCGCTGTCCTGACCTGACCGAGTCCCGATCCCCGGACTGTCCGCCGCTGGGGGCGCGGACTGTCCGCGGATGAACAGAAAGCACAAAAACGCTCGGGACAAAGAGCAAATTCGATCGGAACTTCACCAAACCAAAAGGGACTTTGATCAAACTCCTCCCAGGTGTTCCTCTACGTGTTGGGGTGCTAATCCTAAGAAATCATCACACCAAACCAAGCTGATCAAGAGAAATCCGAGGATCACTGGAAAGGGGGGAGAAAAGAAGAACAAACACGAAATCAACCCGATCTATGGATTCGTGAGGTTACAGGAGAATTCCTTCGGTGGAAAGAAGGATCTCACGACCAAGAACGAATTGATTCAAGTTGAATCAAAAACCATCTCGCGGAGAGGAAGAACGAGACAATTCTCCGGGAGATGAAAAACCGAAACGCGAAGAACACCAACACAAAACGCGAATCGATCAATTTCAGCCATGTGGCGACCACACGAGACAATCGTGAGATTACGGTCTCACTTCCTGAACTTCCCAAAACACAGAGACATGATTGAGTCTTCCCTGCGGATCGCTAGCAGCTAGGTATGATTAGAACCTAAGCGGGGGCTAAGGAGAGAGTGTGCTCAGGAACAAATGACTGCTAGGATAGAGAGAGAGGAGGGGTGCCTCCCTTATTTATAGCCTAATACAATAATCCCCTTCTACTCCTAGATACAAGAGCGAAGTGGCCAACCCTAGGGGTATCCCGGTCCAACTCTGCTTGATGACGATCCGACGGCCATGCGCCCATCTCATCCTTAGCTTCGCCTCGACGCAAGCCTCAGGATGGCGCCACGTGCCACCCTGTCGACCGCCGCGCCTTCCTCGCGAATAGCTGCGCCGCCGCGCCAGCCTCTCCACGCCGCCACGCGTCGACCGTCCTTTTTGCGGACCTCCCCCCCGGTTTTGAGGCTGAAACCGGGAAACCTGGGCCTTCCCCCGGTTTTGAGGCTGAAACCAGGAAACTTGTCCTCCGGCTGAGTTTTGTGGCCCAAACTCAGAAACCCGCGTGCCCAGGTTTTGAGGCCCAAACCTGGAAACCATCCACGCCGAGTTTTGGGGCCCAAACTCGGAAACCGTCGAGGGTAGCTTTTTGAGGCTCAGCTACCGAACCCGTGCCGTAGACGGGATGTGGTTTGCACACCCCGAGTTCCAGCACCGATGCCAGAGCATGTCCAGCCTCCACGCGGGGCACAGTGCATTCGCCATCCTTCTCAGCCTCCCGCCAAGTGTCATGACGCCATCACCGTCCTCCTGACTGGGCCGATGCACCGCACATCCCCATGTACTCTTGCTTGTCAACACCACGTGCCAGCTACCACAGCTGGTCCTCAGGTCTCCCAGTCCATCGGTCCAAGCTCCACGTCCTCCCTTCACTGTTCCCGGTCCATCGGCATGGCACGTCCCCACTTGACCTTCACCTCACCTTCGACCACTGCCCGAGCTCTGCACCTGCACATCAACACAGCCAAGAGACATGTTGCCCGTTGATCGATCACTCATCACTCAGGAAGGGAACCACAAGGGCACATATCAACCCTGTGTTCTGACTTTTCTTTTGCTCGTGATTTGATTTTGAGGTTGAAAACTGAGTTCCCCCCTGATACTATTAGAGCTATCCGTAGCGATAATGGTACTAAGTTTGATAACTCGCAGTTTGCCTCTTTCTGTTCTTCTCATGGAATCGAGCATCAGTTTTCTTCTCCTTATGTCCCCCAGCAGAACAGTGTTGTTGAGCGCAAGAACCGGACCCTTGTTGAGATGGCCAGGACGATGCTCGATGAGCATAGGACTCCTAGGCATTTTTGGGCCAAGGCGATCAACACCGCATGCCATGTTTCAAATCGCATCTTTCTTCGAGCTTTCATGAAGAAGACTTCTTATGAGTTGCGTTTTGGACGGGTACCCAAGGTGTCTCATTTTCGGGTTTTTGGGTGCAAGTGCTTTATCCTTAAGCAAGGCAATTTGGACAAATTTGAATCTCGCTCTGCTGATGGTGTGTTTCTTGGTTATGCTTCGCATTCGCGTGCTTATCGAATTCTTAACCTTGAGACTAACCGGATAGTGGAGACTTGCAAGGTCACATTCAACGAGACTATGCCTTGTGTTTCTTCTGCTTTTGATGTTGTAGGAGATTAGGAGATTGGAGAGACGATCTTTGTGGAGGAGGAGCAGGAGAATGCCGATTGGGGTGATCTCGAGCCAACTCCACTGGCTGCCCCTGTCGACCCTGCGACGACTACTTCAGCTCGAGGACCCGATCCCATGATGTCTTCTTCTTGGGGTCCTCTAGAGCCACCTCTCCAGCGAGCACCGGCTGCACCTGAGGGAGCGACAACATCTGGCGAGGGGGAGGCGACTTCGGCGAGGCAAGCGCCCTAAAGTGTTCAGCAGACTCACCCCCCGCAGCAGATGATCGGTGGCATTGACCAGCGAGTCATGCGGTCGCGAGCATATGAAATCTCACACTTTGCTCATTCTGCATTCGTTGCTTCTTTTGAGCCCAAAGATGTTGGACACGCTCTTTCTGATCCTAACTAGGTTAATGCCATGCTTGAGGAGTTAGAAAACTTTGAGCGAAACCAAGTTTGGACCTTAGTTCCACCTCCACCAGAATGCCACCCTATAGGTACCAAATGGGTTTTCAAAAACAAACAGGGTGAGGATGGGATGGTAGTGAGGAACAAGGCTAGGCTAGTAGCCCAGGGTTTCTGCCAGAAACAGGGGATAGACTATGAGGAAACCTTTGCCCCTGTAGCCCATTTAGAAGCCATTAGGATCCTTCTAGCCTTTGCTGCTTCGAAGGGTTTTAAGCTTTACCAGATGGATGTCAAGAGTGCCTTCTTGAACGGGTATATAGAGGAAGAGGTTTATGTTAGGCAACCCCCAGGTTTCGAGGATCCCAAGTTTCCAAACCATGCCTTTAAACAGTCAAAAGCTTTGTATGGTTTGAAACAAGCCCCAAGAGCATGGTATGAGCATTTAAAAACCTTTTTGCTCTCTAAGGGTTTTAAAATGGGACGGGTAGATAAAACTTTATTTCTCCTCAAGCAAGGCAGTGACACCCTGTTAGTCCAGATTTACGTGGATGATATCATCTTTGGTGGCCCCTCTCACGCACTTGTTGCCAAGTTTGCAGATACTATGAGCAGGGAGTTTAAGATGAGTATGATGGGTGAGTTGACCTTCTTCCTCGGGTTGCAAATCAAGCAAACCCGGGACGGGACGTTCGTACATCAAGGCAAATACACGAAGGACATCCTAAAGAAGTTCGACATGGGCGAGGCCAAGCCTCTTACGATGCCCATGGCGACGACTGCTGCGATGGACGCAGACCAGGACAGAGAGCCAGTTGACCAGAAGGAGTACAGGAGCATGATCGGCTCGCTCCTGTACCTAACGGCGATGAGGCTGGATATACAGTTTTCTGTGTGTCTGTGCGCTCGTTTTCAGGCGTCCCCTCAGACTTCCCACAAGCAAGTGGTCAAGCGCATCATGAGGTAGCTCTGATCACTCCTGAGTTGGGACTTTGGTACTCTTCTTCTTCGACCCTATCACTTTGTGGTTATTCCGATGCGGATTTTGCCTGCTGTCAGCTTGAGCGCAAGTCTACTTCTGGGACTTGTCAGTTTCTTGGCTCTTCACTGGTTTCGTGGTCTTCTTGCTGAAGGACCGAGAAGCAACAAGAAAGCGACCAGAGGGGGGGGGGGTGAATGGGAGCTTCAAATTCCTTTCAGAAAACTTGTCGCTACTGTCCCAAAAATCAACCCCAAAAGCAAACCCTAGAACTCGTAAGTGTCCACGACCCTAGTGGTAGGGTGGATGCTTCCAAGAAGCACAGCGGGACACAACACGACTCTAGAAACCCAAGGTAAAAACCCAAAACCAAATTCGAGATCACACGAACAAACGGCGGAGGAAACAGTGCAAAACCTGCTGCACCGGATGCTGGCAGCGTCCGATGGCAAAGCACCGGACGCGTCCGATGCAAAAGGGAACCCTCGGGAACCTTACTGTGTAAGCAACGAACGCTGCTACAGTAAACAACGAGCGTCCGATGCCTGACCCTCGGTGCGTCTGATGGCAACGGACGCTCCGGTGGTCAGCGTCCGATGCTCCTTCAAAAGACCTGTCAGGTGACACGTGGCACCGGACGCGTCCGTTGGTAAGGACTCAGCGTCCGATGCTCAAGAACAGAGCGTCTGATGGTCCCAAAACTGTGCAGTTCTTCCGCGAAAATCACCTGATCTCCGAATCAAAAGCACTAAGGCTTAGACTTGGTATGAGGAGTTCCAAGGAGGTTAGTGAGCTATCCCAAAAGAATCATGGCTCGAACCTAACTCCAAATTGGTGAATTGGAAGAATTTGGGACTAAGGGAGCAAAACCGATCCAAACCTAAAATCGCTCGATCTCCTAGACCGTGAGGTTAGAGGTGAATTCCTTCGGTGGAAAGAAGTGCCTCACGATCTAGAACAACTTGGTTCAAACGGATTTGCAAAAGATGAACCGAGCAAAGAGTTCAATCGACAGGAAAAACGTGGAGAAAAGTAATCCGCGACGAACACAAACAAAACACGAATCACAACCACGAAATTGCAACCGTGTGGCTACCACATGCTACAATGGTGAGGTTACGGCCTCACTTCCTGAAAATCTCAAAAGCACAGAGGTATTGGTCTCTTCTCTGTGGATCTCAGGTTCGCTACAGCAGGGATGTGGGAGAGCAGGAAACCCTAAGACAGAATAGCAAATGACTGAGATAAAATGGGAGGTGGGTGTCTCCCTCTACTTAACCTAATTCTAATTCCCACTCTACCCATAACTAATTACAGAGCGAGCCAGCTAAACCCTAGGGTTATTCTGGACCAACTCGAAGATAGTTGTGATCCGACGGCCACGCCCGCACAACTGGTAGCGTTGCCTCGACGCAACCTCCCGATTGCCGCCACGTGCCACCTCCGCTCTGCACCACCGGTTTTGTGGCCAAAACTGGGAAACCAGGCCTTCATGACCAACCCCCGGTTTTGAGGCCCAAACCGGGAAACCAGCCTCCAAGTCCATCCCCCGGTTTTGAGGCCGAAACTGGGAAACCCTCCAGCACCCAGGTTTTGAGGCCAAAACCTGGAAACTGTTCTCAGCCCGAGTTTTGTGACCCAAACTCAGAAACCCGCAGCACCCCCAGGTTTTGTGGCCCAAACCTGGAAACCGTCCACCCGATGGTTTTTCCCTGGCTGTACCATCAAACCGAAGCTGAAGAGGGGATGCACCGCCCGTGCACCCCGTCCACCGACACGTGTCCCCAGGTCCTCGACCCGAGCAACACGGTGCCTCAGTCCAAGCCTCACGTCCGCCCTTCACCGCTCCCGGTCCGTCGGCATGGCACGTCTGTACTTGACCTTCACCTTGCCCTCAATCATTATCTCCGTGCTCGACACCTGCACAACACAAGCCAAAGAACATGCAATCAAACCCATTGACAATCACTCATCACTCAGAGACTCGGCATACACCCATGTATCCGCAATCTCCCCCTTGATGAGTGCATTGTCAACTACTCACACAAATCATAATGGAAATAGAAAGAAGGAAGAAAGAGAAGAGAGAACTCGACCAATTGACCCAAAAGCATAGCAAAGCCGAAGAAGGTCAAGTCGAAAGAGCAAGACAACTTGGTCCCCAAAGACATGGGCAACAGCTCGATGCAACCAAGCAAAACAAAAGCTAGCCCTCAAGAAGAGGTAGAACAGGCTCAACACCGCTAGCAAATACCAATTGGAAAACCGAAGCAAGATGCTAGTCCCTCAAGACAGAGGCACAGAGGCTCAACACAACTAGCAAGAAAACTCCTAACCAACTGGAAACGGCACAAAAGCTCATCAAAAAGCAAACTCAAACTCCCCCTCGAATGGTGTACTACCCTTTTGTTGAACAGGAGCTCGGGGCACTCATGATTTGTTCTCCCCCTTAGTTGTACACATGAGAAGCATATGATTTGCAATTTCTCCCCCTTAGATGAAAATAAACTTATCAAGTAAAAGCTCTTCCCCTTAGGAAAGGCACCAACAAATGTGCCAACCAGAGAAAATCTCCCCCTTCCAGAATGCATATGAGTCAAAAATGCAAGTTAGCAGCTTCAGGGATATAGTCGATAGAATGCAAAAATGCTCCATACAGTTGATCCGATGACTCAACGAAGCGCACAAGCTAGTAAAGGCTCAAACTGATCACCATATACGGAATATGAGTATCGGAGCTAAGCAACCAGTTTTAGCCAAAAAGGATTCACCATCAAAATAGCACTAGATATGTATAGATAGGAAAACATCCAAGTGCTAAACATGTATACAAGGTGAACTACCCCTAGCAAAGTTCAATCATCATGCTGCAGAATGAAACATACACTTGTGATTTCAAAAATTAATCGGAGTTGCAGCGGTGAAATTACACAAGTTTAAACTTAGCATGTGATTGCGAGAGGTTGAAAGCTTGTCATTGCCTAACTTTTCAACCGAGCGAAGCCTATGCAAATGCAATCAGAAGCTTAAAGCATCGGTTTCGGTCATACACTACATGGCTCAAGTTTAACTCAAATGTGCAGTGAGGAACAGTCTCGATACCGTGATGTGTTGACAAGCAATCCCATCTCGATCTTTTCAATTCACTTAACACTTGGTTCAAATTTATAACAGAATATGAACAGACCAAGCAAGTGAATGACTCAGAACTAGAGACATAGCAACCTAGCATATATGAAAGCACGAGTGAATTCAACACATCCTACACATGCTAGTTGCATATCTCAATGGTGAACATTTTCAGATTTTATGTACATTAAGCGAATTCACCATTCAAAAATAACACAGCTCACAACATGTATCAATGATCAGAAAGAGCATAAGCTACAAGTAACATCATATAGCATCAGAGCATACTAAACAGAGCATAGTTACATTCTAAGGATTATATACATGAAGCTCAGAATGTAAAAGCATATGCAAAAGACTAAACAGAAAAGAAGACAAAACAATCGAGGAAAAAGTCAGTCTATGATACAAAAGCCAAAATGTTGCCCCCATCTAAAAGGGGAAACACACACCAAGCTCACCTCTCAACCGATTAAAGGTTGATTGGTCCAAAGGCTTGGTGAAAATATCAGCCAACTGATGATGAGTATCGACATGGCGAAGGTCGATATCACCCTTCTCATAATGGTCTCGCAAAAATGAAAGCGCACATTGATGTGTTTTGTTTTCGAGTGAAGCACGGGGTTCTTAGCAACGCTAATCGCACTCGTGCTGTCACAAAGCTAAGGAACACGAGTAAAGCTCAAACCAAAATCACGCAAAGTGGCCATCATCCAAAGCACCTGAGAACAGCAGCTAGCCGCAGCAACATATTCAGCCTCTATGGTAGACTGAGCGACATTAGACTGCTTGCGAGAAGACCACGATACAAGAGAAGATCTGTTGACGCAAAACATGGCGCCCCACGTCAAGGCACACAGCAAGCCGAACGAGGCTAGCTTCAATTGGAGCCCGGGGTGTATCGAACCCGGAGACGTGCCAGTCGGTTTGACCTGAAAACCAACAAGGGATAAAAGTGTGAGAATACGGCTCCATATGTACGGCTTTGAAAGCTAATCACGATGACACACAGCTATAGAAGCTGTTTGTCAGAACAGATTTAAAATGTCATTCGGCAAGTATAAAGAGAAAGCATGTAAACATGTCGAATGCCGAATGCATATATGACAAAAGAATAAAGTGGGCAACTTGTAAGTATAAATCTATTCAGATGACATATGCATAGGCCAATCTAGCTAGTCTGCCGCACGTCTAGCCTTCATGAACCCGTCAGGTATAAACTCAAGCAAAGCTAATCCACCGCATGATACCACTTGCCATAAATCTACACCACTCCTTATAATTAGATTAATCCACCGCATGATACGATCTAATTATAAGAAGCTAAAAGCACACATACATCTGAACAAATCTATATGTACTCATTACTCATGTAAGCTTAACCAGCATCGGCAAACTAGCCGAACTGGGGTCCATGAAGAAGAAACATATAAGCAAAGCATGATTAAACTAATCTAAAACCTGCACCTGCCGCACGGCACCCAACTCTATCAAAGTCTAAACATGATCGGCATGCATGAACCCACAACATGTAACAATCTAGATTGAAAGTTAATTCGGCCATCATGATCTTATGATTAGCAAAGCACAAGTGAACTCATGCAACAAGGCCGAATAAAGATCAATCTAGATTGGGCAAAAAATGTTGTATGGATTAAATAAATAAAAACATATAACACATGATAACTTAATGAATCTATTAGATCTGCCAAGTCTAACAGAGTCGATAACTATTTTTACTCATGACTTAATCCGCCGCACGATACAAGACATAAGCAAAAACTTCCCGTCATAAGCTTAAATCCGCCGCACGATACTAAGCTTAACATACGAGACTACTTGCATCATATCTAAATCCACCGCATGATACTAGACATGATAGCAAGGTTGCCGGTACTTACGGAGGTCGACGGATCGATGATTCCTCTCGAAGAACTCGACGACACGACTAGGGACTCGAAGATGGCACAGGGCCGGTTGTATTGATGTTGTTGTGAACAGTTTTACAATGGTCGAGGGTTTATATTTATACCATGGACAAGACATGAGTCCTAAATGATTACGACTTTACAATAAAAAAACGGAAAGATATAAATCCTACATTATTTGGTGCCTTCCATCACCACGTGTCTTCTCACGCAAGCCAGCTTTACTCGCAACATGTGTTTCCCGAATGGAGCCGCTGTTTTGTGGAATAGCCGACCGCACAGGTACTCACCGAGAGTCTTGAGGACCAAATAGCCGTCCGAATGCTTGCCGAATCTTTCCCCTCTGCTAGTTGGGTCCATCTGTCATACCCTTATGTGTGCGAAAATCTGGTGTCAACACATGCCCCCTAATTTTGGGATAAATGTTTATTCCAAAATTCCTTTTTTCTTTTCGCACTAACGTGGAACCTCCGGAAGCATCTGCCTTCACATGCCATAATTACCGTACTCGCCGATTCATCTGCACTCTTTGGGATCCTTCAAAGTCCTCCTTTTACCTTGTGTTGGCCCGTGCTCTCCGAACCCCCTTGCTCCATCCTCAAAGCCAGAAAACCCCTCTGCTATTTCCCAATCAACTAGAAGATGTCTTCCGAGGCGAGCCGCCATAGCCCCGAGTTCGGAGCTTCCAGCACCTCCAGGAAGAGGTTGTTCTTCATTGTTTTCGCTTGAAGATGAAACAGTTGTCCTTACATCGTTGCTCTTGTCTAGGAGGACCGACGACGACCTCACCGAGGTCCTGACTCAGAAGGTCACGGATCTTCAATTTGATCTGGAAAGGAAGGATCGGGAGATTACCCGAATCTCTCGAGAGCGTGATGTCGCTCGGGAACAGACCGTCGGTAAGCATTCTTTCACTGTTCTTTTCCTATTCTCCTTCCCTGTTTTATTGATTCTTTCTCCCTCTTAGCTCTGGAGGCTAAGCTTCATTCCCTCGAAGCCGCTATTGCCGATCTCGCTGTCACAGCCAATGTACCAGGCACGACAGCTCTGAGGCGGGTGAACGAGGTCAACCGGGTTCTCCCCGACATCTCCAGAGCTGGTATGGGCTACGGCGCAGCGCTTTCTTTCAACGCTGTTCAGATCCACTCCGGTGCCGATTACCGCAATTTTGACGCCTGCGAGCGAGGATTAGAATTCAGGGTGGCACGCTCTATTGATGACATGAAAGAAGCTGGAACAGATCTGGCCGATTCCTTTGACTTCGACCTCCCAATTAGGAATAGAATAGAATGGACGAACTGACTTTCTATTGTAACTTATTTTTCCCCTCTGTAAATAAAAAGTTCTTCTGTTTGTCCCTTTGAAATCAATCTGTGATTGATCCTTCGAGATCAATGTGTGCCCTATTTTGTGTACCAGTCACTGATTCTCTTTTACCTTAGTGGCGATGTACATTACATCGGCTATCGCTGATAATCGTGCTGATTGTCTTCGCTCCGCAAGCAATTGCTGTAATTGATTATTCAGGATCCAAAGTTCTCAGTCTTCCCTTAATCTCCCAAATCATGGCAGCACCGGGATAGCATTTAAAAGACTCTCTCGTTTCCAGCCTCCCTTTTTCAGCGTCAATCAGTAATATGAGTTCCCAAATAATTAGCCGAAATTGAACATTTCACATAGCAACTGTCTTTAGCCAAATTTTATCGGCTCCATGAGTTCCCAAGTCAGCAAAGATTTGGTCCGGCCTAGTAACGGCCCATAAACTGTGAAAAAACCCTAACTTGATGCTTGGTTTTCTAGTATGCAAATCATAGCTCTATAAATATGTCCTATACAAGCCATCCCCCTTGACTCTAATCAAACAGTCTGACTTGCAAACTTCCCACTTCTCGGCTTTTAAGCTCAAGCCAGAGAAAAAATCTTCCGCCTGTGTTTCCAATAATGGCAGGCAATAGCAACCATAACAGACACCCTACCGGGGACGAGGTAGGAGGGAGCCAAGCATCAACTCACTGGCGTCATGAGTAAAAACTGATTTCTTGCCCCCTTGCGGTAGCTTTTCTCGTCTACCCATTCTTGACTTACTGCTTCTTTTCCCTTTCAGAGTGAGGCCTCTACTCCACCAAGCTCGGGTTCCTTCCCCAAAAGACTTATCCAAGAAGTATGACATTGAGGAAGCCAAACAGACGTACCAGTGGAAACAGATCTGCAACGCTATCATAGGTTAATGAAACCCTCACTTTAACTCCCTTCTTTCAATTGAGCTCGTGCCTGCCTGACACATCTTCTTCTTCTACCAGTTCTTTTGAAGCTAGCCTTGATAGTACTGATAGTCGCATAGATTAGGCCGTCATCAAAGGTACATGCTTTGGTGTTTTAAACGGCCACATAGATCAGGCCATCATCCAAGGTGTGTATGCCGTAGATGGCTGCATAGATCAGGCCTTCATCCAAGGTGTGCATGCCGAGGTCTTCCTCAAGCTGACGGTGACGAGTTCTTGACTCAAAGGAGACTATCTCTTTCAGCCCTATAGATGAACTTCTGGACGACCCTGAAGATTCTGAAGCTCTTATTGGTTACGCTATCGTCCTTCGCTGAAACCATTGATTCTTAGCTTGTTTGAACAAACTATTTCAAGAATAGCTTGTACTTTAGGACAGATTTTGTAACTGAGTGAAATAAAGTTTGTTCTTCCTTGAGTAACGTTTATTTGCAACTCTCAATTCTTCAGTAATCCTCTCTGATCGCAAAAAACTTCTTCAGAAGAACGTTTGCCGAATGTATGACGTCATTTTAACCGACTGAATCTCATCCCCGATATGTCATATCACTCGGCATCTCCACTCACTGCACTTCACCTTTCTCTTCCTCCAATAAACCTGCCAACTTGAAAATGCCAGGGTTACCAGGGTCATAAATATACTTGTACTAAAGGCGATATAAATAATATCGGCTATAACTCAAACTTTGGAACATTTTTTCTGCTAAAGGCGATGCTTTTACATCGGCTGTATATAAATGTCCATCGAGTTACATAATTTCCACGCGTTCGGCTTTTAACAAGTAGTGTCGAAGCTTCAACTGATAAGCAGTACATATGAATCAAAAATTTGTTACAGCCGAATGCCCATCCCTGGGTCACCATTTTTGGCTAAAGCTAGCTGCTACTCATCTTTTTCCTTTAAACCTAAAAATAAGGGCCGATCCTATTATAAGGCTTATCGGCCGTCACGTACAACCCGAAATAATCACCAAGTTGTAGAAGTGCCTTCATATAATTTCAATCTCTTCAAAAGCTTCCATTGTACGTCACCTTGTACAATTTTTTCCTGATTTTTCTTGAACTCTGGTAATGGAGAAATAAATAGAATCCTTCAAAAGTTCATCAACTTTAAAATACTTTTGAGACCCAAACTTGCACATATTAATCCTACTTCGGCTTCATTATCAATGCTTTATTCCTTGTCAGCCGATATGAAACCTGGTCTCAACTTTCCCATTACCACCAGTTTTGGGTTCAAAAATTGCTCTGAGAGCCGATCGTTTGAATCGGCTGTTGGTCCTCATCGAAGACGTTCACAGGACCTGCTTCCCAAGCTCTTCCAGAGAAACACTCGACACCTTCATACTCCCAGTAGGTTGGCTCTGCATTAGCAATACTCACCGAATCATCATCATGGACGATCTCAATATCATCTCCAATCCACTAGATGAGGTACTGGTGCATAGTCGATGGCACACAATAATTTGCATGTATCCAATCTCTTCCCAATAGCAAACTGTATGCCCCCTTGCCATCAATGACGAAGAAGGTGGTGATCAAGGTTTTAGACCCAATCATTAACTCGACATGGACTGCTCCTCGAGTATCAGAGGAATTGCCTGCAAAGTCCCTCAACACCATGTCGGTCTTCAATAGATCTTCACTTGTCATGCCAAGCTTTCTGAAAGTGGTATACGGCATGATGTTTATAGCAGCTCCTCCATCAATGAACATCTTGGTCAGTGGCTTGCCATTGACATACCCTCTCATATATAATGGCTTCAAGTGTCGATGTCTGATTGGTTTATCAAATACTGCCTTTTGAGCCTGAAGGACCGAAAAGCGACCAGAGGGGGGGGGGTGAATGGGAGCTTTAAAATTTCTTCTCAGAAACTTTTAGCCACTGTCCCAAGAGTCACCCCAGAAGCAAACCTAGAGCTAGAGTAAAGTCTACGACCCTAGATGTAGGGTGGATGCTTCCAAGAAGCATAGCGAGACACTACACGACTCTAGAAACTAAACGCAAAAGCCGGAAATCAAGACCGACAACGAATGAACGAACCGCGGACGAAACAGTGCAAACCAGTCCTGACCGGACTCACTGGTGCGTCCGGTCACTAGGCACCGGACGCGTCCGGTCAATCAAAGTCGAGTTTGGGAACTCTCTGTTCCTGACCGGACTCACTGGGTCAGAGCGTCCGGTCAGGTGTTGAGCGTCCGGTCACAAGAAACCAACCGAGGAAACAGTGCAAGGAGCGAGTCCGGTCACTCAGAAGAACCTGCGTCCGATCAAGTCACAGAGAGATACAGTGACCACGTTCAACGATCGGACGCTTAACCCTAGCGTCCGGTCGCCCCGATCACAGCGTCCGATCACTTCGAAACTTCTTCGTTCGTCCACCGATTCGATCCGATCTCACCCAAAACAAATCCTCTAAGGATCAAACTTGGTGAGAGGAGTCACAAGGACGTTAGTGAGCTACTCCTAAGAGATCATGGCTCGAACCTAACTCCTAATCGGTGAATCAAGAGATTTCGGGGCAAGGGAGCAAGAACGTGATCCAAAACGAAAATCGCACGATCTCCTAGACCATGAGGTTAGAGGTGAATTCCTTCGGTGGAAAGAATTGCCTCATGATCTAGAACAACTTGGTTCAAGAGGATTCGCAAAAGACGCACCAAGCAAAGAGATCAATTTACGGGAAAACGAGGAGAAAAAGCAATGCACGAAGAACACGAACCAAAACGCGAATCACACCAGGAAATTGCAACCGTGTGGCGAACACCCGCTACAAACGTGAGATTACGGTCTCACTTCCTAAAATTCCCTAAACACAGAGACATGATTGAGTCTTTTCTGTGGATCACTCACAGCCAGGTATGATTAGAACCTAAGCGAGGGCTAAGGGAAGAGACAGTGCTTAGGAGTAAATGACTGCAAGGATAGATGGAGAGGAGGGGTACCTCTCTTATTTATAGCCTAAACAATAATCCCCTTCTAACCCAAGGTAACTGAGCGAAACGGCCAACCCTAGGGGTATCCCGGTCCAACTCTGCTTGATGTCGATCCGACGGCCACGCGCCTTCCTCACCCTTAGCTTCGCCTCGACGCAAGCCTCAGGATGCCGCCACGTGCCACCCTGTCGACCACCGCGCCTTCCTTGCGGATAGCTGCGCCGCCGCACCAGCCTCTCCACGCCGCCACGTGTCGACCGTCCTTTTTGCGGACCTCCCCCGGTTTTGAGGCCGAAACCAGGAAACCTGGGCCTTCCCCCAGTTTTGAGGCTGAAACCGGGAAACCTGTCCTCCGGCTGAGTTTTGTGGCCCAAACTCAGAAACCCGCACGCCCAGGTTTTGAGGCCCAAACCTGGAAACCGTCCTCCCCGAGTTTTGAGGCCCAAACTCGGAAACCGTCGATGGTAGCTTTTTGAGGCTCAGCTACCGAACCCGCGCCGTAGACGGGATGTGGTTCGCACACCCCAAGTTCCAGCACCGATGCCGGAGCATGTCCAGCCTCCACGCCGGGCACAGTGCATTCGCCATCCTTCTCGGCCTCCCGCCAAGTGTCACGACACCATCACCTTCCTCCCGACTCGGCCGATGCACCGCACATCCCCATGTCTTCTTGCTTGTCGACGCCATGTGCCAGCTACCACAGCTGGTCCTCAGGTCTCCCAGTCCGTCAGTCCAAGCTCCACGTCCGCCCTTCACCGCTCCCGGTCCGTCGGCACGGCACGTCCCCGCTTGACCTTCACCTCACCTTTGACCACTGTCTCCGAGCTCCACACCTGCACATCAACACAGCCAAGAGACATGTTGCCGGTTGATCGATCACTCATCACTTAGGAAGGAACCACAAGGGCACATATCAACCTTGTGTTCTCAATCTCCCCCTTGATGAGTGCATCGTCAACTCATAGTAACCGTAACCAAAATAAAAGAAAGCAGAATTAGGTAGAAGGAGAAAACTTACTCAAGAAGTCCAAAAGCCAATGAAAAGGCCGAAGAAGAACATTCTCAAGATAAGCAAAAGCTTGGTCCCCAAAGACATGGGCAACGGTTCGACACAACCAAGCAAGAAATCGGAGCAACAACTCATCATGGAGCAAACCCGATCGAAAACAGAGCACAGGGCTAAGCTAGTCCTCAAGAGGAGGCAGAAGGGGCTCAACACCACTAGCTGAAAGCTCGAATACCAACTGAAGACTGCATAAGAAGCAGCTACTGCTAGTCCCTCAAGACAGAGGCACGAAGGCTCGACGCAACTAGCTGAAACGATCGATACCAATTGAAAAACATACTCAAAAACAAACCGGAATAGGCCGAAGAACTCCCCCTTACTCAAGGACTCCCCCTCAACAAATAGGCTGAAGAACTCCCCCTTACTCAAGGACTCCCCCTCAACAAGTGAGACATAAAATGCAAATTGTCACCATAAAACATTTTCCCAAAATCTCCCCCTTGGACAAACTTCTCCCCCTTGGGGGCAATTTGCAATTAAAATACACGGGAAAGAGACCTGAAGTAAGTCAAACAGAGCTAAGTCATGCCTATCGGAGTCAAGCACATACATATAAATCACAAGATGCATGTTAGCAGCTTCAGGTATATACTCGAAAGAGTGAATAAATGCTCTAATGAGTGCTGATCCGACTGAATAACAACATGTACAAGTGCTAGCAAAGGCTCAAACTGATCACCGAATACAAGATATGAATGCATAAGCCAGGTGAGCAGTTTTAAGCCATTCTGAAAGGAGTTTCACCATTAAAATAGCACCAAGCATGTATAGACAGGAAGTCAAACAAGTGCTAAAACATGTATACAAGGTGAACTACCCCTAGCAAAGTTCAATCATCATGCTATAGAATGAAGCATAGACTTGTGTTTTTAGATTTTATCGGAGAATTTGCAGCGGTTATTATCACAAGTTTAAAATCAGCATGTGATTGCGAGAGGTTGAAAGCTTGTCATTGCCTAACTTTTCAACCGTGCTAAGCCTATGCATATGCAATCAGAAGCTTAAAGCATCGGTTTTGGTCTTACACTACACGGCTCAAGTTTAACTCAAAGTGCAATGAGAAACAGTCTCAATACCGTGATGTGTTGACACAACAATCCCATCTCGATCTTTTCAATTCACTAAGACTTGGTTCATTTTAAGCAGAATATGAACAATCCAAGCAAGTGAATGACTCAGAACTAGAGACATAGCAACCTAGCATATATGAAATAGCTCAAGTGACCTCAACACATCCTAGACATGCTAGTTGCCAATCTCAATGGTGAACATATATCAAATTTTAAGTTTATTAAGCATGTTCGTCATTCTAAAAAATAGCTTAGCTCACAACATGTATCAGTGATCAAGAAGAGCCTAAGCTACAAGCATCATCATATATCATCGAAGCATATACTAATCAGAACATAGATTCATTCTCAAGAATATATATATATGAAGCTTGAAAATGCAAGATGCATATATGATGAAGTCAGAATCGGAGCCAAAACTAAACTAAAAAGACTCAAGACCCAAAAACAAAAAGGATCAGAAAGTTAGCCTATGGTACAAAAACAAAATGCTTCCCCCATCTAAAAAGGGAAACACACACCGAGCTCACCTCTCAACCTAGCAAAAGTTGAGAGGTCCAAAGGCTTGGTGAAAATATCCGCAACCTGGTTATGGGTGTCTACATGCCTAAGATCAATGTCGCCTTTTTCATAGTGATCACGAAGAAAGTGAAAGCGAACATCGATGTGTTTGGTCTTGGAGTGAAGAACAGGGTTCTTTGCTACACTAATGGCAGAAGTGCTGTCGCAAAGCAAAGGGACCCGACTGAAATCTAGACCAAAATCACGCAAAGTAGCAACCATCCATAAGAGCTGCGAAGCACAAGAAGCAGCGGCAACATACTCGGCTTCTGTAGTAGACTGGGCTACGTTCGACTGCTTGCGAGAAGACCACGAAACCAAAGAAGAGCCAAGAAACTGACATGTCCCAGAAGTAGACTTACGCTCAAGCCGACAGCCGGCAAAATCCACATCGGAATACCCACAAAGTGAAAGATTCGAAGAAGAGGAATACCAAAGTCCGAACTCAGGAGTGTATCGAAGGTACCTCATGATACGCTTAACTGCTTGTTTGTGGGAAGTCCGAGGAGACGCCTGAAAACGAGCGCACAGACACACAGCAAACTGTATATCCGGCCTCGTTGCCGTCAGGTACAGGAGCGAGCCGATCATGCTCCTGTACTCCTTCTGGTCAACCGGCTCTCCGTCTTGGTCCGCGTCCATCGCCGCAGTCGTCGGCATGGGCGTTGTAAGAGGCTTGGCCTCGCCCATGTCGAACTTCTTCAGGATGTCCTTCGTGTATTTGCCTTGATGCACGAACGTCCTGTCTCGGGTTTGCTTGATTTGCAACCCGAGGAAGAAGGTCAACTCACCCATCATACTCATCTCGAACTCCTTGCTCATAGTATCTGCAAACTTGGCAACAAACGCATGAGAAGAGCCACCAAAGATGATATCATCCACATAAATCTGGACTATCAGGGTATCATTGCCTTGCTTGAGGAGAAACAAGGTCCTATCAACCCGTCCCATTTTGAAACCCTTTGAGAGTAAAAAGGTTTTCAAACGATCATACCACGCTCTCGGGGCTTGTTTCAAACCATACAAAGCTTTTGAAAGTTGATACACATGGTTTGGAAACTTGGGATCCTCGAAACCTTGGGGTTGCCTAACATAAACCTCTTCCTCTATATACCCATTCAGGAAAGCACTCTTAACATCCATCTGATAAAGTTTAAAACCCTTCGAAGCAGCAAAGGCTAGAAGGATTCTAATGGCTTCTAAACGGGCTACAGGGGCAAAGGTTTCCTCATAGTCTATCCCCTCTTTTTGGCAAAAACCCTGGGCTACTAGCCTAGCCTTGTTCCTCATTACCATCCCATCCTCACCCTCTTTGTTTTTGAAAACCCATTTGGTACCTATAGGGTGGCATTCTGGTGGAGGTGGAACTAGGGTCCAGACTCGGTTTCGCTCAAAGTTTTCTAGCTCCTCATGCATGGCATTTACCCAGTTAGCATCAGAAAGTGCGTGTCCAACATCTTTGGGCTCAAAAGAAGCAACGAATGCAGAATGAGCAAAGTGTGAGATTTCATACGCTCGCGACCGCGTGACTCGCTGGTCGATGCCGCCGATCATCTGCTGCGGGGGGTGAACTTGCTGAACGCTTCGGGGCGCTTGCCTCGCTGAAGTCGCCTCCCCCTCGCCAGATGCTGTTGCTCTCCCGGGTGCAACTGGTGCTTGCTGGGGAGGTGGCTCAAGAGGACCCCAAGAAGAAGTCGTGGGATCGGGTCCTCGAGCTGAAGTAGTCATCGCAGGGTCGACGGGGGCAGCCAGTGGAGTTGGCTCGGGATCACCCCAATCGGCATTCTCGTGCTCCTCCTCCACAAAGATGGTCTCTCCCAGCTCCTGTTCTCCTGCAACATCAAAAGCAGAAGAAACACAAGGCATAGTCTCGTCGAATGTGACCTCGCAGGTCTCCACTATCCGGTTAGTTTCAAGATTAAGAACTCGATAAGCACGTGAGTGAGAAGCATAACCAAGAAACACGCCATCAGCAGAGCGAGATTCAAACTTATCCAAATTGCCTTGCTTCAGGATAAAACACTTACACCCAAACACCCAAAAATGAGACACCTTGGGTACCCGTCCAAACCGCAACTCATAGGAAGTTTTCTTCATGAAAGCCCGAAGAAAAATGCGATTTGCAACATGGCAAGCGGTGTTGATCGCCTCGGCCCAAAAACGCCTAGGAGTCCTATGCTCATCGAGCATCGTCCTGGCCATCTCAACAAGGGTCCGGTTCTTGCCCTCAACAACACCGTTTTGCTGGGGAACATAAGGAGAACAAAACTGATGCTCAATTCCATTAGAAGATCAGAAAGAGGCAAACTGAGAGTTATCAAATTCAGTACCATTATCACTACGAATAGCTCTAATGGTATCAGGGGGAAACTCAGTTTTCAACCTCAAAATCAAGTCACGAGCAAAAGAAAAGGCTTCATCCTTACCTTCCATGAAAAATACCCAAGAGTACCTCGAAAAATCGTCAATGATCACTAGAACGTACCACTTCCCACCCGCTGAGCAAACCCGAGCTGGACCAACTGTGTCCATGTGTAAAAGCTCGCCAGGTCGCTTTGTCATCACCTGATTAACAGGTGGGTGAGATGCAGCAACCATCTTCCCGTGACGATAGGGATGGCAAACAAGGTCCTTTTGAAACTTAAGCTTGGGCAATCCTTGGATTAGGCCAAGTGAGCTAAGTCTTGCAAGCAAATCAAAACTCAAGTGACCGAGCCTCCTATGCCACTTCCACAAATCAGAAGAAGGACCAGCCATCAAACATCTAGCAGAGCCGAAAGAACGAGAAAAGTCGGCTCTGAAAACACGGCCAAAAGGGACAATCCAACAAACAAGATCTCCCCGAGGGTCTAAGACATGACTCAAACCCTTCTTAAAGCGCACTTCAAAATCATCCTCAAGAAGTTGCGAAAGAGAAAGCAAATTATAATGCAAGCTCGAAACCAAAGCAACATCTTTGAGAACAAAGCTCTCATTGAGCCGGATAGCTCCATGAGAAACAACCTTACCTCTACTATTATCCCCAAAAGTGACGTACTCCTTGTGCATCACGGGGCTAAGGCTGGAGAACCATTCCTACTTTCCGGTCATGTGGCGCGAACACCCGGAATCCATAAGCCACATGTTCTCCAACCGAAGTTCCTGCATCAATAGAAAGGCAGGAAGTGAGCATATGGCACAACACTGGGGTTAGTATACTGAGAAGGATACC
The DNA here is from genome assembly GCA_009763385.1 of Coix lacryma-jobi var. lacryma-jobi. Classification (NCBI taxonomy): domain Eukaryota; kingdom Viridiplantae; phylum Streptophyta; class Magnoliopsida; order Poales; family Poaceae; genus Coix; species Coix lacryma-jobi. Next base: position 150,072,662 of record CM019828.1, read on the forward strand.
AGTGCTGTGTCATAGGCCCAAAAAAAGTGTTAGTAGCAACACCAAACTGTCCTCGTCCCATGGGTGGATAGCGATCACCACCAACCTGAAAGGGTGGTCCGCTATGGAACGGAAAACCTCCAAACTGACCTACCTGTCCCATCTGAGCAAAGCGATCACCACCATACTGAAAAGGTGGTCCGCTATGGGACTGAGCAGCAAAGCCTCTTACACTCGGCTCCAGATCGTATTGAGGATGACCGGAACCGCGACGGGCACGACCACCACCCTGTGGTCTAGCTGCCTGGGGCCTAGCTGCCTGAGGGGGTGCTCCTCCAGGCCTAGCCCCCTGTCTCTGAACTCCCCGACCTTGCACACCATGGAGAGGGTGGTGCCTGGCCTGGTTGTTCAGCTCCAACTCCTTCCTAGCATCTCTCTTCCTCCGAAAGCAAAACTCAGCTAGGTGACCCTCACGGTGACAGTACTCACACTCAAACCTTACCACTCTCTTGGGTTGTTGGTTTCTATGGTTGCGAGGGTTGTTCACTCTAGCCGACTGCTTGCCCTTCGGAAGGGGATCACTAGAGACGTCAGGAAGGGTGTCAAGTGTGTTCTTAAGATGGTTTGGTTTAGGAACCCACAATTGCTTGCGAGGTGGAGCCTTGGGAGGTTCATCAAGGATGCCATCCTTGGTGATAGGCTTGGGAGGCTCAGGTGGGGTGATCTTGATAAGCTTAGGGATAGTGGATGGCTTCTCACTAGGGTTCACTCCACTAAACTCACCAATCTTGCCAAAAGTACTAGCTCTCTTCCCACCTGACTCAAAGCCTACTCCCGAGCAATCAGTTCCCCTCTTGAACTGACTGATCATCATGCCCAACTGCGGCTCATTGCATGACACCCAACTCAGAATGGACCGAAGGTATGTGTTTTCCTCCTCGGTTTGCATCCTGGCATGCCGACAGTTGGCAATCTCAAGCTCCATCCCCACGCATCGCTCACACTGAGCGGACAAGGTGCTAACTGAGCTGGCCTTCATGGCTTCAGCAAGCTTGGCACTAACCTCTGCCAACTCAGTTTGCAAGCTTGGGCAAAGCTTGCACGCACCCAAAGAAGGTCTAGCCTTCACCTCCTCAAGCTCCTTCTTCAGGGAGGGACATTCTTTGAAGTCACCCACCAAGTCTAGCCTACTCTTCAGCTCATCATACACCTCTATCAATGAGGCATACTTGGTTTGCAGGGTGGCAAAGTTAGTCATGTGCATTGTGCACTCCTCACACTCCTCCTCATCGGTCACCTTCACCTCGGACCTAGTAAACTCAAGCTCCTTAAGCGCATCATTCATCTTAGCCTTAAACTCATTTCGCTCACGGATAGCTCGCTTGAGTTGCTTGTCCTGACCGAGAACTATGTTGACAAGGGAATCACGCTCACCGGTAAGACGATCGACAAGAGAAGAGGATGATACCTCGGAAGAGTCATCGTCGTCGTCGTCGGTGCCATCGCCCTTGTCCTGGCGTTTGCAGTCCTCTTCATCCAAGGCCATGGTGCAAAGGCTCTTGGAGGACTTGCCGAAGAAGCAGAGTCCGTTGAAGCGTTCCTCGGTCTTGTGCTCGGACCCATCGTCGCTGGAATCGCCGTCGGAGGACTTCTCGCCATCGCTGAAGGTGGCGAGGAAAGCACGCTTGCCGGCGTCGAAGGCCTTCTCCATGTCCTCTCGGCGGTAGCCGCCCTTCTTCTTCTTCCCGGCCTTGATCTCCGGCTTGCCCTTGCGCCTGGAGTTGCGGTTCTTGCCGGGGAAGGACTTGTCGCGCTTGGGGCAGTTTGCGACGAAGTGATCCGGATCTCCACATCCGTAGCAGCCCTCACGTGCGCCACCACGCCGGCGATTCAGGCGGTTGTTGTGAAACCGCGAGAACCGGGTGATGATGAGGGCGAGCTCGTCATCATCCAACGCCTCCATCTGCTCCCCAGTCACTGAAAGCAAAGAAGACAAAGCAAAGAGAGGTGGTGAAACGTCAGTGGAAAGAGTCGACCCACCCTTGCCTGAGACCAAAGCCGTGGAGTGTGAAGATGGGTTCTTCAGCTTGGCCTGAGTCAAGTGATCGATCTCAGTGGACTTGAGCTTGCTGAATAGCTCGTCCACGGTGAGGGTGTCATAAGCAGTAGACTCAATGATAGTCGACACCTTCACCTCCCATACCCTCCGATCCAGGGCGTATAGCAACTTGAGTGCCCTCTCATGATCGTCATAGGGTAGGTTGGCCCGATTGACACGCATCTTGTTCACAATCGTTTGGAAACGAGCGAACATGGCGTCAATCGTCTCTCCCTTCAACTGAACAAAGTTCTCGTATTCCCGCTTGTATGTCTCGAAGAGTCTGGTCTTGACCTGAGCAGTCCCCTCGTGATAGCTCTGAAGCTTCACCCAGATCTCTCGAGCAGTCTGAAGCTCGGAAACACGCTCGAACTCAGGAAGGGAGATATTAGCCAAAAGCGCATTACGGGCCTTAGAGTTGGCCTCGTGTTGGTCAATTTGGTGCTGACCAACTCGAGCCGCAAGAACCACATAATCGACATCCTCGCATATCTCCCATACAGAAGATCCGATGCTGTTGAGATAAGCACGCATCCGAATCTTCCAATAGGGATAGTTCGTCCCATCGAAATAGGGAGCCTTGCCATTCCCTCGATCCATGTCACCCTTAGGATCCGAAACCGATTAAGGTAGAGAAGATCCTTAACCGGCTCCGATACCAATTGAAGGACCGAAAAGCGACCAGAGGGGGGGTGAATGGGAGCTTTAAAATTTCTTCTCAGAAACTTTTAGCCACTGTCCCAAGAGTCACCCCAGAAGCAAGCCTAGAGCTAGAGTAATGTCTACGACCCTAGATGTAGGGTGGATGCTTCCAAGAAGCACAGCAAGACACTACATGACTCTAGAAACTAAACGCAAAAGCCGGAAATCAAGACCGACAACGAACGAACGAACCGCGGACGAAACAGTGCAAACCAGTCCTGACCGGACTCACTGGTGCATCCGGTCACTAGGCACCGGACGCGTCCGGTCAATCAAAGTCGAGTTTGGGAACTCTCTGTTCCTGACCGGACTCACTGGGTCAGAGCGTCCGGTCAGGTGTTGAGCGTCCGGTCACAAGAAACCAACCGAGGAAACAGTGCAAGGAGCGAGTCCGGTCACTCAGAAGAACCTGCGTCCGGTCAAGTCACAGAGAGATATAGTGACCACGTTCAACAATCGGACGCTTAACCCTAGCGTCCGGTCGCCCCGATCACAGCGTCCGATCACTTCGAAACTTCTTCGTTCGTCCACCGATTCGATCCGATCTCACCCAAAACAAATCCTCTAAGGATCAAACTTGGTGAGAGGAGTCACAAGGACGTTAGTGAGCTACTCCTAAGAGATCATGGCTCGAACCTAACTCCTAATCGGTGAATCAAGAGATTTCGAGGCAAGGGAGCAAGAACGTGATCCAAAACGAAAATCGCACGATCTCCTAGACCATGAGGTTAGAGGTGAATTCCTTCGGTGGAAAGAATTGCCTCATGATCTAGAACAACTTGGTTCAAGAGGATTCGCAAAAGACGCACCAAGCAAAGAGATCAATTGACGGGAAAACGAGGAGAAAAAGCAATCCACGAAGAACACGAACCAAAACACGAATCACACCAGGAAATTGCAACCGTGTGGCGAACACACGCTACAAACGTGAGATTACGGTCTCACTTCCTAAAATTCCCTAAACACAGAGACATGATTGAGTCTTTTCTGTGGATCACTCACAGCCAGGTATGATTAGAACCTAAGCGAGGGCTAAGGGAAGAGACAGTGCTTAGGAGTAAATGACTGCAAGGATAGATGGAGAGGAGGGGTACCTCTCTTATTTATAGCCTAAACAATAATCCCCTTCCAACCCTAGGTAACTGAGCGAAACGGCCAACCCTAGGGGTATCCCGGTCCAACTCTGCTTGATGTTGATCCGACGGCCACGCGCCTTCCTTAGCCTTAGCTTCGCCTCGACGCAAGCCTCAGGATGCCGCCACGTGCCATCCTGTCGACCACCGCGCCTTCCTTGCGGATAGCTGCGCCGCCGCGCCAGCCTCTCCACGCCGCCACGTGTCGACCATCCTTTTTGCGGACCTCCCCCCAGTTTTGAGGACGAAACCGGGAAACCTGGGCCTTCCCCCGGTTTTGAGGCTGAAACCGGGAAACCTGTCCTCCGGCTGAGTTTTGTGGCCCAAACTCAGAAACCCGCACGCCCAGGTTTTGAGGCCCAAACCTGGAAACCATCCTCCCCGAGTTTTGAGGCCCAAACTCGGAAACCGTCGATGGTAGCTTTTTGAGGCTCAGCTACCGAACCCGCGCCGTAGATGGGATGTGGTTCGCACACCCCGAGTTCCAACACCGATGCCGGAGCATGTCCAGCCTCCACGCCGGGCACAGTGCATTCGCCATCCTTCTCGGCCTCCCGCCAAGTGTCACGACGCCATCACCTTCCTCCCGACTCGGCCGATGCACCGCACATCCCCATGTCTTCTTGCTTGTCGACGCCATGTGCCAGCTACCACAGCTGGTCCTCAGGTCTCCCAGTCCATCAGTCCAAGCTCCACGTCCGCCCTTCACCGCTCCCGGTCCGTCGGCACGGCACGTCCCCGCTTGACCTTCACCTCACCTTTGACCACTGTCTCCGAGCTCCACACCTGCACATCAACACAGCCAAGAGACATGTTGCCGGTTGATCGATCACTCATCACTTAGGAAGGGAACCACAAGGGCACATATCAACCTTATGTTCTCAGAGCCAAAATGAGATGAGCCAACAAGTCCTAAAATTCACTTTCATCAAAATCTGAATACGTCTCCTCCTGGACATCTTGGTTTTCGGGAGCTACAAACTCTGACAGGAGAAAGAACACCATGCATGTATCAGCCGAACGATTACCTCCATCCGGCTTTTCTTTAAGACGCCAAACTCGTTTCGTCTTGGTGCCCGCTTGCTCTAACTCTCTGTTCCTCAAGCGCTGTACTCTCCTCTTCTGGCTCTTCCTCAAACCTGGCGGACACCATTGTCCTTTTTGCCAGACATACTCACGGTATTCTTCTTCTTCAGTATGAGCCCAACTTTGATCGGCAAATCTTCCCTACCGATTCTCAGAATTATTTATTTTTAAGCGCCGATCGTCCTCAGGGATTCGTGTCCCAAGCCTCTCATGGACAGAACGGCGGTTGACTCGAGATTGCCTGTATTCGGAGTACTGATTACTGTATTCAGGGCAGTTATTCTTAACAGGCAGCTTCAAGCCTTCGTTCCAACAATACTGGAAGAACGAGCATTGCCAATGAGACTGTTCTTGCTCCCTCATATCTTCTCGTTCTTTTCGGTACATCTCTTCCTCGTACCTCCTCTGCTTTTCCAGGAACTTCTGCTCTTCATAAAATCTATGCTTTTGATATCGTTCCTGCTCCCGACGCCATTTGTTCAACAGGATACGTGTCGTGACTCTAGGTCTGGAAGTTTCACCCGTCTCAGTTCGGCTATTCTGAAACCGAACCCTTTGTTGAAGCTCCTTACTTGTAATCTGCCGATTAGGATAAACGGCACTAGCTTCCCTCGCTCTATCAGAGGTTAATACCTTCATTTCGCTCTTACCCCTAGGATTAGCTGCATTGACCATATTAATAGAGAAGGACACAGTATTCTGTCCAAAAGGACTACCATCTACTTTCATTTTCCCGTCGAACCTCAGGTGTCCATCCTGAATAGCTTTCTGAATCCGCACTCTGAACACTCGGCAATCATTTATGGAGTGGGATCTGGTATTGTGGAAACCACAATATTTCTTGTCTTTGACACCCTCAGGGAGCAGCATAGGATGACCTTCCGGCAACTTGATGCGTCCTTCCTTCAGCAGATATTCGAATAATTTATCTGACTTGGAAACATCAAAATCATAGGTACCTTTTTGCTGCCTCAGCCATCGCTGGTTGACTTGAGTCGGGTCTTTGGCCCAGATTATCTCGGCTGCAGCTACTTCATCTTCATCATCGTAATCAACTGCATCTTCCAAGAAAGCCTGATACATCTCGGCAGCTATGTCACTCTTCTGGAATTAGTTGCTCCTCTTGAATCCCTGAGCTTGATTACTCATCATCGCCAACCTCTGTGATAACTGCCCGAGGTCATCAAAATCCATGCCGAATAGTTTCTCTTTGATACTCGGCAACATGCCAGCTATGGCTATCCCCGGCAATTGGTCATCTGGCAAATTCAGAGAATAGCAGAGATTTTTGGTCTCTCTGAATCGGCGCAGATATTCTTGCGGCGTCTCGCCGGGTTTCATCCTCAAGCTCATGAGATCGACCAACTTCTTCTCACTGGTTCCCGTAAAGAAGTATGAGTGGAACTTCTGCTCCAGCTCTGCCCATGTATTGATGGAATTCGCCGGCAGAGAGGCGAACCAAGAGAAGGCTAGTCCTGTCAACGACAACGGGAAGTATCGAATCCTCCAAGCTTCATCTGCCGATGCTTCACCAAGCTGCATCAGGTAACGGCTGATGTGTTCCCTCGTACTGGTGTCATCTTGGCCCGAAAACTTAGTAAGGTCAGTAGGAGGCTTGACTCTCGGAGGAAGAGCCACCCGATTGTACCATTCTGGGTAAGGAGACTTGTATGTGTATGTCTGATTCTTCGGCTTTAGGCCGAACTGATTCTGCATCATATCAGCCATCTTATGCATGATGAGATCAACATTTGAATCTGGAGCTGTTTGTGCTTGCCCCCCAGCATGTAATCCTGCTGAACTCCTGTAGCCGGGATTCGGAAGAGCGTTAATTGAGTTATAGTCCATAAACTCCCGATACCCATCTCCAAACATATCTCTTTGTATCCTGTTTGCCACAGGAGACACTCTAGAAGCAGATGGTGGGACGTTCCCTGTTGTGCCGAACGCAAGCTGGCCATTGGTCTGGGAGGTTGTTGTGTCTCCTGAGAAACTACCCCTTCTGTGCTCGGGCTAGCTCCACTGTTTTCGGCAACCCCCCGACGTTGAGGTACTTGAAACAACAACAGCCCCCGTATCGGACCAGCAGATTCTTCAAAGTACTTATCTGCGGTTGGACCGAAAGTATCAATCATAATAGCATGAAAGGTGTTTAAGAAAGTTGATTGATGATTGGTCACGGCTCCTGATACAACTCTATGCATTATATCAGTCATCTTCTGGAGAGCTACTTCTTCACTACCGTCGGGCAGCTCAGACTGGTGATGAGGAACAACCTTTAGGAACGTTTGCTTCTGATAGACCTTGCCACTTTTATTCTTGGAGAAGGTCTCCAAGCACTTGCGCTGGAACTCATCACAAGCTCGCTGCACCAGATCTTTTGACTCTAGCGGCAAATCGTCCATGGTCACCTCAAAGACTTGTTCTTCGTTAATCTCAGGCATCTTTGCAACGAAGTCGTCCCACCGGGCGTGCCAAAAAGTGTGTTGACACAAAACGTGACGCCCCACGTCAAGGCACACAGCAAGCCGAATGAGGCTAGCTTCAATCAGAGCCCAGGGTGTATCGAACCCGGAGACGTGCCAGTCGGTTTGACCTGAAAACCAACAAGGGATAAAAGTGTGAGAATACCTTGGAACATGCTGGGTAAAAACCAGACAGTTCCATATGTACGGCTTTGAAAGCCAATCACGACGGCACATAGCTATAGAAGCTGTTTGTTGGAACAGATTTAAAATGTCATTCGGCAAGTATAAAGAGAAAGCATGTAAACATGTCGAATGCCGAATGCATATATGACAAGAATAAAGTGGGCAACTTGTAAGTATAAATCTATTCAGATGACATATGCATAGGCCAATCTAGCTAGTCTGCCGCACGTCTAGCCTTCATGAACCCGTCAGGTATAAACTCAAGCAAAGCTAATCCACCGCATGATACCACTTGCCATAAATCTATACCACTCCTTATAATTAGATTAATCCACTGCATGATATGATCTAATTATAAGAAGCTAAAAGCACACATACATCTGAACAAATCTATATGTACTCATTACTCATGTAAGCTTAACCAGCATCGGCAAACTAGCCGAACTGGGGTCCATGAAGAAGAAACATACAAGCAAAGCATGATTAAACTAATCTAAAACCTGCACCTGCCGCACGACACCCAACTCTATCAAAGTCTAAACATGATCGGCATGCATGAACCCACAACATGTAACAATCTAGATTGAAAGTTAATTCGGCCATCATGATCTTATGATTAGCGAAGCACAAGTGAACTCATGCAACAAGGCCGAATAAAGATCAATCTAGATTGGGCAAAAAATGTTGTATGGATTAAATAAATAAAAACATATAACACATGATAACTTAATGAATCTATTAGATCTGCCAAGTCTAACAGAGCCGATAACTATTTTTACTCATGACTTAATCCGCCGCACGATACAAGACATAAGCAAAAACTTCCCGTCATAAGCTTAAATCCGCCGCACGATACTAAGCTTAACATACGAGACTACTTGCATCATATCTAAATCCACCGCATGATACTAGACATGATAGCAAGGTTGCTGGTACTTACGGAGGTCGACGGATCGATGATTCCTCTCGAAGAACTCGACGACACGACTAGGGACTCGAAGATGGCACGGGGCCGGTTGTATTGATGTGGTTGTGAACAGTTTTACAATGGTCGAGGGTTTATATTTATACCCTGGACAAGACATGAGTCCTAAATGATTACGACTTTATAATAAAAAAATGGAAAGATATAAATCCTACATTATTTGGTGCCTTCCATCACCACGTGTCTTCTCACGCAAGCCAGCTTTACTCGCAACATGTGTTTCCCGAATGGAGCCGCTGTTTTGTGGAATAGCCGACCGCACAGGTACTCACCGAAAGTCTTGAGGACCAAATAGCCGTCCGAATGCTTGCCGAATCTTTCCTCTCTGCTAGTTGGGTCCATCTGTCATACCCTTACGTGTGCGAAAATCTGGTGTCAACAACATCCCAAAAACTGACAAGTCCCAGAAGTGGACTTGCGCTCTAAGCGGCAACTAGCAAAATCGGCATCTGAAAAACCGCAAAGGGAGAGGGTGGAGAAAGCTGAATACCAAATCCCGAACTCAGGTGTGAAACAAAGGTACCTCATAATGCGCTTCACTGCCTGACGGTGAGAGGTGCGCGGCGACGCCTGAAAGCGTGCGCACAGACACACCGTGTTAGGGGAAAGAACCCTCGGCAGTGACGTCGCGCGGGCTGAGTCAGGAGGCAACCCTCGCTAATGCCCTGCTTTCCCTTGAGAAAACCCTCGTCGCTTGATAAGCCCCTCGGGCCTTTTTACTAACCCTCGAATATCAACTCGGCTTTCGGGTGGTCTTACGGTTCTTGCAGGAGTGAAGCGTGGGAAGAGCGAGTGATGACCCTCGCGCAGGCCGCGCACCTTCGCAAGGAAGGTCAAGCTTGGTGAGTGGCGCACGGACACGTGCCTTGCGACCGACGGAGCTGAGAAGTTAACCTTCGCGCCCCTGGCGAAGGTGTGTGCAAGCCAGGCGGCGGCGGACATATGGGAGGCGAACTAGGGTTTCTATAGTGTTTGTGTTTGTACGATTCTGCCCTTCCATTTGTATAGCACAGAGGAATCTTTCTTGTACCCTATTGTAATTTGGTCAGTGCCCCTTGGTATCCCCTATAAATGCCAAGGGATGAACAGTGTAATGGGTACGGTTTTTTGGGAATAGAGCCACATCATCACTGTTCCTGTTTCCTTTGTACCTTCGCTCGATTCTGACGATTGGCCACCTTCGCCACCCCCCTGCACATGTGCGGAGGTAGGGCAAGTGTGTTTCCAACAGTTTGGCGCCGTCCGTGGGGAACGGAGTTCAAAATGGCGGGAAAGAGAAGAGCGTCCACTACTAGAGACCATCGCGCGGCTAGAGAGGCTACGACGGTAGTTCCACCCATTGAAGAGACTGTGGAACCCTCGGGAGCAGAAGATGTTACCCCAGATTCAGAAGTCCCAGGCCCTCATACCCGGACGGCGACACAGCCGCACCCCCACACTTCAGGAGAAGGTGAGGGAGGAGACGAAGAGGAATTGGGGCTCGAGGCCCTGGAAAGACTTCAAGCTGAGTTGCAAGAGAAGAAAAGGCGCCTAGACCAGCTTGAGAGGCACAACCAGCTGCGCGCCATCAGACAAAAGGCGGACGAAGCGAGAGAGTAGCTTTGCCGAATGGAAGAGTCCCTCGCAGCAGCTGAGGCCGAAGCCGAGGGCTGGAATGATAGGGAAGTGCCGCCACTCCAGGAGGGGAATGGAGAACAGGTGCTGGGCAACGCTCGTCAGCCACCACCACCCCCACCACCACCGAATTTCCGCCAACTTTACCCAGAAGAGCGAGAGCCAAAGCTTCGTATACAGTGAAGGGCCCAATAGCACCAGATGCCATACGACCCAAGATCACCACTCTCCCAAATACTTCAAACCCAACCTTGGCCGCCATGCTACAATCCACAAAACCTGCCTCGCTACGACAGGCTTGCTGACCCTCGCTAATTCATAATGAGCTACGAAGCGGCAGTGGCCGCAGCAGGAGGAGACGAATCAACAATGGCCAAGTCCTTCATAATCATACTCCGCGACATCGCCCAGACTTGGTACAGCAACCTCCGCCCCAGAACTGTGGATTCCTGGGCCAACCTCAGAGACAGGCTTTGCACAAACTTCAAGGGTATCACAGCAGCCCCATCAAATCCTATTGACTTATTCAACTGCAAACAAGAAGAGCGTGAACCACTGCAAGATTATTGGCGAAGGTTCATCCAAATCAGAGCAAGAACCTCTGGGATATCCGATGAAGCCGTAATCCTCGCAGCCGTCAGCGGTCTGCGCCCAGGATCCCGCTCCTCAAAGTTTGCCAGGAAGCCGACAAACACAATTGAAGAGCTACATGAGACAATGGAGAGATACTGTAGAGCAGACATGGACTTTAGGGCAAAGTCTGACGCCCGAAGGTCACAACAGAAACCACAGTTAAGGCCTCAAGCGAGAGAAAACAACCCTCGCCAAGACCAAAGCTGCGGATACATGGGTGTATGCCGAGTCTCTGAGTGATGAGTGATTGTCAAATGGGATAATGCGCATGTTCTTTGGCTTGTGTTGTGCAGGTGTCGAGCACGGATACAGTGATCGAAGGCAAGGTGAAGGTCAAGTAGAGACGTGCCATGCCAATGGACCGAGAGTGGCGAAGGGCGGACGTGAGGCTTGGACTGAGGGACCGGTGGCCTGAGGATCAGCTGTGGTGGCTGACAGCCTGGGACAGCGACGAGCGGAGACTTGCGGGTGGACGGGGTGCACGAGCGGTGTATCCCATCTACGGTTCGGTTTGGTGGTTGAGCCACAGAAAAACCACTGGGTGGACGGTTTCCAGGTTTGGGCCTCAAAACCTGGGTGCTGATGGTTTCCGAGTTTGGCTACAAAACTCGGGCTGAGGACGGTTTCCAGGTTTGAGCCTCAAAACCTGGGCACTTCGGGTTTGCTGAGTTTGGGCCTCAAAACTCAGGCGTTGGCTGGCTAGTTTCTCGGTTTGGGCCTCAAAACCGGGGCTGATCGTGAAGGCCTGGTTTCCCGGTTTTGGCCACAAAATCGGGGGCGGAGTCCGTGAAAAGGACAGGCAGAGCGGTGGCGGCACATGGCGGCAATCGGTGAGGTTGCGTCGAGGCAACACTACCAGTTGTGCGGGCGTGGCCGTCGGATTACCAGCATCTTCGAGTTGGTCCAGAATAACCCTAGGGTTTAGCTGGTTCGCTCTGTAATTAGAGAGGGGTAGAGTAGGAATTAGAATTAGGATAAGTAGAGGGAGACACCCTCCTCCCCATTGATCTCAGTCATTTGCTATTTTGCCTTCTAGGTTATCCTGCTCTCCCTGTCCCCTGCTGTAGCGAACTGAGATCCACAGAGAAGAGAACCATACCTCTGTGTCCGTGAGATTTTTGAGGAAGTGAGACCGTAATCTCACTATTGTAGCGTGTGGTAGCCACACGGTTGCAAATTCGTGGTTGTGATTCGCGTTTTGTTCGTGTTCTTCGCGGGTTGCTTTTCTCCATGTTTTTCCCATCGATCGATCTCTTTGCTTGGTGCGTCTTTTGGAAATCCGTTTGAAGCAAGTTGTTCTAGATCGTGAGGCACTTCTTTCCACCGAAGGAATTCATCCCTAAACTCACGACCTAGTAGATCGGTTGATTTCCGTTTTGGATCGGTTTTGCTCCTTTAGTCCTGATTTCTTCCAATCCATCGATTTGGAGTTAGATGCGAGCCATGATTCCCATGGGATAGCTCACTAACCTCCTTGAGACTCCTCATACCAAGTCCAAGCCTTAGTGCTTTTGATTCGGAGGAGATCGAGTGGATTTCGCGGAAGAACAGTGCAGTTTCAGGACCATCGGACACTGTGTTCTTGAGCATCGGACACTGAGTCTTTTCCATCAGAGCGTCCGTTGCCACGTGTCATCTGACAGTGCGTTTTAAGGAGCATCGGACGCTGACCATCGGAGCACCCGTTGCCATCGGACGCGCCGGAGGTCAAGCATCGGACGCTAGGGTTTCACTGTAGCAGCGTCCAATGCCTGTCCAGTAAGGTTCTAGAGAGGTCCTGTTTGCATCGGATGCATCCGGTGTTTTGCCATCGGACGCTGCCAGCGTCCGATGCACACAGTTGTGTACTGTTTCGTTCGTCGTTTGTTCATGCGATCTCGGTTTTGGTTTTGGGGTTTTGCCGTGGGTTTCTAGAGTCGTGTAGTGTCCCGATGTGCTTCTTGGAAGCATCCACCCTACCTTTAGGGTCGTGGACATTATTTAAGCTCTAGGTTTGCTCTTGGGGTGATTCTCAGGACAGTGGCGACAAGTTTCCGAAAGGAATTTTGAAGCTCCCATTCACCCCCCCCTCTGGTCGCTTTCTGGTTGCATTCTCGGTCCTTCAATTGGTATCGGAGCCGATTAAGGATCTTCCACCTTAGCCGGTTCCAGATCCACAGAAGGCGACATGGATCACGGCATGGGCAAACCGCCATTCTTTGATGGGACGAACTATGCGTATTAGAAGATACGCATGTCGGCCTATCTGCAGAGTATTGGTGCTTCCATTTGGGATATTTGCAACTCTGCCGATTACGTGGTCTTGGCTGCTCGTGTCACTCAGCGTCAGATCGATGAGCACGATGCCAATAGCCGAGCTCGTAATGCTCTTTTCTCTTGTTTGAGCATGTCCGAGTTTGATCGCGTTTCTCACCTCGCTACGGCTCAGGAGATTTGGGCCACCCTCATGCGTTTCCATGAGGGAACCTCTCAAGTCAAAACCCGTCTCTACGAGTCGTTCAAGCGAGAGTATGAGAACTTCCGACATATGCCTGGCGAGAGCATAGAAAGTTTATTCACTCGCTTTTAGGTGATTGTCAACAGGATGAGGGCTAACAAGGAGTTGTTGCCTTTCGATGATCATGAGAGAGCTTTGAAGCTTTTGCATACTCTTGATCGATCGGTGTGGGATTCCAAGATTCAGGCGAGCATCAAATCGCCTAACTATGAGACCCTCACGTGCGACGAGCTCTTTAGTAAGATCAAGTCCAGTGAGATTGACGCCATGGCGAGGGCTTCTTATGAAAATCCTTCTGGCCCGTCGATGGCTTTGGTTTCTGGCTCTTCTGCTAACCCCTCTGGAGGCTTTGCACTCTCCTCTCTTCTTTCTGTCACAGAGGAGCAGCTGGAGTTCATGGGGGATGACGAGCTGGCTTTGCTCGCCAACCGGTTCTCGCGGTTCCACAACAACCGCATGAACTTGAAGGACCGAGAAGCAACCAGAAAGCGACCAGAGGGGGGGTGAATGGGAGCTTCAAAATTTCCTTTTGGAAACTAGTAGCCGCTGTCCCAAGATTCTACCCCAAAAGCAAACCCTAGAGCTTGCTAGTGTCCACGACCCTAGATGTAGGGTGGATGCTTCCAAGAAGCACAGCGGGACACTACACAACTCTAGAAACCCAACGCAAAAGACGGAAACCAAATCCGACAACGAACGAACAAGCTGCGAACGAAAACGCGCTGAAACAGTACTGACCGGACTATGCCTGCGTCCGGTCACTGAGCACCGGACGCGTCCGGTCAGGCCAAGTTCGATTTTGGACCTCTCTGTGTTGGACCGGACGCACTGTGTGCCAGCGTCCGATCGATCACCAAGCGTCCGGTCAAACGAGACAAAATAGATGAACAGAAACCTCGGTGCTGTGACACCCTAGTGTCAAGCACTGCATTAGGCACTGCAATTAAATACTAAGAAAGCATAAGCAATGCATTGCATCATTTCATGTGCATGAGAGTGCTTTTGTCTTTTGTTTATTTATTTGGATTTGGATTTCTATTGGACTTGATGATCTAAGTGGATTTCTGTTTTGGCAAAGAGTTTTATAAAATAGAGAACTTTGAGTAGAGTGTTTTTCATGTTGGAGTTTTGACTTGGTTCAAGATAGTTTGTCAAACAAAATGGTTTATATTTCAAAATTGGCTTTATTTATGTGGAGGATTTCAAAATGGTTTTCAGAAAAAGTGTCATATATGAAAGTTGTAGAGAAAATTATTTTGAGCAACTTTTATTTTTGGGTCAAAACCTAGTTTGGAGTTTTTGAAACTGTTTTTGAATGGTCAAAGTTTGAAAAGAAATTGGAAAAAGAAAAAGGAAAACGATTTCTCCCGCGCCCCACCTTTCGGCCCATCTGGCCTTTCCGGCCCAGCTCGCCGCTCGCGCGCGCCGGCCCTGCTCGCCCGCGCACCCCGCGCCGCTCGCCAGCGTTCGCCCGCGTGCCGCGCGCGCCGCGCGCTGCCGCCGCTGACACGCCGCGCCGTACGCCGGCCGCAACCGCCACGTGGCCGCCGCATTCTGCCGAGGATCCTCGCCGGCCACTCCTCGCTCGATCCTCTCTCACCCGAGCACGCAAGCTATCTCCCCCGGCCACTCTCCGCTCGCCTCGCCTGCCGCACCCGCTCGCCGTGCACGGCATCACCGCGCTGCCTCGCTGACCGCGCCGCCGTGATCCCGCCACGACCACCGGCCGGTCAAGCCGATCAAAACCCCGAGCACCCCTTCACTCCCTCACACTCCCGCACACACTCTCCCACTCTCGCTCGCACTCTCCTCCCCTCGCCACCAAGCCAGAGCAAGCGCTCGGCTCGCTCTCGCCGCGACCTCCACCGCAACCTTCCCTCTCCGTTCTGACCTCATCGGAGCACCTCCCTTCGATTCCCTCCGTACACCGCTCCGCCTACACCGTGCACACGCCGTGCGCACATTGTCATCCCCGACCAAGCCCCATCGCCGCCGGAGGACGTAGCGCCTCTTTCGGTCCGTCGTCGCCACCGCGGAGCCCGCGACGCCGTTCCTCCCCGACCTGAGCGCCACTGCCTTCTCTCTCTCGTCCTCGAGCTTCACCGAGTCAAGGCAAGGTGAGAACACGACCCAGTCTCAACGCTACCGCCTTCTATCTCCCTCTTCTTCCCCGGCCGAGCGCCATGGGCGCCGCCGCGGACCTCGCTCGTGGCCAAGCTCCTCTGGAGCCAATCAAGCCAAACCAACCCCGTAGCTGTGCTCCTTAGGGTTCACTCAAGCTTTTGCCTCCCCCAATTTCTCCGGCCGCCGCCGGAAGCGGCGTAGCCGCGCGTTGCCGCCATCACCGTGCGCCGCCACTCGCCGCCGGCATGCTCCGGCCGTGCGCTAGCCAAACCACCTACACCTCTCGGTGCGTCTCGTCGAGACGAGTTCACAAGCCTAGCTTCCCCGCCGGTGACCTCACCGACGGCGAGGAATCGACGGTCAAACCTCTCCCCTGCTTTCCGTCTCGCCCGAGCCCTCGAGCCAGGCCTCGGACGGGCGTTTGTTTTTCCGTCTCGCCCGAGCCCTCGAGCCAGGCCTCGGACGGGCGTTTGTTTTTCCGTCTCGCCCGAGCCCTCGAGCCAGGCCTCGGACGGGTGTTTGTTGTCTACCTCGCCCGAGCCTTTGAGCCAGGCCTCGAGCGAACCCTCGGGCACTGTCTCGTTCGAGCCGGGCCTCGAGCGAACACACACACCCTCCGCCGTGCGCTCGAGCCAGGTTGGGTCGAGTCGGACCAGGTTCACGCAAGCCAAGTCGGGAGATTTCAAATGTTTTTCTTTTAAGGTTTTATTTTCCAGAAATGCTTGTTATTTTTGTGTAGCACGTTTTACAAATCCAAATGGAGTGCCTTCAGTTTTGTTAGTTTGTTTATGAGTAGATCTACCATGGAAAAATATGAAAGTATTTTTGGTAGGAGTTTAATTTACTGTTTTCATTTATTCCAGTTTATATGCTTTTGCTAAGATAAATGGTTTTATATGTTTTCTGGTTGAGATAATTTTTGGAAAATTTTGTGTAAGTTTATTATTCTGTTTGGCACCTGTGAAAAATATATGATGCATTGTTTATGTGGAAAAAGTTTCTGTTATGCTTAAAAGTCTATTTTGGCTGTTTTCTTAGAATAAATGTTAAGGTGTTTTATGTGTTGAAATAAAATATGGGAAAATTTGTGCAGTCTCTGTTTATGATGCGCAAGCTAAGAAAAATGTAAGAATGATCTGTTATGTGAAGAAATCTGGAGTTGCTTTACAAATGTGCTTTTCTGTGTTTTTCTTTGGAAATTCATGTAAGGAATAATATAATGTTTCTGTTCATGGAACTTTCTTAATAAGCATAAAATATGAAATAGAATCTGGGAAAAATATGAAGTTGAGTTTATCACCCTTTTCCAGTAGGGTTGTAGTTCAAGTTGGTTTTGTTGTTTTGCAAGAAATGCTCTTCTCATACCACACATCTTGCACCCGCATTGCAAATATTTATTATTCGTCGCATGCAATAGGATCGACCCCTCCGGAGCCCGACCAGGAGCCAGAGGCAAACGCCGAGCAGCAGATCCCGGAGCTCCAGCAAGCCGAGGAAGCCGACCCCGCCAGCGACACTAACTTGCCCGAGTGCCCCTCTCACGAGGCCTCGGTCTTCACCCAAGGCAAGCCCCGGAGCATATTAAGCCTCCAATCTTTTGCAATTAATTTTACTTGAGTCCTTTTATATTGTGATGCATTAGGTATATGAGTTGATATCGTCCCTTGATTATTGTTTACCCCTACCTTGTTATCCTGTTACTTACTTTTATAATGTAGATTGCTTAGCCAGCTTAATAAAAGTAGTAGTTAAGGATGTCTCCGTAATACCCTGATGGGTACTTACCAGATCACGGTTGGCTATATTTGCTATCGTGGAAAAGAACCTGAGTTGTAGTGAAATACGGTCAACTGGAAGGCAAGGCACAAGTTTGGAAACTTGGGGCAGTCCGTCCGTTGGATCGTGTAGGTTTGTATCGATGTTGGCCCTCGTTCATTTTTGAACGCGCCCTTTTACTTAGGGATATGTCGGTGCCGTAATCATCGACCCCAAAGCCGGTTAGAAGCTGTTCGGGCCGGTCTCAACCCGTGTCGTGCCCTCTAGTATGGAAATTGCGATATGCCGCGTGAGGCCATCGCCAGGTTCCAATTGGGCGGTCCGTGCTTGAACCGCGGCGATTACCACCATGAACAAGCGTCGAGCAGTTGCCCAATGCATGGACTCGACGGGGAAAGTGTGGGCTGGTATTAAAGGTCTTTCACCAGCTGGTTTGGAATTCGATTCGAGTCGCCGTCTCCCCCGGTTAGTGGGAAACTATGGCGAGCTTCACTACGATACAACTCCATGTGATGTTTTAAAGGTTCAACTAAAATGTGGACAAATCAACTAGATATGGTTATATTATTTGTCTGCTAGACTCAAGTGTGTGCAATAGTTCAGGTGCAAACCTAGAGTTTAAGGAATAGGTCTAAAAATGGCAGCTCATCAGTATCATTAATTACCTCCTATCTGAATTTGTGCTTTTCGCAACTAAAAGATCCCAGCTCCACTCAGAAGCCTTGCATACCCTTGGAGTCTTTATTTTCAGTTGGACGGGTAAGTCTAGCTGAGTACATTCCCGTACTCAGGGTTTATCCCGTTGTTGCAGATGGCCAGGTCTACTTCGGCTATTGTAAGCACTGCCTCTACCCAGTGGAAGGTGATGAGGAGTAGGCCTAGGGCAGGGTCGTCCAGAAGCTTCCCTTTTCTTTTGCTGGTCTGAGACTTCTAGTGGCACATTATCTAAAAAGGGAAGAGTGAGTTGTGTGAGTTGGTTTATCAAACAATGTTTTATTTGGACCACATGTGTAGTGGTCGTGTTTCAAACTAATTCAGCTTCCGCACTTTTAAAACTTGGTATTGTAATAACTCCGTTTTAAATTCGCACTCTGATATTTTAAATTCGGTTTCGTTTTCGCTATGATGTATCTTTACGAATGTAATCCTTGAACGATGCGATCCTGTATGATGTATGGTGTTAGAAATCCTTCGAGATTTCCGGACTACCGGGGTTATATGGGTTCAAGTATCCGTTGAAGTCAGACGAATTTGGCTAAGATAATACTTGAGCTCTTATAATCAGGACGGTTCCGCCACAGCTTGGTATCGGAGCATGGTTCAAGTGATTACCTCCGTAAAGAGCTATTTCCGAACTAAAATGGGTATTTCAAAACTACTTTCAAAACTATTTTCAATTACTAAGTGTGCCCAGTCTCGTCCTTAAGCCCTATACTAGGAATCAGGTGGTCTAACTGCTAACAGGGTTCAGGGTTTTGCTTCATGCTGGATCTTTATTTGCTGGTCCATTCTCGGGGAAAAGAGAATGCGTCGATCGCGAAAACATGCATAAAATGATTTTGTGAGATATGAGAGCATGACCGTCCAACCGTCGGTCTAGGTGAGAGTTCTTATACCAAGTATGTGCGAGCTCCACGCAGACACATACGAGGGTATCAATGTTTTCAAGGGTATTTTCTATGTTGGTGCAAGGTGTTTAGTGTTGGCTTCTATGTGTTGCGCATATTAGTCAATACTCAGTTGCTTTATCATTGGGAATTGCTTTGGGCTGAAATGAATCTTCTGCAGGTACACTAACTATGCGAACAAGTAGAACGTGTAGATAACGCATGAGAGATCGTTCTTACCACCGACTAAAACGTTAGGACTTACGAGTCGTTATTAGTGAGTGAGAACGTAAGTACGATCATGCATCATGTTTATATTCTTGCATTTACATTACCTCCCCTTAAATTAAAAGTTGTCTCTTTTCTATAAAATATGCCAACTTAATAACCGTCTCACGAGAGTTCGAAACCCTTTTGTTCTACAGATGGCCCGGACTAAGCTGACCGCTCGCAAGGCCACCGGAGGCAGAGGAGTTCTGCGTCACCGCTTGGCCACCAAGCTGACCCGGAAGACGTTCTTGTCCTACTTCGGGTTGCCGACTATCCTTTGGAGGATTCTGCAGGCCGTGGGCTATGAGGAAGGACAGGAGCCCAGGTACTCATGGCAGAAGGAGATCTATGGGCAGGATTCCTTGGTCATGGTGGAGATCAAAGTCAAGGCTTTGCCCGCCAAGCCTCACTGGACAGGGTGGACAGAGATCACTAGAGGCACCTGTGCCAAGGATGGAGCCAACAGGGCAGCATACCTAGTGCTGAAGGACATCATCGCCCGCTTCCCCGCCGACCTGGCAAGTGCGATGGCAGGAGTGTTTCCCCGTGGATCACTTTTCCCATTGCGCTGGAAGCAGACTTCGGAGTCAGTCTTGACAGGAAGCCTAGAGGAGAGGTTCTACTGTGAGACGCCTGCGATGAGCGCCACTGGAGCTTTGCTAGGTGTATGTGAGAGTTTGGAGCGCACTCTTGAGAGCGTGTCCTTCACCCTCACCGCCACCTACCAGAGCAAGAGGAAGCTACAGGAGGACTTCGACGCTGAGGTTGCTCGTCTGCAGGAGAGGATTCAGCAGCTCACTCTGGAGCGTGACGACGCTCGCACCACAGCAGCAGCACAGTCCACTGCCAGGACAGTTGCAGAGCAGATGTACTTGACTACCACTCTACAGAGAGATGAGGCCCGTACTGCACTCGACCAGCTCAGAGAGGGAGCCCACCTGTTGATACAGCAGATCCACGGACAGCAGGCTT
This sequence comes from Coix lacryma-jobi var. lacryma-jobi, assembly GCA_009763385.1. Classification (NCBI taxonomy): domain Eukaryota; kingdom Viridiplantae; phylum Streptophyta; class Magnoliopsida; order Poales; family Poaceae; genus Coix; species Coix lacryma-jobi. Next base: position 150,092,789 of record CM019828.1, read on the forward strand.
ATATCGACCAGCTTCACGAGGCCGTCCACCAGATGCATCACGCCGCACAGGAGGCCGCCGCCTCGGCAGCTCCCGCAGCAAAGGCCCAGGATCCCCAGGACGGAGAGGTCCTTGGTCCCGACGCCCCTCTGGAGGAGGATCACGCTGACGAGCCGATGATCGACGTCGACGCAGAGGACGCCGCATCCGCCGCTGGAGACCCCTGAGCGCTAGTTTGTTAGGGATCGTTTTCTTTTGTATAGCTTGAGCTTGCTCGCTAAGTGATGTAACCCCCGAGGCATGTGATGGTTTATGTTTAAATGTTTAATGGCATGTAAGCTTTTGGACAAAGTCCGGACTTCGATCCGGCATCTTTTATGAAAATCCGTCGTTTGCATGTCTAATTTCGAGCGATTGTTTTCTGATGTTGTATGGAAATGAGTAATTATACTTGGTTGTGTGCTAAATTTTCGAATTATGTACAGCGCAGTATTTATTCATGATCGATGTAACATCACCTAATGATTGCTTATTAATGGGATATGCAGATGCCGGCACACACTCGCAGCCAGCGTGGGCAGGGGGCAGGACAGGAGGAGAATCTGCCACCTCCCCCACCGCCGCCGATGACGCCGGAAGCGTTCTTTGGCCAGTTCTTGGGTAGCCAACGGAACATGGAGGAGATGCAGAGGCACATGGAGGCCACCCTCCGCAATATCGCTAACAACACTGCGCAGCAGCATCATCAACGCCAAGGCCCAGAGCCCAACCAGTACAGCTCCTACCGTGACTTCTTGGACACTCGCCCTCTTGTGTTCAAGGAAGCCACCGAACCGCTTGAGGCTGATGAGTGGCTCAACTCCATCACTCAGAAGTTCCGTCTGCTTCGTCTGACGGAAGAGCTCAAGGCAGAATACGCCGCGCACATGCTGGAAGGACCCGCAGGTTTGTGGTGGGCCCAGTACCGTGCATCCTTGCCGGTAAATGCACGTGTCACTTGGGATCAGTTCTCCACCGCTATGCGCAACCACTACATCCCTAGTGGTCTGATGGAAATGAAGGTTGCAGAGTTCATGAGGTTGTCTCAGGGAACTAGGTCTATGTCCGAGTACCTCCACAGTTTCAACAACCTAGCTCACTACGCCCCAGACTTTGTGGACACGGAGGCCAAGAGGATCGCAAGCTTCAAATGTGGCATGAGTGCCGCCATGCTTTCCAAGATGGGCAACAGTCACCGCACCACCTTCAGTGACTTCGTCAGTGACTGTCTCAACCAAGAGGCCAATGACAGCCGGCTAGCGACAGAGACACGCCGTCGTGCAAACGAAGGAGATTCGTCTCAGCAGAGGACCCCTTTCGGAGCACGCACCCCGTATCGCCCGCCTGTTACAGGAGCAAGATACCGTCCCCCACAGAGGAAGATCACCACCAACCGTCCCCGTCCCCGTCCCAGTTTTCAGAAGCCCTACACCGCTCCCATGATGCAGAACAAGAACAAAGCCGGAAGTGCAGGAGGTCCCAAGACCCCATATGTGATTGGTCCATGCTATAATTGTGGTCAGACTGGACATCTGTCACGTCAGTGCCCTCGCCCAAAGAAGCAATACACTCAGCCCCCACCTCGTACGGGTCATGTGCATCACACCACCATGGTAGAAGTGCCAGAAGGAGAGCCTGTCACCGCTGGTACGTTTCTTGTTAATCAATGCCCCGCAGTTGTGCTGTTTGATTCTGGAGCATCGCATTCTTTCATAAGTGAAAACTTTGTCTTAAGAAGTAATCTTGAGTTGGTAGAGTTAGACCGGGGATATCAGATAAGTTCCGTCGGAGCTGTTCTCTCCGCGCGTAAAATGGCTAAAGGAGTGGAAATGACCTTTGGGGATAAACAGGCCATAGTGGACCCCATAGTCATTCCTGGTCTAGGTTTGGATGTAATCTTGGGTATGAGTTGGATGAAACTCTGGATGGTTAATCTGGACACCGCAGAAAGAGTTGTATCCATGGTTAGTCCCAGGAATGGATCTTCTTTTCGGTTCAAGTTACCTCGAAACCCCCATGAGATCGGAGTGTTGTTCAATATCACGGCAAAACAGATAGCTGAGATCTCAGTAGTGTGTGAGTTTCCGGATGTTTTTCCTGATGAGTTGCCCGGACTACCGCCAGATAGGGATGTGGAGTTTGCTATAGAGCTAATCCCTGGAACAACACCCATATCCCGGAGACCGTATAGAATGCACGCTAAAGAGTTAGCAGAGCTTAAGGTTCAGTTGCAAGAACTTTTGGATAAGGGTTTGATACGCCTTAGTTCGTCACCTTGGGGATGTCCCGCTATCTTTGTGAAGAAGAAGGATAAAACTTTAAGGATGTGTGTGGACTACCGACCGCTTAATGCAGTAACTATAAAGAACAAATATCCCTTACCCCGAATCGATGTCTTGTTCGATCAGTTGTCGAAGGCGAAAGTGTTCTCCAAGATCGACCTGAGGTCAGGATACCATCAGATTAAGATCAGGAGAGAAGATGTGCCAAAGACGGCCTTCTCTACCAGATATGGACTCTATGAGTATTTAGTTATGTCTTTTGGATTAACCAATGCACCAGCACATTTCATGTACCTGATGAATTCAGTTTTCATGCCTGAGTTAGATAAGTTTGTTGTGGTATTCATTGATGATATCTTGGTCTACTCTGAAAACAAGGAGGATCATGCCAAACATCTTCGAGTTGTTTTAGCTCGACTTAGGGAACATAAGTTGTATGCTAAGTTCAGCAAGTGTGAGTTTTGGTTGAAGAAAGTACCTTTTCTTGGTCATGTTCTATCCGAAGAAGAAATTTCTGTGGATCCCACGAAAGTACAAGAAGTTATGGATTGGGAAGCACCCACGAGTGTTTTGGAGGTTCGCAGCTTTTTGGGTTTGGCCGGATACTACCGTCGGTTTATTCCGGATTTTTCAAGAATAGCCAAGCCTATGACCCGTTTAACGCAGAAAAACAAGAAGTTCGAATGGACTCCAGAGTGTGAAACAGCTTTTCGCACTCTGCGAACGTTGTTGACTTCCGCGCCTGTTTTGGCTCAGCCAAACTTAGAGGAACCTTTTGATGTGTTTTGTGACGCATCCAAGATTGGACTCGGATGTGTGCTCATGCAAAATGGGAGAGTTATCGCCTATGCTTCTCGCCAGTTGAGACCGCACGAAGGGAATTACCCCACTCATGATTTGGAGTTAGCAGCCGTCGTGCATGCGCTTAAAATCTGGAGACATTATCTTATGGGTAACCTGTGTCATATATACACCGATCATAAAAGCCTGAAGTATATTTTCACCCAGCCAGAGTTGAACATGAGGCAGAGAAGATGGCTAGAGTTGATTAAGGATTACAACCTAGAAGTGCATTATCACCCCGGAAAAGCAAACGTTGTAGCTGATGCCTTGAGTCGCAAGACTCATTGCAACTCCCTACAACCACTTTTGGAAGATGGATTTAACCTTATGCACCCCGTTATGGTGAACAACATCACTCTTCAGTGCACCTTAGAAAGTGACATCATCGAGAAACAAAAGACCGATGAAGGGATCTGTCAGATTAAGAAGAGGTTGGAAATCAGTAGTTCGTTGAACTTCAGAACAGATGAGCAGGGAATTCTATGGTATAATCAGAGGTTGGTTGTTCCTAAAGACACCGAGCTGAAAGAAAGAATTCTGAATGAAGCTCACAATTCCAGGCTATCTATTCACCCAGGAAGCAGTAAGATGTACCAGGATTTGAGAACCAGGTATTGGTGGTCAAAGATGAAGAAAGAGGTCGCAGCCTACGTGGCCAGATGTGATACATGCTGCAGGATAAAAGCTATACACCTGAGACCTGCAGGACTGTTGCAACCGTTGTCAATTCCAGAGTGGAAATGGGAAGAAATCAGCATGGATTTCATCACTGGTCTTCCCACTACTCAAAAGGGAAATGACTCTATCTGGGTTATTGTGGATCGATTGTCTAAAGTAGCTCACTTCATACCAGTTAAGACTACACACCGCCCCCATCAGTATGCAGACTTGTATATTCAGAATATCTTGAGGTTACATGGAGTTCCGAAAAGGATTGTTTCTGATAGAGGACCCCAGTTCATTGCACGTTTTTGGGAACAGTTGCACAAGGAACTAGGAACTAAGTTGGTAAGGAGTTCTGCCTATCACCCCCAGACCGCAGGACAAACTGAAAGAGTAAATCAAATTTTGGAAGACATCCTGAGAGCTTGTGTTTTATCTTCAGGAGAATCATGGGAGAAATGGTTGCCCCTTGCTGAGTTTTCGTATAACAACAGCTATCAGGAAAGTATAAAGATGGCACCGTTTGAAAATTTTGTATGGACGAAGATGCAGAACCCCAGTAAATTGGGTAGAATCAGGAGATCGAGGATTCTATGGGTCGGATTACGTAAAGGATGCGGAAGAGATTGTGCAAACAGTACAACAACACATTAAGGTAGCACAATCCAGACAAAAGAGCTATGCCGACACACGAAGAAGACCCTTGGAATTTCAAGTAGGAGATTATGTTTACCTCAAAGTCTCACCCATGAGAAAAGTCCAACGTTTTGGAATCAAGAAGAAGTTAGCACCTCGATATGTGGGACCATACCAGATCATAGCAAAGAAGGGAGAAGTAGCATATGAAGTGCAGTTACCCCCAGAGATGAGCGCAGTCTTTCCAGTGTTTCACGTCTCACAATTGAAGAAGTGTCTTCGAGTTCCAGAACAAGAAGAAGTTCAGATCCCAGATGTTACGATCAGATCAGATCTGGAATACTACGAACAACCCAAGGAGATTTTGGATACCAAGACCCGAGAGACTCGTAACCAAACAGTGAAGACTTACAAGATTCTTTGGAGCAATCACGGACCCAACGATGCGACTTGGGAAACAGAAGAGTACTTACGCATAAACTACCCCGCTTTTTATAAAGATTGGTACGTAACTCAAATCTCGGGACGAGATTTCTTTAAGGGGGGAAGGGCTGTGACACCCTAGTGTCAAGCACTGCATTAGGCACTGCAATTAAATACTAAGAAAGCATAAGCAATGCATTGCATCATTTCATGTGCATGAGAGTGCTTTTGTCTTTTGTTTATTTATTTGGATTTGGATTTCTATTGGACTTGATGATCTAAGTGGATTTCTGTTTTGGCAAAGAGTTTTATAAAATAGAGAACTTTGAGTAGAGTGTTTTTCATGTTGGAGTTTTGACTTGGTTCAAGATAGTTTGTCAAACAAAATGGTTTATATTTCAAAATTGGCTTTATTTATGTGGAGGATTTCAAAATGGTTTTCAGAAAAAGTGTCCTATATGAAAGTTGTAGAGAAAATTATTTTGAGCAACTTTTATTTTTGGGTCAAAACCTAGTTTGGAGTTTTTGAAACTGTTTTTGAATGGTCAAAGTTTGAAAAGAAATTGGAAAAAGAAAAAGGAAAACGATTTCTCCCGCGCCCCACCTTTCGGCCCATCTGGCCTTTCCGGCCCAGCTCGCCGCTCGCGCGCGCCGGCCCCGCTCGCCCACGCACCCCGCGCCGCTCGCCAGCGTTCGCCCGCGTGCCACGCGCGCCGTGCGCTGCCGCCGCTGACACGCCGCGCCGTACGCCGGCCGCAACCGCCACGTGGCCACCGCATTCTGCCGAGGATCCTCGCCGGCCACTCCTCGCTCGATCCTCTCTCACCCGAGCACGCAAGCTATCTCCCCCGGCCACTCTCCGCTCGCCTCACCTGCCGCACCCGCTCGCCGTGCACAGCATCACCGCGCTGCCTCGCCGACCGCGCCGCCGTGATCCCGCCACGACCACCGGCCGGTCAAGCCGATCAAAACCCCGAGCACCCCTTCACTCCCTCACACTCCCGCACACACTCTCCCACTCTCGCTCGCACTCTCCTCTGGAGCCAATCAAGCCAAACCAACCCCGTAGCTATGCTCCTTAGGGTTCACTCGAGCTTTTGCCTCGCCCAATTTCTCCGGCCGCCGCCGGAAGCGGCGTAGCCGCGCGTTGCCGCCATCACCGTGCGCCGCCACTCGCCGCCGGCATGCTCCGGCCGTGCGCTAGCCAAACCACCTACACCTCTCGGTGCGCCTCGTCAAGACGAGTTCACAAGCCTAGCTTCCCCGCCGGCGACCTCACCGACGGCGAGGAATCGACGGTCAAACCTCTCCCCTGCTTTCCGTCTCGCCCGAGCCCTCGAGCCAGGCCTCGGACGGGCGTTTGTTTTTCCGTCTCGCCCGAGCCCTCGAGCTAGGCCTCGGACGGGCGTTTGTTTTTCCGTCTCGCCCGAGCCCTCGAGCCAGGCCTCGGACGGGTGTTTGTTTTTCCGTCTCGCCCGAGCCCTCGAGCTAGGCCTCGGACGGGCGTTTGTTTTTTCCGTCTCGCCCGAGCCCTCGAGCCAGGCCTCGGACGGGCGTTTGTTTTTCCGTCTCGCCCGAGCCCTCGAGCCAGGCCTCGGACGGGTGTTTGTTGTCTACCTCGCCCGAGCCTTTGAGCCAGGCCTCGAGCGAACCCTCGGGCACTGTCTCGTTCGAGCCGGGCCTCGAGCGAACACACACACCCTCCGCCGTGCGCTCGAGCCAGGTTGGGTCGAGTCGGACCAGGTTCACGCAAGCCAAGTCGGGAGATTCCAAATGTTTTTCTTTTAAGGTTTTATTTTCCAGAAATGCTTGTTATTTTTGTGTAGCACGTTTTACAAATCCAAATGGAGTGCCTTCAGTTTTGTTAGTTTGTTTATGAGTAGATCTACCATGGAAAAATATGAAAGTGTTTTTGGTAGGAGTTTAATTTACTGTTTTCATTTATTCCAGTTTATATGCTTTTGCTAAGATAAATGGTTTTATATGTTTTCTGGTTGAGATAATTTTTGGAAAATTTTGTGTAAGTTTATTATTCTGTTTGGCACCTGTGAAAAATATATGATGCATTGTTTATGTGGAAAAAGTTTCTGTTATGCTTAAAAGTCTATTTTGGCTGTTTTCTTAGAATAAATGTTAAGGTGTTTTATGTGTTGAAATAAAATATGGGAAAATTTGTGCAGTCTCTGTTTATGATGCGCAAGCTAAGAAAAATGTAAGAATGATCTGTTATGTGAAGAAATCTGGAGTTGCTTTACAAATGTGCTTTTCTGTGTTTTTCTTTGGAAATTCATGTAAGGAATAATATAATGTTTCTGTTCATGGAACTTTCTTAATAAGCATAAAATATGAAATAGAATCTGGGAAAAATATGAAGTTGAGTTTATCACCCTTTTCCAGTAGGGTTGTAGTTCAAGTTGGTTTTGTTGTTTTGCAAGAAATGCTCTTCTCATACCACACATCTTGCACCCGCATTGCAAATATTTATTATTCGTCGCATGCAATAGGATCGACCCCTCCGGAGCCCGACCAGGAGCCAGAGGCAAACGCCGAGCAGCAGATCCCGGAGCTCCAGCAAGCCGAGGAAGCCGACCCCGCCAGCGACACTAACTTGCCCGAGTGCCCCTCTCACGAGGCCTCGGTCTTCACCCAAGGCAAGCCCCGGAGCATATTAAGCCTCCAATCTTTTGCAATTAATTTTACTTGAGTCCTTTTATATTATGATGCATTAGGTATAGGAGTTGATTGGATCCTATTTGATGCATTATCCTCCCTTGATTATTGTTTACCCCTACCTTGTTATCCTGTTACTTACTTTTATAATGTAGATTGCTTAGCCAGCTTAATAAAAGTAGTAGTTAAGGATGTCTCCGTAATACCCTGATGGGTACTTACCGGATCACGGTTGGCTATATTTGCTATCGTGGAAAAGAACCTGAGTTGTAGTGAAATACGGTCAACTGGAAGGCAAGGCACAAGTTTGGAAACTTGGGGCAGTCCGTCCGTTGGATTGTGTAGGTTTGTATCGATGTTGGCCCTCGTTCATTTTTGAACGCGCCCTTTTACTTAGGGATATGTCGGTGCCGTAATCATCGACCCCAAAGCCGGTTAGAAGCTGTTCGGGCCGGTCTCAACCCGTGTCGTGCCCTCTAGTATGGAAATTGCGATCTGCCGCGTGAGGCCATCGCCAGGTTCCAATTGGGCGGTCCGTGCTTGAACCGCGGCGATTACCACCACGAACAAGCGTCGAGCGGTTGCCCAATGCATGGACCCGACGGGGAAAGTGTGGGCTGGTATTAAAGGTCTTTCACCAGCTGGTTTGGAATTCGATTCGAGTCGCCGTCTCCCCCGGTTAGTGGGAAACTATGGCGAGCTTCACCACGATACAACTCCATGTGATGTTTTAAAGGTTCAACTAAAATGTGGACAAATCAACTGGATATGGTTATATTATTTGTCTGCTAGACTCAAGTGTGTGCAATAGTTCAGGTGCAAACCTAGAGTTTAAGGAATAGGTCTAAAAATGGCAGCTCATCAGTATCATTAATTACCTCCTATCTGAATTTGTGCTTTTCGCAACTAAAAGATCCCAGCTCCACTCAGAAGCCTTGCATACCCTTGGAGTCTTTATTTTCAGTTGGACGGGTAAGTCTAGCTGAGTACATTCCCGTACTCAGGGTTTATCCCGTTGTTGCAGATGGCCAGGTCTACTTCGGCTATTGTAAGCACTGCCTCTACCCAGTGGAAGGTGATGAGGAGTAGGCCCAGGGCAGGGTCGTCCAGAAGCTTCCCTTTTCTTTTGCTGGTCTGAGACTTCTAGTGGCACATTATCTAAAAAGGGAAGAGTGAGTTGTGTGAGTTGGTTTATCAAACAATGTTTTATTTGGACCACATGTGTAGTGGTCATGTTTCAAACTAATTCAGCTTCCGCACTTTTAAAACTTGGTATTGTAATAACTCCGTTTTAAATTCGCACTCTGATATTTTAAATTCGGTTTCGTTTTCGCTATGATGTATCTTTACGAATGTAATCCTTGAACGATGCGATCCTGTATGATGTATGGTGTTAGAAATCCTTCGAGATTTCCGGACTACCGGGGTTATATGGGTTCAAGTATCCGTTGAAGTCAGACGAATTTGGCTAAGATAATACTTGAGCTCTTATAATCAGGACGGTTCCGCCACAGGTGCGTCCGGTCACTGTATTGACATAGCGTCCGATCGGTTACGCAAAACAGGCCAAGCTCGGGCTTCAATGACCGGACTCACATGGAGCGTCCGGTCGATGAACAGCCAGCGTCCGGTCACCCCGAAACTGAGCAGTTCGTCCACCGATTTGCCTCGATCTCACCCAACACAAATCCTCTAGGGATCAAACTTGGTGAGATGAGTCACAAGGAGTATAGTGAGCTATCTCTAAGAGATCATGGCTCGAACCTATCTCCAAATCAGTGAATCGAAGAAATTCGGGGGAAGGGAGGAAACTTGACCCGAAACGAAAAATCGATCGATCTCCTAGACCGTGGGGTTAGAGGTTAATTCCTTCGGTGGAAAGAAATGCCTCACGACCTAGAACAACTTGGTTCAAACGGTTTTGCAAAAGATGAACCGAGCAAAGAGATCAAGCGACGGAAAGAACGTGGAAAAAAAGGATTCCGCGAAGAACACGAACAAAACGCGAATCACAATCACGATCTTGCACAACAGTGAGATTACGGTCTCACTTCCTCAACATCAACAGTACACAGAGGTGAGTCTCTCTGCGGATCACAGCTAGCTACAGCAGGGGATGGGAGAGCAGGAAACCCTAGGAAGTAAGAGCAAAAGACTAATTGCAATGGATGGGAGGAGGGAGTCTCCCGACTACTTATCCTACTACTAGCCTAAGTCTATTTCCTACTCTACCCCTCTCTATTCTAATTACAGAGCGAACCAGCTAAACCCTAAGGTTATTCTGGACCAACTCGGTGGTAGGTGTATCCGACGGCCACGCCCGCACAACTCATCCGCGTTGCCTCCACGCAACCTTCCGATTGCCGCCATGTGCCGCCCTCGCTCTGCACCCCCGGTTTTGTGGCTCAAACCGGGAAACCAGCCTTTTCCAGCCAACCCCCGGTTTTGAGGCCCAAACCGGGAAACCAGCCCACCAGCTTCTGAGTTTTGAGGCCAAACTCAGCAAACCCTCAGCGCCCAGGTTTTGAGGCCCAAACCTGGAAACCGTCCTCAGCCCGAGTTTTGTGGCCAAACTCGGAAACCGTCCACGCCCAGGTTTTGAGGCCCAAACCTGGAAACCGTCCATCGATGGTTTTTCCCTGGCTCTACCACCAAACCGACGTCGTAGATGGGATGCACCTCCCGTGCACCCCGTCCACCGACACGTGTCCCCGAGTCCACGACTCAGGCAACACATGACCGCACTTCTTCACTTGTCGTCGTCATAGGCTGCCAGCCACCACAGCTGATCCTCGGGCCTCTGGTCCCTCAGTCCAAGCCTCACGTCCGCCCTTCACCACTTGGTACCTCGGCATGGCACGTCCGCCGCACGGCACGCCCATCCTTCACCGCACCCGGTCCGTCGGCACAGCACGTCTCAACTTGACCTTCACCTGCCTTCGATCACTGCATCCGTGCTCGACACCTGCACAACACAAGCCAAAGAACATGCGCATCATACCAGTTGACAATCACTCATCACTCAGAGACCCGGCATACACCCATGTATCCGCAATCTCCCCCTTGATGAGTGCATTGTCAACTACTCACACAAATCATAATGAAAAGAAGAAGGAAGAAGGAGGAAGGAGAGAGAACTCGACCAAATGACCCAAAAGCATAGCAAAGCCGAAGAAGGTCAAGTGGAAAGAGCGAAAGAACTTGGTCCCCAAAGACATGGGCAGCGGCTCGACGCGACCAAGCAAAGCAAAACTTGCCCTCAAGAAGATGTAGAACAGGCTCAACACCGCTAGCAAGATACCAATAGAAAATCGGAGCATAAAATGGCAAAGTGCTAGTCCCTTAAGATAGAGGCACAGAGGCTCAACACAACTAGCAAGAAGAACCACTCCAAACCAATCGAAATCAAACTTGACACCAATTGAGGAAAAATGTTTGCTAGTCCCTCAAGACAGAGGCAGCGGCTCAACACAACTAGCAAACTCCCCCTCGACAAGTGCAAGCAACCAGGGACTCCCCCTTAGGTCCAACATTAGAAGAGCACAAAGATTTGAAAATCTCCCCCTTAACAAAAGCTCTCCCTTAGTTGAACACCGGGAGACATATGATTTGCAACAATTCTCCCCCTTAGTTGAAAATGCACTTATCAAGTACAGGAACCATTCAAAACCCTTCCCTCAACGAAATCTCTCCCTTAGAAAATGCATATGAAGTAAGAAATGCAAGTTAGGAGCTTCGTGCATATAATCAAAGGAGTGCAAAGATGCTCTAAATAGTATAGCTCCAATGACTCAACTAAGCACTCAAATAGCGAAGGCTTAAACTGATCACACATACGAAATATGAAGCATATGAGCAGGTGAGCAGTTTTTAGCCAAAAAGATAGTCACCATCAAAATAGCACTCCACATGTATAGGTAGGAATCCAAACAAGTGCTAAGCATATATACAAGGTGAACTACCCCTAGCAAAGTTCAATCATCATGCATAGGAATGAAACATACTTGTGATTTCAGTTTTAATATCGGAGTTGCAGCGGTGAAATTACACAAGTTCAAATTCAGCATGTGATTGCGAGAGGTTGAAAGCTTGTCATTGCCTAACTTTTCAACCGAGCGAAGCCTATGCCAAAGCAATCAGAAGCTTAAAGCTACGGTTTTGGTCATACACTACACGGCTCAAGTTTAACTCAAAGTGCAATGAGAAACAGTCTCGATACCGTGAGGTGTTGACAAGCAATCCCATCTCAATCTTTTCAATTTACTAAAACTTGGTTCAATTTTTAAACATGATATGAATAGACCAAGCAAGTGAATGACTCAGAACTAGAGACATAGCAACCTAGCATATATGAAAAGCAGGAATGGACTCAACGCACCCTACACATGCTAGTTGCATATCTCAATGGTGAACATTTTCAGATTTATATGCATTAAGTAGATTCACCATTTCAAAATAGCTCAGCTCACAACATGTACTAGTGATCAGAAAGAGCATAAGCTACAAGCATCAACATAAGCATCGGAGCATACTACATAGAGCATAGTTGCATTCTAGTGATTATAAACATGAAGCTCAGAATGTAAATGCGTATGCTAAAATGCAAAAGAAAAGAAGATCAAAATAAAGGAGTTAGTCTATGATACAAGATCCACAATGTTTCCCCCATTTAAAAGGGGAAACACACACCAAGCTCACCCCTCAACCTATTAAAGGTTGATTCGTCTAAAGGCTTGGTGAAAATATCAGCCAGTTGGTGATGAGTATCGACATGGCGAAGGTCGATATCACCCTTCTCCTGGTGGTCTCGCAGAAAATGAAAGCGCACATCAATGTGTTTGGTCTTCGAGTGAAGCACGGGGTTCTTAGCAACGCTAATAGCACTCGTGCTGTCACAAAGCAAAGGCACGCGAGAAAAGCTCAGACCAAAATCACACAAGTGGCCATCATCCAAAGCAACTGGGAACAGCAGCTAGCCGCAGCAACATATTCAGCCTCTGTGGTAGACTGAGCGACACTAGACTGCTTGCGAGAAGACCACGAAACAAGAGAAGATCCAATAAACTGACAAGTCCCAGAAGTGGACTTGCGCTCGATACGGCAACCAGCAAAATCGGCATCGGAATAACCGCAAAGGGAAAGGGTGGAGGAAGTAGAATACCAAATCCCGAACTCAGGTGTGAAACGAAGGTACCTGAAAATCCGCTTCACCGCCTGACGGTGAGAAGTGCGCGGCGACGCCTGAAAGCGCGCGCACAGACACACCGCGAACTGGATGTCCGGGCGTGTCGCCGTCAGGTAGAGGAGCGACCCGATCATGCTTCAGTACTCCTTCTGGTCCACTGCTTCTCCATCCTTGTCCGCATCCAGGGCAGTCATCATCGACATGGGTGTTGGAAGAGGCTTGGCCTCACCCATATCAAACCGCTTCAGCAAGTCCTTGGTGTACTTGCCCTGGTGCACAAACGTCCCTTCCCAGGATTGCTTAATTTGCAACCCGAGAAAGAATGTCAGCTCGCCCATCATGCTCATCTCGAACTCCCTGCTCATAATATCTGCAAACTTGGCAACCAAAGCGTGAGAAGAACCACCGAAAATGATATCATCCACGTAAATCTGGACCAAGAGAGTGTCTTTGCCTTGCTTGAGTAGAAAGAGCGTTTTATCTACACATCCCATTTTAAAACCCTTAGCAAGCAAAAAGGTTTTTAACCTATCATACCAGGCTCTAGGGGCTTGTTTCAAACCATATAAAGCTTTGTGGAGTTTAAAAACATGGTTTGGAAACTTGGGATTTTCAAAACCGGGCGGTTACTCAACATAAACCTCTTCTTCTATGTAGCCGTTTAAGAAGGCACTCTTGACATCCATTTGAAAAAGTTTGAAACCTTTGGATGCAGCAAAAGCCAAGAGTATCCTAATAACCTCCAAACGAGCTACAGGAGCAAACGTCTCCTCATAGTCTATCCCCTCCTTCTGACTATAACCCTTCGCTACAAGCCTGGACTTGTTCCTCACAACATGGCCATCCTCTCCTTGCTTGTTTTTGAAAACCCATTTTGTCCCAATAGGCTTACAGTCTGGAGGAGGTGGAACTAGAACCCAAACCCGATTTCGCTCAAAGTTTTCTAACTCCTCATGCATGGCATTGACCCAATCTGGATCCGTCAAAGCGTGTCCAACATCTCGGGGCTCAAAATTAGCAACAAAAGCAGAATGAGCAAAGTGAGAGATGTGCTGTGACCTGGACCGAGTGACACGTTCGTCGATGTTGCCGATCATCTGCTGAGGGGGGTGCTGGCGCTGGATGTGTCGTGGCGCCTCCCGGGAAGAAGTGATCTCCCCCTCAACAGCAGCTGGTGCCTCCCCGGGTACAAAAGGTACCGCTCGGGGTGGCGGATCCCACGGCCCCCAAGAAGAAGAGGTGTCGGGGCCATGAGTCGTCGTAGAGGCCGCTCTTTGCGGCACAGCAGGTGGAGGCGATGCTGGGTCATCTATGCCTTCAGCATCCTCGTCCTCATCATCGAAAAGAGGCTCACCAACCTCATGATCACCTGCACGCTCAAAGCGAGAAGAAGGACAAACCATGGTCTCGTCGAAGGTGACATCTGATGTCTCCATGACTCGGTTAGTATCAAGGTTAAGTACACGATATGCGCGAGTGTGAGTGCCATAACCCAAAAATACTCCGTCAGAAGAACGAGACTCAAATTTGTCCAGGTTGCCTTTCTTCAATATAGAACAATGGCAACCGAAGACTCTAAAATAACTTACCTTGGGCTTTTTACCAAAACGCAACTCATAAGAAGTCCTTTTCAAGAACGCTCTCAGAAAAATGCGATTGGAAATATAGCACGCAGTGTTCATAGCTTCGGCCCAATACCGCCTAGGAGTCCTATGCTCATCGAGCATCGTCCTGGCCATCTCAACAAGGGTCCGATTCTTCCTCTCTACGACACCATTTTGAGGCGGTGTGTAAGGAGAAGAAAACTGGTGCTCCAAACCCAAAGAGTTACAAAACTTCTCAAAATCCAAATTTTTGAATTCGGAACCATTATCACTCCGAATTGCTCGCATCGAGTTCAAAGGGAACTCGTTCTGAAGACGCAAAATCAGATTGCGAGCAAAGGAGAAAGTCTCGGTCTTCTCAGCTTAAAAGAAGACCCACGAATATCTCGAAAAGTCATCAACAACAACAAGCACATACCACTTCCCCCCAATCGAGCTCACCCGAGCCGGACCAACAAGGTCCATGTGCAAAAGCTCTCCAGGGCGTTTGGTCATGACCTGAGTCACTGGATGGTGGGGAGCGGCAACCATCTTCCCATGTCTACAAGAGTGGCAAACAAGATCCTTCTCCATCGACAGCTTGGGCAATCCTCGGATTAGGCCAAGTGAGCTAAGTCTTGCAAGCAAGTCGAAGCTTAAATGACCAAGTCTCCTATGCCACTTCCAAAGATCAGAGGAGGAAGATCCAGCCACAAGACAACGAGAAGTGCCAAAAGACTCCGAGAAATTCGCACGAAAGACTTTTCCAAAGGGCGAAATCAAACATACAAGATTGCCCTGAGGATCCAAAATACGACTGAGATTCGGTTTAAAACGAATCTCATAGTCGTCGTCAAAAAGTTGCGAAACGGAAAGAAGGTTAAAATGCAAGTTTGAAACAAGAGCAACATCGCGCAACACAAAGTGCTCATTAACTCGCACCGACCCGCGAGACAATACCTTACCTTTGCTATTGTCGCCGAAGGTTATGTACTCCTTTCCGGCAATAGGACTAAGGCTGGAGAACCACTTGGTGTTTCCGGTCATGTGCCTCGAGCAACCGGAATCCACCAACCAAATGTCCTCCAACCGTTTTACCTACATCAATAGAAAGACATAGGGTGAGCATACGGTCCAACACTGGGGTTAGTGAAGTAAGGGGAATACCAGTGTTGGGCCGGCTGCTCAAAAGAATGGTTAGCAGAAAAACCATTCCTAGCATGTCTACGAGAGGAGCGATCACCACGTAGAGGAAAACGTGGTCCGCTAAGGAAGGAGCGCTCACCGCGATACTCAAAACACGGTGGGGGAAAGCGCTCAACTACAAAGCCTCCGCCACGGGGTCCATAGCCTACACCTGCAGGCTCCCGCCGGGCACGCTCTCTACGAGGCCTAGGCCTAGCAACTTGAGGCACTGCGCCTCTAGGCCTAGCATCTCTCCTCGGAGCTCTTTGCTGCCTAGGCCTAGGAACTTGACCTCCGGGCCTAGCGGCTCTCCTCTGGACATTCGGCACATGCCCACCATGGGAAGGGTGGTACAAGTCCGGGTTGTCCATCTCCCGAGCATGGCGCGCCTCTCTCTTGCGCCGAAAGCAGAACTCACTCAAGTGACCATCCCTCCCACAGAAGTCACACTGGTACCTCACCGCACGCAAAGGGGGTTGTTGGTACGCTGGGCTGTGGGTATGGTTCACTTTGCCCTTCTGTGGCAACTCCTCCTGGATGGGTGGCATTGTGTCCAGCTTGTTTTTGAGGTGGTTTGGTTTGGGTGCCCACAACTGGTTCTTGGGTGGAGCTCGTGGAGGTTCTACAAACACCCCATCCTTGGTGGTAGGCTTAGGAGGCTCTTTGGGTGGAAGCTTGGTTAGTTTGGGAGTAGTGGTGGAGTGGGGCTTCTCACTCGGATTCAGACCACTCGACTCTCCAATCTTCCCAAAAGCAGAAAGATCAACACCCTGAGCAAAACCTACACCAGGACCTCCAGCAGCTCGCTTGAATTGGGAGATCATCATCCCGAGCTGCGGCTCACTACAAGAGACCCATGACAAGATGGTCCGAAGGTATGTGTTTTCTTCCTCGGTTTGCATCTTGCCATGCTTCACATTGGCAATCTCCATCTCCAAACCCTCACACAAAGCGCACTTGGACACACAAGTGCTACCCGAGCTGGCCTTCTCAAGAGACTCAATCTTGGCATTCTTCTCTGCTAACTCGGATTGCAAGACAGGACAAGTCTTGCACGCACCCAACAGCGAAGGTCTAGCCTTCAGCTCATCCACCTCTCCTACCAACGCATCATACTTACCTCTCAAAGTGAGAAGGTCAGTCATGTGCGTGGTGCACATCTCGCACTCAGCCTCCTCAGACACGACCACGGTGGACTTGGCAAACTCAAGCTCTCTCACCGTGTCCTCCCACCTCTGCCTAAACTCCTTGCGCTCTCTAGCGGCACGCCTAAGCAACTTATCCTGACTAAGGAGCGCGGCAGTAAGCTTCTCGACCTCAGCAGAAAGCTCGTCGTGGGTGAGAGATACCTGGGAGGTATCGTCGTCGTCGTCGTCCCGAGGGGAGTGCTCCAGCTTGCCGTCGACCTCATCACCAAGCGCCATGGTGCAGAAGCCGTCGTCGTCGGCGAGGAAGTAGAGACCGTTCAACTTGTCCTCGATCCTCTTCTTCTTCTCGGACCCGTCATCGCTTGAGCAAGCGGAGTCGTCATCCGAGCCGTCGACGTCGCTGAGCGTGGCGAAGAACGCACGCTGCTCAGCTTGGGCCTTCTCCAAGTACTTCTTCTTGATGTACTCCTTGTCGAAGCCGCCCCTCCGCTTGTGCCTTGCGGGGACGTACTTCTCCTTGCGCTTGCCGGAGTCGTACTTGTGCCCATGATCGCCCTTCCCCGAATGCTTGTTCTTCTTGGGGCAGTTGGCGATGAAGTGGTTGGGGTCGCCGCACTCATAGCATCCTGAGCGTCCTCCTCCGCGGCGACGGTTCATGCGGTTGTTGTGGAACCGCGAGAACCGGTTGGCAAGCAAAGCCAACTCCTCATCTCCCAAAGACTCCAGCTGATCCTCTGTGACAGAAAAGAGAGATGATAGCGCAAAGCCAGCAGAGGGGTTAGCGGAAGAGCCAGAAACCAAAGCCATAGACGGGCCAGAAGGATTCTCATAAGAAGCCCTCGCCATGGCATCAATCTCACTGGACTTGAGCTTACTAAAGAGCTCGTCGCACGTGAGGGTCTCATAGTTAGGTGATTCGATGATCGCCTGAACCTTGGAATCCCACACCGACCGATCAAGAGTATGCAAAAGCTTCAAAGCTCTCTCATGATCGTCGAAAGGCAACTGCTCCTTGTTAGCCCTCATCCTGTTGACAATCACCTGAAAGCGAGCGAATAAACTTTCTATGCTCTCGCCAGGCTGATGTCGAAAATTCTCATACTCTCTCTTGAACGACTCGTAGAGTCGGGTTTTGACTTGAGAGGTGCCCTCATGAAAACGCATGAGGGTGGCCCAAATCTCCCGAGCCGTAGAGAGGTGAGAAATGCGATCAAACTCACCCATGCTCAAACAGGAGAACAAGGCGTTACGTGCCCGGCTATTGGCCTCGTGCTCATCGATCTGGAGCTGAGAGACACGAGCAGCCAGGACAACGTAATCGGCATTGTTGCAAATCTCCCAAACAGAAGAGCCCATGCTCTGGAGATAGGCCGACATGCGTATCTTCCAATACGCATAGTTCGTCCCATCAAAGAACGGCGGTTTGCCCACACCGTGATCCATGTCGCCTTCCATGGATCTGGAACCGGCTAAGGTGGAAGATCCTTAACCCGCTCCGATACCAATTGAAGGACCGAGAAGCAACCAGAAAGCGACCAGAGGGGGGGGTGAATGGGAGCTTCAAAATTTCCTTTTGGAAACTAGTAGCCGCTGTCCCAAGATTCTACCCCAAAAGCAAACCCTAGAGCTTGCTAGTGTCCATGACCCTAGATGTAGGGTGGATGCTTCCAAGAAGCACAGCGGGACACTACACAACTCTAGAAACCCAACGCAAAAGACGAAAACCAAATCCGACAACGAACGAACAAGCTGCGAACGAAAACGCGCTGAAACAGTACTGACCGGACTCTGCTTGCGTCCGGTCACTGAGCACCGGACGCGTCCGGTCAGGCCAAGTCCGATTTTGGACCTCTCTGTGTTGGACCGGACGCACTGTGTGCCAGCGTTCGATCGATCACCAAGCGTCCGGTCAAATGAGACAAAATAGATGAACAGAAACCTCGGTGCGTCCGGTCACTGTATTGACAGAGCGTCCGGTCGGTTACGCGAAACAGGCCAAGCTCGGGCTTCAACGACCGGACTCACATGGAGCGTCCGGTCGATGAACAGCCAGCGTCCGGTCACCCCGAAACTGAGCAGTTCGTCCACCGATTCGCCTCGATCTCACCCAACACAAATCCTCTAGGGATCAAACTTGGTGAGATGAGTCACAAGGAGTATAGTGAGCTATCTCTAAGAGATCATGGCTCGAACCTATCTCCAAATCGGTGAATCGAAGAAATTCGGGGGAAGGGAGGAAACTTGACCCGAAACGAAAAATCGATCGATCTCCTAGACCGTGAGGTTAGAGGTTAATTCCTTCGGTGGAAAGAAATGCCTCACGACCTAGAACAACTTGGTTCAAACGGTTTTGCAAAAGATGAACCGAGCAAAGAGATCAAGCGACGGAAACAACGTGGAGAAAAAGGATTCCGCGAAGAACACGAACAAAACGCGAATCACAATCATGATCTTGCACAACAGTGAGATTACGGTCTCACTTCCTCAACATCAACAGTACACAGAGGTGAGTCTCTCTGCGGATCACAGCTAGCTACAGCAGGGGATGGGAGAGCAGGAAACCCTAGGAAGTAAGAGCAAAAGACTAATTGCAATGGATGGGAGGAGGGAGTCTCCCGACTACTTATCCTACTACTAGCCTAAGTCTATTTCCTACTCTACCCCTCTCTATTCTAATTACAGAGCGAACCAGCTAAACCCTAAGGTTATTCTGGACCAACTCGGTGGTAGGTGTATCCGACGGCCACGCCCGCACAACTCGTCCGCGTTGCCTCCACGCAACCTTCCGATTGCCGCCACGTGCCGCCCTCGCTCTGCACCCCCGGTTTTGTGGCCCAAACCGGGAAACCAGCCTTTTCCAGCCAACCCCCGGTTTTGAGGCCCAAACCGGGAAACCAGCCCACCAGCTTCTGAGTTTTGAGGCCAAACTCAGCAAACCCTCAGC
Source organism: Coix lacryma-jobi var. lacryma-jobi (assembly GCA_009763385.1). Lineage (NCBI taxonomy): Eukaryota > Viridiplantae > Streptophyta > Magnoliopsida > Poales > Poaceae > Coix > Coix lacryma-jobi. Next base: position 150,112,369 of record CM019828.1, read on the forward strand.
GCCCAGGTTTTGAGGCCCAAACCTGGAAACCGTCCTCAGCCCGAGTTTTGTGGCCAAACTCGGAAACCGTCCACGCCTAGGTTTTGAGGCCCAAACCTGGAAACCGTCCATCGATGGTTTTTCCCTGGCTCTACCACCAAACCGACGTCGTAGATGGGATGCACCTCCCGTGCACCCCGTCCACCGACACGTGTCCCCGAGTCCACGACTCAGGCAACACATGACCGCACTTCTTCACTTGTCGTCGTCACAGGCTGCCAGCCACCACAGCTGATCCTCGGGCCTCTGGTCCCTCAGTCCAAGCCTCACGTCCGCCCTTCACCGCTCGGTACCTCGGCATGGCACGTCCGCCGCACGGCACGCCCATCCTTCACCGCACCCGGTCCGTCGGCACAGCACGTCTCAACTTGACCTTCACCTGCCTTCGATCACTGCATCCGTGCTCGACACCTGCACAACACAAGCCAAAGAACATGCGCATCATACCAGTTGACAATCACTCATCACTCAGAGACCCGGCATACACCCATGTATCCGCAGAACTGTCGCTGCGGAGGAGGACGCTCGAGATGTTTCGAGTGCGGCGACCCCAACCACTTCATCGCCAATTGCCCGAAGAAGAACAAGCAAAACCTTCGGCAAGGCAGACCATGGGCACAAGTATGACTCCGGCAAGCGCAAGGAGAAGTACGTCCCCGCGAAGCACAAGCGGAAGGGCAGCTTCGACAAGGAGTACGTCAAGACGAAGTACTTGGAGAAGGCCCAGGCTGAGCAGCGTGCGTTCTTCGCCATGCTCAGCGACGTCGACGACTCGGATGACGACTCCGCTGCCTCAAGCGACGACGAGTCCGAGAAGAAGAAGAGGATCGAGGACAAGCTGAACGGCCTCTGCTTCTTCACCGACGACGACGGCTTCTACACCATGGCCCTCGGCAAGGAGGTCGATGGCGAGCTGGTGAACACCCCTCGGGACGACGACGACGACGACACCTCCCAGGTATCTCAGACCCCTGATGAGCTTTCTGCTGAGGTCGAGAAACTTACTGCCGCGCTTCTTAGTCAAGATAAGCTGCTTAGGCGTGCCGCTAGAGAGCGCAAGGAGTTTAGGCAGAAGTGGGAGGATACAGTGAAGGAACTTGAATCTGTCAAGTCCACTGTAGTTGTTACCAATGAGGAGGAGTGTGAGATGTGCACCACACACATGACTGACCTTCTCACTTTGAGAAGCATGTATGCTGTGTTGGTAGGAGAGGTGGATGAGTTGAAGGCTTGATCCTCGTTGTTGGGTGTGTGCAAGTCCTGTGCGGGCTTGCAATCTGAGTTGGCAGAGAAGAATGCCAAGATTGTGTCTCTTGAAGAGGCCACCTCAGGTAGTGCATGTGTGGCTAGGTGTGTTCTTTGTGAGGGTTTGGAGATGGAGATCGCTAATGTGAAGCATGACAAGATGCAAACCGAGGAGGAAAACACATACCTTCGGACCATCTTGTCATGGGTGTCTAGCGGTGAGCCACAGCTCGGGATGATGATATCCCAATTCAAGCGAGCGGCTGGAGGTCCAGGTGTAGGGTTTGCTCTAGGTGTTGATGTTTCTTCTTTCGGCAAGATTGGAGAGTCGAGTGGTCTTAACCCATGTGAGAAGTCCAACTCCACCACTACTCCCAAACTTACCAAGCTTCCACCCAAAGAGCCTCTCAAGCCTAACACCAAGGATGGAGTCTTTGTTGAGCCTTCAAGAGCTCCAGCCAAGAAACAATCGTGGGCTCCCAAACCAAACCACCTCAAGAACAAGCTTGACACCATGCCACCCATCCAGGAGGAGCTTATGCCACAGAAGGGCAAAGTGATCCACACCCACTACCGTGAGTACCAACAACCCTCTTTGAGAGCGGTGAGGTACCATTGTGAGCACTGTGGGAGAGATGGTCACTTGAGTGAGTTTTGCTTTCGGCGCAAGAGAGAGGCGCGCCGTGCAAAGGAGATGAACAACACGGACATGTACCATCCTTTCCATGATGTACATGTGTCGAATGTTCAGAGGCGTGCTGCTAGGCCTAGAGGTAAAAAACCTCAAGTTCCTAGGCCTATGCCGCGTAGAGAGCGTGCCCGGAGGGAGCCTACGTTTGTGGGCTATGGACCCCGTGGCGGTGGCTTTGTAGTTGAGCGTTTTCCCCCACCGTGTTTTGAGTATCGCGATGGACGCTCCTCCCTTAGCGGACCACGTTTTCCTCAACATGGTTGTTGACACTTACTAACGTCGCTACCAAGAGTAGAGATGAACTCTATCCCCGGCAACGGCGCCAGAAATGCTTGTTGGTATAAATTAACGCACACTCTACTTTATCCGCAAGCGCACAGATAAGATCTACCGATGTAGCACTTCACCGGAGTAACCCAGTTTAATATCGAACCCAAAGGAACGGATAGCAATGAGTCTCAAGTGTATAACCCCTGAGTGGCTAACAAGGACGGAGAATCTAGAAGCATAGAGGGGATCACTAAGGTTATCTAAATCCAACTTAAGAGTGATATGTTTATTATTCTTAATGGGGACGTTGCCATAAAAGGTCACAAACAGAGTATGATTCTTTTATGCAAATGTATAATCCTACCGAGCCTACACACGGGTAGTGGACTATAGAAGAATCAACAAGGCTATAAGAGTCACCCTTGCGAACTACCACTGTTACCGGCGTTATAGGAGGCATTTATGATGAGCTATCAAGTCTAAGCACCACGCTTACACTATCCAACCACTCTAACTCTAGAATGACTAGAATTAATGTACTCGAAAGAGTCATAAACCTTAAGAATAATAAGAACAATAGCTCAAACTTAAATATAGACGTTGATTACGGAAACAATCATTGAAACAAGTCGATGAAGAACTTGAATCCACAGGTACAAGATGAAGAAGTTGATCCGACAGGCCGGAGCTTCTTCTTGATCTCTTCCTCTCTCTCTCTCTTTTAGTTCTTGAATAAGACTAGGTTCTAATCCTACTAGAGGGGTATCTAGTCTTCTACTTGATAGCTGGCTCTTGATTACAACTAGATGAACTAGATCTAATTCTAGATGAACTAGAAGAGATTCATCTAGAGGGACCTCAACTTCTACATTGGAACCCTAATTTCTGATGTGGAGATGAATAATGAAGAGGGAGATGCCTGGAGAGGGGGGTCTGGGGGCTGTTTATATAGCCCTGGGCGATGAACCGTGGCCCTTGGATCAAACCGACTTGAGGTACGGTCGAGATGCATCCTAGAGGTCGGTGGAAGTAGCTTGCAGAAGACGAAAGCGCGTGGCCTCCGTGGGGGACCGACCGGTCATAGGGTGGGACCGGTCGGTCCCACCTGTCGGCCTCTCACGGTGGTCGACCTCCTGGTGTCTTCTTGCGTCCTCTGGAGTCTTCTAGAATAATCCTGACGTGGTGGTTGCGTTATCTCCCGTCGGTTTCCTTCTATGGGAAGCTATCAGTGCTGATTTCCTGGTTTAGTCCCTGCAGAATCATAACTCACCAAAACTCATAGAATATTGTCAATTAAGACCCTAAACCTTTGTTGGTGATTGAATTCATGCCCTTTTCATATTTATTTATCCTTTAATTTTGATAGATAACTAGTGTCAACAATTCCCCCAAGCTTACCCTTTGCTAGTCCCTTAGCAAAACCAAAAATTAACAATGGATCAGGAGTTGCTACAATATCTTCACTTCCAACAAGTATACCTGCCGTTTAAACAAAAATTCTCCGAAACATATCATGGGGTTTATTACTCTTACCTTAGATCTTAAATAATTGAGAGGTTGAATGATCAAATCAAGCACTATGTCTCTAGTTCTTTCACTTCACCTTTATCCCGAAGTTTTAATTAATTTTCGAAAGCATTAATACATATGTTGTCAAATTAAACAATGGATCCAAAGAGAATGTCAACCAACCATTGAATCAAGAAGTGCATGTGTATGGAAAAATGGAGTCGGATGCTCTTTTGAATATATTCACTCTCTTCTGTCTATCAGAGACATATGGCTATTAGGCTAATTCTACTGTCGGGCATGTGCCCATTTTTTTTTCTTTCTTTTCTTCGAGGTTCCGGACACTTGTCCCTTTTTATTTCCTCCGGATCTATCTTTTTGAGGTTTCGGACACTTGTCCCTTTTTATTTCCTCGGATCTCTTTTTTTTCCTCTTTTTTTTATAGCCACATGCTTCCAACAAACTTCAGAGAGTATAGCAACAGATAATTATGAGCATTTATGCGGAAGATGGATGAAATGTGTAAGTGATCTCAATTCAATGGTATGATAGACTTCCCACAGGGTCACAAAGCTTAATTTAACTCAATGCAATTATTAGTTATATTCATATTTAGAAATCTCCGGAACTTAGTGTTGTTTAGAACAAGATAATAGCAGCTCAGATCATCACATGTCATATCCCAATTACCTAGACCTTAGATCAAGTATTTGCCAACCATGTATTTAATTTTGTTTTAAAGCATCATTATTAATTAGGAGAACTCCTGCTTTGAAGACTAGGTACTTGAAAGAAATTAGATAGAGCAATTATTCATCATTTCCATGCAAAAGATTAGAGAGAGAGTTCTTCTTTGGTCATCAACTTCTTTAAACAAACTAGACACACTATTTTATTTATTTAATCTAACACACTTTAAGATATAAAATAAAAACTAATAATAGTAGTAGTAGTACAATAAAGACATACCTGGATCGCGAAGATAACGGGGGTGCGTCTCTCCCAAGCTGGTTCCCTTAATAGCGTTGAGCCTTCATGTGCCCATATATTTTTGTCTCTTTTTTAATTAATGGTGAGCCTTCATGTGCCCACATATTTTTGTTCTTTTCTTTTATGGGTGAGCCTTCATGTGCCCACATATTTTTGGGGTTTTCATTTTTAAGAGTGAACCTTCATGTGCTCACATATTTTTGGTGTTTTGAATTTATTTATAGAATGAAAAACTTAAGAGAATAGAGATACTTACGTGGGTACATGAGGGTGCCTTCCCCCAAGCTGAATGTGGACGTAGTCGTTCGATCTTGTAGTATAGCAGACAGGTAGTGGATCTGTCCTTCCTTTATTAGAGCTTTGATTGATGTTGATGTTTGTTGAGACTGTGCTCCAACAGTGGATGGAGCATTCACTTTCTCGTCAGCTTTTCTTGGCCTTTCAAATCCTGTGAAACTCAAATAGACAACAAAACTTGTGGAACAGATTAAGCATTAGTGGTTGGCCACTCAAGCCATAGTTGTCCAGAATTTCAGTAAGATCTCTTTCTCAATATTTTTATATTTTATATTTTATGATGCAAGAGAAAATGCAACAGGATAAATGCATGCATTATTATTTTTATTTTTTTATGCCACCACGGTGAACATTCCTGTGGGGTTTTTACACACCACAAATTTATTCACATGGGGCTTTATGGTTTATGATGTAGTGTAACAAATGCAATATTTTTATTTTCTTTTCTAATGCAATGCAGAAATTAAAATGTTTGTGAATTAAATATGATGATGCAATAAATGACTAAGAATTAAATATGAGAAGTATGTAGAAAAGTAAATATGAGGATAACTACCGATTTTTACCGTTTGGCGAAGGTTCGGATATTTAGGTCCGACGAACCGGACCTTCCCTTGGTTCAGACCTCCCAAGGTATGTCAGACGTTTGGAAAGTTGTTATTGATTGTACCTTTGAGGTGCATACTTTTTCTTTCATACTTTCTTGGTCTGAGTCTTCACTTCCTGTGGTTCACTGTCTTGAGGTTTCTCTCCTTTCTTTTCTGGGACAGTGGCGATAGCTTCTTCATCATGATTGGCCTCTCTATTCTTGATAGTTTGTCTTCTTTGGCGTTGAGAGCGGCATCTTTCACTTCTGTTCTTCTTGGGTGCTTCATTGGGTATGTAGTTGATGAAGTTGCATCGTGCCTTTTCTCCAGGAAGGTGAAAATGAATTTCCTCTTGTAGATGATTGTACTTGTAGCGCAGGGGAATGGTCTTCCTAGGATGAGGTGGACATCATCGTCTTCTCCCATGTCGAGGATCAAGAAGTCTGTGGGGATTTAATGACCTCTAATTCTGACTACGACGTCTTCCGTCATTCCTTCTTGTTTATGCCTCTTGATATGGTGTCACTCATGTTCTTCGTTCGTCCAGCAGTTTGAAGCGAAGCGTTAATTATGGATGCTGGCAGCATCTTGCTCAATGTGCATGTTCTTATAGATCTAGGACCTTCACTTTGTAGAATTGGAAGTGACAAACTTCTCCATGTTTGCTCAAGAGTGTGTCCTGCTCATAAAGACAAGGTCGAGATCAAGTGCATGGGCTCTGTTGGTGGAAAAACACCAGCAGAACCAAAAGTTTTGTTTATTCCCCTCTATCCTTAGGCACATTGCACAAGACAAACTTGTTGTTTATATGTTCTATTCAACATGAGTGAGAGGATGAGCATAAAAGTAGCATCTTAAAATATTTAACAGATCAGATTACTTAACCCAAGGAAGGATAATCTATGCATAAAGTATCGATTTTCATAATTGAGATATATCATCTTCCAAAGGTTGGATGCACAACATTTTAGCTCATTTAGTTAAGACAGTGAGATACAAGAGAGTAAAGCTAGAAACAAAGATCAAAGGACTGAACATGTTGAGTTGATTAGGTTGGATCAAGTGAGATGCAACTTAAACATGTTTAGTTCTTTATTTATGTTCATACTAGAATCAAGAAGAAACTTTTATAGTGATGGTTACTTACCTTGAAATGTTACTTTGTCATTGGAAAATGGTTGTGCTGAACCATCTTGTGGAAGCTTCTCTTGTCTAGCTAGCTTGTCTTCTCTTGCTCGTCTCATAGTGTGCTTAAGAGGAGGAAGATCACAGTGGAATCATCTTTAGAGGTATCGATCTTCCTTCTCTTGTGTCGTCTTATCAGTGAAGGCGTATTGTTCCTCGAATATGCTGACTAGGATCCTCTCACTTTCTTGTCTTAATTCTGTACACTGAGGATGTAGGAACAGTTCCGCATTCTTCTCTTGTCAACCTTTCTTGTTTTCCTTTAATCATTGGGTTGACAAGAGGCTTGAATTTAGGGCTGCTACTCGAGTACCTCTATGAGAGTCTTTTGTCTTGTAATGTCACAACTGAGACTTGTTCTCTCAACAGTGTCTAGATGATGGAGATCTTATCGATTGTTCTTTTTAATTTGCTAGCTCAGGTAATCTCTTCATCTTCTAACTCTTGTGGTGCAGTGGCTTCATCCTTCATGATCCTCAATTCTTGGCAGTTGGTTCTCCCTTCGATGTCTTCTCTTGGTTCTCTTTGGCTGCTCATAAGTGATGTAGATGTTGAAGATGCAGCGAAAGATCCAAAAGTTGACTTCTCCAGGTCCGACATAGATGATAACATTGATGGTGTTCAAGAACGTTCTTCCAAGAATGAGTGGTGGATCATATTCTTCTTCTCGACTGGGATAGCATCTAGTGGTTTGTATTGATCAAAGTGGTGGGTAGGAGATCAATATGTCTTGAAGTTGGGTTTCTCCTTCCTTCCTTTGATTGTGAAACACATCTAGAAAACGGAATTGTCTCCCAGGCTGGCTTGTGAGGTAGATGGACTCCCAACAACATGTTCATGTGTTTGACTTGTAGATCTTGCTATTAGTGTAGTGGTACCATCTTGTCTCCCAAGCTAGCTCTTGATTAGAAGAGAAGATAACTCCCCACTTCTTGTCTTGATGTCTTGGACAATGATGATTGCAGGCATAGGTTGTCTCATACAAGGTAAGTTGCATCCTGTTTGTTATCAGTGCCCAAGCAAGTCTCAAAGCTAGGCTAGCACTATTCATGATCTGAGAGTAGGTTTGTGTGTCTATGGTTTGGGTTTTGGATCTTCAATGTTCAGACCAAACCATGGATGAACAAAATCTCTCTCCTGCATAACGTTAGTGGATATATACCCGAAGGATTGCAAGAATTTGAAGCATGGGTTATTATCCATAACTTATGTATTTTGCATCTATGCTAAATAAAAAGATGTTTTTAGGATTACTTTAGCATAGACTAGTATTTCATGTGTCGGCTGCACTTTTAACATGATTTAAGGCAAAAGATAATCTTGGAGTAGAAGACAAAATAAATAAACTTTGATACTCACAGTTCTTTCATCCATGATGAATGAGCTGAGTCTTCATTGTGCAAATTTGTTGAAGTTCATGTGTCTCTTCATCTCCAGTGTGAGTTCATCTCCGGACTTTCCCAAATTGATATTGAAAGTTTCCCTGCAGGGGTTAGTCCAACAAAATATCCAATATCTACTATAGCATACTATCAGTTCAGAAATCAACCTAGACACCACGTCTAATTTGACTTAGGAAGGTATTCTATCCTAAGCACCATGCTTAATTTAAAATCCTTTAGAGGTAAAATCAGCACACCTTTTAGCTCAAGAATCAAACCAGACACCATGTCTTACTTTAATTCATGAAAACAGTTAAACTAAGCTCCATGCCTAATTTAAAAGGTGTATGATAATACTTCAAAACCAAAGAATATACTATAGCAAATAAAGATAACATGAAAGAATTGTAGAGATTTATTCAGATGGTGATGAAAGAGCATGATGAGCATATCTTAAAGTAGGGACAACCAATATAGCAACATGGCAAAAATGTTCATAGAAAGTCTATAATTCAATGTTGCATGATGATTGGTGGGACGTACCTTGTATTTGTTGTTCCTTCGTTCTTTTCTGCTTCAGACCTAGGAAGGTTAGTGACAAAATACCCGAAGGAATATTTTCATAATTATATTTCTATGCTCATTACAAGGACAGTGCAGCAGAAAGGTAGGCATAGCTCATAACCAGGTATTATGATAGGGTGTAAGGATTCTACTGGTTATAGCTACGCTCATGGGGTAGTGATAGATAAGAGTGGAATTCAAAAATAACATTCATAAGAATGAAAACAAAAATAATGAAAAGACTGGGACAAAAAAGGAAAAAGATAAAAGTATGATTACAAGGTTATACTTAAGACGTGAAATGATCTACCGTTCCCCGGCAACGGCGCCAGAAATGCTTGTTGACACTTACTAACGTCGCTACCAAGAGTAGAGATGAACTCTATCCCCGGCAACGGCGCCAGAAATGCTTGTTGGTATAAATTAACGCACACTCTACTTTATCTGCAAGCGCACAGATAAGATCTACCGATGTAGCACTTCACCGGAGTAACCCAGTTTAATATCGAACCCAAAGGAACGGATAGCAATGAGTCTCAAGTGTATAACCCCTGAGTGGCTAACAAGGACAGAGAATCTAGAAGCATAGAGGGGATCACTAAGGTTATCTAAATCCAACTTAAGAGTGATATGTTTATTATTTTTAATGGGGAAGTTGCCATAAAAGGTCACAAACAGAGTATGATTCTTTTATGCAAATGTATAATCCAACCGAGCCTACACACGGGTAGTGGACTATAGAAGAATCAACAAGGCTATAAGAGTCACCCTTGCGAACTACCACTGTTACCGGCGTTATAGGAGGCATTTATGATGAGCTATCAAGTCTAAGCACCACGCTTACACTATCCAACCACTCTAACTCTAGAATGACTAGAATTAAAGTACTCGAAAGAGTCATAAACCTTAAGAATAATAAGAACAATAGCTCAAACTTAAATATAGACGTTGATTACCGAAACAATCGTTGAAACAAGTCGATGAAGAACTTGAATCCACAGGTACAAGATGAAGAAGTTGATCCGACAGGTCGGAGCTTCTTCTTGATCTCTTCCTCTCTCTCTCTCTTCTAGTTCTTGAATAAGACTAGGTTCTAATCCTACTAGAGGGGTATCTAGTCTTCTACTTGATAGCTGGCTCTTGATTACAACTAGATGAACTAGATCTAATTCTAGATGAACTAGAAGAGATTCATCTAGAGGGACCTCTACTTCTACATTGGAACCCTAATTTCTGATGTGGAGATGAATAATGAAGAGGGAGATGCCTGGAGAGGGGGGTCTGGGGGCTGTTTATATAGCCCTGGGCGATGAACCGTCGCCCTTGGATCAAACCGACTTGAGGTACGGTCGAGATGCATCCTGGAGGTCGGTGGAAGTAGCTTGCAGAAGACGAAAGCGCGTGGCCTCCGTGGGGGACCGACCGGTCATAGGGTGGGACCGGTCGGTCCCACCTGTCGGCCTCTCACGGTGGTCGACCTCCTGGTGTCTTCTTGCGTCCTCTGGAGTCTTCTAGAATAATCCTAACGTGGTGGTTGTGTTATCTCCCGTCGGTTTCCTTCTATGGGAAGCTATCAGTGCTGATTTCCTGGTTTAGTCCCTGCAGAATCATAACTCACCAAAACTCATGGAATATTGTCAATTAAGACCCTAAACCTTTGTTGGTGATTGAATTCATGCCCTTTTCATATTTATTTATCCTTTAATTTTGATAGATAACTAGTTTCAACAATGGTGATCGCTCTTCCCGTAGGCATGCTAGGAATGGTTTTTCTGCTAACCGTTCTTTTGAGCAGCCGGCCCAACACTGGTATTCCTCTTACTTCACTAACCCTAGTGTTGGACCGTATGCTCACCCTATGTCTTTTTATTGATATAGGTAAAATGATTGGAGAACGTTTGGTTGGTGGATTCCGGTTGCTCGAGGCACATGACCGGAAACGCCAAGTGGTTCTCCAGTCTTAGTCCGGTCGCCGGAAAGGATTTCATCACCTTTGGTGACAACAGCAAAGGTAGAGTATTGTCTCGTGGGACAGTGCGAGTTAATGAGCACTTTGTGTTGCGCGATGTTGCTCTTGTTTCTAACTTGCACTTTAACCTTCTTTCTGTTTTGCAACTCTTTGATGACGACTATGAGATTCGTTTTAAACCGAATCTCAGTCGTATTTTGGATCCTCAGGGCAATCTTGTTTGTGGGATTTCACCCTTTGGGAAAGTCTTTCGTGCGGATTTCTCGGAGTCGTTTGGAGTTTCTCGTTGTCTTTTGGCTGGACCTTCCTCCTCTGATCTTTGGAAGTGGCATAGGAGACTAGGATATTTGAGCTTCGACTTGCTCGCAAGACTTAGTTCACTTGGCCTAATCCGAGGATTGCCCAAGTTGTGCATGGAGAAGGATCTTGTTTGCCATTCTTGCAGACACGGGAAGATGGTTGCCGCTTGTAACACCCTAGGTGTTAAGCAACCCTAATTGCATAACTTGACATCTCATGAGCATAAAGCATCATCATCTCATGTTGCATTCTTTCTTGTTAAGTGTCATTTCATGTGAGCTTTTGTAATGCTATGCTTGATTGAATGCTTGTTTGTCTTGTTTGTGGAGTGCTTAAGTCTCCTTAGTAGCTGAACCTTGTTAGGGAGTCAAAATGAAGCTAGGTTTATGTTGGTCATGTTGGCTAACCAAGTCTCTAACCCTAGTTGCCTTAATAGAGCCCTAGGAGTCCTTTTGTTTGACTAACTAAGACCTTCTTGATAGAAGCTTTGCATGGCTGTGGGCCCTTAACCAAAAGTGTGTAGAATTTAGAGTAGAACAAAAGTTGTTTAAGGCCCAACTCATGAAAATGGGTTTAACAAGGTGTTTTAGGACCCACAAGGCAGATTTGAGGGAGTTTAGACTTAGAAAATTTCTCTAAGTCCTAACTGTCCAAAACAGTTTCATCTAGCCATCTTTGGAGCTTTCTTGAGAACAATCTAGGCCGAACCAAACCTTGATCTTGTAATCAAAGTTGTAGCTGGCATGTAGCTCTAAGCCATGGAGCAAGTGGTTTAGCGTTTCATCAAATGGATTAGGAGTTAATCGCGCTCAAAGTTCGGCCGTCAGTCGGCCATCGTTAACTGAATCAGGCGATTCAGTTTGAATCGACACCGGTCATGGCCGACCGCGCGCAGAAGACGCCTGCCGCGTGGCGCAATTCGGCCGGGGACGCAGCGTCCGCACGCGGCGTGGCAAGCATAAGCTGCCGCTCGCCCCGCTGCCCGAAGCCGCGCCGCTCCTCCCTCCATTCTGTCCCTCTCTCGCTCTCTGCTCTCGCCGGCGCTAGAAAGGGGAGAAAGGGGAGAAAGCAGGGCGCCGCCGCCGTTCGCCGCCGTTCACCGCCGTTCCGCCACCGCACCGACCATCCATCCAACCACCAAGCTTCGCCGTGAGCCCCCACACCCCGTGCTACCCTTAGCACCCTGTAGGAAGCCTAGGTGAGCCTCGGGATGAGCTGCCGCCATGGCCACCATGACCGCCGAGCTCGGTCCGCCGTGGCCGGCCTCCGTTCCGTGGTTCCATGTCACCCTAGCGCTCGTTTAGGGGTTAGTGAGGTCCGAGGAGAGGGTAGAGGGTGATGGTTTAGCCGATTAGGGTTAAGAGCCCGCGGAACGCCGCCGTCCGCCATGACCGCCATGGCCGGCGCGCTCGGTCCGCCGTGGCCAACCCTCTTCCCGAGCTCAACCATCTGCCCTAGCTAGTGTTCGCGAGTCGCCTCGACTTGCCGAAGCTAATGGTGGTGACGGTTAGGCCGATTAGGGTCTGGAAGCACGAGTACGCCGTCGTCCGCCGCTTGCCAAGGTCGCCGGAGTGGCACCGCCGTGGACATGGGTGCTCGGAGCTTGCGCCCTGGCTTCTGAGCCTCGGGTTAGGTTTACAAAGGTCACCGGAGTAGGATTCGGGAGTCCGTTTAGCTCGTCGTGGCCGGAGTCGGCCGGCGTAGCTCGCCCGCGCCGCCGTGTCCGCCATCGTCGACGGCGAGCTCTATCCGAGCATGCGCCGGGCTAGATAGGGGTACCGACGGGTGCGGAAGGTTGAGGGGAGTTCGCCGGTGGGGTTGGTTTCGCCGGGGAGTTCGCCGTCGGCGAGCTCCGCCGTGGTCAACTCCTCCCCTGTCTCGATGGGGATGACAGGTGGGGTCAGTTTGACCCGAGGGCCCGCGCGTCAGTGAGTCAGGTTCCGTCTGTGTGCACTGGTTCGGGTATGCGTAGCAGTTTAGGTTTGAATGTTTTTCAGGTTTTGTTAATTAGTTTCCAGAAATTGTGTATTGCTTGTTTAATTCATATCTTGCCAAATATAAATGCTAAAAAGATGAAACAAGTTTTGTTAGGTTTGTTATGTTGAGGTCTATGCATGAAAAATATAATATGTCCAGTTTGTGGTGATTTTCTGTGTAGTTATATTTAATTCATGTTTAGGCTGAAATCTTGTTAAATGCTTAGTAAATTATGTATAGCTCAGAAAAATGTGATTCTTGTTTTGTTAGGTTTGTGTTGATTAGTAGTTTCTGGGAAAAATGTAAAATGAGGATGCTCTGTGAAATAATTTGGCAGTAGTAATTAAAATGATTAAATGCTGTTTTCTTGTTTATTTTGTAGTAATTAAAATATGAAGAGTATGGACTTGGTAATTTTTGCTGACTGCTCTTGTGCTAGGAAGTTCAGAAGAAAATTATGAAATTTGTTGTTTGGCACTTTGTGCTAGGGTGTGTAGTTCAAAGCACCTTTTCATGATAGAATTTGTCTTTTTCATAGGGGGTAGAGTATAGGTCCAAATGGGATGAAATTTAGACAGGGGATTAGATTAAGTGTTGTAAATCTCCAGTAATTTTTGTAGATTTTTCCCAAGCTGTCTAGAATGGGTTGCTGTTATAGGTTGGTTTGTTTAGAGTTAGTCTAGCTCTGGCTAGAGGTTAACAAACCCGTTAAGCAACTTTGATGTGGTGACAACAAGACTTAGTAAGTAGTATGTTAAATTAAGTAAGTGAGTAGTAGTAGATGACATGTGCTTATCTCCTGAGTTGTTACTCCATGTTGCATCACTATGCATCCCATGTGCATTCATGTTATTCATTCATGTACCGCATCATGCAGGATCGGTAGTGGAAGCTCCGGACCCGACGCCGGAGGAGCAGTGCCAGGAGGAGGCACCGGAGGAGAGGGTTCCGGAAGGAGACGCTGAGGACCTGTCGGAGTGCCGTGATCACCGCCCCGCCGACTTCGAGCGAGGCAAGCCCCGGAGCATTTTCTCCTACGGTTTGCAAATTACCGTTTACAAGTTAACCTGATATGATTGTTGCATTAGGTTATAGGAGTTGTGTGATACCGTTGCTGCATTAATTAATTATCCTTGTCCACCTGCAAATATTACCTTGTTATCCCTGTTAAGTCTAGGCTCGTTTATGCTTAGCCTGCTTAGACCGGTAAAAGTCGGGTGATTTCCTGTCTCCCGCATATAGGTGGATACTGATCATGACTAGCCTTGTGCTATCATGGAGATAACCATATGATAATTAATTTGAGACCGGGCGGGATGTAGGAGCAGCAGGACATGGGTTCTGTGTGCTAGTAGTCTCCCGTCTGTGTCGATTAGGAACCGACGAAGGCACACCTCAGTCATTTTGAACGCGTCAATCACTTAACGGAGCAGGTGCGGGTACCTCCCGTGAAGCCGAGTAAGGTGTTTCGAGCCGGTGATGGAGACGTTGACGCCTAACACCCAGGGCCTTACATGTACCGTGGGCAACTATTCTGATCGACCTGGCATGGTCCGAGGGCAGGCAGGGCCTGATCGACCTGGCATGACCGTGGGCAGTTAATAGCTTGAGCGACCTGGCATTGAGATAACCCTCGGTGTAGAAGGGTCCATGGCCGTCCCGCGATTTGGGTTCTCGAACCTCCTGAATTGGTCGCCAACGGCCACCTGGCAGGGTGTGACGGGCGAGTGTGCGACATTTTATCCCCAGCTGGTAGGAATCGATTATAATCGCCATCGCTCCTGGTTAGTGAGTAACTTGACTGAGCATGTGTTACCGTAGTAATATATGGAATTAATGATGGTTATGGTTGGTGAATCTGAAAGGCTATTAATGAAATAGTCACTCTTGCTTGAATAAGTAGTCAAGTGTTTGCTCTAGATCAGGTGCAAATCTAGATAATCAGGCTGATTTCATAAAAGTGACTGCTAATACTCTAATGATGATGATTTAATAATAGAATGCTTTTATGCAAAAAGGTAAGTGTGGCCAACCCCAGATACAGCCTTGCATAATCCTTGGTGTCAATTATTTTTGGTTTATGACGGGTAAGTTTAGCTGAGTACCTTCTCGTACTCAGGGTTCTATCCCTTGTTGTTGCAGATGGGCAATGCTTCTACGGCTATTGCGAGAACTGTCTGTACCCCGTCGAGGGCAGTGACTAGACCATGGGCATGGTCGACCCTTATCTTCCCTGATGCTTTTGTGGATTGATCAAGCATATGGCACTGTATTGTGAACTAAGGACTTGTGTTTCAAAACTATGTCGCTTTCGCTTTTGAATTTGAACTATGGTTTGTAATAACTGTTGAACTCCGATGTATTTGAACTATGTGCGAACTGAATGTAGGTCGTGGACATGTACGCTAATCTATTACGATCTTGGTTAAAGTTGAATGACTTGAAATCCTTCGAGATTTCCGGACTACCGGGTTTATACGGGCTTAAGTACTTGTAGTCTCTGCGCAAGCAGCGATTCGGTGCTTAATCTGGTATAAATTGGTCGGTTCTGTCACAGCTGGCATCGGAGCGAGGTTAGCGTTACTGTTCATGATTCTATTTGAAAAACTGTATTTTCAAATAAAATTTCTTCATTTGCCAAAACTTGTAGCTACAGTAGGATCTAAAAAACCTTCTTCTAAAGATTTAGGTGTGCCATTGATCAAGTCCTTATGCCCAATAGGAACTTAGGTGGCTATTTAAGTACTAACTTTGGGGGTCGTGCATCATACTTATTTTCTGTTATTCTGTCGTCCATACGGCAAGGGTGAAATTGTATGGATGCTATTCTTCGGAATAGTAATGGATGGATCAATTGCCTCTACGCCAAAGGTAATGAGAGTTGTAAGAGCATGATTGGACAACCGCCAATCTAGGGAAGTGCTTATATGATGCTGACACGTATACCTGTTACACACAAGTATATGTGAAAGTATTGATTGTGGGAGTAATAATTTCTGATGGGTGCATATACTGCTTACGTGTATATCGGGTGTACACCTAAGTGAGTATTAGATTTAAATTTCCGCAATGCATGATATTCATACTGTGGGAAGGGCTGAAGTGAGTTTCTGCAGGTACGCTAACTTGCGAACGCATAGTACGTTTAGTTAACGTTATGAGTGAACGTGTATGCCACCGTCTAGCCGTTAGATTGTAGGCAGTGAGTACGTATGAAACGTGCATGCATCATGATCATATAATCTTGCATTAATCTTACTTCCTTCCTTATGGTTTTCGTCCTGTTTGTCTAATAAAAGTTGTTCTCAAACTAATAAAAATCTATGTGCGGGTACACTTCTTACAGATGGCACGCACCAAGCGCACTGCTCGCAAGTCCACGGGAGGCAAGAGGCCTAACTACATGCTGGGGCCATGGACCGATGAGGGATCAGAGGACTTTTTGGGAGAATTTGGGATGCCCACTATCCTCTGGAGAGTTCTGCACCTGGTCGGATATCAGGAGGGCCAGGAGCCGCAGTACGACTGGCACCGTGTGCAGTTGTCAGAGGATTGTCACGTGTACACGGTGGAGGTGGACGTACCCAGCCGCGATGAGCAGGATCACGTCTGGTGCCGTCGAGTGTTTGCTTTGCAGGGGAGGACCCCCTGGGATGCAGCCAACGGGGTCGCATACACAGTTCTCCGGGACATCATGGAGGACCATCCAGAGGTGGTTGCCCAAGCTACCGCCGGTATCTTTCCGACGACAGACCCTTACCAGGCAGTGTGGCGTCAGCCAGGCGCTACCGTACTTGAGGCTAGCTCTCTTGAGAGGGAGCATTGTGCTGGACCAGCAGGGAGTGCTATGGCTGCTCTGATGGCTACTTATGAGTGCCTGTCGCGCAGCTATGATCATCTGGATCATATTCTTAGCGAGGAGATGACTGCACAACATCGCCGGCAGGAGGAGCACACTACAGAGATAGACCTCCTCACTACACAGCTAGCTCAGTTGACAGTAGGGAGAGACCAGGCACTTCAGAGGGAGCAGGAGACTGCTCATCAGCTTGCCATTCAGCAGGGGTCAACTACTTTCTTGGCCTCGGTCATGAGGGAGACTGAGGAGGCGCTTCGAGGAGTTTGTGTTGAGGGCATTCGTGTTTCAGAGGAGAACAGGCTGCTGAGGTTGCGAGTGGGAGACCTAGAGCTGCAACTCCATCACCTGCAGGACTACAACGACCATCTGCACGAGGAGATCCACCACAGGGAGAATGAGAGGAACCCCATCTTTCCCCAGGAGGATCCGGAGCCGAGTAGTTCTTCTAGTAGTTCCTCCGATGTGTCTAGTGAGGATGGTGACGTTGGTGAGATCGCTAGAGAGTAGTCTAGATCGTATGCTTGGCGCCTAGAGATCTTTTGCGTATGTTGACACGCCCGATCTTTTGTTTTGTTATGGGCTGGATGTAAGCATGGGTAGCAGACTTGTGATGTGTGAGGCTTTGGAAAGTCCCATATGTATGGGCAAAACTATGGAGGTTATGTTATCATTTGCATGATGTGTTAAGTGATCTTGTTATGTGTTGATGCGATGTGGATTGAAATTTATTGTACCTCTGTCATTGTTTGGTGAATCGTTTTTCCGAATAATTTCAGTGGGTATGATTTATTGTTCTCTATAAGTTGCAACTTCGCCTAATGGTCAATTACTATCCTATATGCAGATGACGACAACTCGTAGTGGAGCAGGCGGTAGTGGTGGAAATGAGGACCCCAGAGAAAACCGCAATCCACCACCTCCTCCACCCCCGACGGCTGAGCAACTTTTTGCTCAATTTCTTGGAAGCCAGCGCAACATCGAAGCTTTACTGAGGGAGAACTTGGCGTAGGGACATCAACGCCCTGAGCCGAACCAATATAGTTCCTTCAAGGATTTCTTGGATACTAAACCGCCTATCTTCAAGGAGGCTACGGAACCGTTGGAGGCAGAAGAATGGCTGCACACTCTGGAGCAAAAGTTTCGTTTGCTTAGGCTTACAGAGGAGCTTAAAGCAGAATATGCCGCGCATCAGTTGCAGGGGCCAGCCGGGATTTGGTGGGGACATCACCGCACCACCTACCCTGCCAATGTTCCCATCACTTGGAGGGTGTTTACTGCTGCTGTCCGAGGTCATTATATTCCGCCGGGTTTGACCCAGATGAAGGTGGCAGAGTTCATGAGCCTGACACAGGGGACTCGATCTATTACGGAATACCACCACATATTCAATTCACTGGCTCGCTATGTCCCAGACTTCGTTGACACAGATGCTAAGAAGATTGCTAGTTTCAAGAGAGGCTTGAACACTAAAATGGGAAAGTCAGTGGGTACATCTTCCCGTACCAATTTCCATGACTTCATAAGTGACTGTCTGATTCAAGAGAATCATAACAACAAACATGCTGCTAGCAAGGCCCGGAAGAGGACCTTTGAATCAGGATCATCACAACCCAGAGGACCACCAGCTCAGCGAAATCAGTATCGACCACCAGCGCCGGGGGCACGTTTTAGGCCGCCACAGAAGAAGAATCAGCCACAAGCTCAGCGCAATCAGAAGCCATACAAGATAGCTGCTGCTCAGGCTCGTGGAGGTCAAGGCAGTTCTTCAGGGAACAAACCATTGGTTCGGGGACCATGCTACAACTGCAACCAAGAGGGGCACTTCGCAAGATACTGCCCCTACCCAAAGAAGCAACCGGCTAACTACCCCGCACGCCTGCACAACATGACCGCTGAAGAAGCTCGTGCTGGAGAACCCGTGACTGCTGGTATGTGTCTTGTTAACCATCATCCTGCAGTTGTTTTGTTTGATACTGGATCATCGCATTCGTTCATGAGTAAAGCATTTGCACAAAAGCATGATCAAGAGGTGTCTGAAATGGATTATGGGTTTCGCGTAAGCTCTGTGGGGAGTAGTGTGTTGTCTAGGCAGATGGTCCGTGATGCAACCATCGACATCGGAGGGCATAAGTTTGGGGCTAATTTAGTAGTTTTGCCAGGGCTCAGTATGGATGTAGTCCTAGGAATGAGTTGGATGAGTATGTGGAAAGCGGTGATAGACACTGCAGGAAGGACTCTTACCTTGTCTGATCCAAGGATGGACAACAAGTTACGTATCTCTCTTCCTCGAGGGGCTGATTTTGTTGATCTATCTTGTACCTTATCTATAGAGGACCTGTCAAAAATTCCAGTTGTTCGGGATTTCCCAGACGTCTTTCCAGATGAGTTGCCGGGTTTACCGCCCAAGCGGGCTGTAGAGTTTACCATTGAGCTGTT
Organism: Coix lacryma-jobi var. lacryma-jobi; assembly: GCA_009763385.1. Classification (NCBI taxonomy): domain Eukaryota; kingdom Viridiplantae; phylum Streptophyta; class Magnoliopsida; order Poales; family Poaceae; genus Coix; species Coix lacryma-jobi. The sequence continues at coordinate 150,131,669 of CM019828.1, forward strand.
ACCAGGGACTGCACCGATCTCGAGAAGACCTTATCGTATGCCGCCCAATGAGTTAGCCGAACTCAAGACGCAGATTAAGGAACTTTTGGACAAGGGTTTCATTCAACCTAGTGTGTCGGAGTGGGGATGTCCAGCTTTGTTTGTCAAGAAGAAGGACAAGGCTCTACGGATGTGTGTGGATTATCGACCGCTTAATGCCGTGACCGTTAAGAACAAATATCCGTTGCCACGGATAGATATTTTGTTTGACCAGTTATCCAGAGCCAAAGTATTCTCCAAGATCGATCTGCGATCAGGCTATCATCAAATTAGAATCCGACCACAAGATATCCCAAAGACTGCTTTTTCAACCAGATATGGCCTATACGAGTATTTAGTCATGTCTTTTGGATTGACAAATGCTCCAGCTTACTTTATGAGTTTGATGAACTCGGTATTCATGCCAGAACTAGATAAGTTTGTAGTGGTGTTCATTGATGATATTTTGGTTTATTCTGAGAACCCGGACGACCATGCAGAACATTTGAGGATCGTCTTGACAAGACTCCGGGAACATAAACTTTACGCTAAGTTTAGTAAATGCGAGTTTTGGTTGAAGCAAGTACAATTCCTTGGTCACATCCTGTCAGAAGAAGGAATCTCTGTGGACCCTAGCAAAGTACAAGAAGTGATGGAGTGGGAAGCTCCAACTTCAGTTGGGGAGATTCGGAGTTTTCTTGGTTTAGCAGGGTATTATCGTCGTTTCATTCCCGATTTCTCCAAGATTGCCAAGCCCATGACAAGTTTGCTTCAGAAGGATCAAAAGTTTGAGTGGACAGAGAAGTGTGAAACAGCTTTCCGTACCTTGCGGAAACTGTTAACCACTGCCCCTGTCTTAGCTCAACCAGATATTGAGAAGCCGTTTGATGTCTTCTGCGACGCATCGAAAGTTGGTTTAGGTTGTGTTCTTATGCAAGAAGGCAGAGTGATTGCTTATGCTTCACGTCAGTTGAGAAAACATGAGGTTAATTATCCCACACATGATTTGGAATTAGCTGCTGTGGTACACGCTCTAAAAATATGGAGACATTATCTGCTTGGTAACGTCTGTAACATGTACACGGACCACAAAAGTCTCAAGTATATCTTTACTCAACCTGAACTGAATATGAGGCAGAGAAGATGGCTTGAGTTGATTAAGGATTACAATTTGCAGATACATTATCACCCTGGAAAAGCAAATGTAGTTGCTGATGCTCTGAGTCGGAAGTCACATTGTAATAACTTGAGGTTACAACCAGAAGACGAGTTTAGTCTCGTACACCCTGTGATCCTGCATCACATCGAGCTGCAGAGCACCTTAGTTGATCAGATTCTAGAAGGGCAGAAAACAGACAAGGGAATCTATTATATCAAAGAAAAGCTAAGAGCTGCCACTGAACCCGTAAAACATTTCCGAGTTGATGATAAGGGAGTGTTATGGTTTGATAGTCGCTTAGTGGTACCCAAGAATAGGGAACTCAAAAATCAGATTATGGATGAGGCTCATCTTTCTAAATTGTCTATCCATCCCGGGAGCACTAAGATGTATCAAGATTTACGTCCAAGATTTTGGTGGACCAAAATGAAGAAGGAAATTGCCGCATATGTAGCCAGATGCGACACGTGTTGTCGAGTGAAGGCCATTCACCTGAAGCCAGCCGGAACACTTCAACCTTTATCAATACCTGAATGGAAGTGGGAAGAAGTGAGTATGGATTTTATCACCGGTTTGCCTACCACTCAGAAGGGAAACGATTCAATATGGGTAATAGTAGACCGTCTCACCAAGACCGCTCATTTCATACCAGTTAAAACCTGTTATCGAGCACCGGACTATGCAGAGATTTATATCAATCAGATTGTCCGATTGCATGGTATACCCAAAGTCATAGTTTCGGATCGCGGAACACAGTTCACTGCACCATTCTGGGAGAAACTGCAAAAGGAATTAGGTACCAAATTAATCCATAGTTCAGCTTACCATCCCCAGACTTCAGGGCAAACTGAAAGGGTAAATCAGGTTTTAGAAGATATGTTGAGAGCATGTGTGATATCCGCAAAGGGATCTTGGGAAAAGTGGTTGCCATTAGCGGAATTTGCTTACAACAACAGTTATCAAGAAAGCATTCATATGGCACCTTTCGAAGCTCTGTATGGCAGAAGATGCAGAACACCAGTAAGTTGGGTTGAACCAGGAGAACGTCGCTACTATGGAATTGACTTCGTTAAGGAAGCAGAGGAACAAGTTAGAATAATTCAACAACATATCGCCGCGGCACAGTCCCGACAGAAGAGCTATGCCGATAAGCGAAGAAGGTCGCTTGAATTCAAAGTAGGTGACTATGTGTATTTGAAAGTATCACCCATAAAAGGTGTTAGACGTTTTGGTGTGAAAAGAAAGTTAGCACCAAGGTTTGTGGGACCATATAGGATTTTGGAAAGAAAGGGAGAAGTAGCTTATCAACTGCAGTTACCTGAACATTTAAAGGCTATATTCCCTGTATTCCATGTGTCACAATTAAAGAAATGTCTGCGAGTTCCAGGAGAGGAGATACAACCGGCCAACATCAAGTTACAATCCGACCTCACTTACTCAGTAGAACCGCGCCGAGTGCTTGATGAAAAGGAAAGGATAACCCGCGGAAGAATAGTGAAGCAGTATAAGGTATCTTGGAGTGAGCAAGATGATCGAGATGCCACTTGGGAAACCGAAGACCATCTTAAGGAAGTATATCCACAGTTTTATAAAGATTGGTTAGTAACCTAAATCTCGGGACGAGATTCCTTTAAGGAGGGGAGGGCTGTAACACCCTAGGTGTTAAGCAACCCTAATTGCATAACTTGACATCTCATGAGCATAAAGCATCATCATCTCATGTTGCATTCTTTCTTGTTAAGTGTCATTTCATGTGAGCTTTTGTAATGCTATGCTTGATTGAATGCTTGTTTGTCTTGTTTGTGGAGTGCTTAAGTCTCCTTAGTAGCTGAACCTTGTTAGGGAGTCAAAATGAAGCTAGGTTTATGTTGGTCATGTTGGCTAACCAAGTCTCTAACCCTAGTTGCCTTAATAGAGCCCTAGGAGTCCTTTTGTTTGACTAACTAAGACCTTCTTGATAGAAGCTTTGCATGGCTGTGGGCCCTTAACCAAAAGTGTGTAGAATTTAGAGTAGAACAAAAGTTGTTTAAGGCCCAACTCATGAAAATGGGTTTAACAAGGTGTTTTAGGACCCACAAGGCAGATTTGAGGGAGTTTAGACTTAGAAAATTTCTCTAAGTCCTAACTGTCCAAAACAGTTTCATCTAGCCATCTTTGGAGCTTTCTTGAGAACAATCTAGGCCGAACCAAACCTTGATCTTGTAATCAAAGTTGTAGCTGGCATGTAGCTCTAAGCCATGGAGCAAGTGGTTTAGCGTTTCATCAAATGGATTAGGAGTTAATCGCGCTCAAAGTTCGGCCGTCAGTCGGCCATCGTTAACTGAATCAGGCGATTCAGTTTGAATCGACACCGGTCATGGCCGACCGCGCGCAGAAGACGCCTGCCGCGTGGCGCAATTCGGCCGGGGACGCAGCGTCCGCACGCGGCGTGGCAAGCATAAGCTGCCGCTCGCCCCGCTGCCCGAAGCCGCGCCGCTCCTCCCTCCATTCTGTCCCTCTCTCGCTCTCTGCTCTCGCCGGCGCTAGAAAGGGGAGAAAGGGGAGAAAGCAGGGCGCCGCCGCCGTTCGCCGCCGTTCACCGCCGTTCCGCCACCGCACCGACCATCCATCCAACCACCAAGCTTCGCCGTGAGCCCCCACACCCCGTGCTACCCTTAGCACCCTGTAGGAAGCCTAGGTGAGCCTCGGGATGAGCTGCCGCCATGGCCACCATGACCGCCGAGCTCGGTCCGCCGTGGCCGGCCTCCGTTCCGTGGTTCCATGTCACCCTAGCGCTCGTTTAGGGGTTAGTGAGGTCCGAGGAGAGGGTAGAGGGTGATGGTTTAGCCGATTAGGGTTAAGAGCCCGCGGAACGCCGCCGTCCGCCATGACCGCCATGGCCGGCGCGCTCGGTCCGCCGTGGCCAACCCTCTTCCCGAGCTCAACCATCTGCCCTAGCTAGTGTTCGCGAGTCGCCTCGACTTGCCGAAGCTAATGGTGGTGACGGTTAGGCCGATTAGGGTCTGGAAGCACGAGTACGCCGTCGTCCGCCGCTTGCCAAGGTCGCCGGAGTGGCACCGCCGTGGACATGGGTGCTCGGAGCTTGCGCCCTGGCTTCTGAGCCTCGGGTTAGGTTTACAAAGGTCACCGGAGTAGGATTCGGGAGTCCGTTTAGCTCGTCGTGGCCGGAGTCGGCCGGCGTAGCTCGCCCGCGCCGCCGTGTCCGCCATCGTCGACGGCGAGCTCTATCCGAGCATGCGCCGGGCTAGATAGGGGTACCGACGGGTGCGGAAGGTTGAGGGGAGTTCGCCGGTGGGGTTGGTTTCGCGGGGGAGTTCGCCGTCGGCGAGCTCCGCCGTGGTCAACTCCTCCCCTGTCTCGGTGGGGATGACAGGTGGGGTCAGTTTGACCCGAGGGCCCGCGCGTCAGTGAGTCAGGTTCCATCTGTGTGCACTGGTTCGGGTATGCGTAGCAGTTTAGGTTTGAGTGTTTTTCAGGTTTTGTTAATTAGTTTCCAGAAATTGTGTATTGCTTGTTTAATTCATATCTTGCCAAATATAAATGCTAAAAAGATGAAACAAGTTTTGTTAGGTTTGTTATGTTGAGGTCTATGCATGAAAAATATAATATGTCCAGTTTGTGGTGATTTTCTGTGTAGTTATATTTAATTCATGTTTAGGCTGAAATCTTGTTAAATGCTTAGTAAATTATGTATAGCTCAGAAAAATGTGATTCTTATTTTGTTAGGTTTGTGTTGATTAGTAGTTTCTGGGAAAAATGTAAAATGAGGATGCTCTGTGAAATAATTTGGCAGTAGTAATTAAAATGATTAAATACTGTTTTCTTGTTTATTTTGTAGTAATTAAAATATGAAGAGTATGGACTTAGTAATTTTTGCTGACTGCTCTTGTGCTAGGAAGTTCAGAAGAAAATTATGAAATTTGTTGTTTGGCACTTTGTGCTAGGGTGTGTAGTTCAAAGCACCTTTTCATGATAGAATTTGTCTTTTTCATAGGGGGTAGAGTCTAGGTCCAAATGGGATGAAATTTGGACAGGGGATTAGATTAAGTGTTGTGAATCTCCAGTAATTTTTGTAGATTTTTCCCAAGCTGTCTAGAATGGGTTGCTGTTATAGGTTGGTTTGTTTAGAGTTAGTCTAGCTCTGGCTAGAGGTTAACAAACCCGTTAAGCAACTTTGATGTGGTGACAACAAGACTTAGTAAGTAGTATGTTAAATTAAGTAAGTGAGTAGTAGTAGATGACATGTGCTTATCTCCTGAGTTGTTACTCCATGTTGCATCACTATGCATCCCATGTGCATTCATGTTATTCATTCATGTACCGCATCATGCAGGATCGGTAGTGGAAGCTCCGGACCCGACGCCGGAGGAGCAGTGCCAGGAGGAGGCACCGGAGGAGAGGGTTCCGGAAGGAGACGCTGAGGACCTGCCGGAGTGCCGTGATCACCGCCCCGCCGACTTCGAGCGAGGCAAGCCCCGGAGCATTTTCTCCTACGGTTTGCAAATTACCGTTTACAAGTTAACCTGATATGATTGTTGCATTAGGTTATAGGAGTTGTGTGATACCGTTGCTGCATTAATTAATTATCCTTGTCCACCTGCAAATATTACCTTGTTATCCCTGTTAAGTCTAGGCTCGTTTATGCTTAGCCTGCTTAGACCGGTAAAAGTCGGGTGATTTCCTGTCTCCCGCATATAGGTGGATACTGATCATGACTAGCCTTGTGCTATCATGGAGATAACCATGTGATAATTAATTTGAGACCGGGCGGGATGTAGGAGCAGCAGGACATGGGTTCTGTGTGCTAGTAGTCTCCCGTCTGTGTCGATTAGGAACCGACGAAGGCACACCTCAGTTATTTTGAACGCGTCAATCACTTAACGGAGCAGGTGCGGGTACCTCCCGTGAAGCCGAGTAAGGTGTTTCGAGCCGGTGATGGAGACGTTGACGCCTAACACCCAGGGCCTTACATGTACCGTGGGCAACTATTCTGATCGACCTGGCATGGTCCGAGGGCAGGCAGGGCCTGATCGACCTGGCATGACCGTGGGCAGTTAATAGCTTGAGCGACCTGGCATTGAGATAACCCTCGGTGTAGAAGGGTCCATGGCTGTCCCGCGATTTGGGTTCTCGAACCTCCTGAATTGGTCGCCAACGGCCACCTGGCAGGGTGTGACGGGCAAGTGTGCGACATTTTATCCCCAGCTGGTAGGAATCGATTATAATCGCCATCGCTCCTGGTTAGTGAGTAACTTGACTGAGCATGTGTTACCGTAGTAATATATGGAATTAATGATGGTTATGGTTGGTGAATCTGAAAGACTATTAATGAAATAGTCACTCTTGCTTGAATAAGTAGTCAAGTGTTTGCTCTAGATCAGGTGCAAATCTAGATAATCAGGCTGATTTCATAAAAGTGACTGCTAATACTCTAATGATGATGATTTAATAATAGAATGATTTTATGCAAAAAGGTAAGTGTGGCCAACCCCAGATACAGCCTTGCATAATCCTTGGTGTCAATTATTTCTGGTTTATGACGGGTAAGTCTAGCTGAGTACCTTCTCGTACTCAGGGTTCTATCCCTTGTTGTTGCAGATGGGCAATGCTTCTACGGCTATTGCGAGAACTGTCTGTACCCCGTCGAGGGCAGTGACTAGACCATGGGCATGGTCGACCCTTATCTTCCCTGATGCTTTTGTGGATTGATCAAGCATATGGCACTGTATTGTGAACTAAGGACTTGTGTTTCAAAACTATGTCGCTTCCGCTTTTGAATTTGAACTATGGTTTGTAATAACTGTTGAACTCCGATGTATTTGAACTATGTGCGAACTGAATGTAGGTCGTGGACATGTACGCTAATCTATTACGATCTTGGTTAAAGTTGAATGACTTGAAATCCTTCGAGATTTCTGGACTACCGGGTTTATACGGGCTTAAGTACTTGTAGTCTCTGTGCAAGCAGCGATTCGGTGCTTAATCTGGTATAAATTGGTCGGTTCTGTCACACCGCTCCCCACCATCCAGTGACTCAGGTCATGACTAAGCGCCCTGGAGAGCTTTTGCACATGGACCTTGTTGGTTCGGCTCGGGTGAGCTCAGTTGGGGGGAAGTGGTATGTGCTTGTTGTTGTTGATGACTTTTCGAGATATTCGTGGGTTTTCTTTTTAGCTGAGAAAACTGAGACTTTCTCCTTTGCTCGCAATCTGATTTTGCGTCTTCAGAATGAGTTCCCTTTGAACTCAATGCGAGCTATTAGGAGTGATAATGGTTCCGAATTCAAGAATTCAGATTTTGAGAAGTTTTGTAACTCTTTGGGTTTAGAGCATCAGTTTTCTTCCCCCTACATACCGCCTCAGAATGGTGTTGTAGAAAGGAAGAATCGGACCCTTGTAGAGATGGCCAGGACGATGCTCGATGAGCATAGGACTCCTAGGCGATATTGGGCCGAAGCCATGAGCATTGCATGCTACATTTCCAATCGCATTTTTCTCCGAGCCTTCTTGAAAAATACTTCTTATGAGTTGTGTTTTGGAAAACTGCCCAAAGTGAGTTATTTTAGAGTTTTCGGTTGCCACTGTTTTATACTCAAAAAGGGCAACTTGGACAAATTTGAGTCTCGTTCTTCTGATAGTGTGTTTTTGGGTTATGACACTCATACTCGTGCTTATCATGTACTTAACCTTGACACTAACCGAGTCATGGAGACATCTGATGTCACCTTCGACGAGACCATGGTTTGTCCTTCTTCTCGTTTTGAGCGTGCATGTGATCATGAGGTTGGCGAGCCTCTTTTCGATGATGAAGAAGAAGGTGCTGAAGGGATGGATGACCCAGCACCTCCTCCACCCGCTGTGCCGCAAAGAGCGGCTTCTACTACGACTCACGGCCCCAATCCTTCTTCTTCGACTTGGGGGCCGTGGGATCCGCCACCTCGAGCGGTACCTTTTGTACCCGAGGAGACACCAGCTGCTGTTGAGGGGGAGGCCACTTCAGCAAGGGAGGCACCACGACACATTCAGCGCCAGCACCCGCCTCAACAGATGATCGGCAGCATCGATGAACGCGTCACCTGGTCAAGGCAAATCTCTCACTTTGCTCATTTTGCATTTGTTGCTGATTTTGAACCCCGAGATGTTGGACACGCTTTGACGGATCCAGATTGGGTCAATGCCATGCATGAGGAGTTGGAAAATTTTGAAAGAAATCGGGTTTGAGTTCTAGTTTCTCCTCCCTCTGAGTGTCACCCAATTGGGACAAAATGGGTTTTCAAAAACAAACAAGGAGAGGATGGCCATGTAGTGAGAAACAAGGCCAGACTTGTAGCCCATGGGTATAGTCAGAAGGAGGGGATAGACTATGAGGAGACGTTTGCTCCTGTAGCTCATTTGGAGGCTATTAGGATACTCTTGGCTTTTGCTGCATCCAAAGGTTTCAAACTCTTTCAAATGGATGTCAAGAGTGCCTTCTTAAACGGCTACATAGAAGAGGAAGTATATGTGAGACAACCCCCCGGTTTTGAAAATCCCAAGTTTCCAAACCATGTTTTTAAACTTCACAAAGCTTTGTATGGTTTGAAACAAGCCCCTAGAGCCTGGTATGATAGGTTGAAAACCTTTTTGCTTGCTAAGGGTTTTAAAATGGGATGTGTGGATAAAACGCTCTTTCTCCTCAAGCAAGGCACTGATACTCTCTTGGTCCAATTTTATGTGGATGATATCATTTTCGATGGTTCTTCTCACGCTTTGGTTGCCAAGTTTGCAGATACTATGAGCAGGGAATTTGAGATGAGCATGATGGGCGAGTTGACGTTTTTCCTCGGATTACAAATCAAGCAATCTCGAGAGGGAACGTTTGTGCACCAGGGTAAGTATACCAAGGATATCTTGAAGAAATTCGATATGGGTGAGGTCAAGCCTCTTCCAACACCCATCTCGACCACGACGGCCCTGGATGCGGATGTGGATGGAGAAGCTGTGGACCAGAAGGAGTACCGGAGTATGATCGGGTCGCTGCTGTACCTGACGGCGACACGCCCGGACATTCAGTTCGCGGTGTGTCTTTGCGCGCGATTTTAGTCATCGCTGCGCACTTCGCACCGTCAGGTGGTCAAGCGCATTATGAGGTACTTATCCTTCACTCCAGAATTTGGAATTTGGTATTCTGCTTCCTCCACCCTTTCTCTTTGCGGTTATTCCGATGCCGATTTTGCTGGTTGTCGCATTGATCGCAAGTCCACTTCTGGGACTTGCCAGTTTATTGGTTCTTCTCTTGTATCGTGGTCTTCTCGCAAGCAGTCTAGTGTCGCCCAGTCTACCACGGAGGCTGTGTATGTTGCTGCGGCTAGCTGCTGTTCCCAGTTGCTTTGGATGATGGCCACTTTGCGTGATTTTGGTCTGAGCTTTTCTCGCGTTCCTTTGCTTTGTGACAGCACGAGTGCTATTAGCGTTGCTAAGAACCCCGTGCTACACTCTAAGACCAAACACATTGATGTGCGCTTTCATTTTCTGGGAGACCACTATGAGAAGGGTGATATCGACCTTCGCCATGTCGATACTCATCATCAGTTGGCTGATATTTTCACCAAGCCTTTGGACCAATCAACTTTTGCTAGGTTGAGAGGTGAGCTTGGTGTGTGTTTCCCCTTTTAGATGGGGGAAACATTTTGACTCTTGTGTCATACATTGACTTTGTGTTTTTCAATTGGTTTCTTCTTGCATCTTTGCATTTCATCTTGCATATTTACATTCAGAGCTTCATGTATATAATCTGAAGAATGTAACTATGCTCTGTATAGTCTTTGCTCCGATGCTTTATGATGATGTAGCTTATGCTCTTTCTGATCACTAATACATGTTGTGAGCGGAGCTATTTTCTAAATGGTGAATCTGATTAATGAACTTAAAACTTGAAAAAGTTCACCATTGAGATATGCAACTAGCATGTGTAGAATGTGTAGAATTCACTTGTGCTCTTCATATATGCTAGGTTGCTATGTCTCTAGTGTTGAGTCATTCACTGCTTGGTATGTTCATATTCTGTTTAAAACCTGAACCAAGTTAAGTGAATTGGAAAGATCGAGATGGGATTGCTTGTCAACACATGATAGTTTCGAGACTATTTATCATTGCACTTTGAGTTAAACTTGAGCTGTGTAGTGTATGACCGAAACTGTTGCTTTATGCTTCTGATTGCTTTTGCATAGGCTTCACACAGTTGAAAAGTTAGGCAATGACAAGCTTTCAACCTCTCGCAATCGCATGCTGAAATTTAAACTTGTGTAAATTAACCGCTGCGACTCCGATAAAATTTGGATACACAAGTCTATGTTTCATTCTATAGCATGATGATTGAACTGTGCTAGGGTTAGTTCACCTTGTATACATGTTTAGCATTTATTGACTTCCTGTCTATACATGTCTCGTGCTACCTTGATGGTGAATACCTTTTTGGCTAAAAACTACTCCTTCTGCTCTCATGTTCATATTTCATATCTGGTGATCAATTTGAGCATTTAGCTTCTTATGGATGTTGTTGAGTCATCGGATCAGAACTGTGTAAAGCATCCTTGCACTCTTTGATTATATTCCTGAAGCTGCTAACTTGCATTTTAACTCATATGCATTTCTGGAGGGAGATTTTCTGTCAAGGGGGAGAACCTTGAGTGCTTGTGCACATTTGCTTGATGGTGCATTTTCAACTAAGGGGGAGAAAACACTGACAAATCATGTGTTCCCTGTGTCGTGTGCACTATTTGAGGGGGAGTTTGCTAGTTGTGTTGAGCCTTTGCCTCTTTCTTGAGGGACTAGCAAACATTTTCAACTTTTCAATTGGTTTTTCAGCCCCTCAATTGGTATCGAATCTTCAATTGGTATCGAACTCTTTTGGTTTTTGAGTTGGTAACAATTGGTATCGAGCTTCCTCGCTAGCGGTGTTGAGCCCGTTCTGCCTCTTCTTGAGGGCTAGCTCTGTTTTGCTTGATTTTCAGTTGATTCTTCAATTGGTATCAAGTTTTCTCGCTAGCGATGTTGGGCCTGTTTTACCTCTTCTTAAGGGCTAGCTTTGCTTTGCTTGGTCGCGTCGAGCCATTGCCCATGTCTTTGGGGACCAAGTTGTCTTGCTCTTTCCACTTGACCTTCTTCGGCTTTGCTATGCTTTTGGGTCATTTGGTCGAGTTCTCTCTCCTTCTTTCTTCCTTCTTCCATATCATTATGATTTGTGTTGGTAGTTGACAATGCACTCATCAAAGGGGAGATTGCGGATACATGGGTGTATGCCGAGTCTCTGAGTGATGAGTGATTGTCAACTGGGATAATGCGCATGTTCTTTGGCTTGTGTTGTACAGGTGTCGAGCACGGATACAGTGATCGAAGGCAAGGTGAAGGTCAAGTAGAGACGTGCCGTGCCGATGGACCGAGAGTGGCGAAGGGCGGACGTGAGGCTTGGACTGAGGGACCGGTGGCCTGAGGATTAGCTGTGGTGGCTGACAGCCTGGGACAGCTACGAGCGAAGACTTGCGGGTGGACGGGGTGCACGAGCGGTGTATCCCATGTACGGCTTGGTTTGGTGGTTGAGCCACAGAAAAAACACCGGGTGGACGGTTTCCAGGTTTGGGCCTCAAAACCTGGGTGCTGATGGTTTCCGAGTTTGGCCACAAAACTCGGGCTGAGGACGGTTTCCAGGTTTGGGCCTCAAAACCTGGGCGCTTCGGGTTTGCTGAGTTTGGGCCTCAAAACTCAGGCGTTGGCTGGCTAGTTTCTCTGTTTGGGCCTCAAAACCGGGGCTGATCGTGAAGGCCTGGTTTCCCGGTTTTGGCCACAAAATCAGGGGCGGAGTCCGTGAAAAGGACAGGCAGAGCGGTGGCGGCACGTGGCGGCAATCGGTGAGGTTGCGTCGAGGCAACACTACCAGTTGTGCGGGCGTGGCCGTCGGATTACCAGCATCTTCGAGTTGGTCCAGAATAACCCTAGGGTTTAGCTGGTTCGCTCTGTAATTAGAGAGGGGTAGAGTAAGAATTAGAATTAGGATAAGTAGAGGGAGACACCCTCCTCCCCATTGATCTCAGTCATTTGCTATTTTGCCTTCTACGTTATCCTGCTCTCCCTCTCCCCTGCTGTAGCGAACTGAGATCCACAGAGAAGAGAACCATACCTCTGTGTCCGTGAGATTTTTGAGGAAGTGAGACCGTAATCTCACTATTGTAGCGTGTGGTAGCCACACGGTTGCAAATTCATGGTTGTGATTCGCGTTTTGTTCGTGTTCTTCACGGGTTGCTTTTCTCCATGTTTTTCCCGTCGATCGATCTCTTTGCTTGGTGCGTCTTTTTGAAATCCGTTTGAACCAAGTTGTTCTAGATCGTGAGGCACTTCTTTCCACCGAAGGAATTCATCCCTAACCTCACGACCTAGTAGATCGGTTGATTTCCGTTTTGGATCGGTTTTGCTCCTTTAGTCCCGATTTCTTCCAATCCATCGATTTGGAGTTATATGCGAGCCATGATTCCCATGGGATAGCTCACTAACCTCCTTGAGACTCCTCATACCAAGTCCAAGCCTTAGTGCTTTTGATTCGGAGGAGATCGAGTGGATTTCGCGGAAGAACAGTGCAGTTTCGGGACCATCGGATGTTGTGTTCTTGAGCATCGGACGCTGAGTCTTTTCCATCGGAGCGTCCGTTGCCACGTGTCATCTGACAGTGCGTTTTAAGGAGCATCGGACGCTGACCATCGGAGCATCCATTGCCATCGGACGCGCCGGAGGTCAAGCATCGGACGTTAGGGTTTCACTGTAGCAGCGTCCGATGCCTGTCCAGTAAGGTTCCAGAGAGGTCCTGTTTGCATCGGACGCATCCGCCAGCGTCCGATGCACACAGTTGTGCACTATTTCGTTCGCCGTTTGTTCGTGCGATCTCAGTTTTGGTTTTGGGGTTTTGCCGTGGGTTTCTAGAGTCGTGTAGTGTCCCGCTGTGCTTCTTGGAAGCATCCACCCTACCTATAGGGTCGTGGACATTATTTAAGCTCTAGGTTTGCTCTTGGGGTGATTCTCGGGACAGTGGCGACAAGTTTCTGAAAGGAATTTTGAAGCTCCCATTCACCCCCCCCCCCTCTGGTCGCTTTCTGGTTGCATTCTCGGTCCTTCAAAAGCAACATTGGCGCGATCAACAAAGCAAATCCACTCGAAGAGCAAAGAAGGAGCACTCAGCCTTTGGGCAGCCAAAATCCACAAGGATTCCCACCCCCGCCCGACCAAAGAATCCAACAGAGGGACCCGGCCAAAATGTATTGCCATTTTTGCGGCCTTGGAAAAGGGCACACAACCAAACAATGTGAGTGCTTCGCCAGAGGGAAAGAGTACCAGGAATCCAAAAGAGCCTCTTCAACAGAAAACAGAACCATCAATCATACCAGAAAGCCAAACTTCAACCGAACCCAACCTCCCTACCAGTACACCCCCATAAACTACGGCTTACCCTCGCACCAAACATTCTACTCTCAACACTCACACTACAACCACACCTCATATCAGCCAACCTCGTTTCCTCAACGCCAAAATGTACCATACACTGTCACATTCCCAACAACCCCTCAAACCCAAACCAACCAGCAAGTGAGCAACACTCTACCACCACCACCACCAATACCGGCCTTGCCAGCTCCCCAACCTGTCAAATCCAAAGCCCAAACCCAGACAACCATCAACAACCCAACATCAACCTTTGGTGTGATACTAGCCATCACCGGAGGCTCCAACGAAGATCATGGCAACAAAAGGCAAAGGAAAGAATACACTAGAAGAGTGCACCATGTAGCCGTCGAAGGACCGCACAAATTTGGGCGATGGTCTCATGTCCCAATAACCTTCGACTCCGGTGATATGAGGCTAAGGGATTACCCTCATACTGACGCTATGGTGATCGAAACCAATCTAGCAGGATGGACAGTCACCAAAATCCTGGTCGATACCGGAAGCTCCGCAGACATTCTGTTTGCCACAACCTTCCACAGCATGAAGCTTGACAGAAACCTCTTGCAACCCGCTGGCAACCCCCTATACAGTTTCGGCGGTCAACAAGTAAGAGCTATTGGGAAAATATCTTTACCCGTAACCTTCGGAAACCAGGTGAACTGCAGAACAGAGCACATAACCTTCGATGTGGTTGACATGTTTTATCCTTACAATGCAATCTTTGGTCGAGGGGTCACCAATGGATTCAATGCTATCATCCATCCCGCATACCTCTGCATGAAGCTTCCCGCCCCAAAGGGCGTTGTTGCAGTATATGGAGATCAAGACATTGCGAGGGCAGCTGAAGGAACAATAGCACCTGGGCAACGCAATGTCCACAACCTGTCAAAGCCTCGATCAACAAACCACAACACCGAAGGTGAAGTTTGCACTGACCGAAGAAAAGTGTCACCCAAAGAAGAAACCAAACAAGTCCAACTCTTTGAGGGCAACTCAGAAAAGAAAGTGTTCATCTCAGCCAACTTAGACTCCCTGATAGAAAATAACCTTATCCGTTTCCTCAAGGAAAACTCCGGCACCTTCGCTTGGTCTGCGGAGGACCTTAAGGGAGTGAACAGAACCTTGATCGAGCATAGCCTGAACATAAAGTGTTGGGGGAAGAGACCCTCGGCAGCGGCACCGCGCGCACTGATCTCTGCGAGATGACCCCTGCACAACTCGTGGGTCTTCGGGAAAACCTTGATACCGCCAAGGTTAAGCCCCTCGGCAATGTCGCCAAGGGGAGCTGGAACCTGAAGCAGCCGTCGAGAGGGCCCTCTTCCCTTCGGAGTTGTTTTCCTGACCTTCGGACATGGGTCCGACCTCTGATACTTTGTTGCACTCCTTGCAGGTCAAGGCGTGACGACAACGCAGCAGGCGACCCTCGCCGGCCTCCGAGGCCGCTTCGTTCGAGGCAAGGGGTCTGGCGAGCGACGGGAGAACGCCGGTCCGAGGGCAAGCAAAGGTCGAGGGTCTGGCGCTCATTCTCCCCTCTCGAAGGTGGTAAGGGTCGGGTGGCGGCGCGCAGGAGGAAGGCTAGCTAGGGTTCCCGTCGCAGCTGTGTTTTGCCGTTTTTGCCCTCCCTCCCTGTGTGGAGTCAGGGAATCTTTTCTGTACCCTTTTGTAATTGAGCCCGTGACCCTTGGTATTCCCTATAAATACCAAGGGGGTGAACAGTGTAGGGAGGATGGAAATTAGGGATTAGAGCCACCATAATTTGGTCTTTGTCTTCTTAACCTTCGCTATTATTTCCGACGCTTGGCCACCTTCGCCTTCCCCCCTGCACAAGTGCGGAGGTGGGGCAAGTGTGTTTCCAACATAAAGCAAGGATATCGCCCAGTCAAACCAAAGCTTCGCAAAATGTCAGAAGAAAGGAAAGAGGCAGCGAGGGTAGAAGTAAAAAGACTCCTGGATGCAGGGGTCATCCGCCCAGTAAAATACCCAACATGGCTTTCAAATGTAGTCCTAGTACAGAAGAAGAACAAGAAGTGGCGAATGTGTGTGGACTTCACATGCCTAAACAAGTCTTGCCCGAAGGACGACTTTCCCCTACCAAACATAAGCACATTGGTCAACAGAGCAGCTGGTTGCCAAATGCTCTCTCTCCTCGACTGTTTCTTGGGGTATCATCAAATCTGGATGAATGAAGAAGACGAGGAAAAAACAAGCTTCATCACACCTTCGGGAACTTTTTGCTTTCAAAAAATGGTAGAAGGTTTGAGAAACGCAGGGTCTACCTTCGCCCGCATGACGTCCGAAGTCTTCAAAGATGAACATGCTATCTCTGCCTACGTCGATGATCTGATTGTTCAAAGTGAACAAAAAGAAAGCCACATTTCAGACTTGGCAAGAGTATTCAACAACCTTCGGTCAGCCGGATTAAAACTGAACCCTGAAAAATGTGTTTTTGGGGTAAGCGAAGGAAAACTACTTGGTTGCATCGTCTCATCAAGGGGAATTGAAGCCAACCCCCAAAAAATTGATGCCATCATCAACATGGAACCACCAACAACCAAAAAAGAAGCTCAGCGTTTGTCAGGCCGCTTAGCAGCACTCAGCAGGTTTATCTCCAGATCCGCTGAGTGAGGGTTACCTTTCTTTGAAACATTGAGAAACATAGCACCATTTAATTGGGGACCTCGGCAGCAAAAAGCTTTCGAGGATCTAAAAAAGTATCTCACCAACTTGACTGTCTTAACTAGCCCAAGCAAAGGGGACCTGCTACTGCTATATGTCGCAGCTTCGCCTCACACAGCAAGCGCAGTTCTGATCAAAGAGTTACACAAGAACAACAGAACCTGGCAAGCCCCAATCTACTATGTATCAGAGACCCTCGAGGGTCCCAAACGAAACTACTCGGAGCTCGAGAAGATAGCTTACGCCGTGGTCATGGCGTCAAGAAAGCTAAAACATTACTTCCAGGCTCACGAGATCCATGTACCTTCGGCATACCCACTCGACAACATTTTCAAGAACAATGAGTCAGTCGGCAGAATAGCAAAGTGGGCAGTTGAACTCAACAGCTACACCATAACCTTCGTGGGTAGAACAGCGATCAAATCGTAGGCACTAGCAGATTTCATAGCCGAATGGACCTCAGACCCACGCAGTGACGGAGCCCAATCAGAGCCGTTTTGGACAGTATATGTTGATGGAGCCTGGGGAGCAACCGGAGCAGGAGCCTCGGTGATCCTAGTTTCGCCATCTGGGTCGAAGCTAAGATACGCAAAAAGACTCGACTTCAAGTGCACAAATAACTCTGCAGAGTATGAAGCCGTGATACTAGCACTCTCAAGGCTCCGATCTTTATCAGTCCGAAGGGCGGTCATCAATACAGACTCCCAAGTTATCGCGGGACACATTGAGAAAAATTACAAAGCAAAAGACCCAGAGCTCCAAAAATACTTCCAGTATGTTCGGAGGTTAGAATCATTCTTCCTCGGCATAACAGTGAAAGCAATACTGAGGTCAGAAAACAACGAGGCAGACAGCCTAGCTAAAGCAGCAGCACAACAGCTACAGCTGCCGCCAGACGTGTTTCACAAAGTAACAACTCAATCAACATTCGAAACCTCCGAAAAGAATATCAAGCTGATTAATGCAATCCAGAACGAAGACTGGGAGCACGCATCATGGCCTATATCAACGGGCTGCTTGAACCCGAGTCCAAAGAGGAAGAAAACAGACTAAAACAGAGAGTTCGAGGGTACAAAATTGTGGACAACATCCTGTTCAAAGCTTCGGTAACCTCGCCATGGCTCAAATGTGTGTCACAGACTGAAGGAAATGACTTTCTCAAGCTCATTCATGAAGGTATCTGTGGTTCACACAATGGACCAAGGGCGTTAGTTGGGAAAGCGCCTTTCGATAAGGTTTCTACTGGCCAATAGCAATAAAAGATGCAGAAGGCATCGTCAAACGTTGCGAGGGTTGCCAACTAACGGCAAAAACACAAAACACCCCAGGGGCTCCAACAACTCTGATTTGCCCAACATGGCCTTTGCAAAGATGGGCAATGGATCTCGTTGGTCCACTACCAACAGCTCCAGGAAACCTCCGCTACGCAGTGGTAGCTGTGGAATACTTCACGAAGTGGATTGAAACTAGACCGCTGGCTTCCATCACCTCCCTAGCCGTGAAGAAGTTTTTCTGGCAGCAATTAGTTTGTCGGTTTGGGGTCCCCAAATACCTAACTGTCGACAATGACACTCAGTTTGACAGCGAGGTCTTCAAAGAATTCTGTGCACAAATCGGAACAGTTTTGTGCTTCGCCTCAGTCCGCCACCCTCAATCCAATGGCTTAGTTGAAAGAGCCAATGCAACAATTTTCCAAGCCATATCCAAAAAACTGCAAGGCAGGCCCAAGGGAAAGTGGGCAGAAGAACTAACCTTGGTCACCTGGTCCCATAACACCTCAGAATGCAGAGCCACAAAATTCACTCCTTTCAGGCTCCTGTTTGGGGAAGAAGCTATGTTACCAGAAGAATTGAAGCATGGATCACTCAGAACAACCCTCGAAACAGATGAACAAAACCAACTGCTAGACAAAGACTTACTCGAAGAAACAAGATGCAACGCAGTGCACAACCTTCGCAAGTATCAGGAAGAAACAAAAAAAATGGAGAGACAAAAAGGTAAGAATCAAAGAATTGAAGAAGGGTGACCTCGTCCTCATTCACAAGCAAAACGCCAACATGGCGGGAAAGTTTCAGCCAAAATGGACGGGACCATACGTAATAGTAGAATGTAATCGCCCCAGGTCATATCACCTCGCTGACAACGAAGGAAACACCCTGCCTTACACCTGGAATGTTGACGACCTTCGCAAATATTACCCATAGCGGAGCCTTAGCAAGCTCTCGCAACATGTAATTTGTTTTCTCCCTTGTCTTTTTTTAGTTCCATGTTTGTAACAAAAACAGAGGAGCTGCACTCTTTTTCCTTATGAAGGGGCATAAGGTTTTTTAACGAGGCAGTATCCAAATCCTTAATACAAGCTAGAACCCCCGAAAAAAGTAAAACTCCAAATTGTTACTTTTGTTAACAAACATCGAAAAAAGCAGCTCTTCTTCAAGAGCGCTATAATCGATGAAAACACCCCTAAGATTGCTTCGAAAAACAAATTTTTTCGAAACAAACTTGGAAAAAGTCGAGCACCCTCGCAAAAAAACGCCAGGGGCTCGCAAAGCAAACATCACCTCCACCTAAGACTAGTGGAGGCGCGAAGTCCAAAAAAGTCGAGCACCCTCGCAAAAAACGCCAGGGGCTCGCAAAGCAAACTTCACCTCCACCTAAGACTAGGGGAGGCGCAAAGTCCAAAAAAGTCGAGCACCCTTGGAAAAAACGCCAGGGGCTCGCAAAGGAAACTTCACCTCCACCTAAGACTAGGGGAGGCGCGAAGTCCAAAAAAGCCGAGCACCCTCGCAAAAAATGCCATGGGCTCGCAAAGCAAACTTCACCTCCACCTAAGACTAAGGGAGGCGCGAAGTCCAAAAAAGTCGAGCACCCTCGCAAAAAAAACGCCAGGGGCTCACAAAGCAAACTTCACCTCCACCTGAGACTAGGGGAGGCGCGAATCCCAAAAATGTCGAGCACACCACACAAAACAACCACCCACCTTTTAAGTTTCCAAGCTTAATGGAAGGCTTGATCTGGAGACTATGTGGGTTGGTGAATCCAGTGATGTTTAAGCCGGTCAGCATGTGCACATCGGCTAAATTGGGGGTCATGGGTCCTTGCTTAAACATAAAAGAGTTGAAGGTACAAGACCAAAAATAGCAAGCCGCCTTCATCATTTGCTCATTCTTCTTCATGTCAGCTAAGGACAGGGTGATACACTGATCTAGATTGCGAAGAACCCAGTCTGACTTCTTCTTGGCTTCCACCTTGATCAGCCAGTCTCTCCAACCTGGAACGATCGATGGCCAGTTCCTGAAAGGAGTTTTGCCCTAGTGCTTTGAAGCGAAATCTGAATTCTTGAAGGGGGTTCTCTGGGTTTCGGCAGTGATAACTTCAGTAGGGTCAAGATTGTCTACTGGACCAAGAAAGAAATTATCTGGGTTATCCTGAACTGGGATGAGGATCTGGTCGTGAAGCGCCTGAAAATTCAAAATTTGAGGGAGGATGTAAAGATAGAGATTCATTAGAGAAGAGGGATGATAGGGAACCCAAAATTTACCTCAGGGATGGAATCTTGGGTTGCCATTTGACTTGCGGGAGCGCTGAAGTTGAGCTCTTGAGAAGATTTTGCTCAAAATTAAAAATGGCGGCGGACTTCTTTGAAGATTAGGGTTTGAGAACTAATAGAAAGCAATAACGGTTGAGGAAAGACTTGGCTGGTCGGCCAAGAAATAAGGTTAGTCGATCGGACCCTAAAGGAAGGAAAATGATATTTTTGGAATGAAATAAATTTCATCCCAAAATTGGGGGGCATGTGTTTACACCAGATTTTGGACTAAGAAGATTATCATTTTGTAAACATAAATGGCTGATTTATTAAGGAAAGGGATTGGCCTGGAAATAAAAAGCTCGTATAGGTCAAGCGTAACCAGAAGGATTCATGTGGACCAACACGACGGGTTTCGAAGACGTGTCGGACTCGACCAAGGAGTTCAAGTTCGGGTTGTCTTTTATTTTTTCCCTTTTTGGAATCTACTCGTATTAGGACAGGAGTCAACCGGGTTATATATAGCTTGAAACCCGATTTTTGTAAAGACACACAATCAATCAAACACAACCAGCCCTCGGTCAAAACCCTAGGAGTAGGAGTAACGTAGATCTCGGTGAGACCTTCAATCAGGCAGGGCTGCATCGGCACCGACCGACCTCCGGTTTGCTTGTAAGTTTCACCAATGGCTTATGTCATCGTGTAATAAGGCTGCATTGGCATCGACCAAACTCTTGTTAAGCTATGGCATGGCTAGTTATCGGTTTAAGCTCATCTATTGTAAGACTATCTTGGCTTTGATCAATCTCTTACTTTAGTCGATCTTGGCTAGTTATCAGCTCTATTAGTTCGGCAAGCTAATAGATTCATTAAGTTATCAATGTTGTTTTATGTTTTAATTTGTTTCTTTATGTTTTAAACAACATCTTGCCCAACCAAGATTGACAAAGTGGCTCAAACCTAAAAGATGCTTAGTCTCGGCTGTTCTGAGGTTTACACGCTCGCAACAGAGGAAATAGCCGATACAAGCCTCTCATTGACTATTTTGTCAACCTTGGTTGTTACATGTTGTGCGTTCGAGATATCCGATAAAAACACGATCTGATCTAAGAGCAAATAAATTTAATCTAGCATGTTTATTACGGCTGTATTTCCAAAACCCCCATGATACATATGATAGATTAAGTCTGTTGTTTACTTTAGATTAAATCATGTTTTGTCGGGTAGATCTTGTTCGTGCCTCATGGACCCTGTATCGGCTGAAATAGCCGATCCAATTATGCTTTCTTCATAATGTGTTCTTTTAAGTGATATGGAATCAACGGATCTACTTTTTACACAAGACGTGATCTAGCTTGGTCATCATTATGGCTGCATGGAGACACCCCACTGTTGATGTTTAAGCTTTTTTATCGATCTATTTGTTATTATGGTTGTATGGAGACACCCCACTGTTAATGAATAGAACTGCTTGTGCATTTAGTCGATACGTTGGTTTCATGTTGCTTAAACGTGCACATAGATCTCTTTCTGTTAACATCTTTAAAGCTCATCGGCTGTTTGTCTCAAGTGTATCTTTTCATATATCATAGCAGTTATGCTTTGTATCTTCTTCAATGCTTTTCATGTAATCTCATGGGAGTTGACTTTGTAGTCAATGTTCTGAAGACAAATGGCTATACCAGAGCTGTATAATTTGGAACTATATAGCACCAAACTGGCAGGTTCCATGATTTAACGATATTTTTCTTCTCCTTGTCAATTACAAGCCAAATTGACTGGCACGCCCGAAGTCGATTTCGCTGAGAATTGGCACTACCGCTTGTTGAAGGTCCAGGAGGTCAGGATTCGCTCCGTACTCCTCTAAGGACCGTGCACCCGAGTGTGTTGGCGTTGCCGACCGAGATTTTGTGTCAACAGGTATCCACACGGTTGCAATTCGTGGTTTGAATTCCCGTTTTGAATTTGTTCTTCGCGTTCTTCCTTTCTCCATGATTTTCCCGTCACTTGATGTCCCTCTACGCTGCGTCTTTTTCGAATCCACTTGAACCAACTTGTTCTTTGATGTGAGGAGATCATTTCCACCGAAGGAATTCATCTAACTCCTCACGAACAAGTAGATTGGGTTGATTCAAGTTTCGTGGCACTTTTTCGGTTCATACACCTTCCCCTTCGATTTTCCGGTGATTGAGTTGATTTGAGCGGATGATTTCTTGGGGATAGTCTCCTAACTACCTCGTCATCATCTTCTCCAAGTTTAGGATCAAGGGATTTTGATTTGGATCGGATTTGAGAAGATTTGGGTGAAGGGCGACCGAAATCGCCCTCACTGGGTGTTGGCGGACAGTCCGCCACTCACCCCGCAGACAGTCCGCGCATCGGGGGCGAGTCAGGTCAATGCTGCGTGGCTCGGTGAACAGTGCTGAATTTTGACCAGCGGACAGTCCGCCATAGTGATCCGTCGACAGTCCGGGATCACACAGGGAGGTTTCAGCAGCTGTGCATTTTTGCACATTTGGCCGGCGAACAGTCCGCCACCCACACGCGGACAGTCCGCAGTAGGGCCGGACAGTCCGGGACAGGGACGCCGGACAGTCCGGGATTTGGCTGAAGCTTGCGTTTTAGTGCGTTTGCTCTCCTGGCTTTTCCGCTTGGTTTCCGGACTTCTCGTTTGGCCCTAGAGTTGACCAAGGAACCTCTCTAGGTATCTTTGCTACTTGTTAGCATAGGTATTTGGAGATTTCCCGACGTAGCCTTCCATCTACGTTCGGGAGTCGGTTTTTGGGGTCGAACTTGATCCGGTGCTTTTGGCGTTTGGCTTGCTCTTGTTTGGTGGTGCCTCGCTGTGATCCTAGGGATCATCCACCCTCTTCCAAGGGTCGTGGGTTCGTTTTGGATCGAAGCTTTTGGGGGTTGATTTTCGGAACAGAGGCCGAAGTTTCGAGAGAAATTTTTAGGCTCCCATTCACCCCCCTGTCACCTTGCTTTTGCATTCTCGGTCCTTCAATTGGTATCAGAGCGGGTTAAGGATCTTCCACCTTAGCCGGTTCCAGATCCATAGAAGGCGACATAGATCGCGGCATGGGCAAACCGTTGTTTTTCGATGGGACGAACTATGCGTATTGGATGATACGCATGTCGGCCTATCTTCAGAGCATGGGTGCTACTGTCTGGGAGATTTGCAACAAGGCCGATTACGAGATTCTGGCTGCTCGTGTTACTCAGCTGCAGATCAATGAGCACGATGCCAATAGCCGAGCCCGTAACGCTCTTTTCTCCTATTTGAGCATGTTTGAGTTTGATCGTGTTTCTCACCTCCCCACGGCTCGGGAGATTTGGGCGACTCTCATGCGCTTTCATGAGGGAACCACTCAAGTCAAATCCCGTCTCAATGAGTCGCATATGCGGGAGTATGAGAACTTTCGACACATGCCTGGCGAAAGAAAAGAAAGTTTATTCGCTCGCTTTCAGGTGATTGTCAACAGGATGAGGGCTAACAAGGAGTTGTTGCCTTTCGACGATCATGAGAGGGCTCTCAATACTCTCGATCGGTCGGTTTGGGACTCCAAGGTTCAGGCGATCATCGAATCGCCTAACTATGAGACTCTCACGTGCGACGAGCTCTTTAGTAAGCTCAAGTCTAGTGAGATTGATGCCATGACGAGGGCTTCTTATGAGAACCCTTCTAGCCCGTCGATGGCTTTGCTTTCTGGCTCTTCTGCTAACCCCTCTGGAGGCTTTGCACTTTCTTCTCTCCTTTCTGTCACAGAGGAGCAGCTGGAGTTCATGGGGGATGACGAGTTGGCTTTGCTTGCCAACCGGTTCTCGCGGTTTCACAACAACCGCATGAACTGTCGCCGCGGAGGAGGACGCTCTGGATGTTTCGAGTGTGGCGACCCCGACCACTTCATCGCCAATTGTCCCAAGAAGAACAAGCAAGCATTTGGGAAGGGCGATCATGGGCACAAGTACGACTCCGGCAAGCGCAAGGAGAAGTACGTCCCCGCGAAGCACAAGCGGAAGGGCGGCTTCAACAAGGAGTACATCAAGAAGAAGTACTTGGAGAAGGCCCAGGCTGAGCAGCGTGCTTTCTTCACCACGCTCAGCGATGTCGATGACTCGGATGACGACTCCGCTTCCTCAAGTGACAATGAGTCCGAGAAGAAGAAGAAGATCGAGGATAAGCTAAATGGCCTCTACTTCTACGCCGACAACGAGGGTTTTTGCACCATGGCCCTCGGCAAGGAGGTCGACAGTCAGCTGGAGGAGACCCCTCGGAATGACGACAACAACAACGACACCTCCCAGGTATCTCAAACTCCTGAGGAACTCTCTGCTGAGGTCAATAAGCTTACTACTGCCTTGCTTAGTCAAGATAAGTTGCTTAGGTGTGCAGCTAGAGAGAGGAAGGAGTTCAGGCAGAAGTGGGAGGATACGGTGAAGGAGCTTGAGTTTGCCAAGTCCACCGTTGTTGTCTCTGAGGAGGGTGAGTGTGAGATGTGCACCAAGCACATGACTGACCTTCTCACTTTGAGAGGTAAGTATGCTGCTTTGGTTGGAGAGGTGGATGAGCTTCGGGCTAGACCCGCGTTGCTGGGTGCGTGCAAGTCTTGTGCAGGCTTGCAATCCGAGTTGGCAGAGAAGAATTCCAAGATTATGTCTCTTGAGAAGGCTAGCTCGGGTAGCACTTGTGTTTCCAGGTGTGCTTTGTGTGAGGGCTTGGAGATGGAGATAGCCAATGTGAAGCATGACAAGATGCAAACCGAGAAAGAAAACACATACCTTCGGACCATCTTGTCATGGGTGTCATGTGGTGAGCCGCAACTTGAGATGATGATTGCCCAATTTAAATGTGCTGCTGGAGGTCTAGGTGTAGGCTTTGCTCAGGGTATGGAGTGTGCTTCCTCTTTTGGTAAGATTGGAGAGTTGAGTGGTCTTAATCCTTGTGAGAAGCCCAACTCCAACACTACTCCCAAGCTAACCAAGATACCACCCAAAGAGCCTCTCAAGCCTAACACCAAAGATGGTGTGTATGAGGAACCTCTGAGAGCTCCACCAAAGAAACAAGTGTGGCATCCCAAGCCCAACCACCTGAAAAACAAGCTGGACACAATGCCACCTATCCAGGAAGAGCTCATGCCACAAAAGGGCAAAGTGATCCACACCCACTACCATGAGTACCAACAACCCCCTATGAGAGCGGTGAGGTACCATTGTGAGGGAGTTTTGCTTTCGGCGCAAGGGAGAGGAGCGCCGTGCAAGGGAGATGAACAATGCGGACATGTACCATCCTTTCCATGATGTACATGTGTCGAATGTTCAGAGGAGAGCTGCTAGGCCTAGAGGTCCAATGCCTCAAGGTCCTAGGCCTCAAGGAGGTTTTGCCCAGCGGGATCCTGGCTTTGCAGGATATGGACCCTGTGGCGGTGGCTTTGTTGAGCGTTTCCCTCCACCGCGTTTTGAATATCGCGATGGACGCTCTTCCCTTAGCGGACCACGTTTTCCTATGCGTGGTGATCGCTTTCCCCGTAGGCGTGCTAGGAATGGTTTTTCTACTAACCGTTCTTTTGAGCAGCCGGCCCAACACTAGTATTCGTCTTATTTCACTCACCCCAGTGTTGGACCGTTTGCTCACCCTATGTCTTTTTATTGATGTAGGTAAAACGATTGGAGGACATTTGGTTGGTGGATTCCGGTTGTTCGAGGCACATGACCGCAAACACCAAGTGGTTCTCCAGTCTTAGTCCTGTTGCCGGAAAGGAGTTCATCACCTTCGGCGACAATAGCAAAGGTAAAGTGTTGTCTCGTGGGTCGGTGCGAGTTAATGAGCACTTTGTGTTGCGTGATGTTGCTCTTGTTTCTAACTTGCATTTTAACCTTCTTTCTGTTTTGCAACTTTTTGATGATGACTATGAGATTCATTTTAATCCAAATCTCAGTCGTATTTTAGATGCTCAGGGCAATCTTGTATGCTTGATTTCGCCCTTTGGGAAAGTCTTTCGTGCGAATTTATCAGAGTCTTTTGGCATTTCTCGCTGTCTTGTGGCTGGTCCTTCCTCCTCTGATCTTTGGAGGTGGCATAGGAGACTCGGTCACCTAAGCTTCGACTTGCTTGCAAGGCTTAGTTCACTTGGCCTAATCCGAGGATTGCCCAAGTTGTCCATGGAGAAGGATCTTGTTTGCCATTCTTGTAGACATGGGAAGATGGTTGCTGCTCCCCACCATCCAGTGAATCAAGTCATGACTAAGCACCCTAGAGAGCTTTTACACATGGACCTTGTTGGTCCGGCTCGGGTGAGCTCAGTTGGGGGGAAGTGGTATGTGCTTGTTGTTGTCGATGACTTTTCGAGATATTCGTGGGTTTTCTTTTTAGCTGAGAAAACCGAGACTTTCTCTTTTGCTTGCAATCTGATTTTGTGTCTTCAGAACGAGTTCCCTAAGAACTCGATACGAGCTATTCGTAGTGATAATGGTACCGAGTTCAAAAACTCGGACTTTGTGAAGTTTTGTGACTCTTTGGGTTTGGAGCATCAGTTTTCTTCTCCCTACACACCGCCACAGAATGGTGTTGTAGAGAGGAAGAATCGGACCCTTGTAGAGATGGACAGGACGATTCTCGATGAGCATAGGACTCCTAGGCGATATTGGGCCGAAGCTATGAACACTGCATGCTATATTTCCAATCGCATTTTTCTCCGAGCTTTCTTGAAAAAGACCTCTTATGAGTTGCGTTTTGGAAGACAGCCCAAAGTGAGTTATTTTAGAGTTTTTGGTTGCCATTGTTTTATACTCAAAAAGGGCAACTTGGACAAGTTTGAGTCTCGTTCTTCTAACGGTGTATTTTTGGGTTATGGCACTCATACTCGTGCATATCGTGTACTTAACCTTGATACTAGCCGAGTCATGGAGACATCCGATGTCACCTTCGATGAGACCATGGTTTGTCCTTCTTCTAGATTTGAGCGTGCAGGTGATCATGAGGTTGGCGAACCTCTTTTTGATGACAAGGACGAAGGTGCTGAAGGGATGGATGATCCAGCACCACCTCCACCTGCTGTGCCGCCAGGATCGGCTTCGACTACGTCGACTCACGGCCCCGACCCTTCTTCTTCGACTACTTGGGGGTCGTGGGATCTGCCACCTCGGGCTGTACAACTTGTACCCAAGGAGGCACCAGCTGCTATTGAGGGGGAGGTTTCTGTCAACGAAATATGGTCGGCAGTCTACCGAGGGGTATGCCCAAGGTAGTAGATTGAGCGGTGGAGGCGTGCCAGACGTCTGCAAAGCGTGGACATAGGGACGAGAGACGGCGATTTAGATAGGTTCGGGCCGGCAAGTCGCCGTAATACCCTACGTCCTGTGTTCTGGTGGCTGGTTTGTATTGATGGATTGGAACAATGCATATGATCCGGTGGGATCTGAGATGTCATCTCATGATCTCGGATGAGATCAGATGAGATGAGAGGGGGTCCCTGCTCGCCTTATATAGCTGGGGAGCAGGGTTACAGTTGTCGAGTCCTTATCAGATTACAGACGGTTCCTTAAGGCAAGGAATCCGGATCTAACTCTAGGATCTTCCTTGGCGGGCAAAGCTTCGTGAGAGTCCCTGGTGAGCACGACAGCCTGGTCGCGTGCCGCAGGGCCTCGCGAGCTGGGCTGTCCTTGATGAAGGGCCCAAGTAGGTCCATGGGGGTATACGAAGGTAATATCCCCCACAGTTTCTTCAGCTCGGGAGGCGCCACGACACATTCAGTGCCAGCACCCTCCTCAACAGATGATCGGCAGCATCGACGAACGTGTCACTCGGTCAAGGTCACAACAAATCTCTCACTTTGCTCATTCTGCATTTGTTGCTGATTTTGAACCCCAAGATGTTGGACACGCTTTATCTAATCCGGATTGGGTCAATGCCATGCATGAGGAGTTAGAAAATTTTAAGAGAAATCAGGTTTGGGTTTTGGTTTCACCTCCTCCAGACTATAATCCTATTGGGACAAAATGGGTTTTCAAAAACAAACAAGGAGAGGATGGCCACATTGTGAGAAACAAGGCCAGACTTTTAGCCCAGGGGTATAGTCAGAAGGAGGGGATAGACTATGAGGAGACTTTTGCTCCTGTAGCTCGTTTGGAGGCAATTAGGATACTCTTGGCTTTTGCTGCATCCAAAGGGTTTAAACTTTTTCAAATGGATGTCAAGAGTGCCTTCTTAAATGGCTACATAGAAGAGGAGGTGTATGTGAAACAGCCCCCCCCCCGGTTTTGAAAATCCCAAGTTTCCAAAGCATGTTTTTAAACTTCACAAAGCTTTGTATGGTTTGAAACAAGCCCCTAGAGCCTGGTATGATAGGTTGAAAACCTTTTTGCTTGCTAAGGGTTTTAAAATGGGATGTGTGGATAAAATTCTCTTTCTCCTCAGGCAAGGCAAAGACACTCTCTTGGTCCAGATTTACGTGGATGATATCATTTTCGGTGGTTCTTCTCACGCTTTGGTTGCCAATTTTGCAGATCTTATGAGCAGAGAGTTTGAGATGAGCATGATGGGCGAGTTGACATTCTTCCTCGGGTTGCAAATTAAGCAATCCCGAGAAGGAACGTTTGTGCACCAAGGCAAGTACACCAAGGACATATTGAAGAAATTCAATATGGGTGAGGCCAAGCCTCTTCCAACACCCATGTCGACCACGACGGCCCTGGCTGCGGACGTGGATGGAGAAGCTGTGGACCAGAAGGAGTACCGGAGTATGATCGGGTCGCTGCTGTACCTGACAGCG
The DNA here is from genome assembly GCA_009763385.1 of Coix lacryma-jobi var. lacryma-jobi. NCBI lineage: Eukaryota > Viridiplantae > Streptophyta > Magnoliopsida > Poales > Poaceae > Coix > Coix lacryma-jobi. The sequence goes on from CM019828.1 coordinate 150,160,289, forward strand.
ACACGCCCGTACATCCAGTTCGCGGTGTGTCTTTGTGCACGCTTTCAGGCGTCGCCGCGCACCTCTCACCGTCAGGCGGTCAAGCGCATTATGAGGTACCTTCGTTTCACTCCTGAGTTTGGGATTTGGTATTCTGCTTCCTCCACTCTCTCCCTTTGCGGTTATTCTGATGTCGATTTTGCTGGTTGCCGACTTGAGCGCAAGTCCACTTCTGGGACTTGTCAGTTTTTAGGTTCTTCTCTTGTATCTTGGTCTTCTCGCAAGCAGTCTAGTGTCGCCCAGTCTACCACAGAGGCTGAGTATGTTGCTGCGACTAGCTGTTGTTCTCAGTTGCTTTGGATGATGGCCACTTTGTGTGATTTTGGTCTGAGCTTTTCTTGAGTTCCTTTGCTTTGTGACAGCACGAGTGCTATTAGCATTGCTAAGAACCCCATGCTGCATTCTAAGACCAAACATATTGACGTGCGCTTTCATTTTCTGCGAGACCATGTTGAGAAGGGTGATATCGACCTTCGCCATGTCGATACTCATCATCAGTTGGCAGATATCTTTACCAAGCCTTTAGACCAATCAGATTTTAATAGGTTGAGAGGTGAGCTTGGTGTGTGTTTCCCCTTTTGGTTGGGGGAAACATTTTGGTTATTGTATCATAGACTGACTCTTTTCTTTTGGTTTGTCTTCTTTTCTGATAGATTAGTGTTTGCATTTCATCATGCATCTTTGCATTTTTCGAGCTTCATGTATATAATCTCTAGAATGTGATTATGCTCTGTTTAGTGTATGTTCCGATGACACATGATGATGCTAGTAGCTTAGGCTCTTTTTTATCACTGATACATGTTGTGAGCTGAGCTATTTTATGAATGGTGAATATGCTTAACAAACTTAAAATTTGAAATTGTTCACCATTGAGATTGGCAACTAGCATGTGTAGGAGGTGTTGAAATCACTTGTGCTTTTCATATATGCTAGGTTGCTATGTCTCTAGTTCTGAGTCATTCACTTGCTTGGTCTGTTCATAATCTGTCTTAAATTTGAACCAAGCTTAAGTGAATTGAAAAGATTGAGATGGGATTGCTTGTCAACACATCACAGTATCGAGACTGTTTCTCATTGCACATTGAGTTAAACTTGAGCCGTGTAGTGTAAGACCGAAACCGTTGCTTTAAGCTTCTGATTGTTGTTGCATAGACTTAGTTCGGTTGAAAAGTTAGGCAATGACGAGCTTTCAACCTCTCGCAGTCACATGCTAAAATTTGAACTTGTGTATTTTCACCGCTGCAACTCCGATAAAATTTGAAAACAAAAGTCTATGATTCATTCTATAGCATGATGATTGAACTTTGCTAGGGGTAGTTCACCTTGTATACATGTTTAGCACTTGTTTGACTTCCTATTTATACATGCTTGGTGCTAGTTTTATGGTGAACATCCTTTTCTGAATGGCTAGAACTGCTCATTTTGCTCACATGCTCATATTTCGTATTTGGTGATCAGTTTGAGCCTTTGCTGGCCTTTTGTGCTTATTGTTGACTAATCGGATCAGCACTTTGGAGAGTATCTTTTCATTCTATTGACTATTCCTGAAGCTGCTAACTTGCATTTTTGACTCATATGCATTTGAGGAGAAGGAGGTTGCTTGATAGTGCATTATCAACTAAGCGGGAGAAAAATTATCAAATCATATCTTAGTTGTGTGCATTATTGAAGGGGGAGTTTTGGAGCATTTTCAATTGGTTCGAAGCATTTTTGCTTTTTCCAATTGGTTCGGAGCACTTCTGCTAGTTGTGTTGAGCCTCTGTGCCTCTATCTTGAGGGACTAGCAGTTTCTGAATTGGTTAAAATCATTTGGTATCAAGCTCCCTTGCCTTTCAGTTGGTATTGTGTTTTGGGATTGGTATCGAGCTCTTTTGCTAGTGGTGTTGAGCCCGTTCTGCCTCTTCTTGAGGGCTAGCTTTTCAATTGATGTTGAGTTTTTCTCAAATTTTCAATTGGTATTGAGCTTTCTCGCTAGCAGTTTTGAGCCTGTTCTACCTCTTCTTGAGGGCTAGCTTTGCTTTGCTTGGTTGTGTCGAGCCATTGCCCATGTCTTTGGGGACCAAGTTGTCTTCGCTCTTCCACTTGACCTTCTTTTGGCTTTGCTATGCTTTTGGGTCATTTGGACGAGTTCTCTACTTCTCCTTCCTTCTCCTTCTTCTACTTTCATATGATTTGTGTTGGTAGTTGACAATGCACTCATCAAGGGGGAGATTGCGGATACATGGGTGTATGCCGGATCTTGAGTGATGAGTGATTGTCAACTGGTTTGATGCGCATGTTCTTTGGCTTGTGTTGTGCAGGTGTCGAGCATGGATACAGTGATCAAAGGCAAGGTGAAGGTCAAGTAGAGACGTGTCGTGCCGATGGACCGCGAGCGGTGAAGGATGGGCGTGCCGTGCGGCGGACGTGCCATGCCGATGGACCCAGAGCGGTGAAGGGCGAACGTGAGGCGTGGACTGAGGAACCGGTGGCCTGAGGATCAGCTGTGGTGGCTGACAGCCTGGGACAGCAACGAGCAAAGACTTGTGGGGCATGGTGTTGCTCAGGTCGAGGACCTAGGGACACGTGTCGGTGGACAGGGTGCACGGGCGGTGCATCCCCTCTACGGCGTCGGTTTGATGGTTGAGCCACAGAAAAACCATCGGGTGGACGGTTTCCAGGTTTGGGCCACAAAACCTGGGTGTTGCGGGTTTTCCGAGTTTGGGCTTCAAAACTCGGGCTGAGGACGGTTTCTAGGTTTGGGCCTCAAAACCTGGGCGCTGGCGGGTTTCTGAGTTTGGGCCACAAAACTCAGGCGATGGACGGCAGGTTTCCCGGTTTGGGCCTCAAAACCAGGGGTTGGTCGTGAAGACAGGTTTCCCGGTTTTGGCCTCAAAACCGAGGGCGAGGTCCGGGAAAAGGACGAGCAAAGCGGTGGCGGCATGTGGCGGTAATCGGTGAGGTCGCGTCAAGGCGAAGCTACCAGTTGTGTGGGCGTGGCCGTCGGATCACCACCTACTTCGAGTTGGTCTAGAATAACCTTAGGGTTTAGCTGGTTCGCTCTGTGTATAATTAGGGGTAGAGTGGGAATTAGAATTAGGATAAGTAGGGGGAGACACCCACCTCCTAAATTATCTCAGTCATTTGTAGTTTTTATTCTAGGGTTTCCTGCTCTCCCACATCCCTGCTATAGCTACTGAGATCCGCAGAGAACCATACCTCTATGTTCATGAGATTTTGAGGAAGTGAGACCGTAATCTCACCATTGTAGCGTGTGGTAGCCACACGGTTGCAATTCATGGTTTGAATTCGCGTTTTGAATTTGTTCTTCGCGTTCTTCGTTTCTCCATGATTTTCCCATCACTCGATCTCCCTCTACGCTGTGTCTTTTTCGAATCCACTTGAACCAACTTATTCTTTGATGTGAGGAGATCATTTCCACCGAAGGAATTCATCTAACTCCTCACGAACAAGTAGATTGGGTCGATTCAAGTTTCGTGGCACTTTTTCGGTTCATACACCTTCCCCTTCGATTTTCTGGTGATTGAGTTGATTTGAGCGGATGATTTCTTGGGGATAGTCTCCTAACTACCTCGTGATCATCTTCTCCAAGTTTGGGATCAAGGGATTTTGATTTGGATCGGATTTGGGAAGATTTGGGTGAAGGGCGACCGAAATCGCCCTCACTGGGTGTTGGCGGACAGCCCGCCACTCACCCCGCGGACAGTCAGCGCATCGGGGGCGAGTCAGGTTAGTGCTGCGAGGCTCGGTGAACAGTGCTGAATTTTGACCGGCGGACAGTCCACCGTAGTGATCCGCGGACAGTCCGGGATCACACAGGGAGGTTTCAGCAGCTGTGCGTTTTTGCACATTTGGCCGGCGGACAGTCCGCCACCCACTCGCGGACAGTCCGCAATAGGGCCGGACAGTCCGGGACAGGGACGCCGGATAGTCCGGGATTTGGCTGAAGCTTGTGTTTTAGTGCGTTTGCTCTCCCGGCTTTTCCGCTTGGTTTCTGGACTTCTCGTTTGGCCCTAGAGTTGACCAAAGAACCTCTCTAGGTATCTTTGCTACTTGTTAGCATAGGTATTTGGAGATTTCCCGACGTAGCCTTCCATCTACGTTCGGGAGTCAGTTTTTAGGGTCGAACTTGATCCGGTGCTTTTGGCGTTTGGCTTGCTCTTGTTTGGTGGTGCCTCGTTGTGATCCTAGGGATCATCCACCCTCTTCCAAGGGTCGTGGGCATCACGTTTTGGATCGAAGCTTTTGGGGGTTGATTTTCGGGATAGAGGCCGAAGTTTCGAGAGAAATTTTTAGGCTCCCATTCACCCCCCTGCTGGTCGCCTTGCTTTTGCATTTTCGTTCCTTCAACACTTTCTTCATAATGTACGCGTTTAAATGGTCTAAAGCTAGTAAGATCTGTTTGTCGTATCAGACGTAATCTAACTTGGTCATTATTATGGCTGCATAGAGATACCCCACTATTAATGCTCAAGTTATTTTATCGACCTATTTGTTATTATTATGGCTGCATGGAGACACCCCACTGTTAACAAATAGAATTGTCAATACGATTAGTTGATCTATTGGTTTTATGTTGTTTAATGTGTATATAGATCTTTATTTTCTTCATACGTTAAGCTAATCGGTTGTTCTTTCTCTAATGTTTTTCTTTATATTCTTAATAGCTGTTTTGCTTCGGATAATGTCAATGTTTTAATCTTTTCTTGGGAGTTGACTTCGAGAGTCAAATTCCTATGATAATGGCTATATTGGAGCCACATAATTTAGAACTGTCTAGCATCAAACCGGTAGGTTCCACGATTTGATATCTTTTTCTTCTTCTTGTCAATTGTAGGTCAAGTTGACTGGCATGCCCCGAGGTCGTTCTCACCAAGATTTGGCATTGCCACCTTTTGAAGGTCCAGGAGGTCAAGACTTTGCTTCTGCACGGCTTCTTAGGACCGTGGTCGAGTGTGTTGGCGTCTCATCCAAATTTCGTGTCAACACATTCTTTTGGCACGCCTGGTGGGACCACAGTCGTTTGATCATGATGTTTAGCAACGATGAAGTGTTGAATGTGATAATGGATGAGCTCCCAGATGACATCAAACACTTAGTAGAGCAAACTATTGAGCAGTATGGCACATGTGCTTGTTGAGTTTCAGTAGAACCAGGGACAAGAAAATCTTCCAGAAGACTAATCTTCCACCCTGATTTTAGAGGGTCAGGTAGATCCCATGATTCAAGTGCAGCATAATGCCATGCAGGAAACAATTGGCAAAGCAATGTCTACCACCCTGATTGCTCACAATGAGACCTTCCTCAATAGCCTCTCAAATGCCATCAAAGAAGCTTTCAACTTAGGTAATGAAAGAAGAGGTCCAACGTATACGGTTGGGAACAGTCAAGGAGCTGGAACTTCTGGAGCTCAGCAGATGAACAGCTCTAATGGCAATGGGAATCAAAAAATGATAGTTAGCCCTGGGGGCAATGGGGGCATGATGCAGCAGCAAGTGCAACAGCCGAATATGAGTAACAACATCCACTCATCGACTTTAAAAATAGCTCCATTTAGGAGGAGAATTACTAGGGACTTCAATGCGCCACCTTATCAATGGAATGTGGCACCTGGTGATATTCCTCCTGGTTATCATTACATGTCGGATTATTATACTTTGGATGCTCATGAAAATCTAGGGTATCATAATAATACTTTTAGGGGGGCAAAACATTGGCTATCAGAGGCCGGTGAATCAGGTAGATCAGTTGATGAGTTGAGTCACTGATATGGTTCAAAAGCAATTCGGCTTGAAGTCGATGAATACATTGACTGCCTACAAGAAACCATATCCAGAATGGTATGATCAGGTTACCTTCCCTCCAAGATACAGAGTTCCTGATTTTACCAAGTTCACAGGAACAGGCACAGTAACAACCATGGAGCACATAACTTAGTTCCTGGTACAACTTGGGGAGATCAATGATGAGCCGACACTCAAAGTCCAAATGTTCCCTCTATCCTTGTCTGGCTCAGCCTTTTCATGGTTTTCATCCTTGCCACCTGTTGACGCAAAAATCCGGTCGGTAGCGCCAACACACTCGAGTGCACGGTCCTCAGAGGGCATACAGAGCAAGGTCCTGACCTCCTGAACCTTCAAAAGGTGGCGGTGCCAAATCTTAGTGAGATTGACCTCGGACGTGCCAGTCAATTTGACCTGCAATTGACAAGGAGGAGAAAAAGTTGTCAAATTGTGGAACCTGCCAGTTTGGTGCCAGATAGTTCCAAATTATACGGCTCTGATATAGCCATTGTTAATAGGACATTGACTACAAAGTCAACTCCCAAAAGATTGCATAGAAGCGTTGATAAAAATATAAAGCAAAATGGCTATGATATATGTAAAGAAGCATACAGGACAGATGAACAACCGATAAGCTTAAACATATTAGTAGAATAAAGATCTATGTGTACGTCCAAACGGCGTGGAATCAACGTATCGACTAATTGCACAGGCAGTTCTATCTATTAACAGTGGGGTGTTTCCATGCAGCCATAATAACAAATAGATCGATAAAATAGTTTAAACATCAATAGTGGGGTGTCTCCATGCAGCCATAATGATGATCAAACTAGATCACGTCCAGTGCAACAAGCATATACATTGATTCCAGGCAGCCTAAAAGCACACATTATGAAGAAAGCATAACTGGATCGGCTATTTTAGCCGATGCAGGGTCCATGAAGCACGAACAAGATCTATCCGTTAGAACCGCGATTCGAATTAAGATCAAGCAAATCTAATCTACCATATATATCAGTGGGGTTCGAAAATACAGCCGTAATATGCTAGATTAAATCTACTTGTTCTTAGACCAAAATCATAATTTTATCGGATATCTCGAACGCACGACATGTAACAATCAAGATTGACAAAATAGTCGATGAGAGGCTTGAATCGGCTATTTCCTTCATTATGAGCGTGTAAAACCTTAAGATAGCCGAATGTAAGCATCTTTTAAGCTTAAGCTACTTTGTCAATCTTGATTGGGCAAGATATTGTTTAAAACATAAAAAGAATGTTAAAACAAAAACAACATCGATAACTTAATGAATCCATTGGTTTGCCAAAACCAATAGAGCCGATAACTAGTCAAGATCGACTAAAGCAAGAGAATGATCAGAGTCAAGACAGTCTTACAGAAGGCAATCTTAAACCGATAACTAGCCATGCCATAGCTTAACAAGAGTTTGGTCAATGCCAAATACAGCCTTACTATACAATGACACGAGCCATTGGTGAAACTTACAAGCAAACCGAAGGTTGGTCAAAGTCGATGCAGTCCTGCCTGGTTGAAGGTTCCGCCGAGATCTACGTTACTCCTACTCCTAGGGTTTTGGACGGTGGCCGATGTGTTGATTGATTGGATGTTTTTACAAAAAATCGGGTCTTTAGCTATTTATAACCCGGTTGACTCCTGTCCTAATACGACTAGGTTACATGAAAACAAAAGATGACCCAAACTCAAACTCTTCGGCCGAACCCCACATGTACTCGAAGCTTGTCACGTCTGGTCCAAACGAACTTTGGTTGCGTCCGGGTCAAAAATAGGCCTCTTTTATTTTTCTAGCTGATTCTTTTATGAATGAATCAGCTATTTGTGTCTACAAACAGATAATCCTTTCAGTCCAAAATCTGACACCACCAAATTCTATTCAAGGCTGGGAGGATTTGGAGAATAAATTCCATCAATACTTCGATTCTGGAGTCCTGGAAAAGGGGATTACGGATTTAGTCGATGTAAGACAAGGAAATAATGAATCTGGAAGCCAATATCTTCAAAGGTTTAGAGATATGAAGAATCAGTGCTATACCTTAACATTGTCAGATTCAGAGGTAGTTAGCATTGCAATTCGAGGGCTAATACCAGTGTTGGTAGTTCTTAACTTCACTAAAGATAGAGCTAAGCACTATCCCCGGTAACGGCCCAGAAATGCTTGTTGGCAATTGCTAACGTTGTTACTAGAAGTAGACTATGGAGTCTATCCCTGGCAACAACGTCGGAAATGCTTGTAGGAAGTCCAGTCACTATACCTAAAGGAGTGAAGCTAAAGCAGCTATCTACTAATGCCAAGCGGGGTTGTCAATCCCGACACTAGTATGAGCTAGCTAGAGAGATTGCAATCTACTAGGAGAAGATTCTGCAAGCGCACAGAACTATCATAGTAGCACTTCGCCTGGGAGTACCAGGTGTCGATTTATTTGATCCCAAGGGAAGGCTAGGGTGGTGAATGAGTTGAGTCAAGGAGGGGATGAGAGTCGAAGAAAAGAAAAGAGAAAAGGGGAGAAGGGAAAATGAAAGGCTAGAAAAGAATATGTGGGTGGATAGGTAAGGATGAAATGGATGGCTAAGGTAAGGTGGATAACTAGATAGATAGATAGATGGATGGGGATAACTAAGGATAACTAATGATAACTAACTAATAACTACTACTAGGTAACCACTACGCAAGATAACTGGAGAGGCACTTGGTCGGTTCAACTAGGGCTTTCTAGATAAAAGGGCAGGATGGCTATTATTAAAGTAATCTACTTCGGGCACCTGGGACCAACCAACTCACAAGAGTAGGCGAGTCCACCCCTAAGTCCTACAGAACAGAACTAACGTGGTGGAATACGTAGGCCGGACAGGGCTGTCACCACCTGCCGGCTACCACTGCGATCCGTTGAACTGAATGCAAACCAGGGTAATTACTAGTCTAGACCCCACGTCTACACTAACAATTACTACCTTACTTACCGGTAAAAGCAAGGCACTCACACAAGTATATACTATGCAATAAATAAATACTGAATAGTAAATAAGTAATAAGCAAGGAACCAGTAAATACTTTAATAATAATGCTCAATTAAATATTCGCACCTGAGCTGAACTTACAAGGACCTGGAGAGGTAGAAGAGAAGAGAGATGCCGACATGCCCGGCTCTTCCCCCGAACTTGCCTCTCTACAACTGGAGGAGAGCTTCCGCCAGAGGGACACTACTACTACTAAAATGTGAGAGTGAAGCTTGTGTGTAGGTGTGTGTTACAAGTGAGGGAGAGGGGCTCTATTTATAGCCTAAGGTGGAGTAGGGGCTACTCAAGTGCCACCTCATCAATCCGCGTGACCTCCCTCCTCCTCCCTTGGATGTAACCGCCCTATAACCGCCTTAAACCGACGCACAAGATTGCTCCAAAGTGTGTCTCTTGCATGCGACCTAGAATTGAGTCGGTTTGGCGCTGGGGGGGGTGGCGGCCGCCAGTAAGGGGGTGGCGGCCGCCACCTCAATGTCATGTGGGCCCTTCCCCTTTGGTGTGGGGCCCCTTGGGGTGTCTTGGAAGGTGGGTGTGGCGTCCTTTGGTCCATTTGATCACCGTGGCAAGCTGGGTGAACCACAATCCACGTGATGCTTGCACTGACCTAGGATCAAGGGTGGAGAGGCTTGGAGGTGTGTCTCCCACGGATCGGTGACGTGTCACCTTGAGTGACATGGCGGCCGCCATGCCTAGGTGGCGGGCGCCACCCCCAAGTGGGCCAAAATGGCCCACTTTGCTCCACTTTGGTTCATATGCTTGATATTTGGTATTTTTGCATAGTTTTGCTGCATGAGCAAATATCTCCAAGTACAAGTGGAATTCCATTAGTTTAAACCATAATTCCTAGTTCTAAGTCATTTTTACCTTCATTTGTTGCTTTGTTGATGGTATAAAATGAGCATTTAATAGGCATCAACAAGTTCCCCCAAGCTTACCTGTTGCTCGTCCCTGAGCAACAATGCGGTTTAAGCATTGAGCATGAAATAGATAGCAAAATTAAGATGTATGTAAGTGCATATTGTATAGCGAGAAATAACTTAGCATATATCATTAATCATAGCAATGTGGGGCTTATAGCTTTTCACTTCAAACATACAAGAGTGAAATAAAGCAGTAGATGGGAAACTTTTATCTTGCTTAGGTTTAACTAGGATTCTGTCTGGAGGTTTTAAGGTTTTCAAAAGATAAAAACTTGCTTAAGCCCTCCAAGATTCACTCAGTCACTCAATGGTGTTTAAATCCTCACTTAGGCCAAAATGTAGCCTCTCCTATTTCTAAAGAATGATATGTGGAGTTATAGGTAGGCTAAGAACCATGAGCAATTTGCCTGATGTTTATTGCTAAGCTAGGCACTCAGATCATAAGGAGCAGCAAATCATAAAAATTGATCAAGATGTGCATGTGTGGTTATGTGGAAGTGTATAGAGGGTATTTCATAATCCTTCCTAGTTGATTTTCTGGGGTCTAGAGCTAATGATAACTCTCTTTCTTTTATACATAGTGAGTGGACAAAAGATGTGTCCACACATTTTCTTAGGACATAGTCCTCACTTGAGCTACTTTGCTCATTTTTTTTTAATACAAAGTGAGTAGACAAAAATGTGTCCTCACATTTTCTAGGACATAGTCCTCTTTTGAGCTACTTTGCTCAAAAGCTTTTTCTCTCTCTCTCTTCTTTTTTTTAACTCTAGATTTCCCCAAATTATCTATAGGAAAGGATTTGTGAAATGAGAAAGGGAAAGGGAGAGAAATGCTTATTCCCAGTGTAGGAATGGCATAAGGCTAGCAATGGGATGTTTGGCGGGGTGTTGCATATCTCTGGTGTAGAGAATAAGCAATTATTTGGTGGTTGCAAACTTCCGGAGTGGATAGTAAGCAATAGGGTGGGTGTGCATGTATCTTGATTCAAAAGATATGATAAGCTTCTCTACTAAGATCTATGAGGTCTAACAAAGCTCAACACAAACAAAGCTCTTTGTGGTTTTGACTAATGACTAACAAATATTTGGCTGGTGGTGGGATAGGATAAAATCCAGGAGGGACTTTTAGCAAGGTTTTCATAATTTTTAAAAGAAATCCTCCAGAATTTGTCCTAATTTTACTTTAGCAAGTTTAAAGAATTACTCCATTTCCTAACTTTATTCACTAAGCATGATTTCAGTTTAAGCATGTGCAACCCACAAAAACTACAACTTAGATAAGACCAGCTATTCAAACCATAACAATAGCATTTGCATAACATATTTGAAAGCTTATCCAGGTTTCAACTTGTTTAAGCAGATTTTATCAATATTATTTATGGAATGGTTACTTAGGCAGGCATGTGACATTCAAAAGATATAGAATTTAAGAACTGAATGTAAAGGGTAGGCTTGAGACATACCTTATTGGAGCGGGAGTCTCCCCCAAGCTGGCTTCTTGCTTGGTGAAGGGTCCTCTTCTTCTCAGTCGGAGCTCTTGTTCTCATTTTATTAAAAGGGAAACTATCTAATGTTGTGAAAAGGGAAACTATCCTATGATATTTTATTATTCTAACTAAGTTAACATATACCTTTGCATATAACTAATGATAACTGATTTTTTTTTAGTTACATGCATGACATATGTTATTTATTCGAAAAGGGAAATTTGAAGGGAAATTAAAAATTAAAACCATACCTTAGGTCCATGGAGTTTCATCCTTATCGGGCGGATCTTCTTCCTTGGGCACTTCTTCTCTTAGCACTCCATCTGGTTCTTCTTCTTTTGGCACCTCTCCCTTGTTATGTGAATCACACAACTTAGGAGGAGGTGGTTCTTTCTTTCTGTTCCACCTTGTTCCTGGGCGCCTCTTCTTGGTACGAACGGGCTTTGCTACCTGCATGTTAGTGGTATATGCGAGACCTCGGGAAAAGGAGAATATTTCCTTCCTCCCTCCTAATATCATTTGAATTTTACCACTTCCCACATATATGCAAGCATTAACAGTGTTCAAGAAGGGTCTACCCAAAATTAAAGGCACATCTTTCCTATTTCCCATATCTAGTATTATGAAATCAGTAGGAACATAGGAGCCTCTAATATGAACAGGTAAATATTCACGAATGGCTTTGTTGGCCATCGCGAAGATAGAACGAGATAAGAAAGAAAGAAGTTGAAGAAGATGAAGGAAAAAGATAAGAAGAGTTAAGGAAAGAAAGAATGGGGTTAGGGTGGGATTCACTAAGCGGGAGCTTAAGCGAAGATAAATTCGACACGGACTCAACCGATACACCGATTGCCTTCCCCGGCAACGGCGCCAGAAATGCTTGTTGGTAGTTCTTAACTTCACTAAAGATAGAGCTAAGCACTATCCCCGGTAACGGCCCAGAAATGCTTGTTGGCACTTGCTAAAGTTGTTACTAGAAGTAGACTATGGAGTCTATCCCTGGCAACGACGTCGGAAATGCTTGTAGCAAGTCCAGTCACTATACCTAAAGGAGTGAAGCTAAAGCAGCTATCTACTAATGCCAAGCGGGGTTGTCAATCCCGACACTAGTAGGAGCTAGCTAGAGAGATTGCAATCTACTAGGAGGAGATTCTGCAAGCGCACAGAACTATCGTAGTAGCACTTCGCCTGGGAGTACCAGGTGTCGATTTATTTGATCCCAAGGGAAGGCTAGGGTGGTGAATGAGTTGAGTCAAGGAGGGGATGAGAGTCGAAGAAAAGAAAAGAGAAAAGGGGAGAAGGGAAAATGAAAGGCTAGAAAAGAATATGTGGGTGGATAGGTAAGGATGAAATGGATGGCTAAGGTAAGGTGGATAACTAGATAGATAGATAGATGGATGGGGATAACTAAGGATAACTAATGATAACTAACTAATAACTACTACTAGGTAACCACTAAGCAAGATAACTGGAGAGGCACTTGGTCGGTTCAACTAGGGCTTTCTAGATAAAAGGGCAGGATGGCTATTATTAAAGTAATCTACTTCGGGCACCTGGGACCAACCAACTCACAAGAGTAGGCGAGTCCACCCCTAAGTCCTACAGAACAGAACTAACGTGGTGGAATACGTAGGCCGGACAGGGCTGTCACCACCTGCCGGCTACCACTGCGATCCGTTGAACTGAATGCAAACCAGGGTAATTACTAGTCTAGACCCCACGTCTACACTAACAATTACTACCTTACTTACCGGTAAAAGCAAGGCACTCACACAAGTATATACTATGCAATAAATAAATACTGAATAGTAAATACTAAGTAATAAGCAAGGAACCAGTAAATACTTTAATAATAATGCTCAATTAAATATTCGCACCTGAGCTGAACTTACAAGGACCTGGAGAGGTAGAAGAGAAGAGAGATGCCGACATGCCCGGCTCTTCCCCCGAACTTGCCTCTCTACAACTGGAGGAGAGCTTCCGCCAGAGGGACACTACTACTACTAAAATGTGAGAGTGAAGCTTGTGTGTAGGTGTGTGTTACAAGTGAGGGAGAGGGGCTCTATTTATAGCCTAAGGTGGAGTAGGGGCTACTCAAGTGCCACCTCATCAATCCGCGTGACCTCCCTCCTCCTCCCTTGGATGTAACCGCCCTATAACCGCCTTAAACCGACGCACAAGATTGCTCCAAAGTGTGTCTCTTGCATGTGACCTAGAATTGAGTCGGTTTGGCGCTGGGGGGATGGCGGCCGCCAGTAAGGGGGTGGCGGCCGCCACCTCAATGACATGTGGGCCCTTCCCCTTTGGTGTGGGGCCCCTTGGGGTGTCTTGGAAGGTGGGTGTGGCGTCCTTTGGTCCATTTGATCACCGTGGCAAGCTGGGTGAACCACAATCCACGTGATGCTTGCACTGACCTAGGATCAAGGGTGGAGAGGCTTGGAGGTGTGTCTCCCACGGATCGGTGACGTGTCACCTTGAGTGACATGGCGGCCGCCATGCCTAGGTGGCGGGCGCCACCCCCAAGTGGGCCAAAATGGCCCACTTTGCTCCACTTTGGTTCATATGCTTGATATTTGGTATTTTTGCATAGTTTTGCTGCATGAGCAAATATCTCCAAGTACAAGTGGAATTCCATTAGTTTAAACCATAATTCCTAGTTCTAAGTCATTTTTACCTTCATTTGTTGCTTTGTTGATGGTATAAAATGAGCATTTAATAGGCATCAACAAGTTCCCCCAAGCTTACCTGTTGCTCGTCCCTGAGCAACAATGCGGTTTAAGCATTGAGCATGAAATAGATAGCAAAATTAAGATGTATGTAAGTGCATATTGTATAGCGAGAAATAACTTAGCATATATCATTAATCATAGCAATGTGGGGCTTATAGCTTTTCACTTCAAACATACAAGAGTGAAATAAAGCAGTAGATGGGAAACTTTTATCTTGCTTAGGTTTAACTAGGATTCTGTCTGGAGGTTTTAAGGTTTTCAAAAGATAAAAACTTGCTTAAGCCCTCCAAGATTCACTCAGTCACTCAATGGTGTTTAAATCCTCACTTAGGCCAAAATGTAGCCTCTCCTATTTCTAAAGAATGATATGTGGAGTTATAGGTAGGCTAAGAACCATGAGCAATTTGCCTGATGTTTATTGCTAAGCTAGGCACTCAGATCATAAGGAGCAGCAAATCATAAAAATTGATCAAGATGTGCATGTGTGGTTATGTGGAAGTGTATAGAGGGTATTTCATAATCCTTCCTAGTTGATTTTCTGGGGTCTAGAGCTAATGATAACTCTCTTTCTTTTATACATAGTGAGTGGACAAAAGATGTGTCCACACATTTTCTTAGGACATAGTCCTCACTTGAGCTACTTTGCTCATTTTTTTTAATACAAAGTGAGTAGACAAAAATGTGTCCTCACATTTTCTAGGACATAGTCCTCTTTTGAGCTACTTTGCTCAAAAGCTTTTTCTCTCTCTCTCTTCTTTTTTTTAACTCTAGATTTCCCCAAATTATCTATAGGAAAGGATTTGTGAAATGAGAAAGGGAAAGGGAGAGAAATGCTTATTCCCAGTGTAGGAATGGCATAAGGCTAGCAATGGGATGTTTGGCAGGGTGTTGCATATCTCTGGTGTAGAGAATAAGCAATTATTTGGTGGTTGCAAACTTCCGGAGTGGATAGTAAGCAATAGGGTGGGTGTGCGTGTATCTTGATTCAAAAGATATGATAAGCTTCTCTACTAAGATCTATGAGGTCTAACAAAGCTCAACACAAAGAAAGCTCTTTGTGGTTTTGACTAATGACTAACAAATATTTGGCTGGTGGTGGGATAGGATAAAATCCAGGAGGGACTTTTAGCAAGGTTTTCACTATTTTTAAAAGAAATCCTCCAGAATTTGTCCTAATTTTACTTTAGCAAGTTTAAAGAATTACTCCATTTCCTAACTTTATTCACTAAGCATGATTTCAGTTTAAGCATGTGCAACCCACAAAAACTACAACTTAGATAAGACCAGCTATTCAAACCATAACAATAGCATTTGCATAACATATTTGAAAGCTTATCTAGGTTTCAACTTGTTTAAGCAGATTTTATCAATATTATTCAGGGAATGGTTACTTAGGCAGGCATGTGACATTCAAAAGATATAGAATTTAAGAACTGAATGTAAAGGGTAAGCTTGAGACATACCTTATTGGAGCGGGAGTCTCCCCCAAGCTGGCTTCTTGCTTGGTGAAGGGTCCTCTTCTTCTCAGTCGGAGCTCTTGTTCTCATTTTATTAAAAGGGAAACTATCTAATGTTGTGAAAAGGGAAACTATCCTATGATATTTTATTATTCTAACTAAGTTAACATATACCTTTGCATATAACTAATGATAACTGATTTTTTTTTAGTTACATGCATGACATATGTTATTTATTCGAAAAGGGAAATTTGAAGGGAAATTAAAAATTAAAACCATACCTTAGGTCCATGGAGTTTCATCCTTATCGGGCGGATCTTCTTCCTTGGGCACTTCTTCTCTTAGCACTCCATCTGGTTCTTCTTCTTTTGGCACCTCTCCCTTGTTATGTGAATCACACAACTTAGGAGGAGGTGGTTCTTTCTTTCTGTTCCACCTTGTTCCTGGGCGCCTCTTCTTGGTACGAACGGGCTTTGCTACCTGCATGTTAGTGGTATATGCGGGACCTCGGGAAAAGGAGAATATTTCCTTCCTCCCTCCTAATATCATTTGAATTTTACCACTTCCCACATATATGCAAGCATTAACAGTGTTCAAGAAGGGTCTACCCAAAATTAAAGGCACATCTTTCCTATTTCCCATATCTAGTATTATGAAATCAGTAGGAACATAGGAGCCTCTAATATGAACAGGTAAATATTCACGAATGGCTTTGTTGGCCATCGCGAAGATAGAACGAGATAAGAAAGAAAGAAGTTGAAGAAGATGAAGGAAAAAGATAAGAAGAGTTAAGGAAAGAAAGAATGGGGTTAGGGTGGGATTCACTAAGCGGGAGCTTAAGCGAAGATAAATTCGACACGGACTCAACCGATACACCGATTGCCTTCCCCGGCAACGGCGCCAGAAATGCTTGTTGGTAGTTCTTAACTTCACTAAAGATAGAGCTAAGCACTATCCCCGGTAACGGCCCAGAAATGCTTGTTGGCACTTGCTAAAGTTGTTACTAGAAGTAGACTATGGAGTCTATCCCTGGCAACGACGTTGGAAATGCTTGTAGCTAGTCCAGTCACTATACCTAAAGGAGTGAAGCTAAAGCAGCTATCTACTAATGCCAAGCGGGGTTGTCAATCCCGACACTAGTAGGAGCTAGCTAGAGAGATTGCAATCTACTAGGAGGAGATTCTGCAAGCGCACAGAACTATCATAGTAGCACTTCGCCTGGGAGTACCAGGTGTCGATTTATTTGATCCCAAGGGAAGGCTAGGGTGGTGAATGAGTTGAGTCAAGGAGGGGATGAGAGTCGAAGAAAAGAAAAGAGAAAAGGGGAGAAGGGAAAATGAAAGGCTAGAAAAGAATATGTGGGTGGATAGGTAAGGATGAAATGGATGGCTAAGGTAAGGTGGATAACTAGATAGATAGATAGATGGATGGGGATAACTAAGGATAACTAATGATAACTAACTAATAACTACTACTAGGTAACCACTAAGCAAGATAACTGGAGAGGCACTTGGTCGGTTCAACTAGGGCTTTCTAGATAAAAGGGCAGGATGGCTATTATTAAAGTAATCTACTTCGGGCATCTGGGACCAACCAACTCACAAGAGTAGGCGAGTCCACCCCTAAGTCCTACAGAACAGAACTAACGTGGTGGAATACGTAGGCCGGACAGGGCTGTCACCACCTGCCGGCTACCACTGCGATCCGTTGAACTGAATGCAAACCAGGGTAATTACTAGTCTAGACCCCACGTCTACCCTAACAATTACTACCTTACTTACCGGTAAAAGCAAGGCACTCACACAAGTATATACTATGCAATAAATAAATACTGAATAGTAAATACTAAGTAATAAGCAAGGAACCAGTAAATACTTTAATAATAATGCTCAATTAAATATTCGCACCTGAGCTGAACTTACAAGGACCTGGAGAGGTAGAAGAGAAGAGAGATGCCGACACGCCCGGCTCTTCCCCCGAACTTGCCTCTCTACAACTGGAGGAGAGCTTCCGCCAGAGGGACACTACTACTACTAAAATGTGAGAGTGAAGCTTGTGTGTAGGTGTGTGTTACAAGTGAGGGAGAGGGGCTCTATTTATAGCCTAAGGTGGAGTAGGGGCTACTCAAGTGCCACCTCATCAATCCGCGTGACCTCCCTCCTCCTCCCTTGGATGTAACCGCCCTATAACCGCCTTAAACCGACGCACAAGATTGCTCCATAGTGTGTCTCTTGCATGTGACCTAGAATTGAGTCGGTTTGGCGCCGGGGGGGTGGCGTCTGCCAGTAAGGGGGTGGCGGCCGCCACCTCAATGACATGTGGGCCTTTCCCCTTTAGTGTGGGGCCCCTTGGGGTGTCTTGGAAGGTGGGTGTGGCGTCCTTTGGTCCATTTGATCACCATGACAAGCTGGGTGAACCACAATCCACGTGATGCTGATTTTCTGCCGTTGATGCTTGCACTGACCTAGGATCAAGGGTGGAGAGGCTTGGAGGTGTGTCTCCCACGGATCGGTGACGTGTCACCTTGAGTGACATGGCGACCGCCATGCCTAGGTGGCGGGCGCCACCCCCAAGTGGGCCAAAATGGCCCACTTTGCTTCATATGCTTGATATTTGGTATTTTTGCATAGTTTTCCTGCATGAGCAAATATCTCCAAGTACAAGTGGAATTTCATTAGTTTAAACCATAATTCCTAGTTCTAAGTCATTTTTACCTTCATTTGTCGCTTTGTTGATGGTATAAAATGAGCATTTAATAGGCATCAACAACCAGCCATCAAGGAAAAGATTGGTTTTGCTTGTACCAGTCTGGCTGATTTGGCCAAGAAAGTGGCAAGTATCGATGCACAAAACAGATACAATAAGGTCTTAGGGCCTAAGAAAGCCATGAACACAGAGAATTCTTTCTTTTTGCAAGGAGAGGATGATGAGACAAGCAATGAAAGTGAAGATGAGGTGGCTGTTGTTGACTAGGCTTGAAAGAACAATGAATATATGCCTTGGGCAAAGGCTAAAATTACAGAAAAAGATATAAGATATAGTTTTGATATCACTAAAGCCGATAAGATATTTGACTACTTGCTAGAGAAAGATCAAATCAAATTGACTGGAAATCATAATATTCTGTTTGCTGAGGAGCTCCAAAATAAGAGGTACTGTAAATTCCACAATTCTGGTACTCATACTACTAATGATTGTAGAGTTTTCAGAGACATGATCCAAAGAGCCATTACCAAAGGAAGGATTGGCTTAGAGAAAGCCAAGAGTATGGGCATCAACTGAAGGACCGAGAATGCTAAAGCAAGGCGACCAGAGGGGGGTGAATGGGAGCCTAAAAATTTCTTTTGAAACTTTGGCCTTTGTCCCACAAATCAACCCCCAAAAGCTTCGAGCGCAAACGTGATACCCACTGTTGGAGGAAAGGACCCTCGACAGTGACGTCACGCAGGCTGACACGGGAAAACAACCCTCACGCTTTTAGCACCCTTCGTTTAAAATCTTCGCCGCTTGCTAGTCCCTCGGGTCATTCTCTGACCTTTGGACGTTGGCTCGACCCTCGGGTCATTTCTGGTTCTCGCAGGCAAGAGACAGGAGGCTCGATGGACGGCGAGCGGACGCAAGCCTCACGACGGCAGCGAAGGTTCCACAAGCCCGAGGTCAGCCCTCGTGTTCCTGCGAGGCGGTGCGCGAGCCAGGTGGCGGCGGGCAGAAGGAAGACGAGTTAGGGTTTTCGCACTACCTGTGTTTGTACAATCCTACCCTTCCGCTATGCAGCTCTAGGGAATCTTTCTTGTACCCTTATGTAATTTGATCGGTGTCCCTTGGTATTCCCTATAAATACCAAGGGATGAACAGTGTAAAAGATAATGATTTTTGGGAAATAGAAAGGATACAGTGTCATTCAATTATTCCGCACCTTCGCTCCTTAGTTCAACAGTTGGCTACCCTCGCCTCACCTCGCACGAGTGCGGAGGTAGTGCAGGTGTTTTTCCAACAGTTTGGCACCGACCGTGGGAAACGGAGATCGTAATGGCTGGAAACAGAAGGGCGACCTCGGTTAGAGATCATCGCACAACCAGAGAGGCCACAACGACGGTTCAACCTGTAGAAGAGAATGTAGAACCCTTGAGAGCAGAAGAAGTTGATCCGAAGACAGAGGTCCCGAGCCCACATGCTCGGCTGGTATCACAGCAGCACCCGCACACCTCTGAAGAAGGTGGGGAACGAGATGAAGAGGAGATGGGCCTTGAGGCTTTAGAAAGACTTCAAGCTAAATTACAGGAAAAGAAAAGACGTCTGGACCAGCTTGAAAGGCACAACCGGCTGCATGCTATCAGGCAGAAGGCGGACGAGGCAAGGGAACAGCTCTGCCGGATGGAGGAGTCCCTCGCGGCAGCTGAAGCCGAAGCCGAGGGTTGGATAGACAGAGAAGTGCAACCACCTCAAGAGGGAAACGAAGGTCAGGGCAACGTACGTCAGCCACCACCACCCCCACCACCACCAAATTTCCGTCAACTTTATGACGGACCAGGATGTCAGAGATATCATCAGAAGATCATCGAATATTGAATCACAATCATACACAAGGCACACGCCGCACTGGACGTAAGGTATTACGCTATTTAGCGGCCTGAACCAGTATAAATCATTGTCTCTGTGTAATCGCCGGGTCCTACGAACACCGATCCCCACCAAACAAATAGTCCTGAGATTACTCAAGACTAGTTGCCGGTTAACAAACACCGACAGCTGGCACGCCAGGTAGGGGCTTTCGGCGATTCGACGACCAAGAGCCCGGCGAACCACGACGACATGTTCTCGGCGGGATCAATTTTCGTTTTTGGCTCGTGGACTTGCGTCGCGGACGATCAAGGGAGGCTTCACAGCCGACTCGACACCAAATCGAAGCCACAAGCCACACCAAAGATGGAACTCCTCGCCCAGCACCTGGCAAAACTGCATATCCAAGAACCGCAGCACCTGGAAGACAGCCCAAAGGCATCCGACTCCTACCCGAACTCAAACTCCCAAGGGAAGGACCCGGATCCCGTCCATGGCATCTCCTTCGGCCTGCGGAACACCGCTGAAAGCTTTCAAGACCTGATTGAAGCAAAATTCAAAGAGTATCAGAGATACCTTTGACAGGAGCTCAACAAGGACTCGTTTTCAGCTCTACAAAGGAGGGAAACATTGTCCATTGGCCAATTCAGCCTGCCCCGGCTAGACTGATTGGCACAATTGACCAGCAACTTCCATATCAGCATGGACATCAGCTCCCCCTTGAGGAACATGACACCTCCACGGAATTAATCTCCAGTACTTCTACCCTAGAATCTGTTACACCAGGATCAGACCAAGGTTACAACCGTGAAGTCTTCATGGTGGGGCATCAGTCATCCCTGCGGCCACCAACCCCGCCAGATGTCACTCAAGACGACGAAACCCTGAGTATGATCTCTGACAACGATCCAGAGGCTCCCGGAGAAACCAAGTCCTTAAAGGCTGAGAGAATCCGCAAGAACAAAGCTAAAGAAGCCCGCAGGAGGCGGGCTACCCATCGCAAAGAAGATGTGGATCGCTACAATGCACGGCTAGAAGAATACAACACTCGGAGGCGTCTGGAAGCAGAGGTAGAGCGCCAGACTCACACTGAAGAGAATTACTCTCATGATGATCTCAACAGGCGGCGCCCCGATTGCTCTCGCAACCTTGAACCCGAATTCATGAGGGTAGCAGGACACAAAGTCTTTTAGACCCCCTATCAAAATATCCTGGCTTTAGCCACGGAAATGGGTGCTAAGGCCAACCGCACTCCGGACGAGGAGCGACAACTAATCATGCTTCAGACTACCGCACTTCAACTCCGGGGATGCAACCTCGAGTCCTTAGCTGATGAGCAAGACTCATCCCACCCAGGCCAGAGGCGCCCTGTTCAAGAGAGGCTCGGTAGGGTCCCGGCAAGGAGTCGCCTGGGCCCCCGAGCACATGATCAAGCTGAAGGAGGAGCGGAATCCTCATACAGAGAACCTACAGTCGCAGCACTTGACGCAGTCGATCGTTTCCCCTATTTTTCCCAAAGACTTCGAGCAGTCTCATTCCCGCCAAAATTCAAACTCGGGAACTACTCAAAGTACGATGGGAAGACAGAACCCAAACGGTGGCTCAGGCTGTATGCTCAAGCAGTCGAGTTAGCCGGAGGAAGCAACGACGTCAAAGCTCTCTACCTCCCAATGGCTCTAGAGACAATGCCGCTTGCTTGGTTTGACAGACTTAAGCCCGAGTCCATCGACTCCTGGGAACAACTACATCGTATCTTCATTGAAAACTTTGCTGGTGTCCCAGAGAGATCGGACCCCCGGACCAAGCTCAGGACCTGCAAGCAGCAGAAAAATGAATCGATGAGGGAATACTACAGACGATTCTCAGAAATCCGCTCTACAGTTTCCGACATCATAGACAGAGAAGTAATTGACCTTTTCGGCAACGGTATTTGCGAAAGGTATAATTACAAAGATTTTATCAAGCAGGACCCGACCACCGCTGATGAATTCCATCGGGCTGTAAACTCCATGATGGCGATAGAGGAACGCACACAGGAGCGCTTCCCCGATAGGAACACGCAAGGTGATCGAGGGAACAACCAGAGAGGTAACCAGGCACCACAGCAAAACACCCGGAAGAGGGCAGGAGACAATACTGTTGCTGCCATGGAACCTCAGAAGAAAGGAAATAAGCCCTACACCTTTGATGACTTACTCGACGGACCTTGCCCCTTCCATCCAAAGAGTGGACATCCAGCAAGGCACTGCCGACAGCTCAAGGAATGAGGCTTGAACCCTGACTACAACAAGAACAAGAAGGATAAAGGCAAGAAGATAGCTGAGGACCCTCCACAAGACGCTGGCGGCTTCTAGCACCCCAAAGGTACCATCAACGTCATCTTCGGGGGCGTAACCACCAGCGACAGTAAGAGGCTCCAGAAGCTTTCTCTGCGAGAGATCATGTCGACTGAACCAGCAACGCCTAAATACCTCGACTGGTCTGAACACTCGATTAGCTTCTCCAGAGCCGATCAATGGACTAGTGTCTCCAATGCGGGGCACTACCCGCTAGTTTTGGACCCGACGGTTGCAGGCTATACACTTGGAAGGGTACTCATTGATGGTGGGGCAGGACTTAATGTCATTTTCACAAGCACCCTAAAGAAGATGAACCTGGATCTTGCAACTCAGCTCACACCATCAACTGCTCCTTTCTATGGCATAGTACCCAGAAAAGCAGCTGTACCACTCGGAATGATCATACTACCCGTCACTTTAGGAACTCCAGCCAACTACAGAACGGAGTACATCAGTTTCGAGGTAGCGGACTTCGAGTCATCATATCATGCTATATTCGGGCGACCTGCCATTGCCAAGTTCATGGCAGTACCCCACTACCCGTACCTCTTATTGAAGATGCCGGGTCCTAAAGGAATCTTAACCTTCAGAGGTGACTTGAAGCGTTCTTTTGATTGCGACACAGAGGCTGTCCAAATCGCTAAAAAAGCTCAACTCGCCCTGGAGGTACAAGAACTCGCTTAGATGGTGCATAATACGAAGCCTGGAGATTCAGAGATCCCAACCAAGAAGGCGGGTACTATTCAACCATCAGCAGAAGTCTCTACAAAAGCTATTGACCTGGAAACCGGTGATCCCTCCAAGACTGCGGTTATCAGTGCTCACCTATCTGAAGAATAGGAACTCGCGCTCACCAAGTTCCTTAGAGCAAACAAAGACATATTTGCTTGGAAACCAGCAGACATGCCTGGGGTCCCAAGGAACTTGGCTGAGCACAAATTGGAATTAAAGGAAGGCTCACGACCTATCAAGCAAAGGTTACGACGATTCTCACCAGAGAAAAAGGAGGCAATTAAGAAGGAAATAGCTAAACTACTCGCGGCTGGGTTCATCAGAGAAATCCTGCACCCCGAGTGGTTAGCCAACCCGGTACTAGTCAAGAAGAAGAACTCTGTCGAGTGGCGCATGTGTGTCGACTACACGGACCTCAACAGGCACTGTCCAAAGGATCCTTTCGGATTACCAAGGATAGACCAAATAGTCGATGCCACCGCAGGCTCTGCCTTACTCTCCTTCCTCGATTGTTACTCTGGGTATCATCAAATAGCCCTCAAAGAAGAAGATCAACCCAAGACATCATTCATCACTCCCTTCGGAGCATACTGCTACAAAACCATGTCCTTCGGATTGAAGAACGCGGGGGCTACTTATCAACGTGCCATCCAAGACTGTCTGGGTGATCAGATTGGCCGCAATGCAAAAGCTTATGTTGATGACGTCGTCATAAAAACAAAGGATCCGACTACCTTGATTTCAGACCTAGAGGAAACCTTCAAACGATTACGTGCTTATCAATGGAGGCTTAATCCAACAAAATGCGTCTTTGGGGTACCCTCAGGACAGCTACTCGGATTTCTTGTTAGTCATCGAGGCATCGAGGCCAGTCAGAAGCAAATTTCCGCCATCATCAACATGAAGCCACCTGCCTCTGTCAGAGACGTCCAGAAGCTTACTGGGTGCATGGCTGCACTGAACCGGTTCATCTCACGATTAGGAGAAAAGGGACTACCTTTCTTCAAATTTCTTAAGGCTGGTGACAAATTTCAGTGGACGGAAGAAGCGGACAAGGCCTTTGAACAGCTCAAAGGTTACCTCACCAATTCTCCAATACTAACGCCGCCAGAGCCCAAGGAACCAATGCTGTTGTACATTGCTGCTACCACACACGTTGTGAGCACGGCAATTGTGGTGGAGCGCAAAGACGACCGGCACATCTACAATACCCAACAACTAGTTTACTACATTAGTGAGGTACTCTCCGACTCGAAAGTCAGATACCCGCAAGTGTAGAAACTACTCTACACCCTACTCATCTCTTCAAGAAAGCTGCGGCACTACTTCGAAGCTCATGAGATCACGGTAGTCACTGATTTTCCTCTAGGAGAAATTCTTCATAACTGTGATGCTACCGGCAGAATCTCTAAGTGGGCAGTCGAGCTAGGGGCACTCAACATCAAATTCACTCCCAGGAAAGCTATTAAGTCACAAGCGCTAGCTGATTTCGTCGCTGAGTGGACAGAGATACAGCAGCTCCAAGACAACGCTATTCCTGATCACTGGAAGATGTATTTTGATGGGCCCCTAAAACTCGGAGGAGCAGGAGCCGGGGTCCTTCTTGTATCACCTGCGGGAGAACAGCTCAAATACGTTCTGCAAATACTATGGCCGGCTACCAACAATGAAGCAGAATACGAAGCACTACTCCACGGGCTCAAACTAGCAGTCACCCTGGGCATCAAGAGACTACTAGTCTACGGCGATTCCTCCGTGGTCATTCACCAAGTTAATAAAGACTGGGATTGCACCAAGGAGACAATGAACGCCTACTGTGCTGAAGTCCGTAAGCTAGAGAAGCACTTCGTGGGATTGGAACTCATCCATATTACTCGGGACCTCAATGTAGCAGCCGATATCCTTGCAAAATTGGGTTCTAATAGAGCGTTGGTTCCTACCGGTACCTTCGTACATGAGTTATCCAAGCCTTCAATTCAAGAGAAGGAAGAGTTCGAGCCAGCACCTTCCAACCAGGTCCTATCCCTCTCACCTGACTGGACACAAGTATTCATTGACTACTTCAAAGAGCATAAACTCCCGAGTGATAAAACTGAAGCAGAACAAGTCACCAGGCGTAGCAAGAACTATGTTCTAGTCGGAGATAAGTTATATCGACGTGGAGCTTCATCAGGAGTCCTCCTCAAGTGTATTACACCAGAAGAAGGCAGGGAAATCTTGAATAAAGTCCACTCTGGGTGTTGTGGCAATCACGCAGCTTCAAGGACACTAGTCGAAAAAATCTTCAGGTCAGGATACTATTGGCCTTCAGTCTTAAAAGACACAGAAGATTTAGTCCGTTGCTGCCAATCATGCCAGTTTTTTGCAAAGCAGCAGCATGTACCTGCACATGAATTAATCTGTATCCCTCCATCATGGCCCTTCTCATGCTGGGGGCTCGATATGGTGGGTCCTCTTAAGCGTGCCCCAGGCGGATTTGAGTACTTGTATGTTGCAATTGACAAGTTTACAAAGTGGATTGAGTACATGCCCTTGGTCAAGTTCAACGCATCCAAGTCAGTCCAATTCATGCAGAGCATCTTTCACCATTTCGGAATGCCACACAGAATCATCACTGATCTTGGGTCTCCCTTTACGGCAATCAAATTCAAGACATGGGCTAGTGATTGTGGCATCAGGATAGACTACGCCTCAGTAGCCCACCCACAGTCCAACGGCCAAGTTGAACGAGCAAACGCCTTGATTCTCGCAGGATTGAAGCCAAGACTCTTCGACCTCCTAAAGGATCATGGCGGAAAGTGGGTTGAAGAATTGCCTAAGGTAGTCTGGGGGCTACGAACACAACGAAGTCGGGCAACAGGCCACACTCCTTTCTTTCTGGTTTATGGCACTGAAGCAATCCTCCCGGCTGATATAATCTGGAATTCACCACGAATAGAGCAGTACAATGAGGGCGAAGCTGATGACACCAGGCGGCTAGAAGTCGACAGTATCGAAGAGGCCCGACTCACCGCATTGTTTCAGTCAGCAAGATACCTTCAGGGGATGAGGCGCTACTACGACAAAAACGTCCATCACCGTACCTTTCAAGTGGGTGATATGGTATTAAAGAAGATACAGAATGCTACGGGACGCCACAAGCTCATGAGTCCATGGGAGGGTCCTTATATTGTATCCAAAGTAACAAGACCCGGGTCATTTGAGCTAGTCACTGAAGATGGTTCTCCACTGCCAAATTCATGGAATATCGAGCACTTGAAGAAATTCCATACTTAAGGACTACGCTATGAATCTGACCCAGGGCAATTGTAATTATTAGCCGGATATTAATAAAGTTTGAAGTTCATCAGAAACAAAGACTTTACAATTTATCCAGACTTCACATGACTCCTCAGTCGTCTAACGAGTCACTGCAGTAACAGGACTCTACCTCCGATTAGTATTAACTACTCGGATAGATTGGTTCAGCAGAAACCATACTCGAGTTACGAGCTTCGAGCTCAATACAACTCACATGATAGTACGGCTTAGCACCCGGCTATCAGCCTATAGCAAATATGGAATCCACTATAGTGGAGACTAGTTTCTATAAGGCGTAACAAGGCGGGATAAGTACCCACCTTGTTACACAACTACCGGACAGAGGTCCACTCACTTTCGCACTCAAGCTGCGATCCTCAAGAGGATATGATCCACCCAGAAGGAACCTACGTAACGGTCCATCAAGAGGTGCCTGATCGAACTTATCCCTTGAACAAGGGCACTAAGAGTAGTACTCGGGCAAGACTAAGCTCTCTACAAAATAAGTAAGAGAAACAAAGTCATACGACCTAAAACTAAAGGTGCTAGAGAGCACCCGGATAGACTCGTCTAATTAGACGCCTGGTCATACATCCACAAACAAGCAAACTCAACCCATTGCCAAGGACTCTCCTGTCGCAATACGGAGTCGTACACATATGAAATTCATGAGAATCAAAAATAACATATATTTTTGATATCTTATAGCAATTATTTACAGGAGCTACAAGAGATGCTCAAAGGAGCAAGGAGTCTACTCCTCTACAAGATCTAAGATCTGCGAGTACTCCTCCGCAGTGGCCTTCACCTCCTCCTGCATCGCCGCGAGATCT
Organism: Coix lacryma-jobi var. lacryma-jobi; assembly: GCA_009763385.1. Classification (NCBI taxonomy): domain Eukaryota; kingdom Viridiplantae; phylum Streptophyta; class Magnoliopsida; order Poales; family Poaceae; genus Coix; species Coix lacryma-jobi. Next base: position 150,187,523 of record CM019828.1, read on the forward strand.
TCGTCGCCCTTGTCCTCAGGAAGGGTCATCAGAGCACCCAGATCAAAGGACGGCAGATGCAGCCGAAGAGTAGCCATCAGACCTTGCACGATGGAGATCGACATAGTCTTGATATACTGAGCCAGACGTTTGGGAGCAGCCTTAGCTCGTTCAATCAAGGCCTCCTCGACTCCTTCAAGCGCTGGAATCATGTTGAGCAGGGGCTGAATGGCTTGCTCTAAAGCCTTCAGGGAATTACGCGACTCCTTTGTAGACTTCAAAGCCTGCAGAAGATCCCGGTCAGCACCCTCACGCATCAGTTTGGCTTCTTCAAGAGTACTCTGCACATTAGCAAATACCTCCTCAAGCTCAGCCTCCTTACGGTTGAAGGCGTTCTGCCATCTTGAAGCTAGTTTATTCGCATCTGCAACAATTCTAAGTCAGTTCCGTACAATAAGACTACTAATATGGACAAAGACTAGCAAGCAGACTTCAAAAGTACCTTCCAGTTGTTTCTTGGAGGTCTTCCTCAGCTCCTTCACCTTCAGCTCTGTGGAGGCGGCCTTGCTGATCAGCTCAATTTCTCGAGCATTGGCGGCATCACGCTCCGCTTCCACCGTCTTAAGGTTGCTCTGAAGCTCATTAATCCGATTGTGTAGCACCTGGGTAGCTACTTTCGAACTAATTTGCTCCTGAGCAATATAATCCTTAAGTTCCTGGACCTCCCGGGATGTCTCCTGGCGGATCCGGGTAACTTGATCCCGGACCTTGAAGTCAAAGGCCTAGTAACACAAGCATATTGTAAGTACTCGGACGAGTCTACAAAGCAAAAAGAAGGATTGGAATTCTTACCTCAATGAACTGGTGGAGCGCATCAACCGGAGCCTTCAATTGGTCACTCAGTTCCTTCAACCGGGTAAGGTCCTGGTTGTACCCGAACACGTCCAGTGTTGCCCCTTGACGGGAGGACTCGGGTGCATCCAGGGACCCTCTCTCTCGATGGACTGAAGACTTCGCGCGAATACCCGCCACGACCATATCAAGAGTTGGTTCATCAGGCTGTCGGGTACGGAAAAACCAGTCATTCCAAACCCGATCAAATTCCAATTGCGCAGGAGAGCGAAAAATGGAGTATGGCCAACCAACCTGAGGCAGTGGAAGAGTATCCGCGTCAAGAGCAGCATCAGGAGCAACATCAGGATGAGCTTCAGGCAGAGAGGAGTCAGGCGGCACATCTACCTGGCTGAAGGTAGGCGGCACGTTGGAATCATCCTTGGCCAAAGACTCCGACTCCTCTACCGCCTGAGGATCAGGGACACCACTCGAAGTTGCCGCAACCGGCTTTACCTTCCTGTCAGACAGATGAGTACCAATGTCAGTACCAGAATTTCTTAAGTGAGCATAAAGACATGACTTACTTTGTGAGCTTTAGAGTCTTTGGTAACTTCAAAAGCAGCTGTGGGTCTGAAGAATCCTCAGCAGCCGCACTACCAGAAGTACCTTGCTCTGCTTCGGTACCTGATACAATGCCAAATATAAGACATGCGATTATCAACAAATGAAAGGACTACAAAGTACTCGGGTTTTCCCTTACTAGGAGCACCCGGCTTGTAATACTTATCATACAACTCTTGTGTCAAACAAACTTTACGACAAGCACAGCGATTACCAGTGCGAGCCTTCTTCTGGATGGGTCCTCCGGCTTCTAGATTTGGAGTCGGCAACCTCTTCCGACTGCTCTCTGCTTCAGGGTCTATGAGCATGACATCAGAATCAGTGGAATCCGAGTCAAGCCAACCAAGATCAGCAGAAGAGCTTTGTTTATTGAGCAGATCCTCACTCCGGATGGGTCCTTCCAGGGCTATGCCTCCGCCTTCTTGAGTCGGTGGTGGTAGAGGAGGGCAGTCATTGTTCTCTCTCCCTTGCCCCTATAGCGAAGAAACACATAATCAAGTCAGAAGGATTTCTATTGAGAAAACTGATGACTAGATAAGCTCAGTTACTTACCGGAGGAGGAGGATTAATGACAGAGAAAGTCACCATAATAGGCGCTAAGTGCGCACGGCTCTTCAGCAGCCGGTTTACTCTATACAAGACTTCATGATTCGAAAGCTGGTCAACAGCGTGACGACTCGGGTCATTTTTCCCCAAGAACTCGAATCCAAAATTTGCCCGCTGCTGAAGAGGGTGGATGCGCCGGGCAACAAAGTCTTGTACAATGTTGTATCCCGTCAAACCATCGATCATTAAGGCCTCTATCATCATAAGGAGAGGTCGGATAGCTTCGAGTTCTTCAGTCATCAGCTTCTCCTTCCACTCGCGACACTTCTGTGGCGGCCATCCATCATGACGGAGAAGAGCTGGGGGTGGGTTACCCATGTAAAACCACCCGGCAGCCCAATCCTTAACAGTATCTGACAACTCGACTGTCACATACTGATGGGCTACCTCCTGTCTAACCTGAAGACTAGCCCCTCCGACTACTTCGGTTTTAGCGTCACTAGGTTGACACTTAAACCAGAAGAAATAGCGGAAGAGGGTGAAGTTGGGGCAGATTCCCAAGAAAGCTTCACAAAGGTGGACGAAGATGGAGATATGAAGAACTGCATTAGGAGTAATATGGTTTAAGGTCAAACCATAGTAATGCAGTAGCCCACGGAAGAAATCTGATGCAGGTAACCCCAACCCCCGCTCCACCATGGCCTTGAACATGACGATCTCTGTGGTGTTGGGGGCGGGAGCCCGATGATCGATGGGTACCCTCCAGCCATCGAGTGCCTGCGCCCGAAGGTATCCTTGCTGCGCTAGGAAGGCCAGCTCCACTTCAGTGGTGTCCGGCTTCTTCCACGCCAAGACATCCGTAGGAGGGTTTGGGTGCTTAGGTTTCCCGGTGGTGGTGATCTTGGGCTTCTTCCCAGCAGCAGCTTGCTTCTTGGGACCCATGTTGGTGACAAGAGATTTCCTACGCATCAACTAACAGTTGGCTAAGGGTTTGTGGATCGAAGGCAAGAGCTTGATGAAAGCGTGAGGAAAGCAAGGCCCGGTGGCGGCTTATTATAGATCTATTTTGACAACCGTTCGGCTTTCACTGACGGCGTCATGGTAACATTAGAAACCCTAACGGTGGGAAGCACGTGTCAGACAGCGTCAGAAACAAAGGGCAGAAGCGGTACACAGACAAGCTTTTCCGTTCGCAAGAGACACATAGTACTCGGATAACAGGACAGAGGACTCAGAAATTCTTCTAAGTACCCAGATTGTTGTTATTACTACTCGGAATTATAAATAGAGATAAATGGAAGCATCTTGAGATACAACAACTTTCAACAGAAGTACAATCAAGATGTAAAACGCTACTCTAGTGAATTCAAAGCACATAGCCTTGATGCCTACCGCACCAAGGGCAGGGTTCAGTGAGACGCAGTAAAGCAGACACAGAACCTTGGGTAGACACTATCTTTTCAGTGCATCCCAAGGTGGGTCTTTGGTGCCACGCCAGTACTCAAGGAACTCGAGCAAGACCATCACCCTCGCCGCCCTTTTGACAACCTGTGACTCCGAGGTTATCTACGAGTGGTAGTCACAAGAGTTCTTTTAGGCGCAGCTCTGTATTCCTCTGCTCGCGACCACTTGGAAACCACCCTGGCGGATGGTCCCTTCACAAGAGTTCTTCTGGGCACTTCATCTATTCTACAGAAGGAAGAGACCCGGGGGCTCGGCCATCTCTGCTATTGCTACTATAATACTCATGGGACTAAGAGAAGTTTTATACTCCAAAGGGATATGAGATCCATTGCTTCCCAGGCAGGGTATTTATAGGCAGTTTCTCCTTGGTCTATGGACATGGTTCACCAACAAGAGTGACTGTTGAAGCAATAATTCACCCAATGTACTGTGGTGCATGTGAAGCTCAGCATGGGTAACAGGACTGATTATCACATGAACGTCAAGAAACAAACGACAAAGTTTGCAGTTGAAGAAAACGACAAACATCATTATTGCGTACAGTTGGAACAGTCATCAGTCAATTATTGTTGGCCTATGGTAATATTTATTCAGTGGGGGGTGATACGGGATGTTTGTTGAAAACATTACCCACCTGAAGCTGAATATTTATTAATCAGACGGTTTAAGCAATGAATTGGTGACATGATCCGGCTCCTTCAGACCTTAAATGGACTACCCAAATATATGGTTCTACAGATCCTAAGGACCGACTACTGTAGTACTCGGATCTTAGGCTCGGGGGCTGCAGGGTACTATCCATTAAGGAAATGTTTTTTCTTATTTCAAGAATTGCTTGGAAAAGGTTCAAAAGATTACTCAAGACTAGTTGCCGGTTAACAAACACCGACACTTTATCCTGATGAGAGAGAGCCCAACCTTCGCAACCAGAGGAGATGCCAACAACACCAAATGCCCTACGACCCGAAATCACCACTCTCCCAAATACTGCAAACCCAACCCTAGCCACCGTCCTACAATCCACAGAATTTGCCCCGTTATGATGGGCGTTCTGACCCTCGTCAATTCATAATGAGTTATGAAGCAGCAGTTGCTGCAGCGGGAGGAGATGAATCAACAATGGCGAAGTCTTTCGTGATCATCCTTCGAGACATCGCCCAGATGTGGTACAGCAATCTGCGCCCCGGAACCGTGGATTCCTGGGCTAACCTAAGAGATAGGCTATGTACAAACTTTAAAGTTATCACACCAGCCCCATTAAACCCTATCGAGTTGTTCAACTGTAAACAAGAAGAGCGTGAATCACTACAAGATTACTAGCGAAGGTTCATCCAAATCAGAGCAAGAACTCTGGGAATATCAGACGAAGCCGTAATCCTTGAAGCAGTGAGCGGTCTGCGCCCAGGCCCATTGTTGACTCTTGCTAACGTCGTCACTAGGAGTAGACTATGGAATCTATCCCCGGCAATGGCGCCAGAAAGGCTTGTTGATACTTCTTAATGTAAGAAGTATAACTAACTATTCGTATGACTATTGGTAGGTTCTGCAAGCGCACAGAATAAGTCAATTGTAGCACTTCACCCGGGAGTAACCGAGTATCGTATTTATTTCCACAGGGAAGCTACTATGGCAGAACTAACACTATGACTGCTATGAACAACTAGTGATCCTAGCAGGGTTGATCGAAATGTATGAATGGGGGTTGGTTTCTACTACTACTAAAAAGAAAAGAAAGAAAGAAAGAAAGAAAAAACTAACTAAACTAAATCGGTGGGGTCTGGTCGATAAACAGATTAATGTTTTCCTACACACTAACGAACACAACTAACTTAGCAATAAAGAGTTTATCTAGTTCTTCGAACCGTACACACCCTCTGGACTATTTACCTCAGATGCGCACAACGAGGTTTATGATTTAAGAACTAACCCAACTACGTGGTGGAATTCAAGGCTCCTAGGGCTGTCACCACCTGTTTGCTACCACAGCTATCCAGGGGGCTAGCCACAAACTAAGGTATAACTAGTCTAAGCACCGCGCTTACACTAATATATACTACTCTAATCTTGCTTCCAAAACTAGAGCACTGATTACTCAGCGAAGAACCCGAACTAGATATAGACTAAATACTAAGTTATCTATGATCGAAAGCACTCAACAAGAACAAAAAGTAAAGAACTTAAAGTAAATGCTGAAAGTAGAAGAACACTAAGATAAATGAGGAAAGACTAGGAATTATACCAGAGACTCTTGCAAGATCCTCTATTACAACTCCAGCTCTTCTCTTCTACACTCTCGCTCTCACTCTAAGTCTCTCAACTAGAGTGTTACTTCACCAAAGCTTGCTTACAAGAGAGTGGGACTAATGAGGTGAGGTGTGAGTACAGATGAGCTCGGGGGGTCCTATTTATAGCCTAAGGGACCTAGGGTTAGGTCAGGGGGGTGAGTGTGGTGGCGGGCGCCAGCCCTAGGTGGCGGCCGCCACCCCCTAGCCCTTGGATCCACCGCCTCTTCACCAACGGCATCCAGGAGGTCCTCCAAGTCGGTTTGGGGTCGCTTAGGGTTGTCCGATAACCGTCACATGGGCAATTAGGCCATGATCCATGTGACGCTGCTTCTTAGCCCTCGGATGAACCGACTTAGGTGAGCAACGACTGCAAATGAGTGTGGGGTGCTTCCCCTGGATCAGTGACGTGGCAGGGGGGAGTTTGGGCTTCTCTCCCCTGGCGGCCGCCAGCTAGGGGTGGCGGGCGCCACCCCTCCTTGGCCCAAAGTGAGCCCAGGCAAGTGGGCTTGCTTCCTGGTGGGTCCATTTGGTCATTTTGCTCAAAAACCCTGCAATTTCTTACATTCAAATAAAACTCAAGGACAAGTGGAAATCGTTAGTTTATAAAAGGTTTTTGGTTGATTTTAGGCCCTTTTGTGGTGTTACATGACCTTGTTGATGCTAAGAATATGACACTTAGTGAGCGTCAACACCCATGCTCTTCGAAGTTTGCCAGGAAGCCAGCAAACACAATCGAGGAACTACATGAGACAATGGAAAGATACTGTAGAGTGGATATGGACTTCAGGGCAAAGTCCGATGCTCGAAGGGCACAATAAAAACCGTAGTCGAGACCCCAAGCAAGAGAAAACAACCCTCATCAGGACCCAAGCAACATTGGCGCAATCAACAAGGCAGGTCCACTCGAAAACCAGTGTAGGGGCACTCGGACTTCGGGCAACCAAAATCCGCAAGGATTTCCACCTCTGCCAGATCAAAGAAACTAGCAGAAGGATCCCGCCAAAATGTATTGCCATTTTTGCGGTCCAGCGAAAGGTCACACCACAAAACAATGCGAGTGCTTTGCCAAGGGAAAAGAGTACCAAGAATCCAAAAGAGCCGCAACGGCAGAAAACTGAACCATCAACCATACCAGAAAGCCAATTTTCAACCCAACCCATCCTCCATACCAGTACACCCCAATAAACTATGGCCTACCTTCGCAACAACCTTTCTACGCACACCACACGCACTATAATCACACCCCATATCAGCCACCCTCCACCCCTCAACGCCAAAACATACCATATACCGTCTCATACCCAACAACCCCTCAAACCCAAACCAACCAACAAGCGAGCAACGCTTTACCGCCACCGCCACCAATACCAGCACTGCCAGCTCCCCAACCTATCAAAGCCGAATCTCAAACCCAAACAACTATCAACAACCCAACATCAACCTTCGGCGTAATCCTTGCCATCACCGGGGGCTCTAACGAAGATCATGGCAACAAAAGGCAGAGGAAAGAACATACTAGAAGAGTGCACCATGTAGCTGTCGAAGGGCCACACAAATTTGGGCGATGGTCCCATATCCCAATAACCTTCGACTCCGGTGACATGAAGCTAAGGGATTACCCTCACACTGACGCCATGGTAATCGAAACTAATCTAGCAGGGTGGACAGTCACCAAAATTCTGGTCGACACAGGAAGCTCCATGAACATTTTGTTCACCACAACCTTCAACAGCATGAAGCTTGACAGAAACCTCTTGCAACCTGCTGGCAACCCCCTATACGGCTTCGGCGGTCAGCAAGTAAGAGCATTTATGAAAATCTCTTTGCCCGTAACCTTCGGAGACCAAGTGAACTGCAGAACAGAACACATAACCTTCGATGTGGTTGACATGTTCTATCCTTACAATGCAAATTTTGGTCGAGGGGTCACCAATGTTTTCAACGCGGTCATCCATCCTGCATACCTTTGCATGAAGCTTCCTGCTCCGAAGGGGGTCATTGCAGTGTACGGAGATCAAGACATTGCAAGAGCTGCTGAGGGAACAGTAGCACCTGGGCAACGTAATGTGCACAATTTAACAAAGCATCAAACGACAAACCTCCATAGCGAAGGCGAAGCATACAGTGACCAAAGGAGAGCATTACCCAAAGAGGAAACCAACACAGTACAACTGTTCGAGGGTAACTCTGAAAGAAAAGTAATCATCTCAGCCCACCTAGACACCCAAACAGAAAACAACCTCGTCCGTTTTCTCAAAGAAAACTCAGACACCAGAAGATCTCAAGGGAGTCAACAGATCTTTGATTGAGCACAGCCTAAACATAAAGCAAGGGTATCGCCTAGTCAAACAAAAGCTCCGTAAAATGTCAGAAGAAAGGAAAGAGGCAGCGAGGGCGGAAGTAAATAGACTCTTGGATGCAGGGGTCATCCGCCCCATCAAATATCCATCATGGCTCTCAAATGTGGTTCTTGTCCAGAAAAAGAACAAGAGATGGAGAATGTGCGTAGATTTCACGTGCTTAAACAAAGCTTGCCTGAAGGATGACTTCCCTCTACCAAACATAAGCACCTTGGTAGACAGAGCAGCCGGATGTCAGATGCTTTCTCTCCTTGATTGTTTCTCGGGGTACCATCAAATCTGGATGAATGAGGACGATGAAGAAAAAACAAGCTTCATCACACCCTCGGGTACCTTTTGCTTCCGAAGAATGGCTGAAGGCTTAAGAAACGCAGGTTCTACCTTCGCTCACATGACGTTCGAGGTTTTCAAAGATGAGCATGCCATCTCCGCTTACGTCGATGATTTGATAGTTCAAAGCCAACAAAGAGAAAATCACATATCAGATCTGGCAAGAGTATTCAACAACCTTCGGTCGGCCGGGTTGAAGCTGAACCCCGAAAAATGTGTCTTCGGAGTCAGCGAAGGAAAATTGCTAGGTTGTATTGTCTCTGCAAGAGGGATCGAAGCCAACCCAGAAAAAAATGATGCCATCATCAACATGGAACCACCAACAACCAAAAAAGCAGCTCAGTGACTGTCAGGGCGCTTAGCAGCACTTAGCAGATTCATCTCCAGATCAGCTGAGCGAGGGTTACCTTTCTTCGAAACTTTGAGAAGCACCGCTCCATTCAATTGGGGACCTCGACGGCAGAAAGCTTTTGAGGATCTAAAAAAGTATCTCACCAACATGACCGTCTTGACCAGCCCTAGCAAAGGGGACTTGCTACTATTGTACGTTGCAGCTTCGCCTCATGCAGCCAGCGCAGTGTTGATCAAAGAACTGCACGAAAACAACAAAACTAGACAGCCCCCCATCTACTATGTGTCAGAAACCCTCGAGGGTCCCAAGCGAAACTATTCAGAGCTCGAGAAAATAGCGTATGCCGTGGTCATGGCGTCAAGAAAGCTTAAACACTACTTCCAGGCACACGAAATCCAAATACCCTCAGCATACCCTCTCGAAAATATTTTCAAGAACAATGAAGCAATCGACAGAATAGCAAAATGGGCAGTTGAATTGAATAGTTACACCATAACCTTCGTGGGAAGATCAGCGATCAAATCGCAAGCTTTAGCAGATTTCATAGCCGAATGGACTCCAGACCCTCGCAGAGAAGGAGTCGAAGCAGATCCGTTTTGGACGATGTATGTCGACGGAGCCTGGGGAGCAGCTGGAGCAGGAGCCTCGGCCATCCTAGTTTCGCCATCTGGGTCGAAGCTACGATACGCAAAAAGACTCGACTTCAAGTGCACAAATAATTCTGCAGAGTATGAAGCTTTAATATTGGCACTTTCAAGGCTTCGAGCATTATCAGTTCGAAGGGCGGTCATCAACACAGACTCCCAAGTCATTGCGGGTCATATTGAGAAAAATTACAAAGCAAAAGATTTAGAGCTGCAAAAGTACTTACAGTATGACCGAAGGTTAGAATCTTTCTTCCTCGGCATAACAGTCAAAGCAATACCGAGGTCCGACAACAGCGAGGCAGACAATCTGGCTAAAGCAGCAGCGCAACAGTTACAATTACCCCCCGACGACTTTTATGAAGTAGCAACACAATCAGCCATCAAAACCTCTGAACAAACAGCAAAGCAGATCAATGCAATACAGAGCGAAGATTGGAGAGCCCCAATCATGGCCTACATCAACGGGTTGCACGAGCCAGACTCAAAAGAGGAGGAAAACAGACTTAGCCAAAGAGCTCGAGGATATAAAATAGTAGACAACACTTTGGTCAAAGCCTCGGTGACCTCCTCATGGCTAAAATGCGTGTCACAGAATCAAGGAAAGGACATACTCAAACTCATTCATGAAGGTATCTGCGGCTCTCATAACGGCCCAAGGGTGCTCGTCGGAAAAGCTTTCCGTCAAGGCTTCTTTTGGCCAACAGCATTACGAGATGCAGAAGATATTATCAAGCATTGCGAGGGATGCCAACTAACATCAAAAACACAAAGTGTCCCAGGTGCCCCAACAACTTTGATATGCCCAACATGGCCCTTGCAAAGATGGGCAATGGACTTGGTCGGTCCACTACCAGCAGCTCCAGGAAACCTTCGCTACGCAGTGGTAGCCGTGGAATACTTCACGAAGTGGATTGAAACAAAACCATTGGCTTCCATCACTTCCCTAGCCATGAAGAAGTGTTTACACCAAAATTTGGACTAAGAAAGGGATGAGCTGAATTGTACTGAAGATGGCTATGATTTGAGGAATTGGCAGAATCTAGAAAGATCGGTTGATCAGGTGGACCAAGAAAATGACAAATGGACCCAGCCGGCAGTGAAAAGGGCATTCGGCAAACAACCAAGCGGTCGGTTAGTTCTTGGAGTTTCGGCAAGTGCCTGTGCGGTCGACTATCTTACAAGGCGGTGATTCCATTCGGGAAGCAAATATGGCAAGTGAAGCCGACTTGCACAAGAAGACACGTGACGATGGAGGACACCAAGAGGAAAATAGAAATAGGACTCGTATTTTCCAAGTTTCATTGTGTAAATCGTAGTCTTCCAGGACTCGTATTTCGCCCAGGGTATAAATATAAACCCTCGGCCATTGTAAAAGCGTTCACAACCATATCAATACAAACTGGCCCTGTGCCATCTTCAAGTCCTTTGTCGTGTCGTCGAGTTCTTCGAGAGGAATCATCGATCCATCGACCTCCGTAAGTCCCGACAACCTTGTTATCATGTCTAGTATCTTGCGGTGGATTTAGATATGATGCAAGTAGTCTTGTTTGTTTCCAATGGTCGTGCGGCGGATCTTTGTTAACAATCAAGAAGTCTTTGTTTATGCTTTGCTTATGAGTGAATACCGTGCGGCAGGCGTTTACTTGATACGTTTAGCAAAAGCGAGATAGTTATCGGCTCTACTAGATTTGGCGAGATCTACTAGATTCAGTAAGTTATCATGTGTTGCATGTTTTAATTAATTTTGTAACACTCTTTTGCCCAATCTAGATTGACTTTGTTTGGCCTTGCTTTACAAGTTTATTTATGTCCCAATAATTGCATGATCATGATGGCCGAATTAATTTCCAATCTAGATTGTTACATGTTGTGGGTTCATATATATCAATTACGTTTGAGCTTTGATAAAACTAGGTATCGTGCGGTAGATGCAGGTTTTATATTGGTTTGATCGTGTTTGTTTGTATGTTCCTTCTTCATGGACCCCAACTCGGCTAGTTTGCCGGGCTTGGTTACACGTCAATTTATAATTTACTTTTACTTTTCTAAGCATGTCCTTTTCATGTACGTACGTTCGGCAACCAATTGTTTACATATGTTATGTTTAGAGTTAGCCGAATGACCTTTAAAATTGTTGACAGACAGCTTCTATAGTTGTGTGTCGTCATGACTGGCTTCAAGGCCGTAAATATGGAACTGTCTGGTCTCACCCGGCATGTTCCAGTTTTATTCTCACAGTTTTATCCCTTGTTGGTTTTCAGGTTGTCGGGGGACCACAAAAGGGGTACCCCCAATCAACGTGAAACCAATCAGTTAAACCTAGAGCACCAATTAATAAGGGACCTAACTGGTCTAACTCCCTAAAAAACCAACCCCTCGAGGCCTGCAACGCCGGCCCACCGTGAGGAAGCCCGGGCTCGCCAAAGCCTTACTGACCGCCTCCTAGTAGCCTACCCCTCGAGCCCCGACACATAGGCCTCGAGCCCTCTACAGCCGTACACCGTTCCTCGAGACCCCATGTACAGGACCTCGAGCCTTTCTAACACGGTGGCTTACCCCTCGAGACACACCACACCTCCCTCGAGCGGCACCAGACATCGGATACCAGCCCCATACTGCGCATTTAATGCGTCCACTTACTCCGGTCACATCTTCTGGCACACGACGTGTGCCACAGTGAACCGGAGCCAGAGTCAAACCTCGTTTTCACCACAAGCATGGGTAAAAAGGTGCAAGTACAACACTGTTAGGCCATACCCCGCACTGTAGCACACTCGAGCCATATCTCGAAACCTGGATTCCCGCTGTACGGCCAGATTTTCCGGGACTTGCCCATACCTGCGGGGGCTCGCGCCCCCCGTAGGCGTCACCTCGAGGCCAGCCCTGCGCCCCTCGAGCCTTGACTGCTTTCATGCTATTGGAGGACAGGTACCCCAAGACCCGGAGGGACCCTGCCACGTCTTGTACGTACCGGAATGGGCGCTGCACGGCCTCCACGTCGCCACGCCTCCACGTCCGCGCCTGGGATGGAGGTCACGCTTCAAGGACGCCTCAATAGCAACCCCCACGCCGGCTCCAGTGACCCCGACAAGACAGAATTCCTACCCTTCGCCGTACTGGGCGCTGTACATGCACTCCTGTGTAACCCTGGCCTCCTCTTGCTCTATAAAAGAGGACACCAGGGCCCTTCACGCGCACGGTTACACAACTCCATGAGTCTACAAAAAACGCAACGCACACTCACACGAGTCCAGACTCAGGTCCACGCTCGTCGAGCTTGTATTGCCCCTGTACAAGCACTTAGGTGCAAGTAATACAAGAACCTCCTCCCCCCGCTGGACGTAGGGCCTTCTTTGCCCGAACCAGGATAAAATCCTTGTGTCATCTTGCATCACCATCCAGAAAGAGAGCACGCGATCGTATTACTAGTTGGTGTCATACCCCCGGGGTCGAAACACCAACAGTTGGCGCGCCAGGTAGGGGGCTTCGCGTGTCGGAGTCGATTTCTCGTTGTTTTCTGGATGGCTTCTTCCACTCCTTCGTTCTATGCTGGTGCCGTCATCTGGTTCGGGAGCCTTGAGTTCCTGGCCACCGGCAGCGGCAACGAGCTGACCCTGCTCTCCATGGAGGGCCCGAGCGGAGGGCGTGTCACGCCACCCCGCGCGGGGGGCGTGGCGCGTCGCCCGCACCACCATGCGTCGCCGCCACGTGAGCGGCGCCGTCATCACCATCGTCGCCAGGCACAGGCGCCAGCGACCCCCGTTTGGCCTCAACAACTCCGCGGCTGTCTACGCCCACCACCTCGACAAGCGCCGTCAGGTCGGGCGGCGGCAGAGCGGGAGGAGCGCCCGGGCGTGCTCCTACGAGCCACCACCAACCTGGAGATCGTCTACCCCGCGCACGTCGATCGTGGATTCTCACGAGTCGTCGAGCCGCCCCGGCGAGCCACCGTCGGAGAGTGGTATCGCGAGCTGCAGTCCCAGCACGAGCCAGGGCGGCGCGACAGCAACAGCTCCGACTTCGACGAGTACGACTACCACGACCCTGACCTCTGGGATCCCACCAGGGAGTGCTTCCAGCTCGAGGGGGTCGTGAGCGATGCCGAGGACGACGACGACGATGACGCCAGGCCGGTGCTCAACCTCGAAAACCCCAACAACGTGGCTGCGGCGGGCGGATCCCGTGTTCAGAGGAGGAATGAACCCCCGGCCTCGGGTGCACCACCTCAGCACAACGACGACCGGGCGGCGAAGCTCGCGCAGCTGCGGGAGGCGATCGCCAAGACTGAGGAGGACCGACAACGCCTGCTGCAGCTCGAGAAAACTCTTGTGTAGGAACAAGCCTAGCCTCGAGGCGCCGGCGCTCGTGGCCGCGCTCGAGAGGTCCACCGACAGATCCTCGAGGATGAGGCACCAGCACGCCCCGAGGTGCGCTTCCCGCGAGCCGGGCAGAACGTGGTGGCGGCCGCGATGCTGCTCCGCAATCTACCCGCCATCTCCAACCCTGACGCCAGGCGCATGCTCGGGGAAATGAAGAACCTCCTCGAAACAGCCGCTCTGCAGCAGGCCGAGAGCTCAGCCTCGCGCCGGCGCGGAGCGGCCTCGGGGAAGCCAGCAGACACGCCCCGCAACGAGCATGAGGCGTCCGTCCACCAGCCGGACGCCTCTCGAGCCAGGCCAGTCCGGGAGCGGATCGTCGACAACCGGCCACCTCGAGACCCCAAGGACGCCCGCGACGAACCCCCGGCACCAGATGCATCGCCTCAGCGCAACGACGACCGGGCGGCGCAGCTCACGCGGCTGCGGGAGGCGATCACCAAGGCTGAGGAGGGCGTGCCACAGTGCCGGTGCGACATCAACCGCCGGCGCAAGCACAACGGGGCCGAGGAGCGTGGCTATAGTGCCCATCGAGGGGGGCGCTACGACAGCGACGAGGACCGGCAAGCCCCCGAGCCCCCGGGCCCCAGGGTCTTCAGCCGGGCCATCCGTAGCTCAATCTTCCCCGACCGCTTTCGACCACTGACCAACATCGTGAAGTATGACGGGGAGGTCGAACCCAAGCTATGGCTCTCCGACTTCCACCTGGGCTGCCAACTGGGCGGGGCAAAGAGCGACGACCGCGTGATCATACGCCAGCTCCCACTCTACCTCTCGGACACCACCCGTCGGTGGCTCGAGGGGCTCCCACCGGATCAGATCCACGACTGGGCCGACCTTCGATGGGAATTTCAAGGGGACTTGCGTGTGCCGAGGCAACCCCTGGGATCTACGACGTTGCAGGCAGACAGCGGGCGAGCCCCTCCGCGACTTCGCTCGGCGATTCTCAAAGCAGCGCCTCGAGCTCGCCCACGTGCCTGATGAGGATGTCATCTCAGCGTTCCTCGTGGGGACGACATGCCAAGAGCTAGTCCACGAGCTAGGGCGCTACCGTCCCAGGACGGTCGAGGATCTGATGGATCGTGTCACCAGCTTTGCCTCAGGCGACGAGGCAGTGGGGGCCTTCTTTGGCCGCTCCATGGACAAAGGCAAGGCGGTGGCAATGCCGGAGGGCTCGAGCAAGGGCAACAACGTCAAGAACCGCAACAACAACAACAAAAAGAAGAAAAACAAAGGCAAAAGTCAGAAGGTGAAGCGCGACGCCGATGACGACGACGATGAAGAAGTGCTCGTGGGCACCCTTGAGCATAAGAAGCCTCGAGGCCCCCCCGACGGGGCTGTCTTCGACAAAATGCTCGAGGACCCCTGCCCTTATCACAAGGGTCCCACGAATCACAAGTTGAAGGACTGCCGATTGATGAAGGGCTTCTACTCTAAGCTCGGTGATAAGAAAGAAGACGCGCCTAAGGGCAAGGACAACAATCAACGCGACGACGGGGACACGGACTTCCCCCGGTGCGCGACTGCTTCATGATCTACGGGGGCCCAACCATCGGGCTCTCAGCTCGAGAGAGAAAGAAGGAGCGCCGGGAGATCTTTGCACTCTGCCACGACGCCCCCCGGTATCTTGACTGGTCTGATGCGCCGATCATGTTCGACCGTGACGACCATCCGGACCATGTCGTAAATCCGGGGGCGTACCCCCTCGTCGTCGACCCCGTCATCGTCGACGTACGGTTCTCCAAGGTGTTGATGGATGGGGGCTCGAGCCTCAACATCATATACCTCGAGACCCTCGACCTCCTGGGGATTTTGAGGGACCAGCTCCGACCCAGCGTCGGGGGGTTCCACGGAGTCGTACCAGGGAAGAAGGCCCACCCCCTCGGGCGCATCGACCTACCTGTTTGCTTTGGCACGCCAGCCAACTTCCGCCGGGAGACGCTCACCTTCGAGGTGGTTGGGTTCCAAGGGACCTACCACGCCATCATCGGCAGGCCGGGCTACGCCAAGTTCATGGCGGTCCCCAACTACACGTACTTAAAGCTCAAGATGTCGGGGCCGAAAGGGGTGATCACCGTCGGCACCTCCTACGAACACGCGTACCACTGCGACGTGGAGTGCGTCGAGCGTGGGGAGGCCAACGTCCAAGTCGACTCGCTCGAGGCCCTGGCTACCCTAGCCACCGAGGCCCCTGAAGCAAAGCGCCAAGCCGGCACCTTCGAGCCAGCAGAGCACACCAAGCAGATACCCGTCGACCCGACCTCGACCGACGGCAAGACGCTGGCCATCAGTGCCAGCCTCGAGCCTAAATAGGAAGCAGTGCTCGTCGACTTTCTCCGCGCGAACATCGACATGTTTGTGTGGAGCCCCTCGGACATGCCAGGCATACCGAGGGGAGTCACCGAGCACGCCTTGGAGATCCAGGCCGGGTCCAGACCAGTGAAGCAACGCCTGCGCCGCTTCGACGAGGAGAAGCGTAGGATCATCGGCGAGGAGGTGCACAAGCTTTTGGCGGCTGGATTCATCAAGGAGGTATTTCACCCAGAGTGGCTAGCTAACCCCGTACTAGTTAGGAAAAAGAATGGAAAAATGCGGATGTGTGTAGATTACACTGGTCTGAATAAAGCATGTCCAAAAGTTCCATTTCCTTTACCCAGAATTGATCAGATTGTCAATTCCACTGCGGGGTGTGAAGTACTTTCATTTCTCGATGCGTATTCTGGCTACCACCAGATTAAGATGAAAGAATCCGACGAGCTCGCTACCTCTTTTATTACGTCTTTTGGTATGTATTGCTATGTTACAATGCCCTTCGGCCTTCGAAACGCTGGGGCAACGTATCAGCGTTGTATGCAGCATGTCTTTGGCGAACACATAGGCAAAACCGTCGAGGCATACGTCGATGACATCGTGGTTAAGACCAAGAAAGTCGGGGACCTCATCAGCGATCTCGAGACCACGTTCGAGTGCCTCCGGGCCAAGAATGTAAAACTCAACCCCGAGAAATGTGTCTTCGGTGTGCCTCGAGGCATGCTACTTGGCTACATTGTCTCACAACGGAGGATCGAGGCCAACCCCGAAAAGATCTCAGCAATCATGAGGATGGGCCCAATTCGAGACCTCAAGGGCGTACAGAAAGTGACAGCCTGCCTAGCCGCTCTCAGCAGGTTCATCTCGAGGCTAGGGGAAAAGGCGCTACCCCTCTACCGCCTGCTGAGGAAAGCGGAATGCTTTGCATGGACCGTCGAGGCCGAGGAGGACCTAACCAAGTTGAAGGGGTTGCTGGCTTCCGCCCCAATTCTCGTGCCACCACGACCAGCCCAGGGTGACGATCCCCCCGAGCCTCTCCTCCTCTACGTAGCCGCAACCACCCAGGTGGTCAGCGCGGTCGTAGTTGTCGAGAGACACGAGGAGGGTCACGCGCTTCCAGTCCAACGGTCGGTGTACTTCATCAGTGAGGTGCTCTCCAAGGCCAAGGTCCAGTACCCGCACATCTAGAAGCTGCTCTACGGCATCATCATCACGAGGCGCAAGCTCCAGCATTATTTCCTTGCTCATCCCGTGACGGTGGTATCGTCCTTCCCCCTCGGAGGGATCATCAACAACCGGGAGGCCACGGGGCGCATCGCCAAGTGGTCTGCCGAGTTGATGGGGGAGGCTATCACCTACGCTCCACGAAAAGCCATCAAGTCGCAAGCGTTGGCAGACTTCGTTGCCGAGTGGACCGACACCCAGCTCCCGCGGCACAAATCCAAGCCGAGCTCTGGACTATGTACTTCGACGAGTCCCTCATGAAGACAGCGGCAGGCGCAGGCCTGTTCTTCATCTCACCCCTTGGGGTCCACATGCGCTACCTGCTGCGCTTGCACTTCCCCGCTTCCAACAACGTCGCTGAGTACGAGGCCCTCATCAACGGGCTGCGCATCGCCCTCGAGCTTGGGGTCCGGCGCCTCGACGTTCGAGGGGACTCGCAGCTCGTCATCAACCAGGTCATGAAGACCTCGAGCTGCATCGATCCCAAGATGGAAGCATACTGCGGAGAAGTGCGCAAGCTAGAAGACAAGTTCTACGGCCTCGAGCTCAACCACATCGCTCGAAAATACAACGAGGCCGCAGACGAGCTGGCTAAGCTAGCATCCACGTGCGGCACCATTCCACCAGATGTCTTCTCGAGGGACATTTTCGAGCCATCCGTCAAAATGGGCCCGGGGGCTGGCCCCTCGACGCCACCCCTCGAGCCGGACACGGGGGCTCGACCTTCAACGCCACCCCTCGGGAACGACCCCTCGACATCCGCTGAGGCAATGCAGATCGATGCACCCGCCTCTTCTTCACCACGACCCCTCGACTGGCGGACGCCCTTCCTCGACTACCTGACGCAAGGCGTGCTACCAGAAGACAAGACGGAGGCCCGACGCATCGCTCGAAGGGCCAAGACCTACGTCATCTACGGCGACGAACGAGAGTTGTACTGTCGAAGCCCATCAGGAATCCTTCAGCGCTGCATCCCCCTCGAGGAAGGACGCAGACTCCTCGACGACATGCATTCGAGGGCTTGCGGCCATCACGCAGCACCAAGGACCTTGGTGGGAAACGCCTTCCGCCAAGGCTTCTACTGGCCAACCGCCATTGGAGACGCCAAGCGCCTCGTCCGAGCCTGCCAAGGGTGTCAGTTCTACGCCAAGCTAACGCACCAGCCCGCGCATGCCCTGCAGATGATCCCCATCACTTGGCCATTTGCCGTCTAGGGGCTCGACCTCGTGGGTCCCCTCAAGATGACAAATGGAAAGTGCACGCATGTGCTTGTGGCCGTCGACAAATTCACCAAGTGGATCGAGGCCAAGCCTATAGGTGACCCCACCTCCGAGAAGGCCGTCGAATTCATCGCCGACATCATGTACCGGTTTGGGGTGCCTAACGTCATCATCACCGACAATGGTACACAATTCACGGGCAAAAAGTTCCTCAACTTCCGTGACGACAACAACATCCGCGTGAACTGGGCCTCGGTCGCATACCCTCAATGCAACGGGCAGGTCGAGCGCGCCAACGGCATGATACTCCACGGGCTGAACCCGAGGCTGTTCAAGACCCTCAAGAATTTTGGAAAGGGGTGGGCTGCAGAGCTCCCCTCGGTGCTGTGGGGCCTCAGGACTACGCCGTGTCGAGCCACCGGGTTCACTCCGTTCTTCCCGACCTACGGCGCCGAGGCTATCTTGCCTACGGACCTCGAGTACGGCTCCCCTCGACTTCGAGCCTACTACAAGCAAACCAACGACGAGAGGCTCGCCAACGCCAAGGACCAGCTCGAGGAGGCTCGAGACGTGGCGCTCATCAACTCCGCGCGCTACCAGCAAACACTTCGACGCTACCATGACAAGCACGTGCGCAAAAGGGACCTGGCGGTGGGGGACCTCGTGCTTCGACGGCTACAAGATAATCGAGGGCGCCACAAGCTCACCCCTCCATGGGAGGGCCCATACACCATAGCTAAGGTGCTCAAGACACGAACATACAGGCTCTACAACGGTCAAGGCAGGATCCTGGCGAACGCGTGGAACATATCTCAGCTACGTCGCTTCTACCCTTAAGGGCCTCGAGGCCTTGTTCATTTTGTTGCTTTGTACAAACACGTCAAAAATGAATGAACAAACTCGTGCACTGTCATTCATTTTACTTAGCAACTTAAGGTAGCCTCGACCCTGCCTTGCTCAGGGTCGAGCCTCCCTCAGGGGCTGACAGGGGGGAACCCCCCCCCAGACTCCGGAAAAAGCGCGCTTTTCTTTTCAAAAATTCAACCCTTATCTCGATTCGTATCTCGAGCATACCAGGAACGTCTAACTCCGTAGATACCTCGAGCCTCCAAGAGGCGGGGGGCATCGACGTAGACGGCCACCCACGCCCTTGGGCCACGGTACCATACCTACGCCTCCTCTCGAGGAACTCATGACGCGTATCGAAAGAGCATAGTCCAAGCCGGTAGAAACTCGAGCTAGCGAGAAAGAGAAACGATCGAATAAATTTGAAAAGAAAACAGCTTCTTTAAACGAATAAGTCATACACATACGATTGGCCTCGACGGGCCATAAGTCATGACATAAATTTTTACAAGGGTCTCGACGCCCAAATTTGGCACGCAGGCCTCATTCCTCATCAGTTTGGAACTCCTCCTCAGGATCTTCTGCTGCGGGATCAGCCTCGACGTCCGGGCCAGGAGGAGGGGAGCCGTCTGCAACGGGAGGCAGCACGTCCTCCTCGAAGAGCTTTGCGAGCGCCTCCCCTGGCCTCTCCACCTTCTCCAGGATCTTGTCAACGTGGCGGTCGTTCCACTCTTCGTCCTTCCCCTCGATCTCGATGAAGCCCTTGGCGACGACGTTGACCGGGTAGCGGAAGCCGGAGCGAACGGCCGCAAGCGCCTGCTTTACGCCGTGGTGGAGAGCGCTCTTGACGCGGTCCCGCGCGGCGACGTCGAGGAGGTACAGGGCATCGACCAGGGCGTCGCCTCGAGCCACTGCGCCCTCTGCCGTGGCCACCGGGTCGGCACCCCGCGTCGAGCAGAGCCTGTCGAGGGTGCCGCGCGCCCGCTCCGCCACCATGGTCTCACCCTGGAGTTGCTCCACGAGAGTCTGATTCATCTCGCGGAGCTCCTCGGAGGTCTTCTCAAGATCTGTGCAACAAACAAAAAAGAGTAAGTCTGCGGCGTGGCAAGAATCTCGAAATCAGAGCAAGACAAAGCCTGAAGATTACGACAGTACCTTGGCAGTGCACGCCCAGAGTGTCGAAGTCGCTGGTAAGGACCCAGACACGCTGCTCGAGTGTATGCTTTTGGGACAGCACGTCGAGGTTTTGGCTCTTAAGCTCCTCGACCAGCTTGCCTGTCTGCGCAAGGGCCAGATCCTTCTGGATCACCTCCTGCCGAGCGGCCTCGAGCTTGAGCAACAGGTCATCAGCTCTTTTGAGAGCCTGATCCATGTCGATCTTGAGGCCTTGGATCCTCGAGCGCTCGGCAGTTAAGGCCTCCTGGGCCTCCTTCCGCGCTGCCTCCGTCGCAGCGAGGGCGGTGGCGGCTTTGCTCTTGGCCTCCTCGGCCTCCTTCCTCGCCGCCTCCGCTGCAGACCGGGCGGTGGCGGCCTCGCTTCGGGCGTCGGCGGCCTCCTTCCTCGATGCCTCCACCTCGGACAGAGCGATGGTGGCCTCCCTCTTAGCTTGGGTGGCCTCGTCTCGAGCCACCTGGGTCTCCGCCCGTGCGTCGTTGAGCCGGCTCGCCATCTGTGCGTTCCGGCCCAGCTCAGCGCGGAGCTCCTGGAGCTCCCACTCCGCCCTCACGAGGGCAGCCGCCACCCGCGCGGACTTATTCGCCTCCTCCACGAAGGCCCTCTCCGCCTGCGCCACGAGCCCGGTCACCTCCTTGAAGATCGACCGTGCCTCCCACGGAGCCCCCTGCTGAGTCGACCGCTCGGCGAGGATAACGGCGTTGGACGAGCCCTCCCCCACGGGCTCGTAAGCGTCACCGATCGACCGGTCTCGCCGATGAGCAGATCCTCCTCCTCCGACCCGAGCAGCGCCAGCTGCGGCCCACCAACCGGCGGCACTGGCTACGGCTCTCTCCGCCCCTCAGCCGTCTCCTCCTGCTGCTTCGTCCCCTCCCGAGGCGACGGTGCGGCATCACGTAGAGGCGGCGGCTCGAGCGGTAGCGGATCGCTCGAAGGGTGGCTCGTCTCCAAGCTCTCCACCATGACGGTCGAGGGACCGGTCGTCCCCTCCGCCTCGTTCTCGACCGGCCCCTCAAGCGCCCCCTCCAGCGCTGAGCCCTCGACCGGGGGCGGCTCCTTCTCCAGCTCGTCCAGGAGCTCCTCCACCGTCGGTATCTTCTCCACCGACGTCTCCCCCATGGTTGTCGTGACGGGGGGAGGAGTGGCCCTCTCGGTAGGCGCCACTGGAGGAGGAGGCGGAGGAGGAGGAGGAGGAGGTGGCGCTACGACGGACGCAGTGGCGACAGGCTTGGCGGCAGGAGCCGCGGTCCCTGCTGAAAAAGAGAACAACGTCGTCAGAATCAGGAAAAAGCCTCAACCCCCGTGGTCGACGGCGTCGGCCTCACCAAGATCTGCGGCGGCCATCTGACTTCTGTGAGCCATGGCTGCTCGAGCCTTCACCAGCCAAGCAGCCATTTCAATGGAAGAAGGAGCCATACCTCGAGGTTCTTGGTCCTCAGCAGAGCTCGAGGTCTTGGCCCGCTTGGACACCGCAGGGTCCGCCTCCTGCCGGGAGCGCTTTTCCCTGAAAAACCAGAAATGGCACACATCACCAAAGGTAAAAAGGTAAAGCTTCACAACCAACGGAATCGAGAAACGCTACTTACCCAAAGTGACGACGGGACTTCTTCCCCGAGTCGCCGGACCCGCTCGGGGGCTTCGAGCCCGCCCCATGGCTCGAGCCATGCCCCCGAGCCGTCTCTATGTGGCTCGGATGGGGGGAAGGCTCCCGATGCTTCCCAAGGCTCGACCCCGACGGGGAGCTCTCCTTCTGTCTCTTGTCCCGGGGGGACGACCGCGTCTCCTTCGAGCGGTCCTTTTGGTGCCTTTCCCTGCGCGGGCTCCAGGACCTGCTCCGGCGCTCGTGCCGGCGGTCACGCCCCCCCCCCCCCCCCCGTGTCGGCCACCTTCTCCCAGCGATGGTGCGGCGACAGGCTCCGGGGCTGCTCGCGACTCCCATCACGAGACGATCGGGGGCTCCCCCCTCGACGGTCATGATGGCGGGGGCTCGACGCCCCCTCATGTTGCCCGCTCTTCCATGGGCTCGATGTCGACCTCGACGTCTTGCGGCGGTCGGGCCTAGAGTCCCTCTCGACGTGTTGACCGCTTCTCGAGGTCCGGCCCTTCTCGAGACCCACCGCCTGGGTCGACGCGGTTGTGGCCTCCTTATGCGCCGCGGTGATGGCGCTCTGGGTTCGAGGCCTCTTCACGACAGGGCGCACGTCCGGCACGGAGCTCGACGTGCCCTGAGCTTCCGATGAGGCGGGGCCTGGCGTGGCCTTCCGCTGCTGCGCCCCGCGCGATCCCTTCGCCGGGGGGATCTCCAGGATATTCTCCTGCACAGAGGAGCAGTCAGCCCTGGTGTCGACGACCCCCGCGCGCCTCAGACGCGCATCCATCCCTTCATCATCGCTCTCCTCCTCATCGTCATCCTCCTCATCCGAGCTCGTATAGTCGAGCTCGGGGGACTCCTCTCCAGGCTGCCGATTACGATGAGCCTTCGCTAGTCTCTGATCCCGGGCCACGCGACGCAAGTTCTTCTCCTTCTCTTTCTTCCTTTTTGCATCTTTACTCTCCTTATCTTTCTGAGCAGAAAGGCGTCTCACCTGTCTTTCCGTGGCGTCCTCCCTCACCGGGGGCCTCGACGTGTGACATATGAACGCCCCCTGCAAAAAGAAACTTGATGAGAAAAACCACAAGGAGAGTAAACAAGGTTCGAAGAAGGAGAAAGGAGGGGAGGCTCGAAACAGCCTACCCTGAAGGAGACTTACCAGGTCGAGACACCCCGCGTCGGGTGCCATGGCGATCAGGTCGGTCTCCTCAGGGCGGAACGACCCGTGGATCGTGACCATCACCCGGGAGACACCCTCGTTCCGAGGCAGCCTCTCCTCGGCCATCCTCGACCCATTCAGCGCCTCGAGCGGGGCATCTGGCCCCATCTCAAACATGAAAAGGGGGCAGTCCGCCAGAGGAAGAACCCTCCGCTGATGGAACGCCCAGATGACCGCCTGGATGGTCAGTCCCTTCTCCTCCACCAGCGACCACATCGTGTTCATCAGCGGCATCAGGTGGCGCTGCCTGCCCGCCACAACACCCTAGCTCCACTTCTCAGGGCGCTGGGTGATGACCCTGCCGGTGTACTGCGGAAGGAGCCCACCCTCGTTCCGCAGGTAGAACCAGTGGTCGTCCCACCCCGCCTGGTTGGTGGAGAGCTTGTAGCAGAGGTAGTGACGGGGGACGTTGGCCGACGAGGGACCGGTCCTTGCGGTGATGGTAAGGGAGCCCACGCGCGCGAGCCAACTCCCGCTTGGCTTCACGTCCTTCTGAAAGACCTCGCCTCGGAAGAGGTGGACGAACATCTCCCAATGCGGCTCGATCTTCAGATATCCCTCGCACACCGCGGCGAAGATGGCGGCATGCGAGATGGAGTTGGGGGAGAAGTGCTGCAGCTCCACCTCGAAGTGGTGAGCCAGCCCCCGCATAAAACGGCTCGTCGGAACGCCGAGCCCGATGCGGTGGTAGCGCGTGAAGCTCACCACATACCCCTCCGGCGGGTGCGGCTCCTGGTGGTCCGCCGACGGGAGAATCCACCACGCAGGTCCCTCCTGCGGGTTGGTGCGGAGAAGCCCCCGGTCCACCAGCGACTCCAGCTCCTGCTGCGACGTCTTCGTCGGGCACCAGTCTTCGGGCGGCAGCACCTGGGTCTGGGCGGCCATGGCGGCAATGGCGCGGATCTGAGCGGCGGACGGGCGGCCGGGAAGGTCACCAATCACGAGCTTGGGGAGAAAGCGCGTGGGTGCTGCGGCGGCTGTGAAGGCAAAGGCAAAGTAAAGGGTCCCTCTCCCCTCACTCCATATTTATAAAAGAGAACCCCAACGGGTGGGGTCTCCCACGGCAGAAGAAAAGGTAACCGCACGCATTTAATGCGCCCACCTAACCACGTCTCGAGCCGGTTGACAGGTACACGCGGCAACTCCCCATTCGCTCCACCACCTTGGTCCACCACGACCGCCCCTCCGACTGCATGTCCGTCGCCCTGGTGCCACGATCTCCCTGACAGTTTCCGCCTAAAAAGGCACGCCCAACAGGCAGAAGGATTCCAAATGGCGGAGGCTTCTTCAAGAAGGTAAAAACGGGCCCCGGCCCTTCCAAGTCTCGAGGCAGCGAAGGCTGGCCCTCGAAGAGGGTTCGACAACCGGCTTCGAGCACCCGAGTCAAGGACACCAAGGGGCGCCACTCGCAGCATCGCTCGAGGGCCAAGCCCTCGAGGCCCCCCACGTGTATCCAAGGCAGGGCGCACGACATGCAGTGAGATCCCCTCGGAGGGAGGCATCGAGCCACCGGGTCCTATCGAATGGACCCGGCATTCCTGCAGACCGAGCGCCCATGCTTTATGAGATCGCCTCCGGGCTTCAGTCGACCCTATCGAACGGGGCATGAGGTCTCACTTGGATTCCCCTGTTACCAGCTCACCGGGAACCTCGATATTCGCCCGCTCGTGGTAGTACGAGGCATCCCCCCTCGCATCCGATCGAAAGGACTCGCGGGATGACAAGCCAGGGCAACCGGCGTGCCGGACTGCTCGAAGAGCCGGCCGGTCGGTTCAGCCTGGCACCCCTCGATGAAAGAGGGTCGAAAAACTCGGGGGCTCGACACCCCCGAACCTAAAAACATAACTAACACTCACGCTCGAGAAAAAGCCCACGAGAGAGTCCTAACCACTCCCCCGTGGCCTCGGGGGCTACACCCGCGGGTGTCGCTCACGCGACACCCATGGAATCAAAGCAACCAAACCCTTGAGAACCAGTTAGCTAACCCTCACGATCCCAGTAGGGAGCCCCTGCTCGAGTGCAAGCACTCAAACAAGGGCTCGGGGGCTACTGTCGGGGGACCACAAAAGGGGTACCCCCAATCAACGCGAAACCAATCAATTAAACCTAGAGCACCAATTAATAAGGGACCTAACTGGTCTAACTCCCTAAAAAACCAACCCCTCGAGGCCTGCAACGCCGGCACACCGCGAGGAAGCCCGGGCTCGCCAAAGCCTTACTGACCGCCTCCTAGTAGCCTACCCCTCGAGCCCTCTACAGCCGTACACCGTTCCTCGAGACCCCACGTAGGGGACCTCTAGCCTTTCTAACACGGTGGCTTACCCCTCGAGACACACCACACAGTTGGTAGTTCTTAGCTTCACTAAAGATAGTGCTAGGCAACTATCCTCGGTAACGGCCCAGGAATGCTTGTTGGCACTGCTAACGTTGTTACTAGGAGTAGACTATGGAGTCTGTCCCCGGCAACGGCGTCAGAAGTGCTTGAAGCAAGACCGGTCACTATACCTAAAGGAGTGGAGCTAAAGCAGCTATCTACTAATGCCAAGCGGGGTTGTCAATCCCGACACTAGTAGTAGCTAGCTAGAGAGGTTGCAATCTACCAGGAGGAGATTATGCAAGCGCACAGAACTATCGTAGTAGCACTTCGCCTGGGAGTACCAGGTGTCGATTTATTTGATCCCAAGGGAAGGCTAGGGTGGTGGATGAGTTGAGTCAAGGAGGGGATGAGAGTCGAAGAAATAAGAAAAGAGAAAAGGGGAGAAGGGAAGATGAAAGGCTAGAAAGAATATATGGATGGCTAGGTAAGGATGAAATGGATGGCTAAGGTAAGGTGGATAACTGGATAGATAGATAGATGGGTAACTAAGGATAACTAAGATAACTAACTAGTCCTAGTAACTAGTTCTAGGTAACCACTAAGCAAGATAACTACTAAGCAAGATAGCTACGAAGCAGGGCAGGCAAAAGACAATAAGCAACTATGTTAAGTATAGTTTTAGTCCTATCTTGTCAAGTATCGAGGCGTACTAGCCTTTACCACTTACTTAGGTTGAACGCTAGCACAACGAGCCTTACTGTTAAACTGGGCCAACTACGTGGTGGAATTCAAGGCGCACAGGGCTGTCACCACCTGCTTGCTACCACAGCTATCCGGGGGTCCAGCCGTATCTGAAGGTAAGTCTATAACTAAACACCATGCTTAACTATATTCTAACTATCTCTATCCTAGCTCTGAATAGAGACACCCTTGCGGACGTCAGAGCAAACACTTGACTTAATAGGATAAACACTAAACTAACTAAGCAACCTATTGGCAAAGATAAAACACTAAGCTCACTAGAGATTAACTACTATGGCTAAGTGAATTGAACTGTAGGGTAGCTAGGCACTCAAGCAATCAATCAAGTATAGCACTCAATACTGATAAGTAGAGTAAAGTAATACTTGAAATGATAAAATAGAATAAAGTAAAGTGCTTGAGTAACAAGAGCAAAACCTGAACTGGAGATGAAGGAAGACTCTTCCCAGCTCCAGAGCCGATCACTCGCACGCCTCTACTCTTGAGCTAAGCCTTGAGCAGCGCTACCGCGAGGGCGAAGATGCCTTGCTCAACTAGCTACCTACTTGCCTAAGCTCTCTGAGCTCCTAACCTACTCTCACTTTTCTTGCTTGGAGTTGCTTTGCTTGGAATGGTACGAATGGAGAGGTGCCTCCCGGGGGGTATTTATAGCTTGAGGAGTGAGGGGGGTTCTTATAGGGGGCAGCCCACCCGACCTAGGGTTAGATCAGGTGGCGGGCGCCACTCCCCACTAGCGGCCGCCAGGGCACTGGCCATTGGATGAACTGCCTCTGCATCAACGGCATCCAGGAGGTTGTCCGAGGCGGTTTGGAGGTCGGTTGCATGTCCTAGCAACCGCCCATCAGCCTTGATCCGCGTCACTTCATCCTGAGCCGTCCGATGCCACTGACCTAGTGACCAAGGGCCAAGATTTGGACCTGGGGAGGTCACACGGATCGGTGACGTGCCAGGGGGGTGGAGTTGGGCCAACCCAAGTGGCGGGCGCCACCCCTCTTAGGCCCATTTGGGCCCTGCTGAGTGGGCTCGGCTCCTGGTGGGTCAAAATGTCCAAATTTGGCTCAAATCCTGCATTCAAATAAAATTCTATGGACATGTGGAATTCGGTTAGTTTGAAACCTATTTGACTACATTTCATGCCTTTTCAGTGGATTTTAGGGTCAAATGTTGACGGTAAAATAGGTGTTTAAGGACCATCAACAAACTCCCCCAAGCTAACATGTTGCTCGTCCTCGAGCAACAATGCGGTTTAAGCATTGAGCATGAAATAGATAGCAAAATTAAGATGTATGCAAGTGCATATTGTATAGTAAGAAGTAACTTAGCATATATCATTAATCATAGCAATGTGGGGCTTATAGCTTTTCGCTTCAAACATGCAAGAGTGAAATAAAGTAGTAGATAGGAAACTTTTATCTTGCTTAGGTTTGACTAGGATTCTATCTGGAGGGTTTTTTCAAAGTTTTCAAAAGATAACAACTTGTTTAAGTCCTCCAAGATTCACTCAGTCACTCAATGGTGTTTAAATCCTCACTTAGGCCAAAATGTAGCCTCTCCTATTTCTAAAGAATGATATGTGGAGTTATAGGTAGGCTAAGAACCATGAGCAAATTGCCTGATGTTTATTGCTAAGCTAGACACTCAGATCATAAGGAGCAGCAAATCATAAAAATTGATCAAGATGTGCATGTGTGGTTATGTGGAAGTGTATGGAGAGACATTTCATAATCCTTCCTAGTTGATTTTCTGGGGTCTAGAGCTAATGATAATTCTCTCTCTCTCTCTCTCTTTTTTGGATACATAGTGAGTAGACAAAAGATGTGTCCTCACATTTTCTTAGGACATAGTCCTCTTTTGAGCTACTTTGCTCATTTTTTTTGGATACAGTGTGAGTGGACAAAAATGTGTCCTCACATTTTCTAGGACATAGTCCTCTTTTGAGCTACTTTGCTCAAAAGCTTTTTCTCTCTCTCTCTTTTTTTAGCTCTAGAATTCCCCAGATTATCTATAGGAAAGGATTCTTGAAATGAATAGGGAAAGGGAGAGAAATGCTTATTCCCAGTGTAGGAATAAGCATAAGGCTAGCAATGGGATGTTTGGCAGGGTATTGCATATCTCCAGTGTAGAGAATAAGCAATTATTTGGTGGTTGCAAACTTCCAAAGTGGATAGTAAGCAATTTATGGTGGGTGTACGTGAATCTTGATTCAAAAGATATGATAAGCTTCTCTACTAAGATCTATGAGGTCTAACAAAGCTCAACACAAACAAAGCTCTATGTGGTTTTGAATAATGACTAGCAAATATTTGGCTGGTGGTGGGATGGGATAAAATCTAGGAGGAACTTTTAGCAAGGTTTTCATAATTTTTAAAAGAAATCCTCTAGATTTTGTCCTAATTTCACTTTAGCAAGTTTAAAGAATTACTCCATTTCTTACTAACTTTACTCACTAAGCATGATTTCAGTTTAAGCATGTGCAACCCACAAAAACGACAACTTAGATAATACCAGTTATTCAAACCACAGCAATAGCATTTGCATGACATATTTCAAATCTTATTTAGGTTTCAACTTGTTTAAGCAGATTTTATCAATATTATTCATGGAATGGATACTTAGGCAAGCATATGGCATTCAAAAGATATAGAATTTAAGAACTGAATGTAAAGGGTAGGCTTGAGACATACCTTATTGGAGCGGGAGTCTCCCCCAAGCTGGGTTCTTGCTTGGTGAAGGGCCTTCTTCTTCTCAGTCGGAGCTCTTGTTCTCATTTTATTAAAAGGGAAACTATCTAATGTTGTGAAAAGGGAAACTATCCTATGATATTATTCTAACTAAGTTAACATATACCTATGCATATAACTAATGATAACTGATTTTTTTTAGTTGCATGCATGGCATATGTTATTTATTTGAAAAGGGAAATATGAAGGGAATAAAAATAAAACGATACCTTAGGTCCATGGAGTTTCATCCTTATCGGGTGGATCTTCTTCCTTGGGCACTTCTTCTCTTAGTACTCCATCTGGTTCTTCTTCTTTTGGCACCTCTCCTTTGTTATGTGAATCACACAACTTAGGAGGAGGTGGTTCTTTCTTTCTGTTCCACCTTGTTCCTGGGCGCCTCTTCTTGGTATGAACGGGCTTTGCTACCTGCATGTTAGCGGCATATGCGGGACCTCGGGAGAAAGAGAATATTTCCTTCCTCCCTCCTAATGTCATATGAATTTTACCACTTCCCACATATATGCAAGCATTAACAGTGTTCAAGAAAGGTCTACCCAACATTAAAGGCACATCTTTTCTATTTCCCATATCTAATATTATGAAATCAGTAGGAACATAGGAGCCTCTAATTTGAACAGGTAAATCATTAACTATTCCTTCTACATAGCAAGTGGATTGATCAGCTAGCACAACATAGGCAGATGTGGATGACATGGGTGGAAAGAATGAGTTTTCATAAAAATCTTTAGATAAAATGTTCACACTCGATCCTAAATCACACATGATAAAATAGAATAAAGTAAAGTGCTTGAGTAACAAGAGCAAAACCTGAACTGGAGATGAAGGAAGACTCTTCCCAGCTCCAGAGCCGATCACTCGCATGCCTCTACTCTTGAGCTAAGCCTTGAGCAGCGGTACCGCAAGGGCGAAGATGCCTTGCTCAACTAGCTACCTACTTGCCTAAGCTCTCTGAGCTTCTAACCTACTCTCACTTCTCTTGCTTGGAGTTGCTTTGCTTGGAATGGTACGAATGGAGAGGTGCCTCCAGGGGGTATTTATAGCTTGAGGAGTGAGGGGGGTTCTTATAGGGGGCAGCCCACCCGACCTAGGGTTAGGTCAGGTGGCGGGCGCCACTCCCCACTGGCGGCCGCCAGGGCACTGGCCGTTGGATGAACCGCCTCTGCATCAACGGCATCCAGGAGGTTGTCCGCGGTTTGGAGGTCGGTTGCATGTCCTAGCATCCGCCCATCAGCCTTGATCCGCGTCACTTCATCCTGAGTCGTTCGATGCCACTGACCTAGTGACCAAGGGCCAAGATTTGGCCCTGGGGAGGTCACACGGATCGGTGACATGGCAGGGGGTGGAGTTGGGCCAACCCAAGTGGCGGGCGCCACTTGTAGCTGGCGGGCGCCACCTAGGGGTGGCGGGCGCCACCCCTCTTAGGCCCATTTGGGCCCTGCTGAGTGGGCTCGGCTCCTGGTGGGTCAAAATGTCCAAATTTGGCTCAAATCCTGCATTCAAATAAAATTCTATGGACATGTGGAATTCGGTTAGTTTGAAACCTATTTGACTACATTTCATGCCTTTTCGGTGGATTTTAGGGTCAAATGTTGACGGTAAAACAGGTGTTTAAGGACCGTCAACACATACCTCCCTCGAGCGGCACCAGACATCGGATACCAGCCCCATACTGCGCATTTAATGCGTTCACCTACTCCGGTCACATCTTTTGGCACACGACGTGTGCCACAGTGAACCGGAGCCAGAGTCAAACCTCGTTTTCACCACAAGCATGGGTAAAAAGGCGCAAGTACAACACTGTTAGGCCATACCCCGCACTGTAGCACACTCGAGCCATATCTCGAAACCTGGATTCCTGCTGTACGGCCGGATTTTCCGGGACTTGCCCATACCTGCGGGGGCTCGAGCCCCCCGTAGGCGTCACCTCGAGGCCGGCCCTGCGCCCCTCAAGCCTTGACTGCTTTCATGCTATTGGAGGACAGGTACCCCAAGACCCGGAGGGACCCTGCCACGTCTTGTACGTACCGGAATGGGCGCTGCAGGGCCTCCACGTCGCCACGCCTCCACGTCCGCGCCCGGGGTGGAGGTCACGCTTCAAGGACGCCTCAACAGCAACCCCCACGCCGGCTCCAGTGACCCCGACAAGACAGAATTCCTACCCTTCGCCGTACTGGGCGCTGTACATGCACTTTTGTGTAACCCTGGCCTCCTCTTGCTCTATAAAAGAGGACACCAGGGCCCTTCACGCACACGGTTACACAACTCCATGAGTCTACAAAAAACACAATGCACACTCACACGAGTCCAGACTCAGGTCCACGCTCGTCGAGCTTGTATTGCCCCTGTACAAGCACTTAGGTGCAAGTAATACAAGAACCTCCTCCCCCCGCTGGACGTAGGGCCTTCTTTGCCCGAACCAGGATAAAATCCTTGTGTCATCTTGCATCACCATCCAGGAAGAGAGCACGCGATCGTATTAATAGTTGGTGTCATACCCCCGGGGTTGAAACACCGACAGTTGGCGCGCCAGGTAGGGGGCTTCGCGTGTCGGAGTCGATTTCTCGTTGTTTTCTGGATGGCTTTTTCCACTCCTTCGTTCTCTGCTGGTGTCGTCATCTGGTTCGGGAGCCTTGAGTTCCTGGCCACCGACAGCGGCAACGAGCTGACCCTGCTCTCCACGGAGGGCCCGAGCGGAGGGCGTGTCATGCCACCCCGCGCGGGGGCGTGGCGCGTCGTCCGCACCACCACGCGTCGCCACCTCGTGAGCGGCGCCGTCGTCACCATCGTCGCCAGGCACAGGCAGTGCCCGCGGCGTACACCCACTTCCCCGCGACTGGCGCATACTCCCCGAGGAGAGACCTGCCCGGCACGCGGCCGAAGACTTCTAGGGCGCGCCCGCACTCTCCCAGCGAGTTCGCGTTCATCATGCGCACGGACCGGTAGCCTAGCTAGAGGCCCCGAGCCGTGCTCCGTCGACACCACCTGGCTTCCTCCCGCACAGGGTGTACCGCGCACGGCGCCAGCGACCCCCGTTCGGCCTCAACAACTCCGCGGCTGTCTATTGAAGGGGGTTATGAGGATGCTATGCTAGCCGAAAAGGGTTCCGCTACGTTAGCCGAACGAGATAGCCGACCGCTACGCTAGCCGACCGCAACGCTATGATAGCCGAAAGACGGTTCCGCTAGTTAGCCAAACGCTTCTGCTGAGTTAGCCGAATCGCAAAATCGACCCCATAAACCAGGAACTACTGCGAGTTATAGATCACGGGATTACCACTAGACGCGCAGTTGCAGCGGAAGACGTCTCGGTGTAGACGTGCGCGTCGCAGCGATGCCGTGTAGATGTTCACGTCCGTTCTTCACGTCTCCACGTGCGGTTCGTCCTTGTGCTCCAGATGTAGCACCTCCGAGGTATCCACACGTATAGGGAGGAAGCGTCACGCCTCCAGACTGCTAGGTCTGCGAGGAGCAATAGGCGCGGGCGTGGGGTGGGCGACGGCTGTCAACAATTGACGTGGTTACAACCCTAGTCGCCCCACCCCTCTTTATATAGGCGTCCTTAATGAGCCCACTGACCTGGAGGCCCATTAGCAAACCCTAATCCCGGTCTGATTCGAGTCCAACTCGAATTAGGCTTCCAACCCCTTAAGCGTGCGACCCTATGGGTTCACGCACACATAGACACGGCCCGAGTACTCCTACTCGCCCGATAGTTGACAGCGGCCTCTAGCAAGACGTGTCAACTCCTATGTATACGCAAAGATCATATCTGACGAACCACCACTATCATATACACGTAATTCCCTTGCCTCACAATATTTGGTTCAACTCATAGGTTAACATTTAACCTAAGCACGGCCATGCATTTTATGATCTAATCATATGAGTGATCCAGTGATATCTCTTTCGCATGGAGAGGGGCAAATCCCATCTTGATCGTCTATGCCTCACAGCATGTTTCCTGACAAACCCGAAGATTATCTTTATGACTACCCTGTTACGAAGTAGCGTTTGATAGTCCCTAAGTAAGTCGATTCACATCTTGAGAACATACTACAATCTCAGGTCGAAGGACATAACGTACATGATGTGTAAAGAGATAATAAGAACATCTCACGTTGGGTCAGTCCAGCCCCATGTCATACATGTGCCCACATTATTAGTTTGACATCTTCATGTCTATGACTTGTGAAACATAGTCATCAACTAATACATGTGCTGATCTAATATTCATGTGTGTCCTCACATGAACTCCGATCAGGGACAACTATTGAATAACCATACAAGTAAAAAGAGTCTCACAGACAATTCACATAATTGTCGATCAATACAAGTTGTCTTTAATGGATATTCAATGGACATATAATAAATCATGGATACAATAGAAATATCATCATCTCTATGATTACCTCTAGGGCATATTTCCAACAGTCTCCCACTTGCACTAGAGTTAATCTCTTAGATATCTAATACCCATAGACCTCACGTGCGCCTCATGCTTAGGCTGTGGAAGAGCCTTTGTCAAAGGATCTGCTACATTTAAATCCGTATGTATTTTGCACATCTTAATCTCATCTCTTCCAATGAACTCTCGAATGAGGTGAAATTTCCGCAGTACATGTTTGTTCTTCTGGTGATTCCTTGGCTCCTTAGCCTGCGCGATCGCCCCATTGCTATCACAGTGTAAAGACAATGGGCTAGACGCATTTGGAAACACACCAAGATCAATGAGGAACCTCCTCATCCAAACACCTTCCTTTGCAGCTCCACTAGCTGCAATGTACTCGGCTTCTGCTGTAGAATCAGACACGGTCTCCTGCTTGGAACTTTTCCAGCTGACTGCACCACCATTTATTGTGAACACAAAACCTGATTGAGATTGTGAATTATCTATGTCGGTTTGGAAGCTAGCATCGGTGTAACCGTTTACAACGAGCTCCTCCTCACCTCCATAGATTAGGAACACATCTTTAGTCCTTCTCAAGTACTTAAGGATGTTTTTAGCAAGTGTCCAGTGACTCTCACCTGGATTAGCTTGATATCTGCTCGCAACACTTAGAGCATATGAGACATCCGGGCGTGTACATATCATGGCATACATGATGGAACCAATAGCCGAAGCATATGGAACCTTACTCATGCGCTCTCGCTCATCAGATGTCGAAGGACATTGTTTCTCGCTAAAGCGTATGCCATGTGACATAGGCAAGAACCCTTTCTTGGACTGTTCCATGTTGAACCGCTTCAACACCTTGTCAATGTACGTTTCTTGGCTTAATCCTATTAGCCTCTTTGACCTATCTCTATAGATCTTAATGCCCAGAATATATGTTGCTTCTCCTAAATCCTTCATAGAAAAACTATTATTCAATGAAGTCTTTACGGTTTGCAACATTGGAATGTCATTCCCAATCAACAGTATGTCATCTACATACAAGATTAGAAACACAACAGCGCTCCCACTTTCCTTCTTGTAAACACAAGGTTCTTCTTCATTTTGACGGAAGCCAAACCCTTTGACCACCTCATCAAAACGAATATTCCAACTCCGAGATGCTTGCTTTAATCCATAAATAGATTTCTTAAGCTTGCATATTTTCTTAGCATTGCCTGGATCAACAAAACCATCGGGCTGTATCATATACACGTCCTCTTCCAAATTTCCATTTAGAAAGGCTGTTTTAACATCCATCTGCCATATCTCATAGTCATAATAGGCAGCAATTGCTAGAATGATCCGGATAGATTTAAGCATCGCTACCGGCGAGAAAGTCTCGTCGTAGTCAACTCCTTGAACTTGCCGAAAACCTTTTGCGACAAGTCGAGCTTTATAAACCTGGACGTTTCCATCCATATCCTTTTTCTTTTTATAGATCCATTTGCACTCTATGGGTCTTACCCCATCAGGCGGGTCAACCAAGTTCCAAACTTGATTAGCTCCCATGGAATCTATCTCGGATCTCATGGCACTATGCCATTTCTCGGAATCAGGGTCCATCATTGCCTCGGCATAAGTTGCAGGTTCGTCATCGTCCAACAATAACACATCCCCACGCAACTCACGGATTCTTGCCGACCTTCGTGGTTGGGGCGGGGTGTCTGTTGCCATAGGTAGCTCCACTTGTTCTGCTACATTAGCATCACTCGTGGAGTCAATCCCTGTTGGCTCATCTTGAACTTTTTCAAGATACACCTTCTGCCCTCTCTTGTCTCTTTTGAGAAACTCTTTCTCTAAGAAAACACCGTTTCGAGCAACAAACACTTTGCCCTCTGTGCGGTTGTAGAAATAATACCCTAAAGTTTCCTTTGGGTATCCCACGAAAAAGCACTTGTCCGACTTGGGTGTTAGTTTATCTGATATAAGTCGTTTGACATAAACTTCACAACCCCAAATCTTTAGAAAAGACAAACTGGGACTCTTACCAGTCCATATCTCATATGGTGTCTTAACTACAGACTTAGATGGTACCCTATTTAATGTGAAAGCGGCTGTTTCTAGAGCGTATCCCCAAAACGATAAAGGTAGGTTCGACTGGCTCATCATAGACCGAACCATGTCTAACAAAGTTCGATTACGTCGCTCGGACACGCCGTTTCGCTGAGGCGTTCCAGGTGGCGTAAGCTGTGGAACAATTCCACAACTCTTAAGATGATTGCTAAACTCGTGGCTCAAATATTCACCTCCACGATCAGATCGCAAGGCCTTAATTTTCTTGCC
This sequence comes from Coix lacryma-jobi var. lacryma-jobi, assembly GCA_009763385.1. Taxonomy (NCBI): domain Eukaryota; kingdom Viridiplantae; phylum Streptophyta; class Magnoliopsida; order Poales; family Poaceae; genus Coix; species Coix lacryma-jobi. Next base: position 150,223,440 of record CM019828.1, read on the forward strand.
ACGTTGATTCTCTACCTCATTCTGAAATTCTTTGAACTTTTCAAATGTCTCAGACTTATGCTTCATCAGATAGATATAGCCATATCTGCTAAAATCATCAGTGAAGGTTATGAAGTATTGGAATCCACCTCTAGCTGTCGTACTCATTGGTCCGCATACATCAGTATGTATAAGTTCCAATAAGTCTGACGTCCTCTCAGGAAAACCTGTGAAAGGCGACTTGGTCATCTTGCCTAGCAAGCAAGCTTCACATGTCTCGTATGATTCAAAATCAAACGAAGTTAGAATCCCATCAGCATGGAGCTTCTTCATGCGGTTTTCACTTATATGACCCAAACGACAATGCCACATATAGGTAGGACTTAACTCATTAAGCCGAGGCCTTTTAGCAGTAATATTACAGATAGTCATAGGTGCATCATCAAGATTTAAAATAAACAACCCATTCACAATGGATGCAAAAGCCACAAACACATCATTCTTAGAGATTACACAACCATTGTCTTTACTCTCAAATGAATAGCCATCCTTCATCAAACATGAAGGTGACACAATGTTTCGACTCAAACTTGGAACAAAATAACAATTATTCAACTCCAAAATAAATCCTGATGGGAGGTGTAGTTGCATCGTCCCGACGTACAACGCAGCAACCCTTGCATTATTGCCCACGCGGAAATCAACCTCCCCTTTTCCAACGCTTCTACCTCTTATCATTCCCTGCATCGTATTGCAAATATGAGCAACCGAGCCGGTATCAAATACCCAAGAATTAATATAAGAGTCAGCGAGGAAAATATCTGTAATATAAACAGCAAGTGTATGAGCAGCGGGAGTACCTTTACCACCGCCATCCTTCTTCAAGGACGCTAAGTACACCTTGCAGTTTCTTTTCCAGTGACCTTTCCCCTTACAGTGGAAGCACTCAGAATCAGCAGTTGGTCCAGCAGCGTCAGGCGCAGGAGGGTTTGGCTTAGAGATCACATCTTTGGCCTTGCCCTTGCCCTTCCTATTCTTCCAAAAGTTGCCTTTCCTTTTAAAGTTAGGCTTGTTTTGGATGGCCATCACATGGCTGCTGCCAGCACCTTTCTTGATGTCTGCTTCTGCTGTTTTAAGCATGCCACACAGCTCATTCAAGCCCCTCTCCGCACCATGCATATGGTAGTTCGAGATGAAGTTCCCATAGCTAGGTGGGAGAGAAGAGAGAATGAAATCAGTAGCCAGTTCTGGACCAATTGGGAAGCCTAGCTTCTCCAACCTCTGAGTGTAACCAACCATTTTGATCACATGTGGTCCAACTGCTGCACCCTCTGCTAACTTAGTCTCAGCAAGAGACTTAGAAACATTGAACCTTTCGGTTCTAGCCTGAGTCTGGAACATCTCATCTAGCGCTACGATCATATCGTAGGCTGTATGGTTATTATCAAACTGCATCTGCAAATCTGGTTCCATGCTAGCAAGCATCAGGCATCCTACTTCAAGATCAGCATCACATGCTTTCTTGTAAGCGGTTTTCTCAGTAGCAGGTGCATTATCAGCAGGTTCCTCTGGTAGTGGGGTGTCTAGAATATCTTCCTTTTTCTCAGCCCTGAGAACAATTCTCAGGTTGCGGATCCAATCCGCATAGTTTGTTCCATTCAATTTATCTTTCTCAAGGATTGAACGTAAAGTAAATGGTGGATTGCTAGGTGCCATTGATCTACAACAAAAGTAAATGCAAAATACTAAGACAAAGTATCCAAGATAGAGTAAATGATATTAAAACTTTAATAAAGTTTACTCCCACTAAGATCAATATCCCTCTATTGAATTTTAGTGATTCAAGACCCAAACTAACAAGTCTACTAGTGAGCTTTAGCATCACCACTAGTGGACAAGGTAGATCGGTAAGCAACTCTTTGCTAATCATATCACATATGACTCTTGTTGTTGGCCAGCATCTCTATACGTGCTCAACTCCTTATGCTTCAAGGTCCCTAACCGTTAGGATGACCTTGTTCAAGCAACCAACCCTTCTGCAGTAAGTATCCGATACGAACCTGCCTGGTCAAGGAAAATCAGTGACACCCTAATTTCATAGGCGCACCACCGATTGTACAAGACATATGACAGTGCAAGGTTTGGGGAAGCATATGACTTGAACATTACTGAGGGATCGTTCTACACTTTCACTACCACATGTAGACAATAAACATGAAACATACGTGAAAGTAGAACATAATAAGAGAATAGCATAATCACAGATATGACTTGGTATAGCCCAGTGTTTCTTTGGAGATCTCCATCTCCTACCAATCTATTCACCATGATGATCTCCATCTTCATGGTATATGCACGCCATCCTCCAGTGAGGAATCCACCGACTAGCTACAACTAGCGTAATAAAAACAATTACATAGTCGCGAGTAGGATCATCACAATTTGGCACGCAGGCCATTACATCAAATGGACAATATATATGTGGCTCCAGCCATATTGTCATAATCACGACATGCAAGTCATGAAACAATTACATACATGCATCACATACACATTAGGGCTATACCAGTCATCAAACCCTGCAAAACAGAGTTAAACGTTCCCGACGTCTAAACTTGAATCGCAGAAAGCATAATTTTCCGAGCCTTATTTCGCAAATCTAAATTTGACGAAACCGGCCAAGGCCGGTGAGAATCGGATGTAAAATTTTCTGTAGATCGATTTTCGTTTAAAGATCATCTCAATCCGAGGTCGTATGCAAAAGTTACGACCGTTTTACCGAACGACGTTCTTTTGCACATGCCGCGGTACATCTCATGCACCCGGCTTTTGACCTAGATTCGATTCGATCAATCCGATTGATCTCCATCTTGCCATGATTGGATTTACATGTATCACTTAACTCCGATGGCGGAATTCCGACCGGTAGGAGTAGATCGTTACCTGACCAATATGGCAAGATCACGAATCATGATCAGAAATTGATCTACAACCGCGCATATCTCTATATGCACACAGCCGAATCTATAACGAGGCAGTAACGGCTCCGATACCACTGAAGGGGGTTATGAGGATGCTATGCTAGCCGAAAAGGGTTCCGCTACGTTAGCCGAATGAGATAGCCGACCGCTACGCTAGCCGACCGCAACGCTATGATAGCCGAAAGACGGTTCCGCTAGTTAGCCGAACGCTTTTGCTGAGTTAGCCGAATCGCAAAATCGACCCCATAAACCAGGAACTACTGCGAGTTATAGATCACGGGATTACCACTAGACGCGCAGTTGCAGCGGAAGACGTCTTGGTGTAGACGTGCGCGTCGCAGCGATGCCGTGTAGATGTTCACGTCCGTTCTTCACGTCTCCACGTGCGGTTCGTCCTTGTGCTCCAGATGTAGCACCTCCGAGGTATCCACACGTACAGGGAGGAAGCGTCACGCCTCCAGACTGCTAGGTCTGCGAGGAGCAATAGGCGCGGGCGTGGGGTGGGCGACGGCTGTCAACAATTGACGTGGTTACAACCCTAGTCGCCCCACCCCTCTTTATATAGGCGTCCTTAATGAGCCCACCGACCTGGAGGCCCATTAGCAAACCCTAATCCCGGTCTGATTCGAGTCCAACTCGAATTAGGCTTCCAACCCCTTAAGCGTGCGACCCTATGGGTTCACGCACACATAGACACGGCCCGAGTACTCCTACTCGCCCGATAGTTGACAGCGGCCTCTAGCAAGACGTGTCAACTCCTATGTATACGCAAAGATCATATCTGACGAACCACCACTATCACATACACGTAATTCCCTTGCCTCACAATATTTGGTTCAACTCATAGGTTAACATTTAACCTAAGCACGGCCATGCATTTTATGATCTAATCATATGAGTGATCCAGTGATATCTCTCTCGCATGGAGAGGGGCAAATCCCATCTTGATCGTCTATGCCTCACAGCATGTTTCCTGACAAACCCGAAGATTATCTTTATGACTACCCTGTTACGAAGTAGCGTTTGATAGTCCCTAAGTAAGTCGATTCACATCTTGAGAACATACTACAATCTCAGGTCGAAGGACATAACGTACATGATGTGTAAAGAGATAATAAGAACATCTCACGTTGGGTCAGTCCAGCCTCATGTCATACATGTGCCCACATTATTAGTTTGACATCTTCATGTCTATGACTTGTGAAACATAGTCATCAACTAATACATGTGCTGATCTAATATTCATGTGTGTCCTCACATGAACTCCGATCAGGGACAACTATTGAATAACCATACAAGTAAAAAGAGTCTCACAGACAATTCACATAATTGTCGATCAATACAAGTTGTCTTTAATGGATATTCAATGGACATATAATAAATCATGGATATAATAGAAATATCATCATCTCTATGATTACCTCTAGGGCATATTTCCAACATCTATGCCCACCACCTCGACAAGCGCCGCCAGGGCCGGGCGGCGGCAGAGCGGGAGGAGCGCCCGGGCGTGCTCCTACGAGCCACCACCGACCTGGAGATCGTCTACCCCGCGCACATCGATCGCGGATTCTCACGAGTCGTCGAGCCGTCCCGGCGAGCCACCGTCGGAGAGTGGTATCGCGAGCTGTAGTCCCAGCACGAGCCAGGGCGGCGCGACAGCAACAGCTCCGACTTCGATGAGTACGACTACCACGACCCTGACCTCTGGGATCCCACCAGGGAGTGCTTCCAGCTTGAGGGGGTCGTGAGCGATGCCGAGGACGACGACGACGACGACGACGCCAGGCCGGCGCTCAACCTCAAAAACCCCAACAACGTGGCTGCGGCGGGCGGATCCCGTGTTCAGGGGAGGAACGAACTCCCGACCTCGGGTGCACCACCTCAGCACAACGACGACCGGGCGGCGCAGCTCGCGCAGCTGTGGGAGGCGATCGCCAAGACTGAGGAGGACCGACAACGCCTGCTGCAGCTCGAGAAAACTCTTGTGCAGGAACAAGCCCAGCCTCGAGGCGCCAGCGCTCGTGGCCGCGCTCGAGAGGTCCACCGACAGATCCTCGAGGATGAGGCACCAGCACGCCCCGAGGTGCTCTTCCCGCGAGCCGGGCAGAACGTGGTGGCGGCCGCGATGCTGCTCCGCGATCTACCCGCCATCTCCAACCCTGACGCCAGGCGCATGCTCGTGGAAATGAAGAACCTCCTCGAAACAGTCGCTCTGCAGCAGGCCGAGAGCTCAGCCTCGCGCCGGCGCGGAGCGGCCTCGGGGAAGCCAGCAGACACGCCCCGCAACGAGCGTGAGGCGTCCGTCCACCAGCCGGACGCCTCTCGAGCCAGGCCAGTCCGGGAGCGGATCGTCGACAACCGGCCACCTCGAGACCCCAAGGACGCCCGCGTCGAACCCCCGGCACCAGATGCATCGCCTTAGCGCAACGACGACCGGGCGGCGCAGCTCGCGCGGCTGCGGGAGGCGATCGCCAAGGCTGAGGAGGGCGTGCTACAGTGTCGGCGTGACATCAACCGCCGGCGCAAGCACAAGGGGGCCGAGGAGCGTGGCTATAGTACCCATCGAGGGGGGCGCTACGACAGTGACGAGGACCGGCAAGCCCCCGAGCCCCCGGGCCCTAGGGTCTTCAGCCGGGCCATCCGTAGCTCAATCCTCCCTGACCGCTTTCGACCACCGACCAACATCGTGAAGTCTGACGGGGAGGTCGAACCCAAGCTATGGCTCTTCGACTTCCATCTGGGCTCCTCTTTTAGGCTCCTCTTTGGAGAAGAAGCTGTGTTACCATAAGAATTGAAATATGGCTCTCCTAGAACAACCCTCGAATCAAACGAACAAAACCAGCTGTTAGACAAAGATTTGCTCAAGGAAACAAGATGCAGCACAGTGCACAACCTTCGCAAGTATCAAGAGGAAACCAAAAAGTGGAGAGACAAAAAAGTGAGAATCAAAGACTTGAAGAAGGGTGACCTCGTCCTCATTCGGAAACAAAATGCTTGAAGGCAGCCAACTCAGATTTGCAATTTTCTGGACAGATTTGATAATTCACAATTCTTCTCTTCTTCTTGTCCCATTCTTGAGGGGATTTTGATTGAAAATACTCATAAGATATTATTTCCATTTAGGCCTCTTATCAATATTTGTAATATTATGAGTTCTTCTGATATAGCATATCCAACTCAACCTCAGCATCATGCTCTAGGTCCACAGAATGGACTGTTGTCAGCTGCTGTGTGTGGAGGTGTGCAGCAGTGCTACTTATGGCCCGGTAGTGCTGCTCATGGCCCGGCAGTGCTGCCTGTGAAACGACCCACGATTTTCTCGAAGGGAAATCCACAGATACATCATAATGTGATAGTCCAAAAAGTCTCAAACCATCACATTATCATTATTCAGTTGTTACCATAGTTCATACAACGCGATAGTACAGATTTACAAGTCATAACATCACAAGGAAACACCATCTAGTACAAACTATATCGGTAACGCACACCTAATGACGCTGGAGTCGGCATAGAGCGTCGGTGAGTGAAGGCTCCTCCTTCACGGGCATCATCAAAGTTGTTGTAGGAGCAGGCGAAGACTCCGTCTTCGTCTTCTCATCCAAACTTGCGTATAGGAACGAGACTTCCTAATCCATCTAGCTTCCACCATCGTCGCGGTAGAAGTCGTCCAACCTGTCGTTAATTTTCAGTACGGTTTGTACTGGCCACACTTTCCCATCCTATGCTTGCATTTGCTATGTGGTATGTGGAATGCAAGGGTAGAGCAAAAAGGAACCTATTTATGGCTATAGTTTTCCTATGCAGGTAATTAATATCATATAATTATATTCATCAAGTTTTAATCCATTTACCCGGCCACATGGCCTTCCATTCAGTCATCGACCGAACATCCGACCATACGGCCATCCATCCATCCATCCCATCCACACATCCACACATCTCACCACACTCTCACTCTCTAGGCGGCAAGGACGACTCCCTCTCGTACCTTGCCTCAACGGCCAGCGCCGGACCTATCAACCCAGGGGGAGAGAAGAAAGGACACCTCTCACTAGGTCCGGGGGACTCTGAGCACCATAGTGTTGTCCATGACCGTGGACACGGCTATACGTATAAATCGATCGACTCTGCAGAGCGTGTACGCCTGGAACCACAGGTTAGCTATCATCGACGATCCGGCTCGTCTAAACTGATTTCGAACTTCCCCCTAATCTGCAACGATGCCATCCCACCACTCAGCCCTGGGGCACCCCGGAATCCACCGGCACGCTGAGACTGTGAGACGTGGATCCTGGCGTACCAAATAAAACACCACGTTGTCTTAGGAGGGTGTGGGTATCCAGCCCTTACCTCTCTACACTTATCACCTTCCAGCCTAGTAGTAATGGCATCGCTTTGCCCAGGGGGTAGGAACGGTTCTGTGCCCATACAAGAACAAGTGGTGTGCATGAAAGTACCATGGCCGGTAGCCCCAGCGCAATAAGTCCTAAGGACTGGACAGGATATCTCCTCCTCGGGGCTTCCATCGCCCCCGTGCTGACACAGCACCTCTATCCCGAGGATTCGTCCCACGAAGACACTCCTCCCCAGGACCTCTTCTCAAGATCACAATGTACCCGCCACAGGTACTCCCCAGGGGATGCCCAGGTCACATCCCCTCGGCAAGACTCGTCACTGGACTCATCGTAGATCCTGTCCAGTCGACTCAACCCTCACCACACGCACCCAAGACACACGCCAAGATCTCCCCAAGTCATCATCCCATTATTACAACACCACGTGCCTTAGCTACCCACAAGCAAACATCCACCATGCATCACATCACAGATATAATGCGTACAAGAAGTGAGTAGCAAGTATGTAAAGTAAGCGGTGTCTAGCCTAACAGCGGGTGTGCAGGGGAAAGGGTTGCGTCAAGGTATAGGCTTCACAAGCAATCTAACATGCAACCTATCACAGTTTATTTGCAAAAGTAAAGCGCTAGCAGCTACATTATTGCATGTCTAATAGGATTCTACGAGGTTAGATGGGTTGTGGCACCTGTTACGTTGTTAGTCCGAGATCTCTGATGTCCTCGTAGCCGTTCTCCTCGGGTCCTGGTGTCGTCCTCGGTCTCCTCTAGCGGGTTCCAGATCGGCCAACGTTGCTCCCGACACAACTACCTCGCGAGACCGATATACAAGACAAAGGAGCAATCAGATTATCAACACGACAACTAGACTCGAAGATGCTAAGGACACTAAGCAGAGATAGGACTCAGCCCTCACGGAGGACATCCGATCCTTGGGCTCGAAAAGACGCAGGAGCAGATGCTTGCTAAGCACAAGCTCGAATCACAACCTAGCTCGTACTTCCCGGGCTAACTGAGTCAACCTGTACGGCTCGAGTAAAACGGTTGTGACTTGATCTCGACTTAAGCAATATCACACAAAGACATTACTAACCCTCACGAAGCGAGTTCATTTTCCTTGGGCTCAAAAGAGGCGAAGGAGAAACTCGGCTAAGCACGTCTATGTCATGTCCTTGGTGTAGAAGGTTTCCTATGGTCGATCAAGTCGACTCGCACAGAACCGAGGTCACGACAAAGACCTTAGTTTTGCCGACTAAAACAAGGGTCTGATCTTTGATCCATCGTCATGGCTACGGACGGGATCGAATAGAGCGGCCATCAAGGGAATAGGGGAAATAGTTCCGATCTCTTGCTCGATCCACACGCCATTGTAATCGATGAGAACCAAGAAGAGGGAACAGAACAAGAGGGGAAAAGAGAAGCAACGGTAGTCACACTTCCTTCTATGCACGCGCCATGGCAGAGACGGGCATCGAAGGGAGCGACATACCGAGAACACAAACACTTAAACCACGCGTAGGGTACCTCGCTCGTGTGCACTAAATGGCACTAGACATTCCTAGAATCCGCAGCGGTGTGGTTGTCACCGCGAGGATCTAGGAGCGCTACAGTCTATAATAGGTACAAGCATACGAGGGCTCAAGTGCGAAGAGGCAAAAGAGAAGGAAAAACGGGGATCGACATTCCTTTGATCCACACGCCATAGTAGTAGACGGGAATCACAGGAATGGGATCAAGAAGCAAGACTACTACATAAACATGACCAACATGCAAAGGAGACAGACTAAAAGCGATGAAGGACCGAGAAGCTACCCGAAAGCGACCAGAGGGGGGGTGAATGGGAGCTTCAAAATTTCCTTTCGGAAACTAGATGCCACTGTCCCAAAATCAACCCCAAAAGCGAACCCTAGAGCTTGCTAATGTCCACGACCCTAGATGTAGGGTGGATGCTTCCTAGAAGCACAGCGGGACACTAGACAACCCTAGAAAGCCAACCCAAAAGACGGAACTCAAATCCGATCAAGAACGAACGAACCGCGAACTAATCAGCGGAAAACAGCACTGACCGGACTCACTGGTGCGTCCGGTCGATGTCCACCGGACGCGTCCGGTCGAGAGAAAGCCGATCTGGGAGCTCTCTGTGTTGGACCGGACGCACAAGGCTCAAGCGTCCGGTCACAACCCTAGCGTCCGGTCAGAAGCAGACAGACACAGGAACAGTGCCCCTGGTGCGTCCGGTCACTGCCAGGATCGAGCGTCCGGTCGAGTGAGTCCGGTCAGCACACAGAAAACCCTGCGCGGTGTTCAAACACCGGACGCGTCCGGTCACCCCGATGACAGCGTCCGGTCACCCTGCAGCAGCCCCGTTCGAGCACCGATTCGCCTCGATCTCACCCAAACCAATTCCTCTAGGGATCAAACTTGGTGAGATGAGTCACAAGGAGGTTAGTGAGCTATCTCTAAGAGATCATGGCTCGAACCTAACTCCAAATCGGTGAATCGAAGAATTTCGGGGGAAGGGACGAAAAGTGACCCGAAACGAAAAATCGATCGATCTCCTAGACCGTGAGGTTAGAGATGATTTCTTTCGGTGGAAAGAAGTGCCTCACGATCTAGAACAACTCAGTTCAAACGGAATCGCAAAAGATGAACCGAGCACAAAGATCAAGCGACGGGAAAACTCAAGGCACAAAGCAATCCGCGAAGAACATGATGAACATGAAATCAAAACGCGAATTGACACCGAGAGATGGGATCCAAGGTGAGGATACGGCCTCACTTCCTCGAATCAACAGTACACAGAGTGGAGTCTCTCTGCGGATCTCAACTAGCTAAAGCAGGGGATGGGAGAGTGGAAACCCTAGCAGATGAAGGCACTAACTGAAATAGCTAAAACTGAGATTGAGATAGCTGAGATTGAGATAGGGAGGAGGGTGTCTGTAACGTAACGGCTCTAATCCCATGGCCCACTGATCACCGTCAACCACTGACAGTCGATCCGTACAGCCAAGAGATTAGGACCGGGTTCGCCACTGGGCTACATCAGTGCCCGATGTCCGCAGGATCATCTCACAATTCAGTTACAATCTCTTGAACATTTTGACAAATAACATCGGAGTAAATAGCGGAAGACTTAGATAACAATAGTTTTACAAACCAGGGTTCAACATAACATTAAAGTGAAGTTATTACAGACCATAGTTCAAATAGAGTTGGCAGGGTAGCATATGACAACAACTAACAGATAAAGATACATCACCCAGCCCGAGGGTGAATAATCACTCATCGGCCTCATCGGCCTCTTCCTGAACAACAGTCACACAGCAGGGTCCAAGGCATACTGGGGAATCTGCCATACCTGCAACATGGGTAAAAGAACCCTGAGTACAAAGGTACTCAACAAGACTTACCCGACTAAAGAAAAGGGAGAAGACTCAGGAATGCAGGCTTAGGGTAGTCAAGGTAAGGCTTAAGCAAGTTCAAGTATTTTGCAGAAAAAGCATTTTTGGTAAACCTTATTTTAATTTTGAAAGATTCGATATTCCTTGTTCCATCATAATCCTTGATTCATTTTACTTTCCAAAATCAGACCTAGTTGAGAACCACTCCCTGTTGACAGTCAGTGACTAAGTCTCCATAACCGAGGAGCAGCGTTAATCCGGATAAATAATACTCAGCTGAGGGTCCCTATCCACACTGCATATGTAGCACCCAAGCTTGCATATGCCAACTCGTCTACCACGATTCCTCCAAGATTGGGCCCGGTCCTACGCCACCCGGAAGTACAGTACACCACTCCAATTCGGGACTTTAACCCTCCAATCCGGGACTTTAACCCACGTGGGTACATGCTACTTCCGCCATCTCTCCACTCCCAGTGCGCGGTTGTCGGTCCAATAAAGGATTCCTCGGAGCCGAAGCTTTCCGTAGTATGTGAATAGTTGCAAGTCTTAGTCAATCAGGCCCCCATACAGGTGGTCCCTAAATTTTCCAGCCAGCGACAAGCACCTCGGGACTCTAACCCAAGAGTACAGGTCCTGTCAGTTTTTCAACCCTGTCCCGGTCGGTGTCAACTGTTGAGTCCCGGACTACAACATGACGGCACCGTACGCAAGGACAACCTCTCCTTCCCATTGACTAAGTACGGATCAGATACTTAGCCAATAGTGGGAGTAAACCAGAAATTCCCATAAAGATTTTTAAAGTGATCACACTTTTGAGATAGGCATTTTATTGCAAATCTATCATATAGCATTACTAAGCACTTTGCAAATAGTTTTTGAAAAACAGGTATCGGGTGTATCATTGGTCAAGGTAGATAATGCATCAGATAGGATTTCACTCAACTCCTATCAACCTAATGCAATAATTTTAACTTAAAACATTTAAAGAAAACATTTATAAAAGCAAGGTAGGGTTAAATGCACCGGGGCTTGCCTTGAGTGGCAAAAAGGACGGACTCGGGGTAGGAGCAGGTGTCGGAGCTCGGGGTTGCCTCGGGGACAGATCCTTCGGTGGCTACCTCGACTTCAGGTCCTTCTTCGTCAACTATACGGATGCAATGATGAATGCTCATGAGAATGATGATATGAACTTATGGTGCAAGACAAAACCACTGCATTTAGATTACTCTAAGGCAAGGCATAATCGAAATCTAGGTTGAGCATAAAAGGTAACCATTTCTTCCTTAAGCAATTTTGATTAAACTAGCCCTTATTAATTATCCTAAGCATCAACCAAACATAGCATCACAACCTCATAGACCAAAGGGTAGGGGTCTATGAACATCAATCAATCCAAAGATCACATCATCAAATACTTATTACCAACCCTAATCCATCTTTTCTTTTTTTTTTTTTTTACTTATTTAAAAGGTCATTTTATGAAGTTGCTCCAAAAATTACCAAATTAATCACATAAGTTCATTATGGTATAGATAGATGGCAAAACAAATTTCATAATTTTTGGAGGTCATTAAGGTGCTCAATTAAATCTAGACATTAATTAACAAAAGGTACTATTTAGGAATTAAAATAAAAGCTCAAAAATAAACTTGCTCCAAAAGACTTCAAAATTTTACCAGAGACTAAACATGGCATAAGAAGTTCACAAAAATTTGTCTCAAGATTTTTGGAGTTATAAATCACTCTCCAAAAATACCAAAACCTTCATTTTTCAATTAAAAGGGGAATTTTACATTTTCACATTTTTGCACAAAACTCAAGTTTCATATTTTTATAAAATACTCCAGAGCATAAAGAGTCTACCACAAAAATTTCAGAATTTTTGGATGCACACAGAAAATCACACAAAAAGATGAAATCTCAGCACTATTCAAAATAAACTGGAAATTGATAAACAGCACTGTTCATCTTCTCGCGCGCGCTGGCGGCGACCAGACGGCGGCGAGGCGTCGTTCCGACTACGGCGAGGACTCGCGGACGAAACCGAGCACATGGGGAGGTTCAGGAGCTCACCGGCGATCGTTGACGCGTGACGGCGAGGTGAGGGGACGGCCGGAGCTAGGAGTTCGACGGAGCGGGGGTCGTCGGCGGGCAGAACCACGTCGCGACGGCGTTCCAGCGATCCTGAGCATCGCAAGGGGTCGGCGGAGCACGGTTAGACGCGCGAGGATACAAGGAAGATGAAACAGGGGTCGGAGGGAGATGATCAAGATCGGGGAGAGAGTATTTCTCAACCCGAGCCTTACCGGCGTTTCGCCGGAGATGGGAGAGACGGGGTTACGCCGGGCAACTGGAGGCGTCAGAGGTGAAATTGAGGAGCGGGAAAGCTTCGTAAGGTCACGGCGGAGCTTTTGGGCTAACTGGCGAAGAGGCGGAGGGTTCGTACTGGGCTGGCCACGGTGGCGGAGGCGGTGAGGGCTTCGGCTCACCGGCGGGGAGGTTTTATAGACGCGCTCGGGGGCGGAGAGGTGTCACGGGCAGGCAGGTAAGCTTCGCGGAGGCGTGCGCACTCGATTGCGTTCTGGCAGCAGGGTTGACGCGCGCTCGGGGCCTGGGCGTGAGCTCGCCGGCGTTGAACACGCGGCGGCGATGTCGGGAAGCAGTGGGGGACGGGTGCGAGGGTCAGCGGTTGCGCGTGCGGGTGCGGCGTGCTGTCGCGGTTGCAGGCGGCTGGTCGGGAGCAGGCGGGCAGCAGTCAGGCGCGTGGCGCACGCGGCGACGGCGAGGCGGCCATGGCCGGGCCCCCCCCCCTACCGGAGAAGAAGAACAGTAGCTAGGTCTAGGGTTTGACTTTGAACTGTTTTCTGTATTTTGCAAATTACTCCCAAAGTTTCAACTGGGCAACAAAAACTCAAAACATCAAAGTTGTTCAGAAAAAAGAGATCTACAACTTTGTCAATATGAACATTTTCAAAATCCAAATAGTTTTTGAACTATATTTGAAAACAGAAAAGGGGACACTTTTTCAAACTTGATTCAAATCAAAATTACTCTGGATTTTAAACTGAAACTTGAAAATCTTCCAATATGAAAGTTGTTCCATTTGACAAACTCTATAACTTTGCTAATATACACTTTTTCTGAAACTCAATAGTTTTTGATTAACTTTTCAAAACTGAAAAGGGGACAAAATCTGGAATTTGAATGAATTTGAAATTACTACAAATTTTATACAGAAACTTTGAAATCTGTAAATACCAAAGTTGTTCCTCTTGATCAGATTCACAACTTTGCTTTTTGAACCAATCCCAAATTTTGAATAATTTTTAAATTACAAAAAGAGGGATAAAATCCAGGATTTGGAAATCAGGGTTTTGCAAAGGGATTTGAAATCAAATTCTGATTTTTGAACTTTGCCCAACACAACAACACTTCAAGACACCAAAGGGACAAGAATTACACAAAGCTAAGCACAGAGGTGAAATTACCATTTTGCCCTAATAGAGAGAAGTGGGCTAATTAGGGTTTTTGCAATAGAGGTAAATCACATAAAATGACACACTTAGCAAAATGCATACACATGAAATCATGATCAAGATGCTTAATGATGATAATGATGATATGTCAAGTTAATTACATGCTAAACACCAGAGGTGTTACAGCCTCCCCCCCTTAAAGAAATCTCGCCCCGAGATTCCACGTCTTAAGAAAAGACAAAGAAGGGATAAAGGCAAAACCTTACATAGACAGGGATTCGAGAAAGCCGGGGTAATTCTTTGCTAAGAAGTCTTCAGATTCCCAAGTGGCTTCCTCTTCAGAGTGCTGATTCCACTGGATTTTGTACCATCTTGTGGTGGTTCTTCGGGTAACGCGATCCTTGTGGTCCAACACGTGAACTGGGTATTCTGAGTAGGACAGATCAGGCTCTAGCTCGACACCTTCAACTTCCACGACATGTTCTGGTACTCGGAGACACTTCTTGAGTTGAGAGACATGGAAAACATTGTGGACAGCGGAGAGATGATCGGGCAACTTCAGCTTGTAAGCTACCTTGCCACAACATTCCAAAATCTCAAACGGACCAATGTAGCGGGGTGCTAACTTTCCTTTGACCCCAAAACGAGTGACTCCTTTGGTTGGTGAGACCTTGAGATATACATAATCTCCAACTTGAAACTTCAGAGGTCGACGTCTCTTGTCAGCGTAGCTCTTCTGTCGAGATTGGGCAATCTTCATATTCTCCTGTATCTGCTTGACTTTCTCTTCCATATCCTTGACCAGGTCAACTCCAAAGAATTCTCTTTCTCCGGGCTCAGACCAACTGAGGGGTGTACGACAACGACGACCGTACAGTGCTTCAAATGGTGCCATTTTGATGCTTTCTTGATAACTGTTATTATATGAGAACTCTGCCAAGGGCAAACAGTCATCCCAAGTATCTGCGAAGGTGAGCACACATGCTCTCAACATATCCTCTAACACTTGGTTGACTCGCTCAGTTTGTCCATCTGTTTGTGGATGATATGCTGTACTATGCAAGAGCTTGGTTCCAAGTGAGGTATGGAACGCCTTCCAGAACTTTGCGACAAACTGAGTACCACGATCAGAGATAATGGTCTTGGGTATTCCATGAAGCTTCACTATGTTGTTCTTGTACAAGGCGGCATACGTGGGGACGGCATAGCTGGTCTTGACTGGCAGAAAGTGAGCTTGTTTGGTGAGTCGGTCCACGATTACCCAAATGGAATCAAAACCTTTCTTAGTCTTAGGTAGCCCATTGATAAAATCCATGCTGATATCTTCCCACTTCCAGTCAGGTACAGATAAAGGCTGCAACTCTCCTCCAGGCTTCATGTGCACGGCTTTGACTTTCTGACAAGTATCACAGCGAGCGACATAGCGAGCGATTTCAATCTTCATCTTTGTCCACCAGAATCTCTGCCTTAGATCCTGGTACATCTTGTTGCTGCCGGGGTGGATGGAAAACCTAGACAGGTGTGCCTCATCAAGGATCAACTGTCTCAACTCAGGCACCTTGGGAACTACTAGACGGTTCTTGAACCATACCACTCCTTCATCATCAATCCTGAAACAATCAGCCTTACCGGTCTGGACCTTTTCGATGATGTGCTTGATTCCAGGGTTATCTTTCTGTGCAGCGATGACTTGTTCCTTGACCGATGTTTCTATCCTGACATTGTTCAGGCTTCCTTGCGGAACTATCTCAATACCCATCCTTTCAAGAGCATGGCACAAGGAAAGATCATAGGGCTTCATCGTCAGACAGTTGCAGTATGACTTGCGACTGAGGGCATCGGCAACTACATTTGCCTTACCAGGATGGTAATGTACTTCGATATCATAGTCCTTGATTAACTCAAGCCATCTTCGCTGCCTCATGTTCAACTCTTCTTGGGTGAAGATATACTTCAGGCTCTTATGATCGGTGTACACATTGCAGGTACTGCCCAACAGATAATGACGCCATATCTTCAAAGCATGTACCACTGCTGCTAACTCAAGATCATGGGTTGGGTAATTCTCCTCATGTCGCCTAAGCTGCCGTGAGGCATAAGCGATCACTCGACCTTCTTGCATCAAAACACAGCCTAACCCAGTACCCGATGCATCACAGTATACATCAAAGGGTTTCTCGATATCTGGTTGAGCTAGGACTGGTGATGTAGTTAGCAGTTTCTTCAAGGCTTGAAAAGCTTGCTCACAGGCTGTTGACCAAACAAAATCCACGGAATTTTTCAACAACTCTGTGATAGGTTTGGCAACTCTGGAGAAGTCTGGGATGAAACGACGATAGTATCCAGCCATTCCCATGAAGCTGCGAACTTCGCGGACAGTGGTAGGTGGCTTCCAATCCAAGATATCTGCCACTTTTCCAGGGTCAACTGACACACCTTCAGCGGACAGGACATGACCAAGGAATTGAATTCGATCTAACCAGAATTCACATTTACTGAACTTGGCATACAGCTGGTGATCTCTGAGACGAGAGAGAACGACACGAAGATGCATGGCATGATCTTCCGGAGTTCTTGAATAAACAAGGATGTCGTCAATGAACACGACTACAAATTTATCGAGCTCTGGCATGAACACAGAGTTCATGAGATACATGAAATGAGCGGGTGCATTGGTCAAGCCAAAAGACATGACCAAGTACTCATATAGACCGTATCTGGTTGTGAAAGCTGTTTTGGGAATATCTTCGGGACGAATTTTTATTTGGTGGTAGCCAGATCTGAGGTCGATCTTGGAAAACACTCTGGCTCCAGATAACTGGTCAAACAGAAGATCAATGCGAGGCAAGGGATATTTATTTTTGATGGTGACCTCGTTGAGCGGGCGATAGTCAACGCACAGACGAAGGCTTTTGTCCTTCTTCTTCACAAAGATAGCAGGACAGCCCCAAGGAGATGAACTTGGGCGAATGAGACCCTTATCCAATAGCTCTTGCAATTGGATCTTCAGTTCTGCCAACTCTCTGGGAGGCATTCGATAAGCTCTACGGGATATAGGAGCAGTCCCGGGCTTTAGCTCTATAGCAAACTCAACATCACGGTCGGGAGGTAGACCAGGTAAATCTTCAGGAAAGACATCAGGGAACTCACAGACTACAGGGATGTCACGGATCCCTTGATCATAGGTAGCATTTAGCTGAGTGGTAGCTGGTTTTGAAGGCATAGGAAGTTGGAGAAGGAGTTTGGAGGTGCTGTTAGGAATATCCACTCTCACAACTCTATTCAAGATGTCTATCAAGGCTTTATACTGACACATCCAATTCATGCCTAAGATGACATCTATCTCTTGATCGCGCAGTACTATCATGGTGGTAGGAAAGACATGTTTCCCCAACATTACTGGTATACTGCGGACCACTTCCTTAGTATTTATCCGCCCTCCAGGCGAAAGTATGCAGAAACTTTCTTTTAACTCCCCCATGGGCAACTCATGCTTGATGACAAAAGTGCGACTGATGAAGGAATGCGATGCACCGGAATCAAACAAGACGACTGCAGGATGATTGGCAACAGGGAACCTACCGAGCATGACGGGCTCTTCTTCTGGGATGTTACTGACGGTGGTGAAGTAGACTTGCCCGTGCTTCCTGACAAACTTGCCCTTCTGGACGTGCTGCTGAGGTGCACGGTGCTGCTGCTGTGATCCTCCAGGGCCTTTCTGTGCATGCTGGGCATTCTTCTTGGGTTTTGGGCATTCGCGAGACCAGTGACCAACTTGGCCACAGTTGTAGCATGGATGGTTGTAAGCTGTTTGTGGGGTGGTGACACGAACACCAGGGGCGTTCGGCTGAGTGGCACTTTGCTGGTTGGCATTGTGGGTGGTGGCCGCGGTACGAACGACCACTTGCTGATGGGGATATGGGGCACGGTTTTGGTGGTGGCTGGGGTGGTAGATGATTCTTGGGCGCTTATGGTTGCTGGAGAAACTGCTAGACCCAGCCTTCTTCTTCTTCTTCTCTTCCTGATACTGGCGGTTGCTTTCCTCGTAAGCAACAGCACGGTCAACGACATCATGGTAGGATCCGTTTAGGTTGTTGGACAGACCTCTGCGGATCTTAGGGTGCAGACCCCTGAGAAAACAATCTCTCTTCTTTTCCTCTGTGTTGACATAGTCAGAGGCATACTGACTGAGGTGGTTGAATTGTCCCACGTACTGCATGACGGTGGAATCTTTCTGTTGCAGGGCCAAGAACTGATCCAACTTCATCTTCATCAATCCCGAAGGGATGTGATGTGCTCTGAAAGCGGTGCGGAACTCTTCCCATGTCAGCTGATGACCTTCCGGCTGGGCCGCCAACAGGTTGGCGTACCAGGCACTTGCAGGACCACGGAGCTGCTGAGAAGCGAACCGAGGCTTCTGGATTTCTGTGCAGTGCAGAAGACTGAACTTTTGTTCCATGGTGCGTAACCAGTCGTCAGCCTCGAGGGGTTCATCGGCCTTTGTGAAGACCGGTGGGCGTGTTTCAGTGAATTCCACATAGGTTGTCTCTTGGTTGTTGCGGCGACCACGGTTGCCGTTGTTCTGCTGCCCTTGATTCTGAGCCATCAGATTGGCAGCAGCGGCCAAGGCTGCAATGGCATCTGCCAGGGTAGCAGGAACTGGTGGAGGGTTTGGAAGGTTGGCACCTCCGGAACTTCCGGCTCCAGTACGGGTGTTCACAGGCATCTGTATAAGCAAGTCGGAACTCAGCATATATAGACAAGGGTTCTGAAACAACTTGACTGATAACTTCACTATTACAAGGATGGCTGACTTGATAAGGATGACAACAGACTGATAAAGGAAAAAGTACGAAAGGAAAGATACATGCCAGACTTGGCAACAGACAGACTAACGCTCCCAAACCTAGACTAAGGTTTTAGGTAAGCAGATGGTACAGACACAAGGAGTCTAATCATCATCGATGAAGATCAACTCTTCGTCATCATCATCATCCTCGATGATAAGCTCAGGCTCTTCCTCCTCATCTTCATCTTCAACGTGGACATCTTCAACAGGTTCCACTTCCACGTTCTGATCGGGCTCGTGTTCCACTTCAGGTTCCTCCACGATTCCGTCTTCAGGGTCTTCCATAACCGGGGGTACCAAGGGATGGAGTTGATCATGCAGTTGATGCACTTCCTCGTGAAGCATATCATTGTACTGCTCGATCTGGGCGGTGTATTGCTGCAGTCCATGGAGCTGGGCTCTGACCACGTCCTCGCGGGTCCAAGCATCATTGCGCTGCTCGATAGCGCGAATCGTGTTCCGGTTAGCCTGTTCCAAGGAAGCTCGTGCCTCATAAAACTCCATGCGAGAAAGGTAGAAGTCATGCTCCATGTTCTCCATTTCAGCCTGTAGATTCTTGATTTCCTCCTTCAGCTGCTTGCGGGTGCGGCGGGGGAAAGCGACGACCATTGGAGGATTCTCCAATCTCTTCTCCTGTGCGTGGCGCCAGCTGGTGACGCGGCACACCGTTCGGTCCAGTCGACTGGCGGGCAGTCCGCTTGATGATGGCCATATCTGGACAAGAGGTTATAGATGAGAAAGGCTAGCAAGAAAAAGGTATAGGCACACTAACCCAACGAACTCTTTTGTATACTTAAATGAATGTGACATGATGCATGAATCGTTCCTACGGAACAAGGCAATGCAATTACTAAGGTAAGGTACATAGGGCTTATACAAGTTGTCTTGCTACTAGTTGCCAAAGACAAGATGAGATGAGAGAAGCAATTTGGACTCAAAATAGTCAAGTTTAGCTTTTGTTAAAAACATTTTGAAGTTTTCGCAAAAAGATTGCGACGTCATAGTGAGATGCTCCGATACCACTCTGTAACGTAACGGCTCTAATCCCATGGCCCACTGATCACCGTCAACCACTGACAGTCGATCCGTACAGCCAAGAGATTAGGACCGGGTTCGCCACTGGGCTACATCAGTGCCCGATGTCCGCAGGATCATCTCACAATTCAGTTACAATCTCTTGAACATTTTGACAAATAACATCGGAGTAAATAGCGGAAGACTTAGATAACAATAGTTTTACAAACCAGGGTTCAACATAACATTAAAGTGAAGTTATTACAGACCATAGTTCAAATAGAGTTGGCAGGGTAGCATATGACAACAACTAACAGATAAAGATACATCACCCAGCCCGAGGGTGAATAATCACTCATCGGCCTCATCGGCCTCTTCCTGAACAACAGTCACACAGCAGGGTCCAAGGCATACTGGGGAATCTGCCATACCTGCAACATGGGTAAAAGAACCCTGAGTACAAAGGTACTCAACAAGACTTACCCGACTAAAGAAAAGGGAGAAGACTCAGGAATGCAGGCTTAGGGTAGTCAAGGTAAGGCTTAAGCAAGTTCAAGTATTTTGCAGAAAAAGCATTTTTGGTAAACCTTATTTTAATTTTGAAAGATTCGATATTCCTTGTTCCATCATAATCCTTGATTCATTTTACTTTCCAAAATCAGACCTAGTTGAGAACCACTCCCTGTTGACAGTCAGTGACTAAGTCTCCATAACCGAGGAGCAGCGTTAATCCGGATAAATAATACTCAGCTGAGGGTCCCTATCCACACTGCATATGTAGCACCCAAGCTTGCATATGCCAAACTCGTCTACCACGATTCCTCCAAGATTGGGCCCGGTCCTACGCCACCCGGAAGTACAGTACACCACTCCAATTCGGGACTTTAACCCTCCAATCCGGGACTTTAACCCACGTGGGTACATGCTACTTCCGCCATCTCTCCACTCCCAGTGCGCGGTTGTCGGTCCAATAAAGGATTCCTCGGAGCCGAAGCTTTCCGTAGTATGTGAATAGTTGCAAGTCTTAGTCAATCAGGCCCCCATACAGGTGGTCCCTAAATTTTTCCAGCCAGCGACAAGCACCTCGGGACTCTAACCCAAGAGTACAGGTCCTGTCAGTTTTTCAACCCTGTCCCGGTCGGTGTCAACTGTTGAGTCCCGGACTACACATGACGGCACGTACGCAAGGACAACCTCTCCTTCCCATTGACTAAGTACGGATCAGATACTTAGCCAATAGTGGGTAGTAAACCAGAAATTCCCATAAAGATTTTTTAAAGTGATCACACTTTTGAGATAGGCATTTTATTGCAAATCTATCATATAGCATTACTAAGCACTTTGCAAATAGTTTTTGAAAAACAGGTATCGGGTGTATCATTGGTCAAGGTAGATAATGCATCAGATAGGATTTCACTCAACTCCTATCAACCTAATGCAATAATTTTAACTTAAAACATTAAAGAAAACATTTATAAAAGCAAGGTAGGGTTAAAATGCACCGGGGCTTGCCTTGAGTGGCAAAAAAGGACGGACTCGGGGTAGGAGCAGGTGTCGGGCTCGGGTTGCCTCGGGGACAGATCCTTCGGTGGCTACCTCGACTTCAGGTCCTTCTTCGTCAACTATACGGATGCAATGATGAATGCTCATGAGAATGATGATATGAACTTATGGTGCAAGACAAAACCACTGCATTTAGATTACTCTAAGGCAAGGCATAATCGAAATCTAGGTTGAGCATAAAAGGTAACCATTTCTTCCTTAAGCAATTTTGATTAATAGCCCTTATTAATTATCCTAAGCATCAACCAAACATAGCATCACAAACCTCATAGACCAAAGGGTAGGGGTCTATGAACATCAATCAATCCAAAGATCACATCATCAAATACTTATTACCAACCCTAATCCATCTTTTCTTTTTTTTTTTTTTACTTATTTAAAAGGTCATTTTATGAAGTTGCTCCAAAAATTACCAAATTAATCACATAAGTTCATTATGGTATAGATAGATGGCAAAACAAATTTCATAATTTTTGGAGGTCATTAAGGTGCTCAATTAAATCTAGACATTAATTAACAAAAGGTACTATTTAGGAATTAAAATAAAAGCTCAAAAATAAACTTGCTCCAAAAGACTTCAAAATTTTACCAGAGACTAAACATGGCATAAGAAGTTCACAAAAATTTGTCTCAAGATTTTTGGAGTTATAAATCACTCTCCAAAAATACCAAAACCTTCATTTTTCAATTAAAAGGGGAATTTTACATTTCACATTTTTGCACAAACTCAAGTTTCATATTTTTATAAAATACTCCAGAGCATAAAGAGTCTACCACAAAAATTTCAGAATTTTGGATGCACACAGAAAATCACACAAAAAGATGAAATCTCAGCACTATTCAAAATAAACTGGAAATTGATAAACAGCACTGTTCATCTTCTCGCGCGCGCTGGCGGCGACCAGACGGCGGCGAGGCGTCGTTCCGACTACGGCGAGGACTCGCGGACGAAACCGAGCACATGGGGAGGTTCAGGAGCTCACCGGCGATCGTTGACGCGTGACGGCGAGGTGAGGGGACGGCCGGAGCTAGGAGTTCGACGGAGCGGGGGTCGTCGGCGGGCAGAACCACGTCGCGACGGCGTTCCAGCGATCCTGAGCATCGCAAGGGGTCGGCGGAGCACGGTTAGACGCGCGAGGATACAAGGAAGATGAAACAGGGGTCGGAGGGAGATGATCAAGATCGGGGAGAGAGTATTTCTCAACCCGAGCCTATTACCGGCGTTCGCCGGAGATGGGAGAGACGGGGTTACGCCGGGCAACTGGAGGCGTCAGAGGTGAAATTGAGGAGCGGGAAAGCTTCGTAAGGTCACGGCGGAGCTTTTGGGCTAACTGGCGAAGAGGCGGAGGGTTCGTACTGGGCTGGCCACGGTGGCGGAGGCGGTGAGGGCTTCGGCTCACCGGCGGGGAGGTTTTATAGACGCGCTGGGGGAGAGGTGTCACGGGCAGGCAGGTAAGCTTCGCGGAGGCGTGCGCACTCGATTGCGTTCTGGCAGCAGGGTTGACGCGCGCTCGGGGCCTGGGCGTGAGCTCGCGGCGTTGAACACGCGGCGGCGATGTCGGGAAGCAGTGGGGGACGGTGCGAGGGTCAGCGGTTGCGCGTGCGGGTGCGGCGTTGTCGCGGTTGCAGCGGCTGGTCGGGAGCAGGCGGGCAGCAGTCAGGCGCGTGGCGCACGCGCGACGGCGAGGCGGCCATGGCCGGGCCCCCCCCCCTACCGGAGAAGAAGAACAGTAGCTAGCGAAACAGAGAACAAGTGCTGGTCTAGGGTTTGACTTTGAAATGTTTTCTGTATTTTGCAAATTACTCCCAAAGTTTCAACTGGGCAACAAAAACTCAAAACATCAAAGTTGTTCAGAAAAAGAGATCTACAACTTTGTCAATATGAACATTTTCAAAATCCAAAATAGTTTTTGAACTATATTTGAAAACAGAAAAGGGGACACTTTTTCAAACTTGATTTCAAATCAAAATTACTCTGGATTTTAAACTGAACTTGAAAATCTTCCAATATGAAAGTTGTTCCATTTGACAAACTCTATAACTTTGCTAATATACACTTTTTCTGAAACTCAATAGTTTTTGATTAACTTTTCAAAACTGAAAAGGGGGACAAAATCTGGAATTTGAATGAATTTGAAATTACTACAAATTTTATACAGAAACTTTGAAATCTGTAAATACCAAAGTTGTCCTCTTGATCAGATTCACAACTTTGCTTTTGAACCAATCCCAAATTTTGAATAATTTTTAAAATTACAAAAAGAGGATAAAAATCCAGGATTTGGAAATCAGGGTTTGCAAAGGGATTTGAAATAAATTCTGATTTTTGAACTTGCCCAACACAACAACACTCAAGACACCAAAGGGACAAGAATTACACAAAGCTAAGCACAGAGGTGAAATTACCATTTGCCCTAATAGAGAGAAGTGGGCTAATTAGGGTTTTTGCAATAGAGGTAAATCACAATAAAAATGACACACTTAGCAAAATGCATACAATGAAATCATGATCAAGCTGCTTAATGATGATAATGATGATATGTCAAGTTAATTACATGCTAAACACCAGAGGTGTTACAGTGTCTCCCCTAGACTACTTATACTAACCTAGCCTAAGCCTATTTCCTACTCTACCCCTCACTACTGTATTTACAGAGCGGACCAGCCTAACCCTAAGGCTATTATAGTCCACCCGCTGGTGGTAGGTAGATCCGACGGCCACGCCCGCACGGTCTTCCGCGTCGCCTCCACGCAACCTTCAGATCGCCGCCACGTGTCGCCACAACTCTGCACCCCCGGTTTTGTGGCCCAAACCGGGAAACCAGCCTTTTCCATCAGCCCCGGTTTTGAGGCCCAAACCGGGAAACCAGCCCCCAGCCCGAGTTTTGTGGCCAAACTCGGAAACCGTCCGTCCGCGCGAGTTTTGAGGCCCAAACTCGGAAACCGGCCCACGCCAGGTTTTGAGGCTCAACCTGGAAACCGTCGCGCCCAGGTTTGGTGGCTCAACCTGGAAAACCAGCACCCAGGTTTTGAGGCCCAAACCTGGAAACCGTCCACCGTTGGTTTTCTCGGGCTCTACCAACAAACCGCGTCGTAGAGGGGATGCACCGCCTGTGCACCCCTTCCACCGACATGATCGCACTTCTCCGCTTGTCGCTGTCGCAGGCTGCCAGCCACCACAGCTGATCCTCCGGCCTCCAGTCCATCAGTCCAAGTCCACGTCCGCCCTTCACCGTCCGATACATCGGCATGGCACGTCCGCCGCACGGCACGCCCATCCTTCATCGCGCCCGGTCGTCGGCACGGCACGTCGCAACTTGACCTTCACCCGCCATCGATCACTGTCTCCGTGCTCGACACCTGCCCACAACCAAGCAAAGAAACATGCGCATCATCTCCGTTGACAATCACTCATCACACAGAGACTCGGCAGACACCATGTATCCGCAATCTCCCCCTTGATGAGTGCATTGTCAACTCCACAACAAATCATAAAAAGAAGAAGGAGGTAGGAAGGAGTGGGAAGAGAAAACCCAACCAAATGACCAAAAGCCTAACAAAAGCCAAAGAAGGTCAAGTGGATGAAGCGAAAAACTTGGTCCCAAAGACATGGGCAACGGCTCGACGCAACCAAGCAAAGCAAAGCTAGCCCTCAAGAAGAGGTAGAACAGGTTCACACCCGCTAGCAGATACCAATTGAAGATCGGAGGACAACAGAGGCAAAATGCTAGTCCTCAAGATAGAGGCACAGAGGCTCAACACAACTAGCAAGAAAATCACTCCGAACCAATTGGAAATCAACCCAAACCAAGTGGGAAAGCACACCAGACGATACCAATTGAAAGCCAAATGAAAAAACTTATGAAAGCTCATGAAAAGCTAGGAACGTTTGCTAGTCCCTCAAGACAGAGGCAACGGCTCAACACAACTAGCAAACTCCCCCTCGACAAATGCAAGCAACTAGGACAAATGATTCTCCTCTAGTTGATCAACACAGGAGCATATGATTGATTATAAATTTCTCCCCCTAGTTGAAAATGCACTTATCAAGGCCAAAAGGTATCGAGAAGAAGCAACTCCCTTCACACAAACTCCCCTGAACACAAGATCTCCTTCCAAAATGCATATGAAGTCAAATGCAAGTTAGGAGCTTCAAGTATATAGTCAAAAGAGTGCAAAGATGCTCTAATCAGTATAGCTCCAACATCTCAATTAAGCACTCAAATAGCAAAGGCTCAAACTGATCACTCATACGAAATATGAAGCAAATGAGCATGTGAGCAGTTTTAAGCCAAAAAGATAGTCACCATCAAAATAGCACTAGACATGTATAGAAGGAATCCAAACAAGTGCTAAGCATATATACAAGGTGAACTACCCCTAGCAAAGTTCAATCATCATGCATAGGAATGAAGCATATACTTGTGATTTCAAATTCATATCGGAGTTGCAGCGGTAAAAGAATTCACAAGTTCATTTTTAGCATGTGATTGCGAGAGGTTGAAAGCTTGTCATCGCCTAACTTTTCAACCGTGCGAAGCCTATGCCGAAGCAATCAGAAGCTTAAAGCAACGGTTTCGGTCATACACTACATGGCTCAAGTTAACTCAAAGTGCAATGAGAAACAGTCTCAATACCATGAGGTGTTGACAAGCAATCCCATCTCGATCTTTTCAATTCAACAATACTTGGTTCAGATTTTAAGCAAGTTATGAACAACCAAGCAAGTGAATGACTCAGAACTACTAGAGACATAGCAACCTAGCATATATGAAAAGCAAGAATGGACTCAACACACCCTACACATGCTAGTTGCATATCTCAATGGTGAACATTTTCAGATTTATATATTATTAGGCATAATTCACCATTCCAAAAATAGCTCGCTCATAGCATGTAATAATGATCAGAAATAGCATAAGCTACAAGCATCATCATAAGTATCGGAGCAATACTACAAGAGCATAATTACATTCTAGTGAATATAGACATGAAGCTCGGAATGTAAATGCGTATGCCCGACACAAAACTGAAAGAAGGAAGATACCAATTGGAAAGACTCAAGAAACTCAAAGAAAAGAGCCTCAAAATAAAAGAGTCAGTCTGTACATCTCAAAATGCTTCCCCCATCTAAAAGGGGAAACACACACCAAGCTCACCCCAAACCTATTAAAGGTTGATTCGTCTAAAGGCTTGGTGAAAATATCAGCCAATTGGTGATGAGTATCGACATGGCGAAGGTCGATATCACCCTTCTCCTGGTGGTCTCGCAAGAAATGAAAGCGCACATCAATGTGTTTGGTTTTCGAGTGAAGCACGGGGTTCTTAGCAACGCTAATAGCACTCGTGCTGTCACAAAGCAAAGGCACTCGAGTAAAGCTCAAACCAAAATCACGCAAAGTGGCCATCATCCAGAGTAACTGGGACAGCAGCTAGCCGCAGCAACATATTCAGCCTCCGTGGTAGACTGAGCGACACTAGACTGCTTGCGAGAAGACCATGACACCAGAGAAGATCCAATAAACTGGCAAGTCCCAGAAGTGGACTTGCGCTCAATGCGACAACCAGCAAAATCAGCATCAGAAAAAACCACAAAGCGAGAGGGTGGAAGAAAGCAGAATACCAAATCCTGAGCTCGGGCGTGAAACGAAGGTACCTGAAGATGCGCTTCACGGCCTGACGGTGAGAAGTGCGTGGCGAAGCCTGAAAGCGCGCGCACAAGCACACGGCGAACTGAATGTCCCGCCGTGTCGCCGTCAGGTAGAGCAGCGATCCAATCATGCTGCGGTACTCCTTTCTGGTCCACTGCTTCTCCATCCGTGTCGGCATCCAGGGCAGTCGTTGTCGACATGGGCGTCGGAAGAGGCTTGGCCTCACCCATGTCGAACCGCTTCAGCAAATCCCTCGTGTACTTGCCCTGGTGCACAAACGTCCCCTCTCGGGATTGCTTAATTTGCAACCCGAGAAAGAAAGTCAGTCTCGCCCATCATGCTCATCTCGAACTCCCTGCTCATAGTATCTGCAAAACTTGGCAACCAAAGCGTGAGAAGAACCACCGAAAATGATATCATCCACGTAAATTTGGACCAAGAGTGTGTCTTTGCCCTGCAGGAGGAGAGAAAGCAAGAGCGTCTTATCTACACATCCCATTTTTAAAACCCTTAGCTAGCAGAAAAGTTTTCAATCTATCATACCAGGCTCTAGGGGCTTGTTTCAAACCATACAAAGCTTTGTGGAGTTTAAAGACATGGTTTGGAAACTTGGGATTTTCAAAACGGGGGGTTGCTGGACATAGACCTCCTCCTCAATGTAGCCGTTTAAGAAGGCACTCTTGACATCCATTGAAAAAGTTTGAAACCCATGGATGCAGCAGCATAAGCCAAGAGTATCCTAATAGCCTCCAAACGAGCTACAGGAGCGAAAGTCTCCTCATAATCTATCCCCTCCTTCTGACTATAACCCTTCGCTACAAGCCGGCCTTGTTTCTCACAATGTGGCCCTCCTCCTCCTTGCTTGTTTTTAAATACCCATTTTGTCCCATAGGTTACAGTCAGGAGGTGGAGGCACTAGAACCCAAACCCGATTTCGCTCAAAGTTCTCTAGCTCCTCATGCATGGCATTGACCCAATCCGGATCCGTCAATGCGTGTCCAACATCTCGGGGCTCAAAAGACGCAACAAAAGCAGAATGAGCAAAGTGCGAGATGTGCTGTGACCTGGAGCGAGTAACTCGCTCGTTGATGTCGCCGATCATCTGCTGAGGAGGGTGCTGGCGCTGATGTGTCGTGGCGCCTCCCGGGAAGAAGTGACCTCCTCAACAGCAGCTGGTTCCACCCCGGGTACAAAAGGTACCGCGCGAGGTGGAGGATCCCACGGCCCCCAGGAAGAAGAAGGTGTCGGGGTCGTGAGTCATCGTCGAGGCCGCTCTTTGCGGCACGGCAGGTGGAGGGGGTGCTGGATCATCTATACTTCAGCACCCTCTTCCTCATCATCAAAAAGAGGCTCTCCAACCTCATGATCACCTGCACGCTCAAAACGAGAAGAAGGAGAAACAAGAGTCTCGTCGAAGGTGACATCTGATGTCTCCATGACTCGGTTAGTGTCAAGGTTAAGTACACGATAAGCTCGAGTGTGAGTGCCATAACCCAAAAACACACCGTCAGAAGAACGAGACTCAAACTTGTCCAGGTTGCCTTTTTTCAATATAAAACAATGGCAACCAAAGACTCTAAAATAACTCACCTTGGGCTGGCGACCAAAACGCAACTCATAAGAGGTCTTCTTCAAAAACGCTCTCAGGAAAAATGCGATTCGAAATGTAGCATGCAGTGTCATAGCTTCGGCCCAAAAGCGCCTAGGAGTCCTATGCTCATCGAGCATCGTCCGGCCATCTCAACAAGGGTCCGATTCTTCCTCTCTACAACACCATTTTGGGGTGGTGTATAGGGGGAAGAAAACTGATGCTCCAAACCAAGGCGGTTACAAAACATCTCAAAATCTGAATTCTTAAACTCGGAACCATTATCACTTCTAATAGCTCGCATCGAGTTCAAAGGGAACTCGTTCTGAAGACGCAAAATCAGATTGCGAGCGAATGAGAAAGTCTCAGTCTTCTCAGTCAAAAAGAAGACCCACGAATATCTCGAAAAATCGTCAACAACAACCAAAACATACCACTTGCCACCAACCGAGCTCACCCGAGCCGGACCAACAAGGTCCATGTGTAAAAGCTCTCCGGGTGCGAGGTCATGACCTTAGTCACTGAATGGTGGGGAGCGGCAACCATCTTCCCATGTCTGCAAGAATGGCAAACTAGATCCTTCTCCATCGAAAGTTTGGGCAATCCTCGGATTAGGCCAAGTGAGCTAAGTCTTGCAAGCAAGTCGAAGCTTAAATGACCGAGCCTCCTATGCCACTTCCAAAGATCGGAGGAAGAAGAAGGACTAGCCAAAAGACAGCGAGAAGAAACCAAACGACTCCGAGAAATTCGCGCGAAAGACTTTCCCAAAGGGCGAAATCAGACATACAAGATCGCCCTGAGGATCTAGGATGCGACTAAGGTTCGGTTTAAAACGAATCTCATAGTCATCATCAAAAAGTTGCGAAACAGAAAGCAAGTTAAAATGCAGGTTAGAAACAAGAGCAACATCGCGCAACACAAAGTGCTCATTAACCCGCACCGTCCACGAGACAATACTTACCTTTACTATTGTCGCCGAAGGTTATGTACTCCTTTCCGGCGACGGGCTAAGGCTGGAGAACCACTTGGCGTTTCCGGTCATGTGCCTCGAACAACCGGAATCCACCAACCAAATGTCCTCCAACCGCCTCACCTACATCAATAAAAAGACATAGGGTGAGCATACGGTCCAACACTGGGGTTAGTGAAGTAAGGATAATACCAGTGTTGGGCCGCCTGCTCTAAAGAACGGTTAGCAGAAAAAACATTCCTAGCATGTCTACGAGGGAAGCGATCACCACGCTGAGGAAAACGTGGTCCGCTAGGGAAGAAACGCTCACCGCGATACTCAAACTGCGGTGGGGGAAAGCGCTCAACTAAGCCTCCGCCACGGGGTTCGTTACCTGCAAAAGCAGGACCCCGTCGGGCACGCTCTCTACGAGGTCTACGCCTAGGAGCCTGGGGCTCAACTGCTCTAGCATCTCTCCTCGGAGCTCTCTCCTGCCTAGGCCTAACAAACTGAGGTGCTGGACCTCTAGGCCTAGTCTCCCTCCTAGGGGCTCTCATCTCCTGCCTAGGCCTGGGACCCTGACGTCCGGACCTAGCAGCTCTCCCCTGGGCCTTCGGTACATGTCCACCATGAGCTGGATGGTACATGTCCGGGTTCTCCATCTCCCGAGCACGGCGCGCCTCTCGCTTGCGCCGGAGCAGAACTCGCTCAAGTGACCATCTCTCCCACAAAATCACACTGGTACCTCACCGCACGCAAAGGGGGTTGTTGGTGACCAGGGCTGTGGATGTGGCTCACTTTGCCTTTGCCCTTCTGTGGCAACTCCTCACGAATGGGTGGCATAGCATCAAGCTTGTTTTTGAGGTGGTTTGGCTTGGGTGCCCAAACTGGGTTTTTGGGAGGAGCTCTCGGGAGGTCCTCAACCACACCATCTTTGGTGATAGGCTTGGCTGGCTCTTTTGTGGAAGCTTGGCAAGTTTGGGAGTAGTGGTGGAATATGGCTTCTCACATGGGTTCAGACCACTAGACTCTCCAATCTTCCCAAAAGCTGAGAGATCAACACTCTGAGCCAAAACCTACACCAGGGGGTACCAACAGCTCGCTTGAATTGGGAGATCAATCATCGCGAGCTGCGGCTCACTACTGGAGACCCATGACAAGATGGACCGAAGGTATGTGTTTTCTTCTATCGTGTTTGGCATCTTGCATGCTTCACATTGGCAATCTCCATCTCCAGGCCCTCACACAAAGCACACCTCGAGACACAAGTGCTATCTGAGCTGGCCTTCTCTAAAGACTCAAGCTTGGCATTTTTCTCTGCCCACTCAGATTGCAAGACAGGACAAGTCTTGCACGCACCCAACAGCTGCGGCCTAGCACGGAGCTCATCCACCACCTCTCCAACCAACGCAGCATACTTACCTCTCAGAGTGAGAAGGTCAGTCATGTGGCTGTGCACGGACTCGCACTCCGCCTCCTCCGACACTACCACGGTGGACCGAGCGAACTCAAGCTCCTTCACCGTGTCTCCCACTTCTGCTGAACTCCTTGCGCTCTCTAGCGGCACGCCTAAGCAATTGTCTTGCTAAGGAGGGCAGCAGTCAACTTCTCAACCTCGGAGGAAAGCTCGTCGTAGGTGAGAGATACCTGGGAGGTGTCGTCGTCGTCGTCGTTCCGAGGGGTACGCTCCGGCTCGCCGTCGACCTCATCTCCGAGCGCCATGGTGCAGAAGCCGTCGTCGTCGGCGAAGAAGCAAGAGGCCGTTCAGCTTGTCATCGATCCTCTTCTTCTTCTCGGACTCGTCATCGCTCGAGGTGGCGGAGTCGTCATCCCGAGCCGTCGACCTCGCTGAGCGTGGCGAAGATTGCGCGCTGCTCAGCTTGCTGCTCTCCAAGTACTTCTTCTTGATGTACTCTTTGTCGAAGCCGCCCCGTTTCTTGTGCTTGGGGGGACGTGCTTCTCCTTGTACTTGGAGTCGCGCTTGCGCCCATGTTCGCTCTTGCCCGAGTGCTTGTTCTCTTCTTTCTTGGGGCAGTCGGCGATGAAGTGGTCGGGGTCGCCGCACTCGTAGCATCCCGTGCGTCCTCCTCCTCGACGACGGTTCAATGCGGTTGTTGTGGAACCGCGAGAGACCGGTTGGCAAGCAAGGCCAAACTCGTCGTCTCCCAAACTCCAGTTGGTCCTCTGTCACAGAAAAGAGAGAAGAAAGCGCAAAGCCACTGAGGGGTTAGAGGAAGACCCGGAAACCAAAGCCATGGACGGGCGGGAAGGATTTCAAAAGAAGCCCTCGCCATAGCATCAATCTCACTGGACTTGAGCTTACTGAAGGCTCGTCGCAGGTGAGGGTCTCATAGTTCGGCGATTCGATGATTGCCTGAACCTTGGAGTCCCACACCGAACGGTCAAGAGTGTGCAAAAAGCTTCAAAGCACGCTCTGATCGTCAAATGGCAACTGCTCTCTGTTAGCTCTCATCCTGTTGACAATCACCTGAAAGCGAGCGAATAAACGATTCTAACTTTCTATGCTCTCGCCAGGCTGATGTCGAAAGTTCTCATACTCTCGCTTGAACGACTCGTAGAGTCGGGTTTTTGACTTGAGAGGTGCCCTCATGAAAACGCATGAGAGTGTCCCAGATCTCCCGAGCCGTAGCGAGTTGAGAAACACGATCAACTCACCCATGCTCAAAACAAGAGAAAAGAGCATTACGGGCTCGGCTATTGGCATCGTGCTCATTGATCTGCTGTTGAGTCACACGAGCAGCCAAGACCACGTAATCAGGGGAGTTGCAAATATCCCAGATAGAAGCGCCCAAACTCTGCAAATAGGCCGACATCGTATCTTCCATACGCATAGTTCGTCCCATCGAAAAACGGCGGTTTGCCCACGCCGCGATCCATGTCGCCTTCGGTGGATCTGGAACCCGGCTAGGTGGAAGATCCTTAACCTGCTCGATACCAATTGAAGGACCGAGAAGCTACCGAAAGCGACCAGAGGGGGGGTGAATGGGAGCTTCAAAATTTCCTTTCGGAAACTAGATGCCACTGTCCCAAAATCACAAACCCAAAAGCGAACCCTAGAGCTTGCTAATGTCCACGACCCTAGATGTAGGTGGATGCTTCCTAGAAGCACAGCGGGACACTAGACAACCCTAGAAAGCCAACCCAAAGACGGAACTCAAATCCGATCAAGAACGAACGAACCGACCGCGAACTAATCAGGCGAAAACAGCACTGACCGGACTCACTGGTGCGTCCGGTCGATGTCCACCGGACGCGTCCGGTCGAGAGAAAGCCGATCTGGGAGCTCTCGTGTTGACCGGACGCACAAGGCTCAAGCGTCCGGTCACAACCCTAGCGTCGGTCAGAAGCAGACAGACACAGGAACAGTGCCCCTGGTGCGTCCGGTCACTGCCAGGATCGAGCGTCCGGTCGAGTGAGTCCGGTCAGCACACAGAAAAACCTAATCCCTGCCTGTGTTCAAACACCGGACGCGTCCGTCACCCCGATGACAGCGTCCGGTCACCCTGCAGCAGCCCCTTCGAGCACCGATTCGCCTCGATCTCCCCAAACCAATTCCTCTAGGGATCAAACTTGGTGAGATGAGTCACAAGGAGGTTAGTGAGCTATCTCTAAGAGATCATGGCTCGAACCTAACTCCAATCGGTGAATCGAAAATTTCGGGGAAGGGACGAAAAGTGACCCGAAACGAAAAATCGATCGATCTCCTAGACCGTGAGGTTAGAGATGATTCTTTCGGTGGAAAGAAGTGCCTCACGATCTAGAACAACTCAGTTCAAAAACGAATCGCAAAAGATGAACCGAGCACAAAGATCAAGCGACGGGAAAACTCAAGGCACAAAGCAATCCGCGAAGAACATGATGAACATGAAATCAAACGCGAATTGACACCGAGAGATGGGATCCAAGGTGAGGATACGGCCTCACTTCCTCGATCAACAGTACAAGAGGAGTCTCTCTCTGCGGATCTCAACTAGCTAAAGCAGGGGATGGGAGAGTGGAAACCCTAGCAGATGAAGGCACTAACTGAAATAGCTAAAACTGAGATTGAGATAGCTGAGATTGAGATAGGGAGGAGGGTTGTCTCCCCTAGACTACTTATACTAACCTAGCCTAAGCCTATTTCCTACTCTACCCCCACTCCCTACTGTATTTTACAGAGCGGACCAGCCTAACCCTAAGGCTATTCTAGTCCACCCGCTGGTGGTAGGTAGATCCGACGGCCACGCCCGCACGGTCTTCCGCGTCGCCTCCACGCAACCTTCAGATCGCCGCCACGTGTCGCCACCACTCTGCAACCCCGGTTTTGTGGCCCAAACCGGAAACCAGCCTTTTCCATCAGCCCCCGGTTTGAGGCCCAAACCGGGAAACCAGCCCCCAGCCCGAGTTTTGTGGCCAAACTCGGAAACCGTCCGCGCCCGAGTTTTGAGGCCCAAACTCGGAAACCGGCCCACGCCAGGTTTTGAGGCTCAACCTGGAAACCGTCGCGCCCAGGTTTTGTGGCTCAACCTGGAAACCCAGCACCCAGGTTTTGAGGCCCAAACCTGGAACCCGTCCACCGTTGGTTTTCCCGGGCTATACCAACAAAACCGGCGTCGTAGAGGGGATGCACCCTGTGCACCCCTTCCACCCATGATCGCACTTCTCCGCTTGTCGCTGTCGCAGGCTGCCAGCCACCACAGCTGATCCTCCGGCCTCCAGTCCATCAGTCCAAGTCCACGTCCGCACTTCACCGTCCGATACATCGGCATGGCACGTCCGCCGCACGGCACGCCCATCCTTCATCGCGCCCGGTCCGTCGGCACGGCACGTCGCAAACTTGACCTTCACCCGCCATCGATCACTGTCTCCGTGCTCGACACACCTCCAACACAAGCCAAAGACATGCGCATCATCTCCTTGACAATCACTCATCACAACAGAGACTCGGCATACACCCATGTATCCGCAATCTCCCCCTGATGAGTGCATTGTCAACTTCCACAACAAATCATAAAAAGAAGAAGGAGGTAGGAAGGAGTTGGGAAGAAAAACCCAACCAAATGACCCAAAGCCTAACAAAGCCAAAGAGGTCAAGTGGATGAAGCGAAAAACTTGGTCCCCAAAGACATGGGCAACGGCTCGACGCAACCAAGCAAAGCAAAGCTAGCCCTCAAGAAGAGGTAGAACAGGTTCAACACCGCTAGCAGATACCAATTGAAGATCGGAGACAACAGAGGCAAAATGCTAGTCCCTCAAGATAGAGCACAGAGGCTCAACACAACTAGCAAGAAATCACTCCGAACCAATTGGAAATCAACCCAAACCAAGTGGGAAAGCACACCAGACGATACCAAGTGAAAGCCAAATGAAAAAAACTTATGAAAGCTCATGAAAAGCTAGGAAACGTTTCTAGTCCCTCAAGACAGAGGCAACGGCTCAACATAACTAGCAAACTCCCCCTCGACAATGCAAGCAACTAGGACAAATGATTCTCCTCTTAGTTGATCAACACAGGAGCATATGATTTGCATAAATTTCTCCCCCTAGTTGAAAATGCACTTATCAAGGCCAAAAGGTATCGGAGAAGCAACTCCTTCACACAAACTCCCCCTGAACACAAGATCTCCTTCCAAAATGCATATGAAGTCAAAATGCAAGTTAGGAGCTTCAAGTATATAGTCAAAAGAGTGCAGATGCTCTAATCAGTATAGCTCCAACATCTCAATTAAGCACTCAAATAGCAAAGGCTCAAACTGATCACTCATACGAAATATGAAGCAAATGAGCATGTGAGCAGTTTTAAGCCAAAAAGATAGTCACCATCAAAATAGCACTAGACATGTATAGAAGGAATCCAAACAAGTGCTAAGCATATATACAAGGTGAACTACCCCCTAGCAAAGTTCAATCATCATGCATAGGAATGAAGCATATACTTGTGATTTCAAATTCATATCGGAGTTGCAGCGGTAAAAGAATTCACAGTTCATTTTTAGCATGTGATTGCGAGAGGTTGAAAGCTTGTCATCGCCTAACTTTTCAACCGTGCGAAGCCTATGCCGAAGCAATCAGAAGCTAAAGCAACGGTTTCGGTCATACACTACATGGCTCAGTTTAACTCAAAGTGCAATGAGAAACAGTCTCAATACCATGAGTGTTGACAAGCAATCCCATCTCGATCTTTTCAATTCAACAATACTCGAAACAGAAAGAAGAAAAGAAAAGAGATCCCACGGTCATTGCATTTGATAGGGATCGGAGTGACGGGAAACAAAAGGAGATCGATCCACACCTTACTGGATCGGCGGAGATCGAAACAGAAAGAAGAAAAGAAAAGAGAAAAGCAAAGAGCGATCTCCGCATTCATTCAACCAATACGCCATTGCAGAGGCGGTAGCCGAAAAATTAGAGACTCTCTACCTATGCCATCCCGTAGGGCACCACGACCTCTGTGCAACTAAACCAGCACAAGGCTATTCCCACGGCTCGTAGCGGTGCGGTTGTCACCGCGAGAGTCAGAGGAATGCTATGGTCGAGGCGGTGCAAGCATACGAGGTGGCTAGGACAGAAGCATGACAAAAATAGGCGAAGCCCGATGGTCATGGCGAAGCAACTCGCGGCCATGAGCCTCACCCAAACGAGTTGGCACTCGTTGTTCCACGATCGTCATCTCCTATTCCTTCTCCCGCGAGACTAGGTCACAAGGGGCTATAGTGTGCGGGTAATATCCGCATCGATATCGCTTCCAATACCGAGCCCACAGTGGCCTCATCCTAGGGCTAGGGATAGGAGCTAACGCTCGTAGTACTACGAGGCCAGCCAAACACATAATCAACAACTACAACTATGAGGGACGAGTTACGCTCAGCGTTACGACCACGGCGGGACGAACCCACGACCGTAGCGCTCGAGTGAGTTACGAACCCTCGACCGGCTCGAAGGCACGGTCCACAGACAATGAACAAGGACCACGGTCTACCACCAGCGACACAAACACACGAGGACCGACAAGACGATAACCGACACAACCAACTCAACGTAGGAGTAGCACATATCCATAGCACGGAAAATAGACCGGTGCGAAGGCTCAGCGCAGGCAAGTATAACACATAAGATGTGTAAGAGTGACATGATATGAACAAGATGGAAAGTAAATGAATTTGTGTCGACGTCGAGGATGGCGTCGATCGGGTTGGAAAGGTTTGACCTTGACGATGGCACGAAGGACGGGCTTC
Source organism: Coix lacryma-jobi var. lacryma-jobi (assembly GCA_009763385.1). Classification (NCBI taxonomy): domain Eukaryota; kingdom Viridiplantae; phylum Streptophyta; class Magnoliopsida; order Poales; family Poaceae; genus Coix; species Coix lacryma-jobi. The sequence continues at coordinate 150,260,486 of CM019828.1, forward strand.
AGCGAAGCGGTGCCGGAGACAGTGACGCACCCTTGGCCGAACGGCAGCAGGCCTTGGCCGAACAACGGCGCGCGATCAACCGGTCAGCAGGGCGCCATTGAACGAATCAGCAGCACGGCCTTGGCCGAACTGCTGACGTTCGTAGGTGTGGCTCGGACGCGTCGGCGTGGGCTGAGCAACGGCGTTCAACTTTGGCGAAGAGCATGACAAGGCCATAGCCTCCCTGCAAGGTGTAGGACAATGGCGCGAAGGCCGAGGCTTAGACGACAGACACTGAAAGGAAAAGGGTGTGGCTTCGGGTGCCGTTGGAGGCTCACCGGCGGTAGCTTGGTGGTGGTGAGGCAGTGCTGCAGTTGGGTGCCGACGGAGGAGCTCAGCGAGGAAGCAGACAGAGGCGGAGCAGCAGCACATCGAGGTTGTTGGTGGGGACGACCGAGGCGGGCAGAGGCACGGCGATGTCGTGGGATCGTCGTGGGCATGAAGTCCAGGGAGTCGGCTTGGAGAGGCTCCGGCCAAGCGACGCGTCCGACGGCCGGCACGGCATGGCTGGGAGCCAGTGGTTGGCGCCGTGCGGCCAGGCCGGTGGTAGAGCACGACGAGCGATGTCGTGGAAGTGGCGTCACGACCGTGGCCACGGCCAGCGCGGCTGGCACGGCTGACCCCGAATGCAGGCTTCTGAGTCCCCGGCGAGCCGAGGCGAAGGCCAGCAAGGGCGGCCGCCGGTGGTGCGGTCGTGGCTCACTGCGGCACGGTGTGGGGCGACGTCGGGGAGGAGGGTCCAGTGTCCCTCGGCCGAAGCGTGCCAAGGCCGGCTCGGCGAAGACGGCAAGGCGGGGATGGAGCTCGGTGTAGCGGTTCGCTGTGGTCCCGGCGCGATGCAGTCTTGGCCCGACCAGCGTGGCGAGCGCCCAGCGCGGCGCGGCCCTAGCCACGACCAACGCGGCTGGCGCTCAGCACGGTGGGGATAGCTGCGGCCACGGCGCAGCCGTGGTATGCACGGACAAGGCCGTAGGGGCCCCGACACCCGGCGGGAAGAACGGCGGCGGTGCGGTAGGGAGAAGGGGAGGAGTGGAGTGCGGCAGCAGGGTGAGGGAAAAGAGTGGCGGCGGCTGCTCGAGGCTTTTATAGGGCGACCGGTTAGGGCTACATGGAGTAGACGGTGGCAAACCTCGGCTTCCATACATAGGGACACGTGGAGCGCATCGACACGGACGCCTAGGATGCAGCGCGGGCACGGGAGCGCGCGCGCACTGCGCACCTGGCGTCGGCGGGCTGGGAGCTCACTCCCGCTAGGGTTCGGCCGGCGCAGGGCGCCTGGCAGCTGGGCCTTGGCCGCGAGCGCGGGGAAAAGAGGAGGGCACCGGCCGGGCCTAGAGGGAGAAGTGGGGAGGGGATTTAGGCCTTGCGCGGCTGGGCCGGGACGAGGTGAGCCAAGGGGAGCTGGCCGGCTGGGCCAAGAGTGGGGAGGAGAGGTGGGCCTGTTCGGCTGGGCCGGAAGAAGGGAAAAGGAGAGGGGAAAAGAAGGGGTTTGGGCCCGGGAGGAAGAGAAGGATTTGCCCAATTTCGCCAAGAATCCGAGAGAGATTTAAAGAGGAGTTTGAAATGGAATCTTGAATGGAAATTTGGAAGGAAATTCAAATATGCATGAAGGGAAGAAGTGAAATGGATTTTTCCCTATTGAGGATTATTACCACTCGAGAGTTCGGAATTGGAGAGATGTGAATGGAATTCGAAAGTGGATTCGAGAAGAATTCAAAAGGGAAATTTGGGGGAATTCAAATAAGATTTTTGACAGGAAAAAGGGAAAGGATTTCTCCTTTAGTAATATTATGTTGTGAGAATTTGGAGTTGGAACAAGATGGATCGAGAAGGGTTTCAAGAAGGAGAAGCTCTATACGGATTTGTGCACTCTAACTCTAACACGACTCAAACTCTAAACTGACTCGACAACTCGAGCACTCTCCTACACGCAAAACTATATGCCTGCAATGTTTCATGAGGAATCAACTCCACGTTGACCTAACATCCACATGCTCCACACAATGCAGGAAAAAGTTTTAAAAAGCTCGTATTTTTGGTTATGGGAAACCCGGGATGTTACAGCCTGCTAAGCGGCACTGCTGCTCGCACATCAGCAGTAGGTTGTAGATTAGCTCCGACATGAAGAGCCTTCACATCTTGAGAGTGAGTCAACACACTTCAACATCTATCAACCTCATCTTGCTTTAGGTGAAGAGTAACCTTTGGACTTGTGTTTTATCCAACTAAATAAGCACAACCTTTCTCATTAATTTTTCTATAAATGAGCTCAACACAAGAGATATTAGTAGCATAAGCACTAGTTTCTCCTTTAGTAACCCTTTATATGTGTGGAAGGAAAATGGATCACTAAATAGAGAACCTCATAACATGGACCAAAACTCCCTTAATGTCTCATGCACACTCGTTTTGAGTGGAATGGAGTGTGAATATGCATGGTTGGCCAATTAAGTCCAAAGGGTAGATTTAAGCCATATTATGGTGAGTGGCTAACATAGATGAATCAAATCCAAATTAACTAGAGAAACAATACATCACATGGTTTTGGATTGATGGCCTTCATATGATAGCATACTCCATTTGAGAAACACATTCTCATTTATTTAGTGAGACTACACACATCAAATAGAGAGAAAGGTTAGTCTCACAACTCTAGTCATAGAGTAAATTCCCCCTTTTATAAGTGCTCTAAGTATTGAATTTCTCTCACATAGCACTCTATTCATTTAAGAACATGGAATTTCACTCTATGTCTAGGTCATGGCAACAACAGAATAATCAAATTTAACTTATGCCAAGAAATACTCACAACCATTTGAGCATGTAGATGGCCATAAGATGAGAATGAGAATTTGCCAATCTACCATATGACAAGATTCCATCAAGTAGAGAGTTCTTGAGATTTGGTGATAAGTGCCTCTACTTGAGCTTGATTATTTAATCTTGTATTTCGTGACATTCTTGGTTTGAAGTCCACAAAGGAAACCTAAGCCATGTATCTTGCTTGGAGTGGATGATCAATTTAATTTCAACCATGATTTTCTTCATCACCACAACAACCATAAATATCTCCAAGTGCTTCTTTTTCCTAAGTGGCTACACAAGACACAAAGGAGCTTAATTTGAAATAAATTGCACTTGAGATTTAGTTGTTACCACCCTTCTTGAGACATAATGGATGAGGTGGCTTCTTCATCTTCACTTTGCTTATCATCATGTTGTAGACTTCATCCATGGCTTGGACTTATCTTTGCCACTACTGTCTGCATAGGGGCGGCACTGCCGCTCTGAGGCATGGCACTACCATATCAGAGATATCAGTGGAATTTGGTGCAATAGTAGCTTGAGGATCTCCTATCTTTGTACCCAGAACTTCTTGTGGTCTTATATCACCAGTGGGCATTTTCTTGACTGTCTCACAAGGTGGTTCCTCATTACCTACAACATGAATAAGATCTTGCTCTACTAGAGAGCCAAAAGCATCATATGGAAGATGATTTATTTGAACTCAAAGTACTCTAGCCACTCCTAATAATTCACAAAACATACACAATTTTTGAACTACTAGAGACTACACAAGTCAAGTGGCTAGCTAGCAAGGTTAGGTACTTGTTACCAAGATGAGTATGAAGTTAGAGTATATCCATCAATTCATCCCTGAGTCAATCTTGATAGAATAGTCAATATGAATAAGATTGATAGCTTGAGATGTATTTTTCAATAAAACTTGCTCAAGCACCCCAAGGCTTCATATCACCTTCAAGTACCTACAACACTTATTAAGCATAATTTGGTACCCATACCAAGATGGGTCCATCAAGGTTAGTCACAAGAGACTTAGGCACCCAAATGGACTTTGTGCCAGTATGTGGTGAACCAATCACCTTTCTAGCACAAGTGTCATTTTGAGTCTCTAGCAAGTTTAAATCAATTGATGAGTTGAGCTTAGGAGTGTTACCCATGGCACAATCCATACTTAATGTCCCTTTCCTCGATAATGTAGCAAATGCGGCGTTTGTTCTTGTAGACATCTTCTTATCTTGCTTCTTGTTTGCTTCCTTACCAGTGAGCCTCTTTCTTGATGATGCCAAGTCTTCATCTTTCATGTAGGGGCATGATGCAATTTCATGACCCTTCTCATTGCATCCATAACACTTCCTCTTACTTCTTCTTATCTTCTTGTTTGGAAGTGTGGCTTGGTCATCAACCTTTTTGGAACACATCAAGGCATTGTGTCCCATGTTGGAGCACTTGCCATGAGCCATCTTTTTCTCTTTGAATGTTGCTCATGACCTTCGCTTCTTTCTTCAAGGAGCAATCCCTTACATGGTGACCCTCTTTCTTGCACTTGAAGCAAGTGATGAGAGTCTTCTTTGCTCTCTGGGGCTCTGCTTTGATTTGGAGACCTTCTTCATGAGCTTGACCTGACCAGGGGCATAAGTGGTAGCCTTCCTTTTCTGTGGGGGCGGCACTACCGCCCTTCATAGCAGCACTGCCGCCCTTTGGGTGCTGTGCTGCTCGGGGCTATTGTTGTGCCACCATCTGTGCAGGCTGATCTGTACCAACTTTGCCCTTGATCATGGACTGAGCACACTCAGAGCTATTTTCCACCTTCTTGCCCACTGTTTTTGAGTCTTGCCATCCATGCACTCTTTTGCTATGATCTCATTGAGCCTAGCAATCTCTTTTCTCATAGCCTCCATATTAGCAAGGTTAGTGGCATAAATATTCAAATCAAGATTAAAGCATTTCCAGAACCTTGACTAGTGGAGGGGTAGAGACATCACTTGCTTTGGAAGGATGTGAGTTGCTCTCCCAAGAAGGCTATATTGCTCCTCAAGTTCTTTGTGCTTGCCATTCAAGCTACAATACTTTTCCTTGAGTGCAATATGATCCTTCTTTAGGAGAGCATGGACATCTTGCTCTTTGGCCAAAGCCTTGCGCAAGGTGTCCATCTCACTTCTCTCCAATGCAAGAGCTTCCTCTCTAGCAATGTACAGATCCTCTTGTTTAATTAGAGTCTTTTCTCTAGATTCTAGCTCAGCTTGTGTTGCCTCTAAGTCTTCCATTAGCTTTGAAATAATAACTTGGTCTTTCTATCCAAATTTTTAGTTAATGTTATTTATTTCTTCATCACTAGAATCATCATCACTAGAAGTATCACTAAGATCACTACTAGAGATGTCACTAGGAGGTGGAGAAGGTTTGGCTTTTGATTTACCTTCTTACCCTTCGCCATAGAGACATCATGAGAAGTGGCATGATAGTTGAGCACATTGGTGAAGTGGATTCATCACTTGGCCTCCACCGATCAACAAGCTTGTTCTTCCTTCAAAATGTTAGTCTCACAAGAACTATAGGAAGTAGAAGTACCACATTGTTCTCACCAACCATTTTATTACCTTCCACATATGTTGGTGAGGGAGTGGTTGTGCCATGATCACTTAGGCATTTAGAGAATCACTTGAGGATCTTCAATTATTGATGAAGTTGAGCACTCCTCAAGTGGTTCCTCCAATGAGAGCAACTTCTCATCACATTTGGACTTGTCATATCTTTCCTTGAGTGTGGTCCAAATGATATGAGCATCCTCAAGAGGTTCACCATCTCCAAATATGACGGCATCAAAAACATCTTCACTCAAAGCACTAAATAAGACATTAGAAGAATGAGCATTGTGTTGTAAGCATTTCACTTCCTCTTTAGATGGATAGGTCAAATCATCACTAGGAGGTGAAATGCTCACATCAACAATCCGCTCAATATGAGGACCCATGGTCCTAAAAATAGTAAGCATGCTAGCGGACCAAGATGCATAATTTGAGCCATCTAAAAGTAAGAGTTCTAGAGATACTTCCTCACTTGTCGACATCGTCTCTCAAGGCAGTTAAGCCCGTGATTGAGAGTCCAGGCCCTGATACCAATTGAAAGGACCTTGATGTCGCCTAGAGGGGGGGTGAATAGGCCTGTTAAAAATCAGCTCAAATAGATGTTAAAACCTCGAGCGGTGCTGCTGCTCCCCGGCACTGCTGCTCGAAGCCCGGCACTGCCGCTCGGAGCCCAGCACTGCCGCTCGGCGGAAAGAGCACACAAACAGCTATGCCTTCGGTTATAGCAAGGCCAACTTGGAGATGTGTTTGGAGATTACTAGTAGCAACTTCGCTAAGTACCTGCACTGACAAACACTCACAACCAAGTAGATCGAGTGGAACACAAATATTGCAATTCAAAACATAAGAGACAAGACACAAGATTTATCCCGTGGTTCAGCTCGCCACCAAGGCTTGCCTACATCCACGTTGTTGAGGTATCCACAAAGGATTGGCTCACCACCAAGGCTGCCTTGCCCTCGTTCTCAAATCAAGAGAATGAACTCTTGAAGTGAGGGGTGATTCCACTAGCTGCACAAGAGGATTACAAACTTCCCGATGCTCACCACAAGCACGGGAGCTCACCGGGCGACGCCTAGCCGTCTAGGAGGCTTCACCTCCAAGAGTAAAAGATGCACAACGAAGATCGACGAAGCCCGACAAGTGCTCAAGGTTTGGAATGCTCTAATCTTTTCTCTAGCTCTTAATCACATAGCCCTAACACTTAATCATGCACTAAGCATGTCACTCTCATAAAGAGAGGGTTGGGAGAGCTCTCAAATGGCTTGGGATGTGTTAGAAATGTTTTGGGCACCAGCAGCCTCACCTGAAGGCGTGGGGTGGGTATATATACCCCCCACACTCCAAACTAGCCATTAGAGGTAAAAACTAGCCGTTACTGGCTATACAGGCCCGACACTGCCGCACTTAGCCCGGCACTGCTGGGGAGCGGCACTGCCGCTCGATAGAGCAGCACTGCCGTAGCTCCCTGAGACAACACATGTGACCTCACGAAAAACGCCATAACTTTTTACTCCGAACTCCGATTTTAGTGATCTTGGACTTTTCGGAAAGCTTGTTTCGAGGGCTATCCAACCCTACAGAGAACAAGCCCAAGATCAACAAGTGCAGGTGCTGTGCTAAGTGTTTTCTCTCATGTTAGCACTCGGGTTCGGTTAGTTTGAGCACTTGAGACATGTCTATGATCGTATTGCATCCCTCTTGATAGTACGGCATAACTATACTCAAGAAAGAATATAACCATTTTAACTGAAGGACCGAGATGCAATAGCAAGGCGACCAGAGGGGGGGTGAATGGGAGCCAATAAAATTCTTCTCGAACTTTAGGCCAAATGTCCCAAAATCAACCCCGAGAAGCAACGACCGAAACCGTGATGCTCACGACCCTTGGAAGAGGGTTGATGATCCTAGGATCACAACGCGGAGCACCACAAAGCACAGCAAACCAAAGCCAAAAGCTTCGGCTCAAGTTCACCCCTTGAAAACCGAGTCCCCGAACGTAGATGGAGGCTACGTCGAGAAATCCCTAATAACCAATGCTAACAAGTAGCAAAGATACCTAGAAATGTTTTCTGGTTAACTATAGGGCCAAACGAGAGGTCCGAAAACCAAGCGGAAAAGCCGGGAGACTAAATGCACTGAAAACACTAGTCTGCGGGGTCCCGGACTGTCCGCGGGTACGGTCCCGGACTGTCCGGGGTAACTGCGGACTGTCCGCGAGGAAGGCCCGGACTGTCCGCCGGCAAAATACCAAACACAGCAGAGTTGCTGAACACCTGCTGGACGACTCCCGGACTACCCGCGAGTCCCAACGGCGGACTGTCCGCAGTTCAAAGTGGACTTGTCCGTACGAGCCCCGCAGCCACTGGTCTGGCTAGAGCCCGACCCCCGGACTGTCCGCGGGTCCAACGGCGGACTGTCCGCGGATGAACAAAGAGGGCGATTTTGATCGCCTCTCTCCCAAATCCTCTCAAATCCGAATCAATACTCAATCCCACGTTCCCAAACTTGGAGAAGATGATCATGAGGTAGTTAGGAGACTATCCCCAAGAAATCATCCGCTCAAATCAACTCAAACAATGGGAAATCGAAAGGGGAGGAGGATTGAATGAAAAAGCGCCATGAAAACGAAATCAACCCGATCTACTTGTTCATGAGGAGTTAGATGAATTCCTTCGGTCAAGATGACCTCCTCACTGTAAAGAAAAAGATGATTCAAAAGGATTTCGCAAAGACGCGCTAGAGAGGGAGATCGAGCGACGGGAAAACGCGGAGAAACGAAGAACGCGAAGAACACAAACCAAAACGCGAATCAACACATCGATCTGCAACCGTGTGGCTACCACACGCTACAACAGTGAGGTTACGGCCTCACTTCCTCAAAATCTCCAGTACACAGAGGTATGGTTCTCTGCGGATCTCAGTGGCTACAGCAGGGAATGGGAGAGCAGGAAAACCTAAGCCTGAAAGAGCAAATGACTGAGATAGGTGGGAGGAGGGTGTCTCCCTTCTACTTATCCTAATTCTAATTCCTACTCTACCCCTCTCTAATTACAGAGCGAACCAGCTAAACCCGAGGGTTATTCTGGACCAACTCAGTGGTAGGTGGATCCGACGGCCACGCCCGCCCAACTCGTAGCGTTGCCTCGACGCAACCTCCTGATTGCCGTCACTTGCCGCCACCGCTCTGCCCTGTCCTTTTCCCGGACGCCCACCCCCGGTTTTGTGGCCGAAACCAGGAAACCAGGCCTTCACGCCATCCCCCAGTTTTGAGGCCCAAACCAGGAAACCAGCCTCCAAGTCCATCCCCTGGTTTTGTGGCCGAAACCAGGAAAACCCGCCAGCACCCAGGTTTTGAGGCCCAACCTGGAAACCGTCCTCAGCCCGAGTTTTGTGGCCCAAACTCGGAAACCTGCCGCACGCCAGAGGTTTTGTGGCCCAAACCTGGAAAACCGTCCACCCGAGTTTTGTGGCCCAAACTCGGAAACCGTTCCACCCGTGGTTTTTCTGTGGCTCACCACCAAACCGGAGCTGTGTAGAGGGATGCACCGCCCGTGCACCCCGTCCACCGACACGTGTCCCCAGGGTCCCTCGACCCGAGCAACACCGTGCCCCGCAAGTCTCCGCTCGTCGCTGTCCCAGGCTGTCAGCCACCACAGCTGATCCTCAAGCCACCGGTCCCTCAGTCCAAGCCTCACGTCCGCCCTTCACCGCTCCCGGTCCATCGGCACGGCACGTCTCTACTTGACCTTCACCTTGCCCTCGATCACTGTCTCCGTGCTCAACACCTGCACAACACAAGCCAAAGAACCTGCGATCAAACCCGTTGACAATCCTCATCACTCAGAGACTCGGCATACACCCATGTATCCGCAATCTCCCCCTTGATGAGTGCATTGTCAACTACACACACAAACATAATGGAAAGAAGAAGAAGGACGGAGAAGAGAGAACTCGACCAAATGACCCAAAAGCATAGCAAAGCCGAAGAGGTCAAGTGGAAGAGCAAAACAAACTTGGTCCCCGAAGAATGGGCAACGGCTCGACGCAACCAGCAAAGCAAAGCTAGCCCTCAGAAGAGGTAGAACGGGCTCAACACCACTAGCAAGAAAAAGTTTGATACCAATTGAAGAGGCGCAAGAAGGTTCAATACCAAATGAAAAACTCCAGAAAAAAAAGCTCGACACCAATTGAGAAATCGAAGAAAAATGCTAGTCCCTCAAGATAGAGGCACAGAGGCTCAACACAACTAGCAAGAAACGCTCCGAACCAATTGAAAACCTTACGGTCACAAACTCCCCCTCGAATAGTGCATACAACCAAGAAAACTCCCCCTGGGTCCAACATGGGAGGCACAAGATTTGCAAAGTTTTCTCCCCCTGGAAACTCCCCCTCAATTGAACACCCGGGAAGCATAGTGCATACAACCAAGAAAACTCCCCCTGGGTCCAACATGGGAGGCACAAGATTTGCAAAGTTTTCTCCCCCTGGAAACTCCCCCTCAATTGAACACTCGGGAAGCATATGATTTGCAATTTCTCCCCCTTAGTTGAAAATGCACTAATCAAGTAAAAGCATCATCAAGCAACCGAGCAAGGATCTTCCCCTCAGAAAATGCACCAACAAAAGGTGCCAACCAGAGAAGTTCTCCTGCCAACAAGAGAGTTCTCCCCCTTCCAAAATGCATATGAGTCAAATGCAAGTTAGCAGCTTCAGATATAGTCAGAGAATGCAAAGATGCTCTACATAGTTCTCATCCGATGACTCAACAACAGCACAACAGCTAGCAAAGGCTCAAACTGATCACAGAATACGAAATATGAACATATGAGCAAAGTGAGCAGTTTGAGTAAAAAAAGGTATTCACCATCAAATAGCACTACACATGTATAGACAGGAATCGAACAAGTGCTAAGCATGTATACAAGGTGAACTACCCCTAGCTAAGTTCAATCATCATGCTTAAGAATGAAACATACACTTGTGATTTCAATTTTAAATCGGAGTTGCAGCGGTGAAATTTCACAAGTTTAAGTATTAGCATGTGATTGCGAGAGGTTGAAAGCTTGTCATTGCCTAACTTTTCAACCGAGCGAAGCCTATGCAAAAGCAATCAGAAGCTTAAAGCTACGGTTTCGGTCATACACTACACGGCTCAAGTTTAACTCAAAGTGCAATGAGAAACAGTCTCGATACCGTGATGTGTTGACAAGCAATCTCATCTCGATCTTTTCAATTCACTTAACACTTGGTTCAAATTTTATACAGGATATGAACAGACCAAGCAAGTGAATGACTCAGAACTAGAGACATAGCAACCTAGCATATATGAAAAGCACGAGTGAATTCAACACATCCTACACATGCTAGTTGCATATCTCAATGGTGAACATTTCAAATTTTAAGTTCATTAAGCAAATTCACCATTTCAAAATAGCTCAGCTCACAACATGTACTAGTGATCAGAAAGAGCATAAGCTACATCATAAGCATCGAGCATACTAGATAGAGCATAGTTACATTCTAATGTATATTACATGAAGCTCAGAATGTAAATGCGTATGCTGAAATGCAAAAGAAAACAAAGACAAACTAAAAACAGTCAGTCTATTATACAAGAACCAAAATGTTTCCCCATCTAAAAGGGGAAACACACACCAAGCTCACCCCTCAACCGATTAAAGGTTGATTCATCTAAAGGCTTGGTGAAAATATCAGCCAGTTGATGATGAGTATCGACATGGCGAAGGTCGATATCACCCTTCTCCTGGTGGTCACGCAAAAAATGAAAGCGCACATCAATGTGTTTGGTCTTCGAGTGAAGCACGGGGTTCTTAGCAACGCTAATAGCACTCGTGCTGTCACAAAGCAAAGGAACACGAGTAAGCTCAGACCAAAATCACGCAAAGTGGCCATCATCCAAAGCAACTGGGAACAGCAGCTAGCCGCTTGCAACATATTCAGCCTCTGTGGTAGACTGAGCGACACTAGACTGCTTGCGAGAAGACCACGATACAAGAGAAGAACCAATAAACTAGCAAGTCCCAGAAGTGTACTTGCGCTCAATACGGCAACCAGCAAAATCGGCATCGGAATAACCGCAAAAGGAGAGGGTGGAGGAAGCAGAATACCAAATCTCAAACTCAGGTGTGAAACGAAGGTACCAGAAAATGCGCTTCACCGCCTGACGGTGAGAAGTGCGCGGTGACGCCTGAAAGCGCGCGCACAGACACACCGCGAACTGGATGTCCGGGCGTGTCGCCGTCAGGTAGAGCAGTGACCCGATCATGCTTTGGTACTCCTTCTGGTCCACTGCTTCTCCATCCTTGTCCGCATCCAGGGCAGTCGTCGTCGACATGGGTGTTGGAAGAGGCTTGGCCTCACCCATATCGAACGCTTCAGCAAGTCCTTGGTGTACTTGCCCTGGTGCACAAACGTCCATTCTCGGGATTGCTTAATTTGCAACCCGAGAAAGAATGTCAACTCGCCCATCATGCTCATCTCGAACTCCCTGCTCATAATATCTGCAAACTTGGCAACCAAAGCGTGAGAAGAACCACCGAAAATGATATCATCCACGTAAATCTGGACCAAGAGAGTGTCTTTGCCTTGCTTGAGGAGAAAGAGTGTTTTATCTACACATCCCATTTTAAAACCCTTAGCAAGCAAAACGGTTTTCAACCTATCATACCAGGCTCTAGGGGCTTGTTTCAAACCAAGTCTTCAATGTCTTCATATGCCATTTCTTCTTGATATCACTCCAAAAGGGGTTGCAATCATCTTTGTCTCCTTTCTTTGAGCAAGCACACCTTAAGCATGTGACTTAAACCATTTCCACACATATGAGTTCAATCCATGGCTTCAAGTCACTTCAACTAATGATTTGATGCTCAACACAATATGACTCCTCATAGCTTGATTAGTACCTCGACTCAATGCAAGTACTATCTTCTTCACCTTAGCCATAGTACCTCGATCTCCTTGACCTTAACCTTCGCTTAGTACCTCGAAGCCCTTTCCTTGCTATCTTCACCTTATCAAGCCATACTCAAGTCACATCATATTAAGCATCCATTGAATAATCATTTCTTCAATATTGTGGTCTTTGCTTGAACATCTTATAGATATGAATGTTGAGATCAATCAAGCTTAACATAGAGTGTCATATATTAATCAACATCAATATGGTCAAGCCAATTTATGGTTCCTTACATTCTCTCCATTTTGGCTTGACACTCAACACTCACTTTAATCTCCATCTTCATACTTCTAGCTTGATCAAATCAATGCAAAGTGATTCTCCAAATCTTTATCCATACAAGCAAACTGTTGGGGAAAAGGACCCTCGGCAGAGGCGCCGCTCGAGCTGGTGTCCAAAGAATAACCCTCGCCAAATCTGTATGTCCTTGCGAGGTCCCTCTCCACTTCGGGATCGTTACCCTGACCCTCGGACGCGGGTTCAAAACCTCGTCGCCTTGTTGCTTTCCATGCAGGTCTAAGTCGACAGCCGCACTGCAGGCAACCTCGCTGCTCACAAAGCCACCCCGCTTTGAAGCGAAGGCTCAAGCAAGCGACGAATGTGCGTTGGCCCGAAGGCAAGCGAAGCCAAAGGACCGGCGAGCACGGCCGAAGGTCAAACCTTCGCTCTTCTCTCCCGAAGGTGAACAGAACCAGGTGGCGGCGCATCGGAGAGGGGCCGTGTTGGATACACACTTGCTCACCTTCGCTCTCGTGCGAGGATAAGGCGAAGGTGGCCAAGTGTCAAAGGCAGAAACGAAGGTTTAGGAAACAAAGACTATTATCGTAGCTCTATTCCCCAAAAAATCTTGTCCCTTACACTGTTCACCCCTTGGTATTTATAGGGAATACCAAGGGTCACGGGACTAATTACGAAAGGGTACAACAAAGATTCCCTGCCTCCACGCAGGGAGGAGGGGCAAAGAAGTAAAAACACAGTTACAGCGGAAACCCTAACCGGCCCCTTCCGATGCGCCGCCACCTGGTTCTGTTTACCTTCGGGAGAGAAGGCCGAAGGTTTGACCTTCGGCCGTGCTCGCCGGTTCTTTGACTTCGCTTGCCTTCGGGCCAACGCACAATCGTCGCTTGCTTGAACCTCCGCTTCAAACGGGGTGGCTTTGTGAGCCAGCGAGGGTTGCCTGCAGTGCGGCTGTCGACTTAGACCTGCATGGAACGCAACAAGGCGACGAGGGTTGAACCCCGCGTCCGAGGGTCAGGGTAACGATCCCGAAGTGGAGAGGGACCTCGCAAGGACATACAGATTTATCGAGGGTTATTCTTTGGACACCAGCTCGAGCGGCGCCTCTGCCGAGGGTCCTTTTCCCCAACAGTAGCCCCTCGTTGTCTTGGATCAAAACCGTGTTTAGGCCCAAGCAGCGCCTTTCGATCGGGACAGTAAACGGGACCCTCGGCAGCGACGCCCGCGACTGCTTTGGGCTGGGCCGTGTGGTGTTGTTTGTACTGTTGAAGCCCGTTTCGTTTTTGCGCGCGTTTTTCGATTGTCGTGCCGATTTTGTCGGTGTGGAGGCTCGTTTCTCGGCCTTTAAATAGAAAGGGTGGATGAAGAGGTTGGATTGTGCTTTCTTCTGCTATAGCTGTCCTGTTGTTGCGGTTTGTTTGCAGCGAAGGTTAGTTTTGGCTTGTGCGCGAGGGTAGGGCGGGCATTCGTTGTTTGATAGTGTTGGTAGCTGAAGGGATGGCCAGATTGAAGCAGACTGCTCGGGCTGGTTCTCCCGCCGTCGCGGATGAGGGTATTACCTTCGAGTTTGGTCTTAGCCGGGTTTGCGCCAGTGAGGTTGCATCTTATGTGAGGTGGGGCTGGATTGAGGAAGGCAAGGCGAGGACCAGTGTTGGGGAGACGGTGCCGAGGCCGGACGCGGATGAAGTTGTTGTGTTTGAGGAGTTCCTTTCGGCTGGTCTTCGCTTCCCTGCTGATTCTTTTGTGACTTCGGTCCTGCGAAGGTTTAACTTGCGCTTTCATCAGCTTACACCTTCTTGCTTCACGAAGATGTCAGTTTATGTCTGGGCCTGCAGATCTCAGGGGATTTCCTAATGTCGAGGGGTTTGTTCGCACTCATCGCGTTCATATGCAACCTCGCAAGATTACGGACGGCGAGGGTAAAGCCAGTCTTGGTCAGTTCGCAGTGTACACTTTCTGTCATCGCGCTGGCGCGGAGCTGCCGGTGCAGGCGCAGAAGAACAAGTGGAGCAGCGGGTGGCAGGAGTTTTGGTTCTATTACAAGCTCAGTGATAGCTCTGAGCTTTGCGGTGAGCTTCCGATACTTGGAGATGTGAGCGCCGAAGCTAGGATGAGCGTCGAGGCTCACGCTGCTGTTGACTGCCTGAGGGTCGTTGCGCGCTCTCTGTGTGCGCGTGATTTAGTGGAGGAGTATTGCTGTGCCAAGATTTGGCCTCTTGGCCGGAGGCGGGCCTGGTTCACGGCGGAGAATGATCCCAGGTACGAAGGTAGGGGCTTGAAAAGGCCGAATTTGGATCTGGAGAAGGTTTGGGAGAAAACTCTTAAGAAGTTTCCAAGGCGCGAGGATGGGAACGAAGTTATCTATAAGCGGGTTCAGCAGTGGGCAGAGGAGCTTGTTGGGAAACTGTCCACATTGGAGGTCAAGGCTATCCACAGCTCTGTTGGTAGCGAAGGTCGAGTGAACAGGATGTTTGATATTCTTGGCATTCGTTATGCTGATTGGCCTGCCCCGTCAAGTGATGATGCACCCAAAAGAGGAAACGGGTTGCTGTTGATAAAGAGATTGTCTCGCGGCCGAAGAGAGGTCGTGGTCGTGGCCGTGGCGGCGTTGGCGGCCGAACGAAGGTGCTTGCGACGAAGGTCGCTGCTGGTTCTGGTGCTACCGGAGCTTCTTCCTCCTCGGCCGTAGCGCCAAGCGGCCGAGGCGCCAGTACAGTTGGGGGACGGGTGCCTCGCGTTGGAGGTATCAGTGCTTTAATTCAGATTTCGGGCGACGAGGATGAGTCTGATGATGATGAGGTGGAGGGGGAGAAGAATGAAAAGGGGAGGAAACGGACGAGAGTTCGTCTGATGAAAGCAGCGAAGCTTCCAGTGAAGGACATGGCACTGATGAGGAGGTGTCCATCTATGACACCCACGGGATAGGAGCAGCCTCGCCAAGTGCTGGTGCGATGATTGCCCAGAGCGCGGACGACATCGCTCAAGACATTGAGCCAGGTAGCCCTCGACGAGGGTCGATTTCCAGCTTTGCGGGCTCGCATCTGTGGGTAGAGGGTGTGGAGTTTGGTGGAGAGCTTGAGTCCGACCGAGTCCGGGGAAAAAGGCCGTACGGCGAGGCAAGTCGGTCAAGCCTCCCAGAGTATGCTAAGAAGCTTGGAATTTCTGATCCGGCGACTGAGCTGTTCACCAGTCCGGACCTTCGGGATTGTCACTTGCAATGTGGCCCGGAGGAAAGGCGTTTT
Organism: Coix lacryma-jobi var. lacryma-jobi; assembly: GCA_009763385.1. Taxonomy (NCBI): domain Eukaryota; kingdom Viridiplantae; phylum Streptophyta; class Magnoliopsida; order Poales; family Poaceae; genus Coix; species Coix lacryma-jobi. The sequence goes on from CM019828.1 coordinate 150,276,373, forward strand.
TTGGCCGAATCTTCGGCCGCATTTGTGTGCCGGAGGCGGAGGTTATACTTGCGGACCAAGCGGTTGGTGACACCTTTGACGACGTTGACGTCAAGTTGGCGGAGCTAATGCTCTTGAACCGCGCAGCGAGGCGGAAGGTTGGCTCCGACATGGAATTTATGAGAAACCATATTACTGAGCTTGAGAAGGAGAATAGCAAACTGGCCCGGAGCCTAGAGAATAAAGAAATTGAACTGAAGAATGCTTCGGAGAAGGCCGCGAAGACTCGAGAGGAGGCAGTTGAACTGGCGAAGCGTAATGCTGATCTGATAGCCGCGGGAAAGGAGAAAGACAAGGCTTTGGCCGAAGCCGAGGGTCGGCTGGGAGATTTGAACAAATCTTGGCGGGCGAGTATGGAGAATGTCAAGCGTAAGCTTGATTGCTGTCTGACCGAGGCTGGAGGCTCTGCCGGAGAGCCGTTGCCTGCAGCTGACGCGGAGGCCTTCGAGGGCTGGCTGGGTAATGAGCTTGATGTATTTAGCTCGTTAGTTGCCAATGCAGCCGATTTTGGTGGCTACGCCGGGGCTTTGGCAATGGCGAGCACGCTTCGTCTGGCGGATTGTGATCATCTTCGCAAGATCAAAAGGCCGAACCATGCCTTCCCGTCGGTCGATGAAGTTCGCCGGATGAAGGTTGATGACGCAGAAGTCCGGAACTGCGCGATGCGTTTGCTCCGCAAGTTTTGGATCTCCGGAGGCGGCCGAGCTCTCGCCTTCGAAGAAGCTGCCGAGGCTACACGTCAGGTTCGCGTCCTTTTTAAGATTTTGATTTTGTTGGTTAGTTTTAGAGGGGTTATTATTGATTTTGGCGAGGTTTGTCTTTGTTTTGGTTACAGGCTCAGAAAGATGCGATGCCCTCGCCGTCTACGGGAGTTGAAGCAGGAGGTGGCTCCGAAGCTGCCCCTGAGTCAGGTGCTGCGGGAGTTACGCTCGCCGAGATTGAGGCCTTGACTAGTGACGTCCCGAGCACTGAAGAGGCCGTCGTGGAAAAGACCGCGACGGAAGAGGGCCCTGCTTCGACCGTCGAGGCTGCCGTGGAAAGATCTGCGGCGGAGGAGCCGCCTGCTGAAGCCTCGACCGTCGCTGTTGGCGAAGGTTCAGAGGCTATCGACACCGGAGCTGCGGGTGGTGCTCATAGGGAAACTGGTCAGGTGTGAACCTCGGGATTGTTGGGGCGAGGGAGCCCTTTTGTAGAAATTGTGGTTGTTTGTAAAGACTTGATGAGGCTGAGACATCTCGTATTTTGTGAAACATGCAGGTTCCTGACGGAACCGTGCTAGACGTATTCGACGTGACTCCGCTGATGTTAAATTACCAAGATGTTTTTATAACTGGTGAATCGTGGGCTCGCGCTAGGTTTAAATATCCTTCGCTTTCCTTTGAACGTTTTTGGTGGTCGAAGGTGCGGAGGTATGATTTAAAAAATAGCAGGTCGAGTCGATTTTGGCGCGAAGCAGACTATACAGACCGTCAAGCCGATCGTTATTTGTTTGGATCTTCTTCGACCTCGCAAGCTGGCGGTGATGATGATATTGACGAGAGCGCAGCTTTAGAATATTTGTTCGGGCAAAGAGAGCTTGATATAGGTTCGGATGGGATGCTTGTGATTCCGAAGGAAGAACCTTCGGAAGTTAGTGAGACAAGGCGTAGATACATGTATAGGGCGAGGGTTTTACCCGGGGACCTACCAATTGTCCCTGCAGCTCCTTTATTGTGGGGACCCCTGGTTCCAGTGGAAGGGAGTTTGAGGGGGGTACCGAGGGTTTGGATGGTTTGGTACTGATTGAGGATGAGGATGGACCGTGTAATTTTTGAATTTTTTGGAGTTCGGTTTTTTGTATGCTGTGTTGTTGTTTTAAAGTATTGAGACTAAGACATTTGATGTAACCATTTGTGATAATCAGGTTGGAACAATTGTGGGGCTCGCGTGACCGCTTAGTACACTGATTTTGAGAAAACAGCGAGCCCCCCCACTTTCTTTTAGCGAGGCTCGCGTAATGCTTTCGATAAGCTGGTTTTGAAAAACAGCGACGCCCCCACTTTCTTTTAGCGAGGCTCGCGTAATGCTTTCGATAAGCTGGTTTTGAAAAAACAGCGACGCCCCCCACTTTCTTTTAGCGAGGCTCGCGTAATGCTTTCGATAAGCTGGTTTTGAAAAAACAGCGACGCCCCCCACCTTCTTTTTAGCGAGGCTCGCGCATTGCTCTTCGTGAGCTTGTTTTGAAGAAACAGCGACGCCCCCCTTTACTTTTAGCGAGGCTCGCGCATTGCTCTTCGTGAGCTTGTTTTGAAAAAACAGCGACGCCCCCCTTTACTTTTAGCGAGGCTCGCGCATTGCTCTCGTGAGCTTTTTGAAGAAACAGCGACGCCCCCTTTACTTTTAGCGAGGCTCGCGCGTTGCTCTCGTGAGCTGTTTTGAAAAAACAGCGACGCCCCCCTTTACTTTTAGCGAGGCTCGCGCTTGCTCTCGTGAGCTTGTTTTGAAAAACAGCGACGCCCCCTTTACTTTTAGCGAGGCTCGCGCATTGCTTCGGTGATAGGCTCCTGTCGTGCTTTGCGGTGTGCTTGACTTTTTTGGACTTCGCGCCTCCCCCGTTGGGTGGAGGTGAAGTTTGCTTCTTGCGAGCCCCTGGCACGTTTGTGAGGGTGCTTGACATTTTGTACTTCGTGCCTCCCTCGTTGGGTGGAGGTGAAGTTTGCTTTTTGCGAGCCCCTGGCACGTTTGCGAGGGTGCTTGGTATTTGTGCTTCGCGCCTCCCCGTTGGGTGGAGGTGAAGTTTGCTTCTTGCGAGCCCCTGGCACGTTTGCGAGGGTGCTTGGCGTTTTGTGCTTCGCGCCTCCCCCTTGGGTGGAGGTGAAGTTTGCTTCTTGCGAGCCCCTGTCGTTTGTGCCAGGGTGCTCGACTTTTTTGGACTTCGCGCCTCCCCTTATCTTAGGTGGAGGTGAAGTTTGCTTTTTGCGAGCCCCTGTCGTTTGTGCCAGGGTGCTCGACTTTTTTGGACTTCGCGCCTCCCCTTATCTTAGGTGGAGGTGAAGTTTGCTTTTTTGCGAGCCCCTGTCGTTTGTGCCAGGGTGCTCGACTTTTTTGGACTTCGCGCCTCCCCTTATCTTAGGTGGAGGTGAAGTTTGCTTTGAAAAGAAAAAGATTGTTTTTCGAAGCAATCTTGGTGGGTTTCATCGAATGTAGCGCTCTTGAAAGAGATCCGCTTTTTCGATGTTTGGGAGTAGAGGGTTGGAGATTTTACTTTTTTGGGGGTTCTAGCCTGTATTAATGGTTTGGATACTGCCTCGTTAAAAAACCTTACGCCCCTTCGTAAGGAAAAAGAGTGCAGCTCCTGTCGTTTGGTTACATTCATAGGAATAGAAGGAAACATGAATGCGCAGATAAATTACATCTTGCGAGGGCTCGCTAGGGCTCCGCTATGGGTAGTATTTGCGAAGGTCGTCGATGTTCCAGGTGTGAGGCAAGATGTTTCCCTCGCTGTCGGAGAGGTGGAAAGAGCCAGGGCGATTGCTTTCCACAATCAAGTATGGACCTGTCCACTTGGGCTGAAATTTTCCTGCCAAGCTGGCGTTTTGTTTTCTGATGAGGACGAGGTCACCCTTCTGCAGATGTTTGATTCTGATCTTTTTGTCTCTCCATTTTTTGGTTTCTTCTTGGTACTTGCGAAGGTTGTGCACTGCGTTGCATCTTGCTTCTTCGAGTAGGTCTTTATCAAGCGGTTGGGCTTGCTCGTCAGATGCGAGGGTTGTCCTGAGCGACCCATATTTTAGCTCTTCTGGAAGCACCGCTTCTTCGCCGAACAAAAGTTTGAAAGGAGTGAATTTTGTTGCTCTGCACTCCGAGGTGTTGTGAGACCAGGTGACCGAAGGTAGTTCATCGGCCCATTTGCCCTTAGGTCTACCCTGCAACTTTTTGGATATAGCTTGGAATATTGTCGCATTGGCTCTTTCAACCAGGCCGTTGGATTGCGGGTGCCGGACGGAGGCGAAGCATAACATTGTCCCAATTTGCGCACAGAATTCTTTGAAGACCTCGCTGTCAAATTGAGTGCCATTGTCGACGGTTAGATGCTGAGGAACTCCAAAGCGACAGACTATTTGTTGCCAGAAAAACTTTTTTACTGCGAGGGAAGTGATGGAGGACAGTGGCCTTGTTTCAATCCACTTTGTGAAGTATTCCACAGCTACCACCGCATAGCGAAGGTTCCCTGGAGCTGTCGGTAATGGGCCTACGAGGTCCATCGCCCACCTTTGCAGAGGCCAAGTTGGGCATATGAGGGTTGTGGGTGCCCCTGGAGCGTTTTGGTTTTTTGCCATCAGTTGACAACCCTCGCAATGCTTGACGATGGTTTCCGCATCTCTTAATGCTGTTGGCCAGTAGAAGCCTTGCCGGAACGCTTTGCCGACTAGAGCCCTCGGGCCGTTGTGAGAACCGCAGATGCCCTCGTGGATTAGCCTGAGAATGTCATCGCCTTCGGGCTGAGACACACATTTGAGCCATGGCGAGGTTACCGAGGCTTTGTACAAGGTGTTGTCAACGATCTTGTATCCTCGCACTCTTTGCTTTAGTCTGTTTTCTTCTTCTCTATTGCTTGATTCATGGAGCCCCTTGATGTAGGCCATGATAGGTGCTCTCCAATCCTCGCACTGAATTGCGCTGATCAGCTTGATGCTGGTTTCAAAAGCTTCGAAGGCTGAACGAGTGGTAACGTCGTAGAACACATCTGGTGGAAGCTGTAACTGCTGTGCGGCTGCTTTGGCTAAGCAATCTGCCTCGCTGTTTTCAGTCCTTGATATTGCTTTTACAGTTATGCCGAGGAAGAAAGATTCTAACCTTCGGACATATTGAAAATACTTTTGAAGCTCTGGATCTTTTGCTTTGTAGTTCTTTTCAATGTGCCCCGCAATGACTTGAGAGTCTGTGTTGATAAGTGCCCTTCGGACTGATAACGATCGTAGTCTTGAAAGTGCCAGAATCACAGCTTCGTACTCTGCAGAGTTGTTTGTGCACTTGAAGTCAAGCCTTCTTGCGTATCTCAGCTTCGACCCGGAGGGCGAGATTAGAATGGCCGAGGCACCGGCTCCAGTTGCACCCCAGGCCCCGTCGACGTAAACGATCCAAAACTGGTCATGCTGCAGCTCACCGGGGCGAGGGTCGGGTGTCCATTCTGCTATGAAATCAGCCAGCACTTGTGATTTGACTGCTGTTCTGCCGACGAAGGTCACAGCATAACTGTTAAGCTCGACTGCCCATTTTGCTATTCTTCCAACTGCTTCGTTGTTTTTGAAAATGTTCTCGAGAGGGTACGACGAAGGTACATGGATCTCGTGCGCCTGGAAATAGTGCTTGAGCTTTCTTGATGCCATAACGACGGCGTATGCTATTTTCTCAAGCTCCGAATAATTTCTCTTTGGCCTTCGAGGGTTTCTGAAACATAGTACACTGGGGCTTGTCTGGTCTTGTTGCTTTCGCGGAGCTCCTTGATGAGGACTGCGCTTGCTGCGTGGGGCGAGGCTGCGACGTAGAGTAACAATAGATCTCCCTTGCTTGGGCTGGTTAGAGCGGTCAAGCTGGTCAGATACTTTTTTAGCTCATCGAAGGCCTTTTGTTGCTGGGGACCCCAGTTAAATGGAGCGTTGCTTCTGAGTGTTTCAAAGAAGGGTAACCCTCGCTCTGCGGATCTTGAGATGAATCTGCTAAGTGCTGCTAAACGACCAGTCAGACGCTGAGCTGCTTTCTTGGTCGCCGGAGGTTCCATGTTCATGATGGCATCAATCTTCTCAGGGTTAGCTTCGATTCCTCTTGCTGAAACGATGCAACCTAGCAATTTACCTTCGCTTACCCCGAAAACACATTTTTCTGGGTTTAGTTTCAGTCCGGCGGACCGGAGGTTGCTGAACACCCTCGATAAGTCTGATATGTGGTTTTCTTTTAGTTCACTCTGGACAACTAGGTCGTCGACATAAGCAGAGACAGCGTGTTCATCCTTGAAAACTTCAGAGGTCATGCGAGCGAAGGTTGAGCCTGCATTTTTCAAGCCTTCTGCCATTCTTCGGAAGCAAAAGGTGCCCGAGGGTGTGATAAAACTTGTTTTTTCCTCGTCTTCTTCATGCATCCAAATCTGGTGATAGCCTGAAAAGCAATCGAGGAGGGATAGCATTTGGCAACCTGCCGCTCTGTCGACCAGGGTGCTTATGTTTGGGAGAGGGAAGTCATCCTTCGGACAGGCTTTGTTCAAGCAAGTGAAATCCACGCACATTCGCCATTTTTTGTTCTTCTTCTGGACTAGGACCACATTTGAGAGCCAAGTTGGGTATTTGACTGGGCGAATGACGCCTGCGTCCAAAAGCCTTTTTACCTCAGCCTTCGCTGCCTCCTTTCTTTCTTCTGACATCTTGCGAAGCTTTTGTTTGATTGGGCGATAGCCTGTTTTGATGTTCAGGCTATGCTCGATCATTGATCTGTTGACTCCTTTTAGGTCTTCTGCGGACCAAGCGAAGGTGTCGGAATTTTCTCTGAGGAAGGTGACGAGGTTGCCTTTGATTGAGGGTCTAGATTGGCTGAGATGATCACCTTTCTTTCGGCGTTACCCTCAAAGAGTTGGACTTGTTTGGTTTCCTCCTTTGGCGCTGCCTTCACTCTGTCATTGCAGACTTCACCCTCGTCGCTGATACCGGGGGTTTGAGCTTTTGACAAGTTGTGTACATTGCGTTGCCCCGGGGCTACGTTCCCTTCAGCTGCCCTTGCAATGTCTTGGTCCCCAAATACTGCGACCACACCCTTCGGAGCGGGAAGCTTCATACATAGGTACGCGGGATGGATGACAGCATTGAATGCGTTTGTGACCCTCGGCCAAAAATGGCATTGTATGGGTAGAACATGTCGACGACATCAAATGTTATGTGCTCAGTCCTGCAGTTGATTTGGTCGCCGAAGGTCACGGGCAGAGAAATTTTTCCGACGGCTCTCACTTGTTGGCCACCGAAGCCGTATAGGGGGTTGTCAGCAGGTTGCAGAAGGTTCCTGTCAAGCTTCATGCTGTCGAAGGTTGAAGCGAACAAGATGTCAGCGGAGCTTCCTGTATCGACCAGTATTTTGGTGACAGTCCACCCAGCGAGGTTGGTTTCGATCACCATAGCATCTGTGTGAGGGTAATCTCTTAGCTTCATGTCACTGGAATCGAAGGTTATGGGGATGTGAGACCAACGACCGAATCTATGTGGTCCTTCGACGGCCACGTGGTGAACTCGTCTGGCATGTTCCTTCCTCTGCCGTTTGTTACCATGGTCCTCATTTGAACCTCCGGTGATAGCTAGAATCACACCGAAGGTTGAAGTTGGATTGTTGATGGTGGTTTGGCTCGGGTCTTCGGCTTTGACAGGTTGTGGTGCTGGTAACGCGGGGATTGGCGGTGGTGGTGGCAGAGCGTTGGTGGCTTGGTGGGTTGTTGGAATTTGGTTTTGGGGGGTTGTTGGGTATGTGACTGTGTAAGGTGGGTTTTGGCGTTGTGGGATGGTGGTTGGCTGATAAGAGGTTTGGTTGTAGAGTGGGTGATGAGTGTAAATGGGTTGTTGCGAAGGTAGGCCGTAGTTTATGGGGTATAGTGGTATGGGGGATTTGGTGGGTGGAAACTTGGTTTCCTGGTGTGGTTGATGATTCGGGTGTCTGACGAAGCAGCTTTCCTGGATTCCTGGTATTCTTTTCCCTTGGCGAAGCATTCGCATTGCTTTGTTGTGTGTCCCTTTCCCATTCCACAGAAGTGACAATACATTTTGGCGGGATCTCGCTGCTGGTTCCGCTGATTCGGCGGAGGTGGCAAACCCTGCGGGGCTTGGTTGCTCGGAGGTTGAGCGTCCCGTCTTTGATCCTCGTAATTTGTTGCTTTGTTGATTGCACCGACGTTGCTTTGCTCTTGGCGAAGGTTGCTTTCCCTCGGTTGAGGCCTCGTTTGTGGCTTCTGGTGTGACCTCCGAGCATCGGACTTCGCTCGGAAGTCCGTGTCTGCTCTACAGTATCTTTCCATTGTCTCGTGCAATTCTTCGATTGTATTCGCCGGCTTCCGAGCAAATTTCGAAGAGCACGGGCCGGGGCGAAGGCCGCTGACTGCAGCGAGGATGACAGCCTCGTCGGAAATCCCCGGGGTTCTTGCTCTGATTTGAATGAACCTCCGCCAGTAATCTTGAAGTGGCTCGCGCTCTTCTTGTTTGCAGTTAAACAACTCAATGGGGTTTGATGGAGCTGGCGTGATGCCTTTGAAATTTGTGCAAAGCCTGTCTCTGAGGTTGGCCCAGGAATCTACAGTTCCGGGGCGGAGGTTGCCGTACCAGGTTTGTGCGATGTCTCGCAGGATAATGACAAAGACTTTGCCATTGTTGATTCATCTCCGCCTGCCGCGGCAACTGCTGCTTCGTAGCTCATGATGAATTGACGAGGGTCAGAAAGCCCGTCGTAGCGAGGTAGGTTTTGTGGGTTGTAGCATGGTGGCCAGGGTTGGGTTTGGAGTATTTGGAGAGTGGAGACTTTGGGTCGTAGGGCATTTGGTGTTGTTGAGGCCTTCGTTGGTTGCGAAGGTTTAGCTCTCTCTCATCCGGGTAGAGGTGGCGGAAGTTTGGTGGCCTTATAGGATGTGGTTGCGGGTTTATTGGTGGTGGGAGGGGTGGTGGATGGTGGCGAAGGTTGTTGATCCTGCTCATTCCCCTCCTGCAGCGGGGCATCTCATCATTCCAGCCTTCGGCCTCGGCTTCTGCCGCAGCGAGGGATTCCTCCATTCGGCGAAGCTGCTCTCTGGCTTCATCTGCCCTTTGTCTGATCGAGCGTAATCGGTTATGCCTCTCGAGTTGATCCAGGCGCCTCTTCTTCTCTTGCAGTTCAGCTTCAAGCCTCTCGAGGGCCTCGAGGCCCAACTCCTCCTCATCTCCTTCCTCTCCCTCTCCTGAAGTGTGAGGGTGTGGCTGCGTCGCCACTCGGGCTTGGGGGCTTTGGACCTGAGGTTCCGGGGTAACATTCTCTGCTCCCGAGGGTTGCACAATTTCCTCAGCGGGGGAACTACTGCCGTCGTCTCTCTAGCGACGCGCTGTCCCTCGCCGAAGGTGCTCTCCTGTTTCCTGCCATTTCAAACTTCGGTCCCCACGGACGGCGCCAAACTGTTGGATACACACTTGCTCACCTTCGCTCTCGTGCGAGGATAAGGCGAAGGTGGCCAAGTGTCAAAGGCAGAAACGAAGGTTTAGGAAACAAAGACTTATCGTAGCTCTATTCCCCAAAAAATCTTGTCCCTTACACTGTTCACCCCTTGGTATTTATAGGGAATACCAAGGGTCACGGGACTAATTACGAAAGGGTACAACAAAGATTCCCTGCCTCCACGCAGGGAGGAGGGGCAAAGAAGTAAAACACAGTTACAGCGGAAACCCTAACCGGCCCCTTTCCGATGCGCCGCCACCTGGTTCTGTTTACCTTCGGGAGAGAAGGCCGAAGGTTTGACCTTCGGCCGTGCTCGCCGGTTCTTTGACTTCGCTTGCCTTCGGGCCAACGCACAATCGTCGCTTGCTTGAACCTCCGCTTCAAACGGGGTGGCTTTGTGAGCCAGCGAGGGTTGCCTGCAGTGCGGCTGTCGACTTAGACCTGCATGGAACGCAACAAGGCGACGAGGGTTGAACCGCGTCCGAGGGTCAGGGTAACGATCCCGAAGTGGAGAGGGACCTCGCAAGGACATACAGATTTATCGAGGGTTATTCTTTGGACACCAGCTCGAGCGGCGCCTCTGCCGAGGGTCCTTTTCCCAACAAGGCGGTTAGGGTTTCCACTTCAGATGTGTGTTTACGCTTTTGCCCTTCCTCCCTGCGTGGGAGGTGAGGAATCTTTCATGTACCTTTTTGTAATTGGCCCGATGTCCTTGGTTTTCCCTATAAATACAAGGTGTAACAGTGTAACGACACGATTTTTTGGGGGGATTGAGCACCATTCCACTTTCGCTTTACCTTTGCTACCGCTTCCGACACTTGGTCACCTTCGTCGCGACCCTGCACAAGTGCGAAGGTTGCGGCAAGTGCACGTCCAACACAAACCAATGTAGAGATGACATATATCCAATATGAGTTAAGTCCTTGTCATTTGACCTTTGCTTGACATTTACTCACTTATGCGTTCTCGATTCATTCTTCAACCTTGATCAAAGCTAGTTCACTATCAAACTCTTCTTGTTCATGAAAAGCAACCCATTATTGAGACCATTCCAAAATCATCAATCCATGTCTCACTTGTCATTTGTCAATATATGCTTTTTCTCATGATGCCATGAACCCACAACATAGAAGCCATATCATCAACTCTATTTGCATTGTTGTCTTTTGCTTGAACAAGATTGTTTTCCATGATCTTCCAATACACAATACCAATTTTGGCCTTCATTTCAACACTATGTGGAATATCATCAAGTTTGCTTTTCTTGTTGAACCTTTGATACACTTAGCAAACTGTTAGACCTTTAATTATGTTGTCACTCAATTCACCAAAACCCACTAAGGGCTAGATGCACTTACAACACCAAAAATCAATAAAGGAACATTTTCACCTATTTTAAATTTGGCAAATTTTAGGGTGTCACAGGGAAGCCCCGGACGGACGGAGCACAGGCTTACCTCGGGACAGGCGAGGCACCCGCTCACGCTCGCTACTGCTATGTTACAAGGTGGGTGAGGGACTACTGGTGTGTGTGGTGAACTCTGCTCACTGAGGCTCTATGAGCTTCTGGTTCGCTTGCAGATGACCCTTTCTCCACTCCTGTCTTGATCTTCTCTTCCGGCGAAGGCTTTATAGGAGCACCACCAGCTTTATTCTTGACACGTCAGGGACAGCCATCGAACTCCCAGCAGCGCCAGCGCACCGTCGGTCGTCATGCTCGCCAGCCGTCTCCAGGCACACTGCTGCGGCGTCTCGTATGTCACAGCTGCGCGCACCGCCTCGTGCAGGTAGATTAGCACGGCCATGGATGAGCACCGCCGATGCTTTTGAGGATGACTCCTCGGGACTCAGCAGGGAGCAAGTCCCACGACCATCATGCGCCATTATACGGACCAAGCGAGGGGCAAGTCCGCATCATCATCATCACCATCATGAGTGCTCGAGGACGATGATCATCAGCGCCGGTATTGTTTAGTATAAATATATTCCATGTGAGGTGAGGTGGATGCGTCCGCCCACCCTCACAACTGATAATACCATTATCAGCTTCGTGGCATAGAGGGGTTGGGTTTATATTTATTTATTTATATATATATATATATATATATATTATATATATATATATATATATATGTCCCTTGCGGGTTTGGTGGGCCTGATGGACCCGGTGGGTCTTCAGGCCAGCCCGACTCCCAATTGGACTGTGCATGGGCCAATGGTGCGGCCTTAGGCTCGCCGTGCCTAGCCCAATCCTGGGACAGGCGGCCTGGTTGCTCATCTTAACCAGGTTGGGATGAAATTGAGCTCTGTTTACATGTCAACTTGACATTGCCTTGGAGCCAGCAACAGATAAAGATGTACGATGCTCAGCTCAAGAGGATACTCCCTCCGTCCATAAAAACATGCAACTATGAGTTGCGTGTCCACGAAAGTACCTCACGTTTGACCACGTTTCTAGTAAATAGTATTAATATTTATTAATCTAAATAAATTTATTATAAAAGTACATTTTGTAATTAATATAATAATGTTTATTTGATATCATAAATATTAATATATTTTTATCTATAATTGTTTAAACTTAAGATACTAAAATATTGTATTGTGCTAGAATTGCATGTTTTCTTGGACAGAGGGAGTACTTGGAAGGTTGCTGCTGTAAGCCAGGCACGTGTTGACGAGTCAGATAGTCCGTACTTGCTTGTTGGATTTCTTGGAAAGCTTTGGTCATCAAGGATATGTAGCAAAGTCAATGGACCCTCTAAAGCTAATGGATTCGCCGGCCTTTTTGGCCAAGTCCCAGATGTCTCCTTGTTGCAGGCAGATGTTTGGAAAGCCATCACGTCGAAGAGTATCAGAGCTGCTGAATTTGTCAGCTGTCAGGTTCTCAGAATTTGAGTTTCTCTGGATCTTTGTATAAGTTTGTGCATTAGAGTAAGTTTCTGCTGCACATCTAATTTGCTAGGTGTCTTCTTGTGGTTTCAACCTGAAGAACAGACATTCTCCATCTTCTGCTACAAATGTGTCAATGAACTGCAGAGATTATTTAATTTCTGTCAGCAATGTACATATGTGGGTGCAATCTGGGTAATTCAGTTTTTTTTTAAAAAAAATAGTTTTCTTCTACTATTATCTATGTATATAACATTACAGTAATTCAGTTTTGTAATAGTTTTCTTCTACTATTGTCTATGTATATAACATTACATAAAACTGAGGGTCTGTTTGGTACAGCTCACAACAGCTTCATTAGTTGTTGTGAGCTGTTTTTTTTTTTTTTGTCAAACACATTTTTACAAAACAGCTTCACCCATGAAGCTGTTGTATCCCTCCTCTCACAAAACCAGCTTCATCCATGAAGCTGAAAAAGTAGCTTTTCACAGCTTACACCTCCATTTATCTCTTCTAACCATGCATGAAGTTGTTAGTGAAGTTGTTTTGTCAAACACTTTTTTTAAAACAGCTCAGTTTCACCTAGTAAGTTGCTCATGAAGCTATTTTCTAAAAAAAAACAGTTTCACTAGTGAAGCTAAGCTGTACCAAACGAGACCTGAATAAGGTTGTTGCAGCTTTGGTAACCAAAGGCAACCATACTGATTCAATCGCCAGAGCAATCAACCATGTTTATTGTTCAAACTGCTGTAAATTCCAGTTTTCATACCGTTTAGCATGAATTCTCCATGGAAACTGTGTGCCATGATCAACAATGATCCCCCTTGAAGAGACATGTGTTTCCTCCATCCAGTGATGCATTCCAGAACCTGCTGATCTTTACTCACAAATCACAAAAAAAAAACGTTTTGTTCCTGACTTGTGTTCAGTCTTCTTTTTCCTGACTTGTGTTCAGTCTTGGATCTGCACATATGTTCTTTGCTCGATTTTCTTTCTTTGGCTTGACATGGCAGCACATAAAGAGTTCCACATCAATGCAAGACTGTCTGGGAATGGTTTGGACTAAAACCGGCTTCTATGGTTTGGTTTTCCATTTGGTCCTACATAGTTTGGGTGAAATTGGGCTAAAGAAGCTAGTGGACTGGTTTGGTCTGGGTGGTGTGAATCGGTTTCTATCCGTCTCCAATGTCAGATGTCTCTCTCTCGACTCCGTCCTCTCGTACGAGCGCAAAGCCATGATTTCATATTTTTGTGAACCCATCGGGACGCTAGAGAGAGCCTAGGGGCTGAAATAACAACACGGTTTGAGTTGGGCTGGTTTCAGAAGAGAAGAGTTTGGTTTGGTGTGAATTAATTAATCAACACATGTCTCTCTGGACTGGTGTGGGTTCGGTTGAAATCTCAGCCCATTGTCAGCTTTATGCAAGAAAATCAGGTATGATCTCTGGATAATATAATATATGTTACGACATCTTAGGAGCAAGCGGTACCAGTATGAATCGGATCCATGTTATCAAGATGCCTTACCACAAGTTCTCTTTTTTCTTTGGTTGCCGGCTTCCTTTTTGGAACGGTTACTGGTCACAAAATGATGACCAACTGACTTGGTGGCGCTTCTTTCTTATTGACTCCTGCTGTCACTTGCGCAATGTTGATATCTGTCTCTATCTGTCGATTGTCAATAATAATAACCGCAAACAACAAAAAATATGGAAACTGCTCATGATTATGAATTATGATGTTGGCAATATTCGCATCTACTATATAAAAGAACTTTGGCTATGTGCTAGAAGTGCTCTGTTTACGTGGACTTTAGGTGATATGGATTGTGAGGCCTTTCGATATACGGAGTATGTGACTACTGACTAGGTGATTATCCATTTTGACTGATGTTTTAAATTTAACATTTAGGCTGCTATTAGCTTGTAAGACTGGGTACTGTAGTAAAACCCTTGTAAATACCGCCTTTTTTCAACAGATGTTTGCCTAAACAAAGCAAAGGTTTCTAACTTTGAGGCAAAACCTGCTTCTGTTTCTATTTTTGTATTCTGACAGCCAGGGGCACCAGATGTTCATATCACGTTTTTATTGTATGCTAACATGTCAACCTGATTTTTTTTGTTGTTGTTGTTGTTGATGTTGTTTACTTGTTTTGATTCCACGTCTGGTAAGTTCAGAGATGTCTCACAGCAACCAGAAGTAAGTAAGCCTGGGCAAAATACCCGCTACCCATTACCCGTACCCGAATTACCCGAACTCGAGGTACCCGATCCTAACTTCGGATACTGATTTTGATTACCCGAAATTAGTTTGGGTAATTCGGGTAATATCCTCCGGTACCCGAACTACCCGAATTACCCGAAGTTGTATTTTTGTCTTTGTATTTATCATGTTTTGTTAGTTAAATCAATAAATTTATCATTTAATTAGTATACTATTCTCTCCGTTTCAACAAGTGACTGCAATATGTTATTCTTTGTAAATTAGTGTTAGAATTCTATACAAGATGTTGCTGAAATTATGTATGAATTTCTACTAAAATTTTATATAATTTGCTCTTTTTATGAATTCGGGTAAATCGGGTAATACCCGAACCCGAACCCGAATTATCGGGTACCCGAAGTTGCGGGTAGTGTTTTTTCAGGACTAAATTCGGGTAACAATTTTCATTACCCGAACTTTGAATTACCCGAATTACCCGACCCGAAAAAAACGGGTAACCCGAACGCCCAGGCTTAGAAGTAAGCAACTATTGACCTTTGTGAATAATAGTAAAGCAATAGAAAATATTCAATGCAAAGCAATGGGACAAAGGAGAGGCACCGTATCTCGATGTATTCTCTCCGTAGCTGTTGCAGGGAGAGCGGAACGATTGGGGCTTTTGTTTTCGGAAATCATCCCGTCTGACCAGACGGACGAAAGCCCTCCGCGTAGGGATGCAAGTTTAAAATATTTTATGTCATTGGATCGAGCCAAAAAAATGATCAAATGAACTAGAATGACGTTTTTATAGTTTGAGAAAAATAAAAAAATAAACTAGAATGATATTTAACCGTAATTAGTTAGCTGACAAAAAATCCTATTGAGTATCGACTTGCATCCCTGCTCCGGCGGCAACAGCGCTTGGGCACCGACCGGCCTCGGCTGCAAGCCCTTCCAAAAAAAAAAAAAAAAAAAAAAAAAAATCCTTCATCTCTGCCCAAGATTGGTGCTCCCAAGGTCTGCATCTTCATCTCTCCAAAAGTCCATCCCAGCAACAAGAAGGGGGGACTCGATAGCTAAAACTGATAAAAATTACTCTCTCCGTTCAAAAAAACATGTAATTTTAGCACAATATCATATTTTAGTATCTTATATTTAAATAATTATAGATAAAAATATTAGTATTTATGATATTAAATAAATATTATTAGATTAATTACGAAATCTACTTTTATAGTAAATTTATTTAGATTAATAAATATTAATACTATTTATTAGAAACGTGATCAAACGTAAAGTACATCTTTCATACTGATTTTAGATGATAGTAGTATTATAGAGCCCATCGTGGAGTTTGGCAAAAGATGATGTTCAAGCTATCGAGACTCGCCTTGGACGCAAATGCTCCTCCGCATGCACGCGCTCGTTCGCTCGGCTCCCCACTCATCTTCTTGACAATTAATCACGCAGACTTCTCGATTGAAGAACGCGCTCGCTTCCATTCCAATGAAAAGCAAATGCGAGCGCCAACGAAAATAAAAATGAAAACGCCCCAACGACCCGTGCGCTCACGTCCAACCAAAAAATAAAAGAGGACGCCCAGCCCAGCGACGCGTGGTCTCACGTCGCGCGTCCAACCAAAAGGGCTTGTTTGGTTGGAGACCTGGACAATTTGCCTGGTAAAAAGTTACGCCTGTGAGTTGCCTGAAAATTTGATAGTTTTTGCCTGGTGAGGCAAGTTTGAAGGATATGTGTTTGGTTGGAGACCTGTGCCTGAGAACACTAATTAAGATATATTACGTATTAGTCTTGTATATTGCTTCCACTATTCATAGAGAAATATATATATTTAAGTTAGATAATTGATTTGCGTTGTCGCGATGTTGTCTGTTATTTTGAAAAGAAAAAAGAAAAAAAAAAGAAAGACCGAAGGGTGCTAATCAACTCCATTTACGCCCGGCAAATACGGTTGCCGGCAGCCAGGCAACCAGCGCTAATTACCCACCAGGCCAGGCAACAGAATCGAAGTTGAGGCTTCCAACCAAATAAGGTACACGAACATCACAGGCAGCGTCCAGTCCAGGCAACTACTCCCCAGGGCAGCATCCAAATACGCCCTTAGGGCCCGTTTGGATGTTTGGAATTGAATTCATTTTAAGAATCATAATTTAGACACATATTAATTAAGCTAATATGATTATATATTGATTATATTTGTATATTATTGTTACTTATATGAGAGGGATACTCATGTGTTGCATTTATATCGTAGGAGAGTGAGTTGAAGAGAATGTTATAAGTTGCAAAATAGAAATATAGCATGATGATGTATGGAATCCATTTTCCTCTCTCATCCTATGAATTTGAGGTAGACATATATGTGAACCATTGGATGGTGGTGGAATGTCAAATTCCAAGACAAATAGGCTAGTTTATTGAGTGAATTCCAATTCTACCAAAATGAAAATGAAACGATCCAAACGGGATGTCGATGTCGCCCAGGGATTCGAACCCTGCACAGTGGCCACGTGTTCAACCAGCCTAACCAACCCAGCTATGAATCGTTCTTGTCTATAAGAAACACCCAGTTTCTTATTTAATAAGGACAAACTCGGAAAAATACCCTTTAATTAATTACTCCTTGGTAATACATATCATGTCCTAAACGTCATCTAAAAATAATATGGAGAGAGTACTTTTCTGGCCATAGAACCCATAATTACATGTTATGTTATGTTTTTATGAACGGAAGAAGTATTTCACATTTTTCGGAAGAAAGTAGCTATACATCTCGTGACTCCTTCCCAGCCAACTTTCTTAGCAAGCCTCCTCCGACAGAAGTGATTCTGATGTTGAAAATTTGAGGAGGTCGCTACTCGAAAGCCCATGTCGAAGGCTGTTGATGTTTCTACAGTAGCGTCTCTAAACGAATGACGACGTGATCACGGTATCAGAATCGAAGTCATCCCGGCAAAGGAAACCAATATCCATCCATTGGGTCGACTACTCGACTCCGAGCCGCTTCCTTAATTTTCTGTCCTTTTCCCTTTTTTCTTTCCTTAGCCAAACTAAACGATCCAGAACTATTCTCCGGTGAGGAAAAACTATTGGCTCGTTGCTTTCTTAATTTTTCTTTTTTTATTATTTCCTTAGCCAAACTGATCGATCCAGAACTACTCTCGGCTGAATCTGAAAAACAACGGGCAAACATCGAGGAGATAAGGAGCCCGACAGCAATACTCAGATCGACTGACATGTTCAATACTAGAGGCTTTAGAGCTTCCAGAATACATTTGAAGCACGCCCCGTCGACTTCCAAACTAGAGTCCACTACGAAATGGTTTTCAAAACTCTTCGAATCAACCTCCGACAGAAGTAAAACGGCTGATAGAAACCCGAAAGCCATGTCCAGAATACCGCTTTCACAAATTCAGAAGACATTCGACCATAAATATGCAGCAATCCAGAAACAATAAAAATTGAATTTCCTTACAAAAATTTGCATCCTTTACGCAGAAGTATTGCAGCCTTGCACGCCAACAAATCTAACCGTGCTGGTTAACATTATTTGGTCGCAGTTCCTAACTCGAATCACTGATCAATATTTGATTTTTTTTTTTTTTTTGCTTAGGCAACGATCACAACTGATGGAGAGAGTATAAGACATCAAAGTATTGGCTATCAGGGGTCCCAACTTCCAACCCATATCTTTTATCAAAGTTTCGAAGATGAAATTATGTATGTAGGAAACGGATATATTTGGAGAAAATAGTTCTACAGGAAACAAAATCTAACTATTTATACATGGAAAAGTGAACTGCAAGTTTGACCCAAGAACAGAATTTTTTAAGGCTCTTTTAGTAGTAGAACTTTGAAAAAAAAAATAAGACTTCCCATGAAAGGTGAGTCTGAAACATATCAGATGAATGTCATTTAGCTATTATACATGGTACCCAAATTAACCACACATAGACCTCCAAATTTGTGTCAATATGATGAGTAAAAGCATGTGAAATAAGATATTAAAATGTGAATAAGGAATTAAGGATATTCAGCAATACTACATCTGAGGATACTACAAAAACAACACCGTGTGTCCAGGTCAGATAAGCAAAGTAGTTGACCCATTTAGCTGAATCTAAAAAACTCAATCAGAAAAAACAAAATTGCAGGTGACTTACACCCATATATTTGTTAAATCCCATATCTGCTCCAATTGTTACACACACGGGCTGTTGGGCAACTAGTGCCTTAAGGGAGGACTCATCCATGTCGCAAAAATAAACATGATCATCAATTGTAATTCCTGGAGCCTGTAACACACACACACACACACACACAGAATTGTTACTTATCTTAGAATTGTTACTCATCTTAATCCACAATTAAGTACTAGTAACAAGAACATTAGGCTTACCACAATGTGTCTGGGGGTCTGCTGCACCCCAACATATGGATAAACATATGCTGGCACAATGCCATGGTTATCGATTATGTACTGAAAGGCATTATACGCATGACCTTCTTCAGTATATTTGTCGTCAGTACCTTCGCGACTGAAGTGCACACAGTCGATCAACTGTTGCTCAGACAATTTTACACACTGATTAGTGCGGATAGCGTTAATTCCCTCAACAGCAGCCGTGGCTGAAAACGCCCAACACCAATTACGACTTCCTTGAGAGACAACTTCAGCAACTGCAGGCCATTGCATCCAGTCAACGAACACAGGCAGCCCATCGGGACCTATAACTCCAAAAACATCAGGCCTGTTTGTCCAGTCAACAGACCCAAGCTGCCCATTGGGACCAGTCATCTCAATGACATCGTTCCTCTTGAAGCTAGAAAAGGATCGTCCTGAACAAAAACAAAATTCACCAAATAAGTAGCGCAAATACGTCACAAAGTAAACAAAATGAACATAAACAACCCCTAAGCCACACACTATTTTCCTTTTTTCTTTTCCCAGCTTGAGAACTTTCTTCGATTTGGGAAGATTCACATTGAGCTGCGTTTGAGCGCTGCTGCATATAGCATATCAATTCATACGCTTTTCTTATCTCTATATGTTTCTTTTACTGTGATTAAACCTGGTAATGGGCTAAATACTGTACCGTGCCCACACCAAACCGTATGATAGATGCGTGTGGAACCACACTGCCTCCACCCTGTTGCTCCTCCCTCCTAAACCAATATAAACCAAACCCAAATATTATTTAACACCAAACAATCCAAACCACGATTTAAAAACCAGTTTAAACAAATTTTCGTTACGTTGCTCCTGCTTAGCTGATCAGATCGGCAGTTCACATCTGCAGCCGCACTTAACGTAGCACATATCCTATTCCTAGCATCGAGAGGAGGTGCTAGTCCAGTTCAGCAGTCCTAGCATCAAAAGTGGAAGCGGCATCAGCAGCGGCTGACGACGGTGGCAGCAGGAGCAGGGCCGACAAAGGTGGCGATGGCAACAGCACCGAGGTGCTGCACATGTTCTACGAGGTCCGTGCAAGTGCAGAGCTTGGTAGATGAGAACCTCTATGCCGATCTGCTCATTCTTTGCCCCATCCGATGGCAAACCCACCCAAACCACATCAACCCATCAAAGCAGTTAATCCAAACCAAACCAGGCTATTAGATTTCTCAGCCCACTTCCACCAACCTAGCTTAACCCAAAATAAAAATCAACCCATATAAACCAGTTTTAGCCCAAACCATTAGCAGCTTTACCTGTGATCCAAAGGGGGCCTTAAGAATTTTACACAGAAAAAGTGCCAGGACTAAAAATTGAAACCCAATCAACAACAAATTTACCATACAAAGTATCTGAGGAAGATCCTAACTCACCAAAGCTGCCACCAGAGGTGCCACCAAAGCTGCCACCAGAGCTGCCACCAAAGCTGCCACCAGAGGTGCCATAACCTACAGGCCTGAGGAGGAGTGAAGTAGTCGCAGAGACCCTGCACCGGGACAGAACACGGCGAGATAGCGAACAGAGGTGTCCCAGAGCCATTTCCTGTTCACATATAATTAAACTGCATTAGTGGATCCTAGTTGAGCGGGCAGGCTGAGTGGAACTGTATTTCTCAGGGTAAGCCAGAGAGAGGATGGAAGATTTGGACGGAGAAGGATGATTCTGCCTGCAGGCACTCAACTGGAGCGATGATGATTTCTCCGGGCAGCTGCTTTGCTTCGGGAAGATGAGGGGCGGCGGACAGAGGACTCGTGCGGCGGATAGACGGGAGGCGAGTAACCCTAGCGCTTGGTGAGTGCCAGCAGGATGGGGAGTGATTCAGGGGGTTTCACTCTCGGGCCAGTCACCGTGTAGCTGCACCAGCGGAGGAGCCACGATGTATTGCAGCCCGGCCCAAACAGTCGGCTTCGATTCCACCGAGACATGATTGATGGACCTAATTCAGGGATGTAAAACATAGATAGATAGATAGATAGATAGATAGATAGATATACTCATTAAAACAAGGATAAAGTTTATACAAATGAAATCAGTATCACCGCCTGCATCCCCATGAGATTAAGAACAATGTCATGGGCGGGGGAGGATCTATAAAAATATGATAATTATGCACATTGAAACATAGTAAAAATCGCCTTGTTCTCTTCCGTCGGAATGAAATAGGGTCCACAATCATTCTAGACCGGATTAGTCTTTGTTCACTTCCGTCAGATTGAAATAGGGTTCAGAATCATTCTAGACCGAAAATGAGTGAATCAAAGGGGTGGCCTCAAAAAGTAGAGAATAAATCCGAGTCCTAGAGCATAAAAAATGTACCAAAATTCAAACCGGATCATAACAATCCATCTTAAACCAAATATCAATCGAACGGCTATTTTGTTATAAAACTGGATTAAAAAAAAACAGGTGACGACCAAAATGGCTCTGTTCCGATGGAACCGCACGAGACCTTAATGAGAGAATTCAAGACGTGATGAACACAAAGGCAAATCTAGAAAAGTAATTTACCTCTTACCTCTCATGACTCCATCTAGGAGAGACTTAGGAGCCCCAATTCGAAGGAGCGCCCGCCATGGGTTCGGGTTTGAGCTTATTGGGTTAGTCTCCAAAACTGAGATTGTCGGATGGACTGAGGACATGTTCGTCATACTACTCTTCTGTGTATAATATAATAATATAATATAAAACCAAGGACATTGAGAGGGGGCTCAAAATCCCCTTTAATCTCTCCCCATCCTTATGGCTAGTGATGATGAAACACGAACAAGACCAGAGACAGATTTAATCGACCTTACGGATCAAAATCACCCGAATCCCACCCTAATCTCACCTTAGTCTTCACAGATGCAAGACTAACCACCACCAAACACACCACAGCTACTTGAGCTGCGATTGCGGGTTGCTTTTTTGCAGCCGTCCCAGCTCAAGGAATTGCAGGAAGCAGGCTGCATGGTGGTGAAAGGATAACTTGGGGGAGCTAATCCGGCGATGTGGAGCTAATAACTTGGGGGGGAGGCCGTGGGGGGAAAAAAAAAAAACGAGAGGATGCCCAACGCCGCGGCCGGCCTTGCCTATTTATTAGCCAGGTTCACGCGGCCGTGAATGAATGAACTGGTCCAGCCCGACCGACGCAAGTGGGTCGGTGGGCCGACTGCGCGGGGTCCCAGTTTCCTAATCCTAATAATAACGAATCCCAACAAAAACTGGCATGAGAGGACCCACAGGCCATTTATTTAGGTACCGTCGGCACATGGCTGGCGCCCCTAGAAAGCCGGCACCTACTCCGTGCCAGCCACATACGGAGTACTACGAGACGGAGGCGCGTGTCCATTCGAAATCTCATTACTCCGTGCCACGTACTCTCCCTCCATTACTATCTTTTATTATTGGATTAAGTCCAGTTTTGGTCCCTCAACTCTTGTCTGTGTCTAATTTTAACCCCCAACTCCAAAACCGTCTAATTTTAGTACCCCAACTATTAAAACCATTCAAGTTTGACCCCTAACACAGTTTTGAGTGGTTTTCATATTGGTTTGGGGGTCAAAATTGAACGATTTTGATAGTTGAGGTGTCAAACTTATATAAAAACAAGAGTTGTGAGATAAAAATAAACATAATCAAGTATTTAGTTTTTTAGATATTTATGAAAAAAATATATATTTAAATTTACTCATTGATAAATATTTAGATGATAGATTTACTTTGATTTGACTAATTTCTCCATCTGAGTTCATTTGAATAAATTGGAAAAAAAATACGAGAACTTCAATTTATTCGAATGAACTCAGATTTTGTTTGAAAAGAAATATGAGAACTTCAATTTATTCGAATGAACTCAGATTTTGTTTGAAAAGAAATACGAGAACTTCAAACAAACGAATTGTTCAAACGAGTTTGTTTGAAGTTCTCGTATTTTTTTCAATTTATTCAAATGAACGCATATGGAGAAATTAGTCAAATCAAAGTAAATCTATCATCTAAATATTTATCAATGAGTAAATTTAAATATATATTTATTCATAAATATCTAAAAAACTAAATTACTTGATTAATTTCATTTTTATCAAACAACTCTGGTTTTTGTCTAAGTTTGACACCTCAACTATCAAAACCGTTCAATTTTGACCCCCAAAGCAATCTGAAAACCACTCAAAACTGTGTTAGGTGTCAAACTTGAATGGTTTTGATAGTTGGGGTACCAAAATTAGACGGTTTTGTAGTTGAGGGTTAAAATTAGACACAGACAAGAGTTGAGGGACCAAAACTGGACTTAATCCTTTATTATTTATTTATTATTAGGCCGCGTGGAGGCAAGTACTCCCTCCGTCCAATAAAACATGCAACTATAGATTGCATACCAGTAAAAGTAGTTTACGTTTGACCAAATTTTTAATGAATATTATTCATATTTGTAACTTCAAATTAATTTATTAAAAAAAAATACATTACATGATGAATCTAATGTTATATATTTGATATCATAAATATTAATATATTTTTATCTATAATTAATTAAACTTAAGATACTAAACTATGTTACTATGCTAGAATTTTATGTTTTTAATGGACGGAGGGACTATAACAAATACCAAAGGCCTTGAAGCGGTACTTTTGAAGAATATGACACATAAAGAGGTGATTGAGTTTATTACTGAGCATATTATACATATAGAGCGTTAACTATAGATCAAGGAACGTCTTTTCTAGCATATTACACACAAGCGGTACTTTTCAAATACCTCCCGTTTATTGCTTTCGGCATACCTCGAACATTAACTATAGATCAAGGAACGTCTTTTATCTCTAAAGAGGTACGGGACTTCGCCGGATTATACAAGATAAAGATGCTCAATTCGTCTCCGTACTACGCTTAAGCTAATGGTAAGGCTGAGTCTACTAACAAGACTTTGATCAAACTTATCAAAAAGAAGATTGAGGATAACCCAAGGAGGTGGCATGAGGTTTTATCTGAGGCTTTATGGGCTCATTGTATATCGAGGCAAGGTGCTACAAAAGTTACTCCTTTCGAGCTGGTATATGGTCAAGAAGTGGTGCTGCCTGTCGAGGTAAATCTAGATGCATATAGACTGACCAAACAGAATGATTTATCCGCTGTTATGTATCATGATGCCATGATGGACAACATTGATGAAGTGACCGATAAGAGATTAAAGGCTCTTAAGGAGATGGAGAAAGACAAAGCCCGAGTTGCCAGAGCTTACAACAAAAAGGTGAGAAACAAATCGTTCCAAGTGGGAGAATTGATATGAAAGACTATATTACCGCTTGGATCGAGAAACAACAAGTTTGGCAAGTGGTCGCCGAGCTAGGAAGGTCCTTATAAAGTGATCAAAGTGATATTCGGGAATGCATATATGCTAGAGACGTTACAAGGTGAAAGTCTCCCAAGAGCAATAAACGGGAGATATTTGAAAAAATACTTTCCAAGTGTTTGGCAAGAAGCCTGAGTGCTTTCTAAACAATGCCTGATACATGTATCGCCCTTAGAACAAAAAATGATCAGAATATTATTGAATAACCGATGAGTTGGACATCGTTGTTATTCGGTTTGTTTTTAGGTTCTACTGAAGATCACCTAAAAACAGGGGGACATATGTTGACACTCAAAAGTGTCATAGATAAAAGATAAATTTAGAAGAGGTTTTCGGCCTGTAATATTACGATCAAAATTGTCTGAGTCAAATGAGTCTGATCATTTTGGACTTACGACCAGTCATGTTATGTCCGACCAGGTGACGTTGGTCGGAGGCCTTATGGTGGTAATGAATGCTGAGTCCAGCGCTAATATATAGATCCTTCTCTTTGTGAGGATGATTTGTTGATCAGTATGATCAGTCTGGGTTGATAAAGCCCATTAAACCGATTCAGTCGATTCAAGGATCAGCGAGATCAGGTTTACTTTGTCTAGTCCGGATTGAATTCTTGGATTTTATATTTTGATAGAGTCCGGATAGGAAACTTGAAGATCGTATCTGGAGATGTTTCCTATTGGGATAAGACCAGCCACCTCTATATATATGAGAGGATCATGACCGATTGAGGCATCCAACACTAATCTATCAAAAATCAATCTACTTTCCCTTTTACCCTTTTCCTCTCTCTACCTTGTTGTTCGGCGTGTCTCCCGGCGAGGCTCGACGGCGTTCTAGACGGCTTTGCTGGTCCTAGAGCAACCTCTACGTGCTTCTCCCCGATGGGTCTTTCAGGGAGGAGTTCTAGAGTTACCAACACAGGAATCCAAAACCCTATTTTGGCTTAAACCGGTCTCTAGATCGGTTTTCGTCGGCTTAGCCAGGGTCCCTGCTGTCTCAGGTTGATCTGCAACCTCTTCGGGCGTTCTAGCCCTGCTGGTGTGTGATTCGGATCACTTCGGACGTCAACAGGAGGATTAAATATTGGTAAAATAAATAACTAATTGTACTTTTAATATGTACATATCGAGATGAATCTTTTGAGTCTAGTTAGTATATGTTTAGACAAGATAAAATTTGTCAAATAACAACGAAAGTGGTACAGTAGGAAATTTGAAAAAATTTCCACGTCTAAGCAAGGCCCAAGAAAACTCGGATAGCGAGGAGGGGAGAGTAGTAATGCTTGGTTGATTAACGAGATCTGCATGCAAACTTAATGAAATGAAGTTGATTAGCGAGATCTGCATGCAAACTTAGGACAGTCCCAATAGGATATTTATTGTAGTTTCTATCCATATTAATTACAATGACAGCTGAGCAAATTGGTGATGTGGCACTAGAGAAAATAATGAGAGATTGGAAAAATAAGAAATTGTTTCTCCCCCACGGAACGGTGTCGACGCTCGCACCGCGGCTCGAAGAAACCACGAAAACATCACTGGGCAGACTCACCTCGTTTCTATCCGCCCCTATCTCGATCGATTGCGCCGCCGGCCGTCCTGCTCGCTCCGCCCTCCACTTTCCCGCGAGCGCGCGCTTGGCCTGCGCGCTCCCGCCCCCGCTTTCCCCTGCGCGCGCTCGGCCAAGCTTCTCCCGCGCCGCCGCTCTCTTTCCCGCTCCCTCTCCTCTTTCCCTCTTTTCCCCGCGCTGCTCCCGCCGCCGCCTTGCAAAATCCCGCGCATGCTTGCCGCTCGTCCCAAATACCTTAGTGTCCAAGCCCCAATTCCATGACCTAGCAACCTGCAGGCCCCAATCCATCCCAAATCTGCTGGACATGAATCCACTTCGGCCGTCGTCATCAAGCTCCAAGCAAGGCAGGGTAGGGCGAGGGAGGGGTGCTCCTGCTGCCCTCGCTGCCAGATCTGCTCCGGATGGCGTTGATCCCATCGCCTCTGCTGATGGATCCACGTTGGCTGCAACATCTCCACCCGGAAGTCTCCAAGCCGCCGGTTTCCCCACTTGGTGGACAAGCTCCTCTCCGTTGGGGTGCAGTGAAGGGTAACAGTTCGTCTCCATTGGGCTTCACTGAATTTTATTTTATTTTCTCCCTTGGGCTTGTGTTGTTATATCATAGGAAGAATTGATGGCTTTCTATAAAATTTGTGTTCATATGAAATCTCAAATTACTAGGAAAATCTGCATAGGTTTATGCAATATGAATCGGGGAAACCTTCTTTTCAAAAAAGGAGCTGAACCCTTTTCGGTTGGTCTAGTACACAGCACACATTATCTTTCTCCTAATCTTACTACTGTTTTGCCATTATGGTTGGTCTAGTAGTACTTGTCAATGAGGCTCATAGCTGTAACTGTAAACTCAAGGCAGAACCTCTGTTAAAACTATAGAGCGTACTCAAATATATTGCTGTTCTTTTGGGATCTAGGGGTGCTGTTATTTCTGGTTCTAGCCTAGTTGGGAACCGCCAGTCTGAACTGAACCGAGCTATTGTAAGCAGCCAAACCACTGGAACATGTATATGTGCAGGTAGAAAGTTTCTTTGGCAAAATGTGTCATTTTCTGATTAATGAGGTTACCTTTTCCAAAGTTTCTTTGAGTACTGCCAATGGGAACTTTTTTTTATGGAGATAAAACCCAGCTTTTATACAAAGCTCACAAGGTACCTGTTTGACAGAAATAAAAGCTGCAAATCACCTTAAACCAACCTGTAGCATAAATTACCTGTTTGACACAAATAAAAGCTGCAAATTACCTATAAAATCAGTAAGAATTATTGTTCTGATTCTAGTTCTTATAAATTGTGTCAAATGGAATTTTCAGGATGTACCCACCAGGTGGGTTTACCAATTTTCTCCAGTCCAACAGTAGTCCAGAAAATTTCCATTTAGTTGGCAATACAACAAGCAGAACTACAATTTCTCCAACCGCTACAAGTCTGAAAAGAACTCTACTAGTTGAAAGCAATGCACAAGACAAACAAACAATCAATATTGATGCAGATGGAACCAACGAAGACGAGAGGACTGAGAGACGATTGAACTGGACAAAAGATGAAGACGTTAGATTGGTAAGCAAGCTTTCCTAGTTTGTGAACTCTGAGCATATTTGGATGCTCGTGTGCATATATGTGGTGCTGGTCGACCAGTACTGCCCTCCACATGCCTCCCTCCTCTCTTCCTACTGCTAATGTCTCACCAACCACCATCCAATGTTGAGCCTGATGATGGCAGCATAGACCCAGAAGATCTGTACACTATTGATGAATTTGAAGCCGAGCAACAAGTATTAGAAGATCTGCAAGATGGAATGGTTGCAGAATTGAAGAATGACATTGAAGCACTAGAAGAAGGGAGGAGACACAATAGTGGTCCAAGAAGATATTTGGCAAGGCCTAGAGAAGAAGCCAATCAGCGGCTTATGGAGGACTATTTCACGCAGGATCCCGTCTACAATTCTACTATTTTTCGTAGAAGGTTTAGGATGAGGAGACTTCTGTTTCTACGCATTATCGATGCCCTCGGTGAGTGGTCTCCATTTTTCACCTTAAGATTCAATTGTACTAATCGAGCTGGGCTATCACCAATCCAAAAGTGCACTGCTGCTATAAGGCAGTTAGCAAATGGGAGTCCTGCAGATCAGCTTGATGAGTATATTAAGATCGGTGAAAGTACTGCAATAGAGTGTTTGAAGTTATTTGTGGAGGGAGTGGTTGCAGTATTTGGGCCCGAGTATTTGAGGCGGCCAACAGTACAAGATGTGGAGCGCTTAATGGAGATCGGTGAGCGTCGTGGGTTCCCTGGGATGCTAGGTAGTATTGATTGTATGCATTGGCACTGGGAGAAATGTCCGTATGCATGGAAGGGTATGTATACCCGTGGTGATCATGGGGTACCAACAGTCATTCTAGAGGCAGTGGCTTCACACGATCGTTGGATATGGCACGCCTTCTTTGGTGTTGCCGGATCCAACAATGATATCAACGTGCTAAACCAATCTCACTTGTTTGTCGAGTACCTGAGAGGAGAATCTCCTAAGGTGCAGTACTCTATCAATGGAAGAGAATATGATATTGGCTATTACCTAGCTGATGGAATATATCCAGAATGGCCAGTTTCGTGAAGTCTATACGTGAACCACAATCAGACAAACATAAATTGTTTGCACAGTAGCAAGAAGGGGCAAGGAAGGATGTTGAATGCGCCTTTGGCATTTTGCAGTCTCGCTTTTGTATTTTGCGTCGGCCAGCACGTTTGTACGATCAAGGGGATCTTGAGAGTGTCATGCTTGCTTGTATAATCCTCCACAACATGATAATTGAAGACGAGAAAGATATAGAGCAGGTTCCACTTGATTTGAATGAGGAGGGCAGCACATATAGTGTCACTAGTGCTACGATCTCTCATGGACAAAACCCAGAGATGGAAGACGTGCTTAACAGAAATACCGTCTTACATAATCGCGAGGCGCACAAACAACTTAAATCTGATTTGATTGATCATATTTGGCAGAAATTTGGGAATTCATATAGGCAAAATAAGTAGGTATATATCTATTAGTGCATCAGTTTATATATATATATATACACACACATGTTCATGTTTATTTTCATTCTTTATGTTTATCTTTGTTAATGTTTTTAAGTTCATTGTTTAATATTTTTTATATGTAGATGATGTTGTGCAACATGATGGCTCTTGGAGGACTTTTGCAAGTTGATGACTTTTGTTCATTACCTGAAATGATGCTGAAGAACCTGACGGCTTTTGGAGGACTTTTTTCAGCTTGATGGCTTTTAAATCAACCTGAGATGATGTTGTGCAACCCTGATGATGCCACCTTACTATTTTACTATAATATATTATGAACTCTTGTTATTTTATTGCAAACTATGTGCAACCTCTCTATGTTTTATTTTCTGGATTCGTACGGTTAATGCATGGTCCTGGACTGTATTCATGCGGTCTTCATAGCTATTTGATCCAATTTGCAAAAAAGCTATATGGTTGCTTGCCACAGCTGATCTATACTTGTTTGTGTTGCAATTAATTTATACTCCCTCCATACCCATATTAGTTGACGTTTTAGAAAAGATTAGAGTCAAACATTGAGAATATAAATCATCAATAACTATTAAGTTTTTAAGTTTACAAATATAAAAATTATATAAATAGATTTGTCTTGAAGAATACTTTCATAAAAGTATACATATATCACTTTTCCATAAATATTTTTATAAAAATAAGAGGTCAAAGTTGTGTTTTGAAGACCGTGTCGCTGTCCTGAACGTCAACTAATATGAGTATGGAGGGAGTACCACGTATAGAAACTACCGTAGAAACCATTGATTGGGAACGATAGTTTCTATTGCATATTAATTGGTCTCTTTTTCTCTTGGAAACTGGCTCAATAAACTCACCGTTGGGACTGCCCTTAATGGAATGATGAAGAAAGATAGCAGCATATAGAACCACACATTGACATCGTCTCACCTGTCACATGTGCGTACTATACACTTCGGATTCTATGCGTACTATATGAGTAAATAAATGCCACGTACTACTCTTCCTCCATTACTATTTTTTATTATTTATTTATTATTTGGTGGCGTGGAGACAAGTATAACAAATACTAAGGTCTTGTTTACATTCCATTAAACTTCTAACTTTTTTCACTCTCTTCGTCACATCAATATTTGAACGTATGCATGGAGCATTAAATGTTGATAAAATAAATAACTAACTGTACTTTTAATATGTACATATCGAGATGAATCTTTTAAGTCTAGTTAGTACTCCCTCCATTATCTTTTATTAGGCGTGAAGAAGAGTTTTTTAGATACCAAGAAATTTTAAAGAACGAGGTAGAGGATTAATGGAGCATTGAGCGCCGTGTTGTATTCACGAAAGCATGCATGCATACAGTCCCACAAGGTCCTACTCAACCAACCAGCGCGTGGGCCGCCCACCATAACATCTAAAAATTCTGATCTGCATGCAAAAGACGCTTCGTATTTGTTGTGCATGAGTAAATAACTGATTCTAATCCTTCCGTCACGACTTATATTTCGTCAAAACCGTGAAACCACGGTACGCCTTATAAATGATAATAGAGGGAGTACATGTTTAGACAAGATAAAATTTGTCAAATAACAACGAAAGTGCTACAGTGGTAAAATTAAATTTTTTTTCACGTCTAAACAAGGCACAAGAAAACTCGGATAGCGAGGAGGGAAGATTAGTAATGCTGGGTTGATTAACGAGATCTGCATGCAAACTTAGGTTGTATTTGGTTCCTTGAAATTAAGTCCAAACTAGTTAAGTTAGTTTTGGTAAAAAGAACCAAACACACCTGACTTAAGCTGACTTATTTGAAGTCCATCCTTAAGTCATATTGTTTTGGTGACTTAAACTGACTTAAGGTATTAAACTGACTCAGATTTTAGTGCTTTGAATGCTTGTAATCACTTTAAGTCAGCTGAACTAAACAGTAATTTTTTTAAGTTTACACGCATGGCTTAACTACAAATAAGGGCCTGTTTAGATCCCAAATTTTTACGTTCTAAAACTTTACAAATATTTTGATTGTAAACTTTACGATCTAAAATTTTACAAGTGCTTGTTTAGTTAGCTGTAAACTTTACTCTTGCCCTCATTGAATGCTGGTTTTTACAAGTCTTGTAAAGTGGGCTGCACGGGACCCCAGACAAAATTACACTCTTTTGGGCCTTAGGGGTTCCAAATTCCAAATTTTTACAAGCCATGTTTACCCACACTTTACAGCCCCATGTTTAGTTCCAAAATTCCAAAAAGTGACACAAATCCAAAATAATTTGGAATTTTGGATGCATCTAAACAGGGCCGTTCACTCAAGAATCAAACACAGCCTTAATAGAATGAAGTTGATTAGCGAGATCTGCATGCAAACTTAGTGGAATTAAGAAAGCTAGCACCATATATATAGAACCACACATTGACACCGTCTCACCTCTCACATGCAAAACACTTCGGATTCCATGCGTACTATATGAGTAAATACTGCGACCGTTCTTTGCTCCTCGCCTCGAAAGAAATCCTGGCCCCGCGATCGATCCATCCACCTCCTGACCTCCAGTACGATCTCCTCGGCGCAAATGGCGGCCTCCCGCCTCCCCCACCTTCTCCACGATCTCAACTTTCTCCATGCATGAGATTATTTGCACTCTTTGTACTCTAAATTTATCCTCTAAAACGAATATTTTATCCTAGTCATCAAAATTCTCTTCTCCATACTACTTTCTCTCGCGCTCTTCATCATCTATATCTCTTACTCTATACAAACTACTAACAATGACCCTACTTATCATGCTCTATAAATTTTATCTAAATATATTCATATGAGATCTTGTTTTTAAAGGATTTATTGATACGAATTCAACGGTGTAATCGAAATTTAATTTGTCTTTTTTGTTGGGAACGTATGCTATGCAAACTAGACTCTTGTGCAAACTATGCAAACTCTAATCACGACCACAAGAATCTAATCTGATGGCTGGTAATTTTAGCACTTAACCCCCCCCACAAGAATCTAATCACGACCACAAGGGGTTTGAGTGTTAAAATTACCAGCCATCAGATTAGATTCTTGTGGTCTTGATTAGAGTTTGCATAGTTTGCACAGAAGTATAGTTTGCATAGGATATGTCATATTTTTTGTTTATGGGTTATAACATTTTTAGCTAGTTGAATCAGTGGGGTCCGTTGTTGCATGCTCTCTCTGCTCCCTCTGCCGCATGTTGTTGGCCTCTCCAAGAACCACACTATATATTCTCCCTCCACGCTAGGAATAACGAACGAGCGGACATACGCCAGCAGAGGCGGTAGCGTACTGCGCTGCAGCAAAAAAATGTCATGCATAATGGTTTATAGGTGCCGCTGCAGTTAGTCTGATACACTCTGCGGGCGGACGTCAGCCTCGTGAACAAGAGCGAGAAGAGTTCCCACCGGCACCGCTACAACTGCATGTGGTGTGGCCTTCTACTACATCTTGTTTTTTATATATATTATATATATTGCACCAGCCATCAGGGGCGGAGCCAGAAAATGACCATGTGGGGGCCAAGTACTAGCTGTTTGTTCATTGGAGGGGCAATTATCAAAAAAATTCTTCAAATATATGGTGAAATTTTATATACTCATATGGCCATAAGAGAAGTACATCTAGCATCGGGTGTGTCTGGCCCCCCTCTGCCCCTCCCTCCCTCCGCCCCTGTCAGCCATATCGTATCTCTACACCGTCGTCTCCCAGGTCGTCCTACAACTTAGCAAGGAGTCGGAGCCCGGCCGGTTCCCCAACCAACGAATTCTTCATCGATCTCGGCCGGCATCACCGTGTACCATAGCACCAAGTCGTGCCTGATCTGCTACGAAGAAGCCAAGAAGGCCCTGCAACGGACAACCGAGTCACGATTGCACGTAGAGTTGCAAACTCTCGCGATGTCGTGGACTGCAGCAGCGTGCATACAAGCGAAAAATAATATTCGAGTGAAAGGATCAAATAATGCCTAGAGGGGGTGATGAGGACATCACTCCTTCGGATACACACAATGATCCTCCGCTGAGTTATCATGGTCCAATGACACGAGCTCGCGCGCGTCAACTAAATTTAGAGGTGAATTCGTTCCTATGTAACACTTTAAACGTTTTTGAGAATAGATTGCTACCTAATGATTATGTGTTGATTAGGAACCATGGAGAGGACCCAAAGATCATAGAGGAAGGCTTGGAGGCGTGGAGGACCAGCAAGGGCGCTTGATGCAAGTTGGAGACCAAAACCAAGTTGACTTCGAGTCATTTTCGGAGTCCAGGAGCAGTCGGCACTAAACTGGTCACCCAGGTTGCGTACGGACTCCGTTTCAGACGAACCAGATATCGTTGGAAAGCTATTTCGATAAGCTAACCAATGGATCTGGTCTCATATCAAAATTTATCCTGAGTCAACGGGAATCGTCGAAACAATCCAGTGCACAGAATCTGTCCCGGTGCTGCGTCGCCGCTTTTGGTCCGTTGGGCCATGTATCGTCCGTGAGCCCATTAGAGGGGCGCGTCCAGGGGGTGACGACCCTTAGGGGCTATAAACAGTAGCCGTCACCTTCATTAGGGTTTTGGGTTTTGCTTAGATTATTCTGTTCACAACAGTTTCACCGTTTGTCGGTTTGTGAGATCCCAACTCGTAAGATTAATCATTCATCTGCAATTTGGTTGCATTCTTCCTTGTTCTTGCTCGTGTTCTTCGATTCGCAGGCAAGGACTTTAGCCTTCTTGGCGAGGTCAACCGTGCAACGCCGGTTGATAACCAGAGGAGACGTGGTGCTGCGATTGCGGGGTTTCGGATCGTGTTGTTCGGAAGCCGGATCGACGTGTGTTTCGTTTCCACCAAATCGAGAGTTACCAGAACCTTTCGGAAGATCGGGCACCCTTGTTCACATCAAGTGGTAATCAAAGTTTCAGGTATACCGTCAGGTTCATATCTATCATTAGTTTCTAGTGTTTTCGCCTTCGTCCCATATTTTGTTCCATCCTACAACCCTTCCGCGCCATAGCCTTTGCATATTTCGGTTGCAGAGTCCGTCGTGTTAGAGTCTAGTTTGTGTTTTTCCTCCCATCGTTTCCTTCAAACCCTAGCCGGGAGACCACTTTTGCGCACATTGTTCCCGTTTTGTCCTCTAATTCGGAGGGGGTCCTTAAAATTGGTCTAGTTTTCGCATACGAACTCGAAATTCGACGTTCCATATATCGAAATCGATCAGAAAAAATTTCGGATCCGTCTGTCCCCCGCCGTGTCGGGGTCAGAAAATTTTATTTTGGTCAAAAACTGGTCATAAGATCCTCTTTTCGTGGTCACAAGGTTTTTCTTAATTTTGTTCGTATCTTGTGAATTTTCCACAGGCCACGTCTTTCACTTGTTTAAGCTCAAATTTTTTGTGCTTACTTCTTTTGTGCTCCTAAGTAAAAGAAAAATATCAAAAAAATAAAAATAAAAAGTCGAATTTTCCAAAAAAACAACGACAACCCAAAAAAAGAGAAAAAAGAGAAGGGCAAAAGAGGAACAATATCTAGAGGAGCATATAGAGAAGGGCAAAAGTGAGCTGTGTAAGCGTGTGCTGTTTTGTCCTTGTTTCTGTTGCTCTTGCTATCCATCATACTTGTTTCTCCACCTTGTTATCACACATACCTGGTACTTGGAACACTTTAGACCGACAACAAGAATAAGTACTTTGGACTATAATTCAGCATTACTATCTGTTTCTGATTTATGTTCCACATATATATATTTGTCTCTTTGTGTGCCATCCAAGCTCCTTAGATTCTTCTGGACAACACTGGTTTTGCATCCCTGCAATCACGCGCACGCCTTCCTGGTATCCTTTGCTTTGCGGGTAAGAACACTGGTAAGAGCTTGGTAAGGTGTTTACCTTTTGCTGCTCTTGATTGAGAGGCACCACTCCACCTGAGTAGTAGGATTATTAGGGATAACTTTCTCTGTTTTATTGCTTGTGTTTTGTGTCCACAATGCCAGGTGACGACGAAGACGTTAATTCACCAAAAGAGTTTTCAGAGTGTGTCAGCCAAGAGCAACTACAATCGGTTTTAACTAATGCTCAGAAGGATATGAACGAGATAGTAACAAAGGCTGTGACTAAAGCACTCATTGACCTCAAGATCGGCAACGCCCTTGAGAGATTGGACAAACGATTGTCCACTCTAACTGATAGGGTAACTGCCTTAGAAGCCAGGCCACAACCCGAAGAAGATATTGATGGCAGCGACGTTGGTGATGAGGTATATGATGCCGATGGAAAGATTGATCGAGCAGCGACAATGAGAAATAGATTATGTCAGCGTCTTCACAAAAACACCACAGGTATGGGTGGCGCCCGAAATTTCAACCGCCAGCGAGGTACCCATACTCATGCCCCCAAAGATCCTTATGCTAAAGTTAAATTTACAATACCTTCTTTTTCGGGACATTATGATGCTGAGGAATACCTTGATTGGGAGATGACAGTAGAGCAAAAATTTAGTGCCCACCTTGTGCCTGAGCAACATCACATTAGACAAGCCACTAGTGAATTTAAAGATTTTGCTATTATTTGGTGGACTGGTTTAGTTGCGGATAATTGCCAACCTCGAAACTGGGAAGAACTTAAGGTTGCTATGCATGATAGATTTGTACCTCCATCATATCATAGAGAGCTACGTAAGAGACTAATGCACTTAGAACAGGGAGATAAATTTGTGCAGGATTACTATGGTGAGCTTCAGAAAGGTTTGATGCGATGTGGCATAGTAGAGGGACCCGAGGACTCTATTGTTCGTTTTTATGCAGGTTTGAGGGAGGAAATTCAGGACATAGTTGATTACAAGGAATTTAACACTGTCAACCAGTTGTTTTCAGTTTGCTATGCTTGCAGAGAAGGAGCTGCAGGGGCGTGAAAAGCAGAGAAAGATCAAGGGAGGCACTTCATACATACCACGCACGGGGACATCTTCCGTGCTTCCCAAGGCATCCTCCTTTTGGGCGCCTCTACCAGCAAGCAAGCGGACACCTTCCTCACAACCTTCTGGGTCAGGTAAAAATTCTATGCAGGAACCTTCGAAGAGTGCATCCTCCGTTGCTTCAACGGGACGCACTTCTGGCATTCAGTGCCACCGCTGCCTTGGATATGGACATGTGTAGAAGGACTGCCCCAGTAAGCGGGCATATATTACGACAGACGATGGGTACATCAGTACCTCTGATGTTGAAGATGCTGAAGAAGAAGAATAGGTTCAGGGAGATGACGAGGTCTTTGGTAGCGAGGACACTTCAACCTACATGAGTGTCATTGTGCAGCGCGTGCTCAACGTAGAAGTACAACAACCTGAGAAGCTGCAACGCCACAATTTGTTCTAAATTTTCTTTGTCATCAACAACCGGCGAGCACGTGTCATCATTGATAGCGGTAGCTGTAATAATTTGGTGAGTTCTGATTTGATCAAGAAGCTTGGTTTGTCCACGCGTCCACACCCACATCCGTACCATATTCAGTGGCTGAATGATTCAGGTAAAGCTAAGGTAACAAAAACTTGCAGAGTTTCTTTTTTCATTGGTACCTATGTTGATTCTGTAGATTGTGATGTAGTACCTATGGAAGCTTGTTCACTTTTATTGGGTCATCCATGGGAATTTGATAATGATGCTATACACCATGGTAGAAGTAATACATACACTTTTATGCATAAAGGAAAGGAAATTACTTTAGTTCCTATGACCCCTGCTGAAATTGTACAAGCTGAATAAAGAACGAGCTACTAATTTGCATAATACTAAATCTAAAAATCAGCAAGTTGCTAATTCTCTTTACCCACCTAAAAGGGATAAGTCTACACCTAGTTCTAAGGAAGAAGGCATAAAATTGAAGGGTGGTGTAATGCTTGCAATAAAAAGTGACCTTGCTGAAATTTATGATGATGATATTTGTTATACTTTGGCTTGCAAACGAGTTTTGTATTCGCTTGATGATGTTGTTAGCTCGATACCTCCTGCTGCCACTAACCTTTTGCAGGAGTACAAGGATGTTTTTCCAGCTGAGATACCCCCGGGGCTGCCACCTATGAGAGGAATAGAGCATCAAATTGATTTGATCCCGGGAGCTACATTGCCAAACCGAGCTGCTTATCGAACCAACCCCGAGGAGACTAAGGAAATTCAACGACAAGTCCAAGACCTTTTGGACCGCGGGTATGTACGAGAAAGCCTTAGTCCTTGTGTTGTTCCTGTGATTTTGGTTCCTAAGAAAGATGGTTCATAGCGTATGTGTGTTGATTGTAGAGACATTAATAATATTACTATTCGATATCGTCATCCTATTTCTAGGCTTGATGACATGCTTGATGAGTTGTGTGCCTCTATAATTTTCACAAAGGTTGACTTGCGTAGTGGCTGACACCAAATTAGAATGAAACTTGGAGATGAATGGAAAACAGCTTTCAAAACTAAATTTGGATTATATGAGTGGTTAGTAATGCCTTTTGGTTTAACTAATGCACCTAGTACTTTCATGAGACTAATGAATGAAGTTTTAAGAGCTTTTATTGGGCGATTTGTGGTGGTTTACTTTGATGATATACTGATATGTAGCAAGTCTTTGGATGAACATATGCATCACTTACGTGTTGTTTTTAATGCTTTGCGTGATGCACGTTTATTTGGTAATCTTGAGAAGTGCATCTTTTGCACAGATCGAGTCTCTTTTCTTGGCTATGTTGTTACTCCACAGGGAATCGAGGTGGATGAGATGAAAATTGAAGCCATAAAGAGCTGGCCGGTGCCCTAAACCATCACACAGGTGAGAAGTTTTCTTGGTCTTGCAGGATTTTATCATCGATTCATGAAGGATTTTAGCGCCATTGCTGCCCTCTTACACGAGTTGACAAAGAAAGGAGTGGTGTTCCATTAGGGTAAGGCACAAGAGGAGTCCTTTGATACTTTGAAGGACAAGCTTACACACGCGCCATTGCTGCAACTTCCAAACTTTGGTAAAACTTTTGAGCTAGAATGTGATGCTAGTGGAGTTGGCATTGGTGGTGTTTTGATGCAAGAAGGTAAGCCCGTTGCATACTTTAGCGAAAAATTACATGGCCCTGTTTGCAATTACTCTACGTATGATAAGGAATTGTATGCTCTTGTACGTTCTTTAGAGACGTGGCGTCATTATTTGTGGCCTAAAGAATTTGTTATACATTCAGATCATGAATCGCTTAAGTATCTTCGTTCACAAAATAATTTGAATCGTAGACACGCTAAGTGGGTTGAGTTTATTGAGTCTTTTCCTTATATTATCAAACACAAGAAAGGGAAGGATAATGTAACTGCTGATGCTTTGTCTAGACGATATACTTTGATGTCCCAACTTGATTATAGAATTTTTGGACTTGAAACAATAAAAGAACAATATGAGTTTGACCCTGATTTTAAAGATGTGTTGCTGAATTGTAAAGAGGGACGCACATGGAACAAGTTTGTGATTAATGATGGATTTGTGTTTAGAGCTAACCGTCTATGCATTCCAGTTGGTTCTGTTCGTCGTTTGTTGTTGCAGGAAGCACATGGAGGAGGATTGATGGGGCATTTTGGTGCTAAGAAGACGTTGGATATGTTGGCCACACACTTCTTTTGGCCAAAGATGAGGAGAGATGTTGAGTGGTTCGTAGCACGTTGTACCACTTGTCAAAGGGCTAAGTCACACTTGAATCCACATGGTTTGTATATGCCTCTTCCTGTTCCTTCTATTCCTTGGGCAGATATTTCGATGGACTTTGTTTTGGGATTGCCTAGGACTAAGAGGGGGAGGGATAGCATTTTTGTGGTTGTTGATCGTTTTTCTAAGATGGCACATTTTATACCTTGTCATAAAAGTGATGATGCCGTATATATTGCTGACCTCTTTTTTAAAGAGATTGTTCGCTTGCATGGTATGCCTTCTACTATTGTTTCAGATCGCGACGCTAAATTTTTGAGTCACTTTTGGCGCACTCGATCTATGGAATAAGTTGGGTACAAAATTATTGTTTTCTACTACTTGTCACCCACAAACTGATGGCCAAACGGAGGTAGTGAACCGCACTTTGGGTACCATGTTGAGAGCTATTTTGAAGAAAAACTTGAAGATGTGGGAAGAATGTTTGCCTCATGTGGAGTTTGCTTATAATCGGGCCACACATTCTACCACCAAGGTAAGTCCTTTTCAGGTAGTGTATGGTTTTAACCCCCACGCTCCTATTGATCTTTTGCCTTTACCTACCACCGAAAGAACACATGGTGATGCTAGTGCACATGCTGATTTTATTCGTAAGTTGCATGAAACAACTAAAACAAATATCGAAAGGATGAATGAAAAGTATAGAATTGCTGGTAGCGAAGGTAGGAAAGAAGTTAAACTTGAACCGGGAGATTTAGTGTGGTTACATTTGAGAAAAGATAGATTTCCAGATCTGCGTAAGTCTAAATTAATGCCAAGAGCTGCTGGTCCTTATAAGATAATTGAGAAAATAAATGATAATGCATACAAACTTGAGTTGCCACCCGATTTCGGGTTTAGTCCTACCTTTAACATTGCAGATTTGAAGCCTTACTTGGGAGAAGATGCTGAGCTTGAGTCGAGGACGACTCTAATTCAAGAGGGGGAGGATGATGAGGACATCACTCCTTCGGATACACACAACGATCCTCCGCTGAGTTATCATGGTCCAATGACACGAGCTCGCGCGCGTCAACTAAATTTAGAGGTGAATTCGTTCCTATGTAACACTTTAAACGTTTTTGAGAATAGATTGCTACCTAATGATTATGTATTGATTAGGAACCATGGAGAGGACCCAAAGATGCATAGAGGAAGGCTTGGAGGCGTGGAGGACCAGCAAGGGCGCTTGATGCAAGTTGGAGACCAAAACCAAGTTGACTTCGAGTCATTTTCGGAGTCCAGGAGCAGTCAACACTAAACTGGTCACCCAGGTTGCGTACAGACTCCGTTTCAGACAAACCAGATATCGTTGGAAAGTTATTTTGATAAGCTAACCAATGGATCTGGTCTCATATCAAAATTCATCCTGAGTCAATGGGAATCGTCGAAACAATCTAGCGCACAGAATCTGTCCCGATGTTGCGTCGCCGTTTTTGGTCCGTTGGGCCATGTATCATCCGTGAGCCCATTAGAGGGGCACGTCCAGGGGGGGTGACGACCCTTAGGGGCTATAAATAGTAGCCGTCACCTTCGTTAGGGTATTGGGTTTTGCTTAGATTATTCCGTTCACAACAGTTTCGCCGTTTGTTGGTTTGTGAGACTCCAACTCGTGAGATTAATCATTCATCTGCAATTTGGTTGCATTCTTCCTTGTTCTTGCTCGTGTTCTTCGATTCGCAGGCAAGGACTTTAGCCTTTTTGGCGAGGTCAACCATGCAACGCCGGTTGATAACCAGAGGAGACGTGGTGCTGCAATTGCGGGGTTTCAGATCGTGTTGTTCGGAAGCTGGATCGACGTGTGTTTTGTTTCCACCAAATCGAGAGTTACCAGAACCTTTCGAAAGATCGGGCACCCTTGTTCACATCAGGGGGTGAATAGGCTATTGAAAAATTCTATACACACTAAATGTAAACTGTCAGTAGCCTGTCGGAAGTTCTGGCGCTAACTGTCGGAAGTTCCGACACCTATGTGAAAATTACAACAAGTGCAGAAATAAACTTTGAGATAGAACTTTCTTACAACCCCATAACCTAGTGAAAGAGTGAGGATGTAGAAACCCTTTCTTACTGTTGTATAGTCTCCCAACCGATGAATGAGCCCACCACCTAGATAGTAACTTGAGAGAAAGAGAGAAACAATACAAGTGATATATGCAATAATCTCAACAACAAGAAGCACACGAGACACGAGGATTTATCCCGAGGTTCGTCCACTCCACAAAAGAGCTCCTACTTCCTCGTTGTTGAGGTGACCACAAAGGTCGGAGTCTCTTTCACCTCCTTAGCCTCTCTCAAAGAAACCACAAAGGATTCTTGAGCTTCTCCACTAGAATCATAGGGGAAATACAAACACTTTGGGGAAACCAACACAAAGAGCAAGGCTCTCCCGAAGAACCCCTAGCCGGCTAGGCAGGGGTGGAGCCAGGAATTGAGATAAGGGGGGCAATGGACAACATAAAGTAGAACTAATAGCCATGTCAGCTGGTTTTAATCTCAAATAATAGTACCATATTCTAAAAGTCAACCAAAACAAAATTACATATCTATCAACTTAAATTTAGATCTACGACTAGCCATAAGATCATAGGCTGTAATAATATCATCAGTGCATCTGAGACGTATCTTTCTCAATATAAATTACCAAACAATCTCACAGAAATCCATCTCCCATTGTACATCTGAGACGTGTCTTCACAAGTTTCATAGCTGAAAAGCATCTTTCCGTGGTTGCAGTTGATACTGGAAGAGTTAATACTAACCTTAACAACCTGTCCACCATAGGATAAGATGAATATTTACCTGTTTTAAATAGCCCACTTGTTAGATCAGCAAGTGTTGATAATTCCTTTAGTTCTGGATGGTTGCATACATCAATTTGAAAATGTGGTAGCTGACTCTCCAATTGAGCTCTTTCTTGACTTGAGAAATCAGCAGGGTAATATTTGTCCACTAGAGTGCATATATTATCTATGTTGAATGTGTCCAGCCTAGGATCCAAAGAAGCACAATGGGACAAAAGTTCTGTCGCTTGAGAACTAAATCGATCTTCCAACTCTGCCAGTTGTTGATCAATTGCAACATTAAATACATCTACTTTGTAATGGTGAAATGATGTAGTGTTGTTATTCTTGTTTCGAGATCTAGTCACATCAACATACCTGCAAATGGGAAGATATGGATTGGTTGATGAACAAGTACAATTTTTTAAAAAATAAATATGATTTAGCTTTCATTCTCAAATAATTTGGAAAAATATACCTCTTGCTCAGATCCAGAATATCAATTTCATGCTTCCCACAAAACAATTTGACCTCCTCAAGAAGAGGTTCCCAACCATTATGTCGCAACTCACCAAGCAACACTTTTGTGGTAGAAATAGAATCCACCGCATTTAAGATATCAATGTTCTTCTTTTGGAGTGTCTGACACAACACAACAGTGACCTTCATAATCTTTTCCATTAGGAGTAGAATAAATACAAAATCAAATGTGACAATGATGCGTAAGGCCCCACTAGCATCTCCCCGAGAATACTTCGAAACTAAACGATCATTACCAATGCTGCGCAGGACTAAAATTGTGGCACCAAACATCTTCTTTAAACTTAGATAGATCTATAGTGGGAACTCCATCTCGTGTCCCCTGGCCTTTGTAGGGAGGAAATCTGTTTTGCCCCTCTCCCTGTGTCAAGCTCTCCCAATTCAATTTCATGGGCAATTTCCTCCGCTTGATTGGCTAGCAACTCATCATTGCGCTTAGGAGAAGCACTAACAACATTTATGATGAAATTTGCATGCTGAAAAAAATTGTGTACCTCATGTACCTCCCTTGATGCTGC
The DNA here is from genome assembly GCA_009763385.1 of Coix lacryma-jobi var. lacryma-jobi. Classification (NCBI taxonomy): domain Eukaryota; kingdom Viridiplantae; phylum Streptophyta; class Magnoliopsida; order Poales; family Poaceae; genus Coix; species Coix lacryma-jobi. Next base: position 150,318,649 of record CM019828.1, read on the forward strand.
CACAAGGGCCAGCTGAAGCTGATGAGCCATGCAATGAATATAATATGCATACGGACACTAATTGAGAATTAGAGCTTTCAATCCGTTCCACTCCCCTCGCATGTTACTGGCTCCATCGTATCCTTGACCTCTTATATCTTGTACGCTTAGGCCATTAGCTGAGAGGACAGCACAAATTGACTCTTTAAGTGTCAAAGCAGTAGTATCACTAACATGGATTAGATCAAGGAAACGCTCTTTTATAAGTCCTTCCTTGTTGACAAATCGGAGGACTATTGCCATTTGCTCTTTTTTGGACTCATCTCGAGCTTCATCAACCATTATGCAAAATTTGCTATTGCCAATTTCTTCTCTAATTGATTTCTGCACTTTTCGAGCAAGTATGCTTAGAATTTCCTTCTGGACATTAGGTGAAGTGTATTTTGCATTTTTGGGAGCATTTTCCAACACAACCTCATTAACCTCCTTGCTATACGAAGCCAAAAGCTTGAGCATTTCAAGAAAATTAGCCCTGTTTAAGGAACCTAGAGATTCATCATGGCCTCTAAACGGACAACCTTGGAATGCCAACCACCTAAGTACACAAAAAGAAAGCAAGTTAAATTTAATATTGCCTAAGGCAATCAAGAAACCAATGGAATCGTTCTTGTTAGTTCTTACCTAAGGCAATCAATTGTAGTAGCAAGCCTTCGTCTTCCTCTTGCAACCATTATCTCTTTTTGCTTAACAACAACATTATCAATTTGAGCCATTGTGTTCTTAAGATTACTAAAACACCGAACTGAATAATTGTGGGCTGAGCTAGCATCCCCCATGTGTTTTAGAAAAGAACATTCAGTCCCGCAATTAACTTTCTTCCAGTTTTGAAACCCCTTTACTATAAATGTATCTGATCCAACTTTCCCAATTGGCTTCTTGGAAAATAAAAAACATGGTAGGCAGTAAGCATGATTTGTATGAGGTGAATATTCTAGCCAAGTAAATTGCTTGAACCAGCTACTCTGAAATCGACGGCGATGAGCTAATCACTAAGCGGGTACTCTGCCAACACAGGTTGATATGGACCCTCTGAAATATAAAATCTTCGAGCATCATCTTGTTGATCAGCTGACAATTCCAATATTTGAACACGTTTCCCAGGGTCTCTCTCAAATCTAGTAGCTACAACTGGTGGATGCTCGGTAACCTCGGCTTCCATTGGTTCAGTGGTAGCAGCAGCACTACTCTGATTATTTGGATTCTGAACATGATCGTTATGAGTTTCCCCTTCTGGGTTTGGAGCTTCCACTTCCACATTACTCTGAATGCCTCGGCTTGCAATTTCTTCAATACAATTAGCACTTGAACCAATCGGCTTAAAAAAACTATTAATGGTCATGGTCTTTCTCTTCTTCATATTGTCTGAAAATGGAAAAGGAAATTATCACTCGTGAGCACTGAGCAGTGATGGTTAATTAGATAAGAGAATATCAGTATATCACTGTATTTACCTATCTGCTGTTGCTGCCTGATGGTGGACGAGAGCAGCTGGCGATGTCAATTTGGAATTTGGATAGCATCCAGTCTCCGGCGTCCGGTGTCCAGCCTCCGGCGAACTAGCAATTGGCGAAGGCCGAACGAGACAACAGGAAGATGAACAGTTTGGGGAAGAAACGTTGGAAGCTAGAGCGATGATGTGACTACGCAAGTATTTGACGCTTCGTATTATCGTATCGTATATTGAATCCAAACAATAATGAAGAGAGCTGGCGAGCTGCAGCAACAAGATAGGCCTAAATCACTAAATGGGCTGTTGACTGCTTCCTATTGGGCTTCAAATAGACAAATATACACTTAACGTTTGGATTTTGGATGAGTAGGAGGGGCTGAACAGTTAATACGTGCACATATACTCATTATATACTACAGAATTCGTAGCGTGTCAGGGGGTGCCAGGCCCCCCGTGCCCCCCTCCCTCCGCCACTGCGGCTAGGGTTCCAAGAACCCAAGAGTAAAGAATGCAAAATCAACCGGCTTGACGAAGAAATCAAGTGCTCAAGCGTGTTAGGTGTGAATCCCGCTCAATCCACTGGCTCTCCACTCAAATCATTGCAAGAATTGAAGTATGGAAGGAAGGGGAGAGTTGGGAGGAGCCTTGAATGTTTGGGGGTTGGTTTGGACAGAGGTTGGTCGAAATAAATGAGTTGGGTAATGGTTGGAATAGTGAAGAGGGGTATTTATAGGTCAACCCACAGGCTGCAGAAAAAGTGAATGTCGGAACTTCCGGTCCAGATCTCGAAACTTCCGACGTTCACTAGAAACACTGTTCACAGGGGGTCAACGGTCACTTTTTACCACTGTCGGAACTTCCGACGCAGATCTCGGAATTTCCGACCTTCACTGGAAACAGCAGGACAGTGTCGGAAGTCCGTCGGGACTTCTGGCATGTCGGAACTTCCGGGAGATAACCGGAACTTTTGACGTGTCCCCGGGCAGGGAGGCTGAGCAGACTGAGATAGCACCGTCGGAACTTCTGACGTTGGACGTCGGAACTTCTGACACTGGGAAGTCAGAAGGCAACCCACTCGCTAGAACTCCCAGGGCCGGAACTTCCGACACTGAAAGTTGACAGCAACCTCTCCAAGTGCTCGTGAAGTGATTTTATGTCTCTCTTTTGATTTTATTTTTATACATGAGCACTCTATCCTCTTCAGACCACCTAACTTTGCATCCTTCTTTATAGTACGACATTCCTAAACTCAAAGCAAAAAGAAATCGATCGATGCACTTCTTCAAGGTTAATTGTCGCCATTGGAATATCTAATTGAGGGACTCCATTTTTCTTATTTTATTCCTCTAGCACTTTCAAGGGACTAAAGCTGCAAGTCATCTTCATTTAAATATATTAGTCCCTAATTTGAGTGTCATCAATACCAAAACCCACATTGGGGGCCATTGCACTTTCAATCTCCTCCTTTTTGGTACTTGATGACAACCAACTTAGGCTTTGATAAAAGGATAAGTAAATTTAGCTTTTGAATTCCAACATTTATGGGAAGCTCCCCCTTAACATATGCATGGTATTTGAATTCTATAAAATTGATATACATCAATCATTTGCATATGTTGAAGAGGATAGCTCCCCCTAAATCTTGCAATCCGTGGGGTGCCTAAGGTGAGTGTGACAAGTATATAAAAGGTGTGATGCAATATGACATGTTATATTCACAAACAAAAAGAGAAGGTATGGCCAAAGACAAGATAAAAAAATATGAAGCAATTGGCCATACACAAATAACATTTCATCATCATAAAAGAGAGATAAAGCACAAACATGTAGATAAATAATTATACATAAATCTGTCCTACAAGCATCCATTACACATTAATACATAGTTGTCCATCATGTAGTAGCACCACATAAAAAGTTATTACAAGCCAATAGATAAAAAGGTTTTGGAGGAACCAACTAGCCTATTACATGAAGATAAAGCCTAACACACTCCCCCTTTGACATCAAATGCCAAAAGGGTAGGTTGCATGAGAAAACCATCATAGGCTACTCCTCACCATCATAGTCCTCATCACCATCATCCGAAGAATCATCCTTGCGACGACCACGATAAGGTGGGGTTGCCTCCTCCTCTTCCTCCTCATCACTAGAGGAGTCATCACGAGCCACGTCCTTGCCATGCGGGCGAGAAGAAGAGTCATACTCTTCATCATAAAGCTCATTGGGGTTGCGAAAAGCACAAAGAGGGGACGGTGGAGGAAGATCAACCTTCTCCTCCAAGCGGCAAAGCCGCTTGTCCTCACGCTCCATGGAGTAGCAAAGCATCTCAAAGATCTTGCTCATAGCATATTTCAAGCGTGAAGGCTTCTTAGAACGATGAGGAGCCGAAGAAGACGTGGTACGCTCACCGGAGGAACTATGAGAAGAGTCCCTACGGGAGCGAGAACCGGAGGCACCACCAATAGCTGCTCCTTTGTTCTTCACAAGGTCCTTTGCAGCAGTCTTTGATATCTTATTTGTTATCACAAGAGTTGAATGCTTGACATCACAAGGAAAGATAATGCCGGACACTTTCTCAATGATGTGCATGAGATATGGTGCATAGGGATAATGCCTGACAGTGTCGGTGCTAGCAATCCGAATCTTAGTCCAAATAAAGTCGATCACTGAAAACTTAGTGAAATCTTCCCCAAAACAGTTCAAGAGAGTTGGAGAATCATCACGCAGCCAAGTCAAATCACCGGACTTAGGATATAAAGTCTGCTTGAAAATCAAGTTGAGCACAAAGAACGAGGCCTTCAGATATGTAGTCTGGCCATCAGCACGAAATCCCCGGAGATATATATGCTGGAGCTCACTGATAGCCAAATCCGGGAGATCATGCACATCAACAACCATATGGTCACTATGACCAAAACCAAGTAACTGGCCAAAAGTAGGAAGATCAATCTTGTAATGCTTGCCCTGAGTTGTCGAATGCATAAAGGGAATATCATCAACAATCTCATGATAATATGATGCATAGAACTGACAAATTATCTCATTATTCCAATCCTTCTTGAAGGCAATGAGTTGATCAAGCTTAAGGTTCTCCAAGTCATGATACATCTGCTGAAGCTCAGGCTCAGGGAACTGCCGGAGAGCTTGAGTGTCAATGCACTTCATAGGAAGAACATGGGGCTTTCCCTTGGCCAAAGGCTTGCTGAAAATGAGGCTATCATAAAAGTCAAAGTGAAAATGATGATAGAACCTCTCTTCCAGCCTTATATCCTTAGCATTGTTAACATAAACATTGGTGGCCCTCTGTTGACGCAAACGTGACGCCTCACGCCAAGGCACACAGCAAGCCGAACGAGGCTAGCTTCAATCGGGTGCCCGAAGTTTGTTGAGTCCAGAAACGTGCCAGTCGGTTTGACCTGAAAACCAACAAGGGATAAAAGTGTGAGAATACCTTGGAACATGCCGGGTGAGACCAGACAGTTCCATATGTACGGCTTTGAAAGCCAATCATGACGGCACACAGCTATAGAAGCTGTTTGTCAAAACAGGTTTATAATGTCATTCGACAAGCATAAAGAGAAAGCATGTAAACATGTTTAATGCCGAACACATATATAACAAAAGAATAAAAAGAGGTAAATCATGAATATGAATCTATCCAGACAACATATGCATAGGTCAATCCAACTAGTCTGCCGCACGTCTAGTCTTCATGAACCCGTCAGGTATAAACTCAAGCAAAGCTAATCCACCGCATGATACCACTTGCTACAAGTCTACACCACTCCTTATAATTAGATTAATCCACTGCCTGATACGATCTAATAATTATAAGAAGCTAAAAGCATACATATATCTGAACAGATTTATATAAACTCATTACTCATGTAAGCATAACCAGAATCGACAAACTTAGCCGAACTGGGGTCCATGAAGAAGAAACATACAAGCAAAGCATGATTAAACTAATCTAAAACCTGCACCTGCCGCACGGTACCCAGCTCTATCAAAGCCTAAACATGGTCGACATGCATGAACCCACAACATATAACAATCTAGATTGAAAGTTAATTCGGCCATTATGACCTTATGATTAGCAAAAACATAAGTAAACTCATGCAACAAGGCCGAACAAAGATCAATCTAGATTGGACAAAAAGTGTTACATGAATTAAATAAATAAAACATATAACACATGATAACTTAATAAATCTATTAGATCTGCCAAATCTAACAGAGCCGATAACTATTTTTACTCATGTCTTAATCCGCCGCACGATACAAGGCATAAGCAAAAACTTCCCGTCATAAGCTTAAATCCGCCGCGCGATACTAAGCTTAACATACGAGACTACTTGCATCATATCTAAATCCACCGCATGATACTAGACATGATAACAAGGTTGCCGGTACTTACGGAGGTCGACGGATCGATGATTCCTCTCGAAGAACTCGACGACACGACTAAGGACTCGAAGATGGCACGGGGCCGGTTGTATTGATATGGTTGTGAACAATTTTACAATGGTCGAGGGTTTATATTTATACCCTGGACGAAACACGAATCCTAGGCGATTACGACTTATAATAAAAATACGGAAAGACACAAATCTTATTCCTAATTTCTTCGGCGTCTTCCACCGTCGCGTGCCTTCTCGTGCAAGCCGGCTTTATCCGCAATATCCATCTCCCGAATGGAGCCACCGTCTCACGAAATAGCCGACCGCACAGGTATTCACCGAAAGTCTTGAGGACCAAATAGTCGTCTGAATGCTTGCCGAATCCTTTCTTCTCTGCTGGCTGGACCCACCTGTCATATCCTCGTGTGTGCAAAAATCTGGTGTTAACACATGCCCCCTAGTTTTGGGATAAATGTTTATTCCAAAATTCCCCTTTTCTTTTTCGCACTGACGTGGAACCTCCGGAAGCATCCGCCTTCACATGCCATGATTATCGTACCTGCTGATTCGTCTCCCAATGCATCCCTTGGGGTTCTTTAAAGCCCTCTTTTCACTCCATTCCGGCTTGTGCTTCTCGACCCCTCCTGCTTTGTTCGCAAACCAGAAAACCCTCTTTTCTTTTGCTACTCCAAATCAGCTAGAAGATGTCTCCTCAAGCGAGCCGCCATAGTCTCGAGCTCGGCGCTTCCAGTACTTCCAAGAGAAGGTTACCTCCTTCTTCTTTTCCCTCGTCTCCAAAATGAAGTATCCGACCTCATTTTGTTACTTTCGCTCAGGAGGACTAGCAACGATCCCACCGAGGACTTGACCCAGAAAATTATAGATCTTCAGCTTGACCTGGAAAGGAAGGATCGGGAAATTACCCGAATCTCCCAAGAGCGTGACATCGCTCGAAAAAGGGCCGCCGGTAAGTGTCCTCTCATCATTTCTTTCTTTATTCTTCCTTTCTGCTTTTACCGACTTCTTCTTCTTTCAGCCCTGGCGGCCAAACTCCATGCTCTCGAAGCTGCTGTCACTAAGCTTGCTGTCACTGCCGATGTAATGGGCACAACCCCCCTGAAGCGGGTAAACGAAGTCAACCGCGTCCTCCCCATCATCTCCAGAGCTGGCATGGGGTACGGCATGACACTCGCCTTTTCCGCTGTGAAGATTCATTCTGGTGCCGATTACCACAGATTTGATGTCTATGAACAAGATCTAGAGGATAGAGTAGAACGCTCCGCAGAAGACATGAAGGTAGCCGGATCAGATCTGGCCGATACCTTCGATCATTTTCTCCCGATTAGGCGTAGGATGGAGTGGACAAACTAACTCACTGTAATCTTGCTCCTTCTCTTGTAAATAAGAAGTTTCCCTGTTTGCCCTTTGTAATTAATCTGTGATTGATCCTTTAAGATCAATTTGTGCCCTGTCTCTTCGCATTTTGGCTGCTGATTTCCTTTTCTCTGCTTCAACAGCAATGTATATCAGTTATTTGCTGATAACTGTATCAGAAAACTTCATCCTGTAGACAACTGCTGTAATTAGTTTTTTCAGATTCTAAGAATTCAGTTTGCCTTCTAACTTTCTGACCCATGACAACATCAGGGCAACATCTCTTAAAGATCTCCTCCGCCTCTGTCTCCAGTGTTAATCGGTAATACGAACTTCAAAACATCTGTCCGAAACTGAATAACTCTTTATCCGAACCCCATCAGTTTCCGACTCTGGAGTCATGATTCCTTTTAATTGCTGAAAGATCCAGCCCGGCCCAATAACAGCCCATAAATTGTGAAAACCCTAATCAGACGTTTGGTTGTCTAGTATGCAAGCCAAAGCCCTATAAATATGACTCTATACAGGCTGCCATTTTATCCTTAGCCAAACAGTTCGACCTGTCGACTTTTTGTCTTGGCCCTCAGCTCAAACCAGAAAAAACCTTTCATCTGTGCTTCCATTAATGGCAGGTAGCAGACAAACCATCGAAAATGAAGCAGGAGGCAGCCAAGCACCATCTTACCGACGCCATGGGTACAAACTGATTCCCTGCCCCCTAGCAGTAGTGTTTCTTGCTCATTTGCCCCTGATTTACTCATCCATCTTCCTTTCAGAATGGGGTTTTTCCCCAACCAAGCTCGGGATCCTCCAGAAACGGTAAATCCAAAAGTTCCTTTTAATCTCCTCCCTAAACCACCAGATTCTGAATTTTATGACTTATTTCAGCAGACCCAATTGGATGTCCTTCGATACTACGAGGAAAGGGATCAGGTTCAGAAAGGACTGGAAGCCGCACTCCAGAAACATAGTATTAGGGAAGCTGAATGGGCAGATCAATGGAAACAGCTCTGCAGCATCATCACATGTTAGCAGAAATTGGGTTCTCTCCTCTTGGTTGAGCTTGCCATGCCTGATATATCCTTCCCTCTTACTAGTCCTTTCTGCAGAGAACGACCGTCTGAAGGCAGCAGCAAACAGAATCGCCCTCAAGGTGAATGCTTGCGGAGGTTCAGCTGAAGCCCGTCTTGACGCTTTGGATGGCCGTATTGATCAGGCCGTCATCCAAGGTGTGCACGCTGGGGTTTCTTTCGGGCTAGCGGCAATGAGCTCTTGGACCAGAGAAGACTACTCCTTCCTACCAGTTGGTTTTGCTGACGATCCGGATGAGTTTGAAGATCCTGAGATTTATGATAACCATGCTGCTGCTATTGCTGAAATTGTTGATCCACAATCCATTCTAATCAACTTATTCCGAGAGTAGTTCATACTAGGACAGATCTGTAAATGAAGTTTGCGGCAGATGAACTTGCTCTTCTCTGAATAATGTTTATTTGCATCCCTTAATTCCTTAGTGACTTTGCTGATTGCAATATTTCTTCAGAGGAACATTTTGCCGAATGTATGACATCATCTTTAGCCAACTAAATCTTATCCCTGATATGTCATGTCATCCGGCATCGCACTTACTGCACTTCACCTTTCTCTTTCCCTGATAAACCTGCTAACTTGAAAAACGCTAGGGTCACCAAGGTCATGAATATCTGTACTGAAGACGATAAAAATATCGGCTATAAATTCTTGGAACATTTTTTTTGCTAAAGGCGATGCTTTTACATCGGCTGTATAAAATATTCCTCGAGTTACATAACTCTCATGCATTCGGCTTTTAACAAGTAGTGCTGAAGCTTCAACTGACAAGCAATACACACGAATCAAAATTTTCTCATAGCCGAATACGCGTCTTTGGGTTAAATATTTTTGGCTAAAGCTAGCTGCTACTCATCTTTCCTTTCAAACTTAAAAATATGGGCTGATCCTACTATAAAGCTATCGGCCGTCACGTACAACTCGAAATAATCACCAAGTTGTGGAAGTGCCTTCATAAATCTTCAATTTCATCAGAATCTCCCATTGTACGCCACCTTGTATAAATCTTTTCTGATTTTTTTGAACTTTGGTAGTGGAGAAGTAAACAGAACCTTTTTAAAAGTTCATCAACTTTAAACACACTCGAGACCCAAACTTGTACATATTGATCCTACTTCGGCTTCATCATCAACGCTTTATTCCTTGTCAGCCGATATGAAACCCTGGCCTCAATTCTTCACCACCACCACTAGTTGGATTCAAAATTTACTCTGAGAGCTGATTGTCTGAATCGGTTGTTGGTCCTCGTCGAAGACGTTCACAGGACCTGCTTCCCAAGCTCTTCCAGAGAAACACTCGACACCTTCATACTCCCAGTAGATGGGCTCTGTATTAGCAATACTCACTGAATCATCAGTATGGACGATCTCAATATCATCTCCAATCCACTGGATGAGGAACTGGTGCATAGTCGATGGCACACAACAGTTTGCATGTATCCAATCTCTTCCCAATAGCAAACTGTATGCCCTCTTGCCATCAATGACAAAGAAGGTAGTGATTAAAATTTTAGTCCCGATTGTTAACTCGACATGGACTGCTCCTCGAGTATCAGAAGAATTGCCAACGAAGTCCCTCAATACCATGTCGGTTTTCAATAGATCTTCACTTGTCATGCCAAGTTTTCTAAAAGTGGTATATGGCATGATATTTATAGCAGCTCCTCCATCGATGAACATTTTAGTTAATGGCTTGCCATTGACATACCCTCTCATATATAATGGCTTCAAGTGTCGGTGCCTGATTGGTTTATCAAATACTGCCTTTTCAGCCAAGACGAGATGAGCCAACAAGTCCTGAAATTCACTTTCATCGAAGTCTGAATATGTCTCGTCTTGGACATCTTGATTCTCAGGGGCTATGAACTCTGATGGTAGGAAGAATGCCATGCACGTATCAGCCGAATGATTACCTTCACTCGACCTTTCCTTAGGACGCCAGACTTGCTTTGCTTTGGTGCCCGCTTGTGCCAACTCCTTATTCCTTAGGCGCTGCACTCTCCTCTTCTGGCTTTTCCTTAAACCTGGCGGACACCATTGTCCCTTCTGCCAGACGTACTTACGGTACTCTTCTTCTTCAGTATGAGCCCAATCTCGATCGGCAAATCCTCTTCCTTGCCGATTCTCAGAATTATTTATTTCTAAGCGCCGATCATCCTCAGGGATTCGTGCCCCAAGCCTTTCATGGACAGAACGGCGGTTGACTCGAGACTGCCTGTACTCGGAGTACTAATTATTGCACTTAGGGCAGTTGTTCTTAACAGGCAGCTTCAAGCCTTCGTTCCAACAATACTGAAAGAACGAGCATTCCCAATGAGACTGTTTTTGCTCCCTCATATCTTCTCGTTCTTCTCGGTATATTTCCTCTTCGTACCTTCTCTACCTTTTCAGGAACTTCTGCTCTTCATAAAATCTTTGCTTTTGATATTGTTCCGATTCTCGACGCCATTTATTTAACAGAATACGCGTCGTGACCCTGGGTCTGGAAGTTTCACCCGTTTCAGTTCGGCTATTTTGGAACCGAACCCTTTGCTGAAGCTCTCTATTTGTAATCTGCCGATCAGGGTCAACAGCACCAGCTTCCTTCGCTTATCGGAAGTTAAAACTTTCATTTTATTCTTTCCCTCGAAATCAGCTGCATTGATCATATTGACGGAGAAGGACACGGTATTCTGTCCAAAAGGACTACCATCTACTTTCATATTTCCATCAAACCTCAGTTGTCCATCTTGGATGGCTTTCTGAATCCGCACTCTGAACACTCGGCAATCATTTATGGAGTGGGATTTAGTATTGTGGAAACCACAATATTTCTTGTCTTTGACACCCTCAGGGAGCAGCATAGGATGACCTTTCGGCAACTTGATGCGTCCTTCTTTCAGCAAGTACTCAAATAATTTATCTGACTTGGAAACATCAAAGTCATAAGTACCTTTCTGTTGCCTTAGCCATCGCTGATTGACTTGAGTCGGCTCTTTAGACCAGACTATCTCGGCTGCAGCTACTTCATCCTCATCATCATATTCATTTGCTTCCTCTAGGAAAGCTTGATACATTTCAGCAGCCACATCACCCTTCTGGAATTGATTATTCCTCTTGAATCCCTGGGCTTGATTACTCATCGTCGCCAACCTCTGTGATAATTGCTCGAGGTCATCAAACTCCATGCCGAATAGTCTCTCTTTGATACTTGGCAACATGCCAGCTATGGCTATCGCCGGCAGTTGGTCATCCGGCAAGTTCAGAGAATAGCAAAGATTCTTGGTCTCTCTAAACCGGCGCAGATACTCTTGCGGCGTTTCGCCAGGTTTCATCCTTAAGCTCTTGAGATCAACCAACTTCTTCTCACTGGTTCCCATAAAGAAATATGAGTGGAACTTCTGCTCCAGCTCTGCCCATGTATTGATAGAATTTGCTGGCAGAGAAGCAAACCAGGAGAAGGCTGGTCCTGTCAACGACAATGGGAAGTATCGAATCCTCAAAGCTTCATCTGCCGATGCTTCGCCAAGCTGCATCAGGTAACGACTGATATGCTCCCTCGTACTGGTATCATCTTGGCCCAAAAACTTGGTAAGGTCAGTAGGAGGCTTGACTCTCGGAGGAAGAGCCACTCGATTGTACCATTCTGGGTAAGGGGACTTGTATGTATATGTCTGATTCTTTGGCTTTAGGCCGAACTGATTCTGCATTATATCAGCCATCTTATGCATGATGAAGTCAACACTTGAATTAGGAGTTGTTTGTGCTTGCCCCCCAGGATGTAGTTCCGCTGAACCCCTGTAGCCCGGATTTGGAAGAGCATTAATTGAGTTATAATCAATAAACTTCTGATATCCATCTCCGAACATATTTCTCTGTATCCTGTTTGCCACAGGAGACACTCTAGAAGCAGATTGTGGGACATTCCCTGTTGTGCCGAACGTGAGCTGGCCATAAGTCTGGGAAGGTTGTTGTGTCTCCTGAGAAACCACTCCACCTGTGCCCGGGCTAGCCCCACTGCTCTCGGCAACCCTCCGACGTTGAGGTACTTGGAACAACAATGGTCCTTGCATCAGACCAACAACTTCTTCAAAGTACTTATCTGCGGTTGGACCGAAAGTATTGACCATGATAGCACGAAAAGTGTTCAAGAAAGCCGATTGATGATTGGTCACGGCTCCTGATACAACCTTATGCATTATTTCAGTCATCTTCTGGAGAGCTACTTCTTCATTACCGTCGGGTAGCTCAGATTGGTGATGAGGAACAACCTTCGAGAACGTCTGCTTCTGATAGACCTTGCCGCTTTTATTCTTGGAGAAAGTCTCCAAGCATTTGCGCTGGAACTCATCACAAGCTCGCTGTACCAGATCCTTCGATTCTAGCGCCAATTCGTCCATGGTCACCTCAAAGACTTGTTCTTCGCTAATCTCAGGCATCCTGAAATGAAGTTGTCCCACTGGGCGTGCCAAAAAGTGTGTTGACGCAAAACGTGACGCCTCACGCCAAGGCACACAGCAAGCCGAACGAGGCTAGCTTCAATCGGGTGCCCGGAGTTTGTTGAGTCCGGAAACGTGCCAGTCGGTTTGACCTGAAAACCAACGAGGGATAAAAGTGTGAGAATACCTTGGAACATGCCGGGTGAGACCAGACAGTTCCATATGTACGGCTTTGAAAGCCAATCATGACGGCACACAGCTATAGAAGCTGTTTGTCGAAACAGGTTTATAATGTCATTCGGCAAGCATAAAGAGAAAGCATGTAAACATGTTTAATGCCGAACACATATATAACAAAAGAATAAAAAGAGGTAAATCATGAATATGAATCTATCCAGACAACATATGCATAGGTCAATCCAACTAGTCTGCCGCACGTCTAGTCTTCATGAACCCGTCAGGTATAAACTCAAGCAAAGCTAATCCACCGCATGATACCACTTGCTACAAGTCTACACCACTCCTTATAATTAGATTAATCCACCGCATGATACGATCTAATTATAAGAAGCTAAAAGCATACATATAACTGAACAGATTTATATAAACTCATTACTCATGTAAGCATAACCAGAATCAACAAACTTAGCCGAACTGGGGTCCATGAAGAAGAAACATACAAGCAAAGCATGATTAAACTAATCTAAAACCTGCACCTATCGCACGGTACCCAGCTCTATCAAAGCCTAAACATGGTCGACATGCATGAACCCACAACATGTAACAATCTAGATTGAAAGTTAATTCGGTCATTATGATCTTATGATTAGCAAAAACATAAGTAAACTCATGCAACAAGGCCGAACAAAGATCAATCTAGATTGGGCAAAAAGTGTTACAGGAATTAAATAAATAAAACATATAACACATGATAACTTAGTGAATCTATTAGATCTGCCAAATCTTACAGAGCCGATAACTATTTTTACTCATGTCTTAATCCGCCGCACGATACAAGGCATAAGCAAAAACTTCCCGTCATAAGCTTAAATCCACCGCGCGATACTAAGCTTAACATACGAGACTACTTGCATCATATCTAAATCCACCGCATGATACTAGACATGATAACAAGGTTACTGGTACTTACGGAGGTCGACGGATCGATGATTCCTCTCGAAGAACTCGACGACACGACTAAGGACTCGAAGATGGCACGGGGCCAGTTGTATTGATATGGTTGTGAACAATTTTACAATGGTCGAGGGTTTATATTTATACCCTGGACGAAACATGAATCCTAGGCGATTACGACTTATAATAAAAATACGAAAAGACACAAATCTTATTCCTAATTTCTTCGGCGTCTTCCACCGTTGCGTGCCTTCTCGTGCAAGCCGGCTTTATCCGCAATATCCATCTCCCGAATGGAGCCACCGTCTCACGAAATAGCCGACCGCACAGGTATTCACCGAAAGTCTTGAGGACCAAATAGCCGTTTGAATGCTTGTCGAATCCTTTCTTCTCTACTGGCTGGACCCACCTGTCATATCCTCGTGTGTGCGAAAATCTGGTGTTAACACCCTCTAATGCTCAATATCTCGAACCCTTGATCGGTAGTTGATCCTCACATGGGGCTGCCACACGCCGTCCGGGTTAGGAGCAAGCTCCGGATCAGCACCAGCATGGGGCCATCAAATGGCACCAAGTTGGTGTACGCAGCAGGCCCCCGAGGAGTGTGGGGGATCTCTGCAGCCATGGAATGGGCTTCACGATCAAGCCGCTCCTCCGCCAAAGGCTCATGAGCCGCAGCAGCAGAACCCGAGCCCGAGAAGCATGGGGAGGAGCATCCTGGCATTGCTTAGCGCGCCTCTCACGAGGAGCACCGCTTGAAGCACGCTTTGGACGACCACGACCACCACCACTACCACCAGCATCCATGGAAGGCACTGAAAGGATAAGACAAAAGGCTAAGAGCCGATCCAAAGTCATGGAGAAAGTGGGCAAAGAGATGGAGAGACTAGGGTTGTGCGGGCTGTTCAGTCAGGGTCGGAACTTCTGACGATAATGTCGGCAGTTCCGACGGTCGGAAGTTCCGGCTTGAATCTTGGAACTTCCGACCCTGCCAAAACTTAGCAGACCAAACTACCATAAGAATCTCCAAAACTCAGCACACAAACATCACACAAACGATGAAAAGAGACTTGGAAGGGTGAAAAAACAAGCCACCACAAGGTACATTGATAATAGGAGCACTAGCACCAAAGTATACCTTGGGGAGGAGGGAGAAGCATAGAAATCCGAAGAAATCCACTAGCCAAGCCTTCTCCCGGAGTAGATCCACCACTACCACGGCTCCACCAAGCACCAAGCACGAAGAACACCAAAAAACTTCACAAAACCACCATGGCTTCCACTTAGGGCTTCAAGTCCATCACCAAGGAGAGGATGGGATGGAGGGAATGGAGAGGGACGGGGGGCGCAACAGGAGCTTCCGAGGATGGAGGCACCGGAGGCTGAGTTCGGGGGCGAGATTGGGGTGAGCATGGGGCGATGAGGGGAGGGGCGACGGGGAAGGGGGAAAGACTGGGAATGACTGTGGGGTGAAAAGCAATGACTGAGGGAGAAGGGGCGGTGAAAGACTTTTAACCCAAGTCAGACGGTCGAACCGGTGCCGGTAGTTCTGGCTTGGATCTCAGAACTTCCGACACTGGGAAAAAATTTGCTTCGGCTGGCACCAGTGTCGGAACTTCCGACGCAGGACGTCAGAACTTTCGACGCTGGGAAATCAGACTGCGGCTGGCTCAGTGTCGGAACTTCCGACTATAAGGTCAGAACTTCTGACTCTGGAAAAACAGCAGGCTCAAGAGGCTAATGTAGTGCACTAGGATGGATACAACTTTGCAACAGTGACTAGATGTCAATCAAACATTACATAACAATAGTCACTTTTGAGAAGAATATAGAATATAGATTTTGAAATTTTGCACAAGAGTTTTCACAAAGGTTTTGCAAGCAATACATGGGCAACATATCAACCTAGGTTACTAGAATCAATGATATTTAGTTCACTCCTCAAAGCACAAAATTTTGACTCATCTAGGGGCTTTGTGAGGATATCGGCTAGTTGATCATCGGTTCTCACATGTGTAAGTGTGATATCTCCTTTGGCTTCATGGTCTCTCAAGAAGTGATGTCAGATGTCTATGTGCTTTGTACGAGAGTGGTTTACAGGATTGTTTGCCAAATTAATGGCACCCTCGTTGTCACACAAAAGGGGAATCTTGGTTACCTCACAACCAAAGTCTTTTAAGGTTTGCTTCATCCAAAGTAGTTGGGCACAACAAGCACCGACCGCAACATACTTGGTTTCGGCGGTGGACATGGCAACACTCATTTGTTTTTTGGAACTCCATGACACCAAGGACCGACCAAGAAATTGGCAAGTCCCGGATGTACTCATTCTATTAATTTTACAACCATCATAGTCCGAGTCAGAGTAACCGACCAAATCGAATGTGGAGCCCTTAGGATACCATTGTAACACTCTATGTTTTGCATCATTTAAAATTCACTAAAAATTTGAACTTTTAAAATTTTACAAGAAACTAAAACTTGACTAGTTATTTTCTGCAAAACTATTATAAAAATATTTTCCAAAATCCTTGCATCCAAAATTCACCATATGCATTTTTAGTCCTTGGTGTGAATTGTTTAATGGTTGAATGAAATGCTTGCTTGCTTGATTGTTCGAGTGCTGGTTGTACTAGAATTTATTTTGGCACTAAATAATTCTTCTTAACCATCCCCTCTAAATCCACCTTAGAATCTGCATTCAAACTTCATTCAAAACCTAGTTATAATTCTCTGGGAAAAAGAAAGGGAATTCTATTTGGGAAAAACGCTCTCGGGCTCAACCTCTAGTGTCTCCCTCTTCTGGCCCACGACCACGGGATGGCCCGCTCCCCATCTTTCCTCTTCCACCGCGCGAGCTGGCCCAGGCCAGTCGGCCCAACAGCAAACGACGACACCACCCTCCCCTCCCACTGATGGGTGCGGCCCACAACTCCCTCTCTGCTTCCCGACCGACAAGCGGGCCCCGATCGTCAGCTCCTTCTTCCTCAAGCAACTGACGCCGCTGCTCTGTCCCATCGCGTCGATCCCACACGACCCCATCGGAGTTAAGGAGGTAGGTGAGCCAAGCTCCGACGGTCCATCCTCTGGAGTGAGTCATCACCTCACCGTCATCCTCTCTCTCCCTATTCCTCTTCGACACGCGGCCAGAGCAACAGAGCCAGGCCCAGCTCCGCCTGAATTTCTGTCGGCGCCATGGACAAGACCACACGCAGCACCGACCTCACCAGAGCCCGAGAAGGAGCAAAGACGGTCGGTGCAGCTTCCGGAGGGATCCAGGGGCTCAAGCGCTCGCAAAGGAGGCAAGAAGACAACCACCGACAGGCGAGAAATATCTCGCCGTCGCCACCGCCATTGCCGGCCTATAAATAGGCCCGGCTAGCGAGCCTCCGAGAACACCATCGCCTCTCCAAGCTCCGCCGAAAGCTGGGACACACCATCTCCCTCCTATCTTCCCTCCACTCCTAACCCGAGCCCTACCCCAATTCTCCCCAATCGGTCGCATCGCCACCGCCGGAGCGCCGAGGTCCAAATCACACCGAGTAAGGTCTCCCTGGCCAAATTGAGGATTAGGTGAGCCCCACGGTCCCTTCCTCCATCCCATGCCCACACTAGTTCCCCTTCTTCCCCTCTGTGTCGCCCTGCACGCGTGAGGAGACCGACGCCGGACTGCCATGGCCGTGACTCCATCTCGGCAAGGCCCGGTGACCGCACTATCCCCTCCTGGCACCCTCACGCACACACACTAGCACCACATACCCGCTAAAATACGGCTGGAACCACCTAGGCCACCGAGCAGAGATGCCGCCGGCAAAGCTCGCCCCGGCGAGCCCCATGACCCTACTCTGTTTTTCCCCATGCCTCTGCTCTCCCTCTATCATCTCTATCTGATGAGGACAGGGACAATCGATGGCATCCGATGCCGTTCGGTGGAAACCAGCCACACTTCAGCGGGCCCACACGGCAGTGACATGCCACTCCCTATCCCTTCTTGGTAGACCCGATGCACGTGAACCAGGACAGGAAAGGAAGCAGTCCACCGCACAGACCGGGAGCATGAGCACAGCACAGCAGCTGAACTCCACCGATGGGACCCACCTATTAGTCGGTAAACAGGATGGCGCATACGTGCACAGCCTCTCAACAGTCACGAAAATGCTAAGAGCACCCGAGATCGTACACGAAGGAGTGAAAACACTATTTCCATGCTTCCAAAAATTCCCAGAAAATTCATAAATAAACTAGGTACCTCCTTGATCATACCCTATAATTTTCCTCTCAGGTGCATTAGTATATCTTTCATGGAAATTCTCCCAAGCTTTTGTTTCCATAATCTCTAACTCCTATAAATACACTAGAATTGTAATTCTTTTACCCTAACTCCAACTCCACTAATTCCACTTACTAAATTCTTCTAAAAACATTCCCTACCTATCCATGTAATTGTTCCATTATTTAGTGCCTATTTGAATTCTAGTTATGTATGCTATCTTTTTCCTTTTAAATAATAATTAACACTAACCGTAGCTACACCTATCTACCAACACCACCTAGCTCTGTATATTCGAATAAGCGTGTACACTATGACACGTACACGAATACTCGAATATACATACACTCTCTCACATAAAATAATAACAATAATAACAGTAGTAATAATAATTAGATACGTACGTGGACATACTCGTGATATCTATACATCCGGGTATACATCTATGTATGTCTAACCCTCTCTTGCTAACTCGCAGGCATATACATATGCATGTGCGTATATGTCGCTAACCTTAATCTCCTATCCCTCCTCCATCTTAACCCTAGGTGCATACATATGTGTATGCGCTGCTAATCTTAATTTGATATAATAATGATATAACTAAAAGAAACCCACCAACCTAAATATAATCAACCCTCTTGCTTGATTATGCTTGTTCTGCTAGTTGTGTTTTCTTGTTTGTCGACGCTAGATCGCGTAAGATAGAAGACGTGAGAAGACCTCGATGGAACCCGAAGGATGAAGAACAACCGTACCGGAGATCGAAGGAACCCAGATCAAGATCGCAAGACAAGGATGCATCGATTGCGAGTGCAGGCAAGTCCTAATTCCCTACCTTCCACCAAATCTTCTTATCTCTATTCTTCACCTACCACTCCAGCCAAATCATACACTACACTCATATTACCCTTACCATACCTTGCCACATAACCTATCCCCTTCCCCCAAATGCCACCACTCCAAATCACCCCATTTCCAATAAATACCATATTTAGCCACCACCACCATAAAGCCTATCCTATCCCATCCACCCAACTTGCCACTCCTAAACCACTCCCACCTTCTATCCATTTAATATATTTAATCTGCTTAATTTATATTATTAATGATATTATGGTAAATGTGATTTAATGTGAACATGATAATGTGACTATATGAACTATGATGCTAATTGAATTGGATAACAAAACTGTTTTTCCGACTGAGCAAGTGGGAGGTACTTCACGTGGTGTGGAACTACCTCTTGGATAGGTTCGCCTAGTGAGGGTTCCTGTTTGGAGACACTTGTCTTGGTCATCTAGGACTGATTCATCGGCCTCGCGCGTCTAGACAGAAACGCGTCCAGCCACACGCCTACATGGGTAGGTCCAAGCTCACACCCCGATAGGAGAAGTATAATACCTGCCTGGAGGTCGGGTGACAACAGTTTAACAGGAGAAGGCACGACTGCTAAGTGATCTCTCGTGGCCCGGTCAGCGTGGTTGCTAAGTGGTCTTCCACGTTAAATTCCTGTTTGGGCCTTGTGCGAGCCCCCTCTCTTATGATATTGTTTTGGCCAGTTGGACCATGCGTGGTCTGTTTCCGGCCCCTGTGTAAACCGTGGTAAGGGTTATATGGAACCTATGGATGCGTCCTCTCGGGTACGAGTGTGGATTGGGACAACTTAGGTACCAAGGTTGTTCCCATCGTGTGGGGAAAATTGGACAACTGCTGCAGTAGTATAACTTTAATCCTATTCGAATAGCCATGTCCTTGGTTATGGGCAACCTCCTGGAATGCGGACACCAATGACTAGATGTTTTCAAAATGGAACTTGGAATAAACTGGTATGTTTCTATAATAACTTAATCCCCGGGAACTAGCGAGAAGGTAGATTCTCTCCTAGGGCGCAACCCTTAATTTATTTACAACTTAACTATACTCGTTCCACCCTCCATCATAACCACCTCCACATATAACCTTATCTTTTCCTCAGCCTGCACCCAAATTAGGACTTGCTGAGTACGTATGTACTCAACCCCCTTTGCTATTATGTTTTTAGGAGCGAAGCCACAGGAGCACTCGCAAGGATGAAGCTGTCGATGCACTCGCAAGGATGGAACCATAGGAGGATACCCGAAGAAGAAGCTGGACAACCACAAGAAGGAGCTACGCAAGGACTAACAGGACGACGACGTAGGAACACGCATAGGATAAGGTTTACGTCCGCACTCGCAAGGATGGAACCATAGGAGGATACCCGAAGAAGAAGCTGGACAACCACAAGATGGAGCTACGCAAGGACTAACAGGACGACGACGTAGGAACACGCATAGGATAAGGTTTACGTCCGCACTCCAAGCTGCCTGTCGGAATGGAGCCACGACGTTATAGGATCGCTGTGTTAGACTTTGATGTTTGCTAAGAGGCCCATGGCCCAAGTCTTGTAATATGAACTCTGTAACATGTTTTCTCCGTTAGCAATAAAAGTATGGATTCTTGATATCAATCTTGTTGCTCTGTGCGTATCAGCAACTGATCCAGGGACTGATACAATGCACAGTGGACCCTCTAGAAGGGGGCCCCTTACAACCATAGGCCAAGATTAGGAGTGAGGACAAAATACCAAAAGATTCTCTTAACCGCCATCAAATGACATTCTTTCCGATTAGATTGATATCTTGCACACATACCAACACTAAGCATGATATCGGGCCTAGATGCACAAAGGTAAAGGAGGGATCCAATCATGGAATGGTATACCTTTTGATCGACGTGTTTACCCTCTTTGAGAAGATCATTGTGCACGGTTGTTGGCATTGGTGTCTTCATGGGCTTGGCCTTGTCCCTGTCAAATTTCTTCAACATGTCTCTTGTGTACTTGGATTGGCATATGAACGCCCCTTCCTTAAGTTGCTTGATTTGAAATCCGAGGAAGTACGTCAACTCGCCCATCATAGACATCTCAAACCAATTTGTCATGATCCTACTAAATTCCTTACAATAAACTTCATTAGTACTACCAAATATTATGTCATCGACATATATTTGGCACACAAATATATCATTTTTGACTTTGCAAGTAAATAAAGTGGGATCAGCCTTCCCTATCTCAAACCCTTGTTGGAGAAGAAAATCCTTTAGACAATCATACCAAGCTCTAGGGGCTTGCTTGAGCCCATAGAGTGCTTTGGCAAGCTTGTAGACGTGGTTGGGAAACTTTGGATCTTCAAAACCCGGTGGTTGCTCAACATACACCAACTCAGCTAGGGACCATTGAGGAATGCACTTTTCACGTCCATTTGATATAGCTTGAAATCATGGTGAGTAGCATAGGCAAGTAATATACGAATTGACTCAAGCCTAGCCATGGATGCATAAGTTTCACCAAAATCTAAACCTTCAACTTGAGTGAATCCTTGAGCCACCAATCTTGCCTTGTTTCCTATAACCACGTCATACTCATCTTGCTTGTTGCGGAAGACCCATTTGGTTCCAATCACATTTTGATTTGGCCTTTCCACTAAGGACCAGACTTCATTCCGAGTGAAGTTGTTTAGCTCTTCTTGCATCATCATCATCCAATCCGGATCACTGAGAGCATCTTCTACCTTGAGAGGTTCAAGAGAAG
Source organism: Coix lacryma-jobi var. lacryma-jobi (assembly GCA_009763385.1). Taxonomy (NCBI): domain Eukaryota; kingdom Viridiplantae; phylum Streptophyta; class Magnoliopsida; order Poales; family Poaceae; genus Coix; species Coix lacryma-jobi. The sequence goes on from CM019828.1 coordinate 150,340,438, forward strand.
ACACAAACAAGTAATGCTCACAAAAAGAAGCTAAATGAGAGTGAGTGACTACCCCACGTCGAATGCTTCCCAATATAACGGGATGGTCCCATTGAACACTATGATGCACCCGAGGATGAGGTACTAGTGACCTCCTTCGAATGGGTCCATCATCATTATGCCCTTGATCATTTGGGGGATCAAGATCATGACCATTTATGGAGTTGTCTTCATTTGCTTGTTGATCATCATGTTGAGCTTGATCATCAATTTGATGTGGCACATGAGCTTCATTTGCACTTCCACCAATCGAAGTTCTTGATGCAGAAGCTTCACCATGTGCATTTGGATGCACATGATGAGTAGAGGAGTCTTGTGGATCATGCAAAAACTCATCTTCGTCATCTTGAATTTCAATGGGCCTCACGTCAACGGTGGCAAGCTTCTTGATAGCTTGAGATGGAGGCATGTCATTACCTACAAGCTCATCATTGACTTGCTCCTTTTGAGAGCCGTCGGATTCATCAAAGATCACATCTACCATTAATTCAATAGTGTCGGTGACATTATTGAACACACAGTAGCCATGTTCGTTAGTACCATAACAAAGTAGAAAGCCTTCATATACCTTAGGTGCAAACTTTGAGCTTTTGGTTCTCTTGTTAAGTATGAAGCACTTACTACCAAAAACCCTAAAGTAATGCACCTTTGGTTTGCTACCAGTTAGTAGCGCATATAGAGTCTTCTCTCTTAGCTTGTGGAGGTAGAGGCGATTGATTGATTGCATGACATGCGGTGTTCATTGCCTCCGCCCAAAAGTCATGAGAGGTCTTGTACTCATCCAACATTGATCTTGCGGCTTCAACAAGAGTTCGGTTCTTCCTCTCCACAACACCATTTTGTTATGGAGTATATGGAACCGAGAACTCATGTTTGATTCCTTCATCATCAAGATACTCTTCTATGTTGGTGTTCTTGAACTCAGTCCCGTTGTCGCTTCTCACTTTCTTGATCTTGAGCTCAAACTCATTTTGAGCCCTTCTTGAAAACTTCTTGAAGATGCCTTGGGTCTCACTCTTATCTACTAAAAAGAACACCTAAGTGAAGCGAGAATAATCATCAACAATTGCGGATACATGGGTGTATGCCGAGTCTCAGTGTGATGAGTGATTGTCAACGGGTTTGATCGCAGGTTCTTTGGCTTGTGTTGTGCAGGTGTCGAGCACGGAAATAGTGATCGAGGGCGAGGTGAAGGTCAAGTAGAGACGTGCCGTGCCGATGGACCGGGAGCAGTGAAGGGCGGACGTGAGGCTTGGACTGAGGGACCGGAGGGCCTGAGGATCAGCTGTGGTGGCTGACAGCCTGGGACAGCGACGAGCAGAGACTTGTGGGGCACGGTGTTGCTCGGGTCGAGGACCTGGGGACACGTGTCGGTGGACGGGGTGCACGGGCGGTGCATCCCCTCTACAGCGTCGGTTTGGTGGTTCAGCCAGAGAAAAACCACCGGGTGGACGGTTTCCGAGTTTGGGCCACAAAACCCGGGTGCTCGGTTTCCAGGTTTGGGCCACAAAACCTGGGCGTGCGGCGGGTTTCCGAGTTTGGGCCACAAAACTCGGGCTGAGGACGGTTTCCAGGTTTGGGCCTCAAAACCTGGGCGCTGGCGGGTTTCCTGGTTTCGGCCACAAAACCAGGGGACGGACTTGGAGGCTGGTTTCCCGGTTTGGGCCTCAAAACCGGGGGATGGCGTGAAGGCCTGGTTTCCCGGTTTCGGCCACAAAACCGGGGGTGCGGCGTCCGGGAAAAGGACGGGCAGAGCGGTGGCGGCACGTGGCGGCAATCGGGAGGTCGCGTTGAGGCGACGCTACGAGTTTTGCGGGCGTGGCCGTCGGATCACCACCTACCACGAGTTGGTCCAGAATAACCTTAGGGTTTAGCTAGTTCGCTCTGTAATTAGAGAGGGGTAGAGTAGGAATTAGGAATAGGTTAAGTAGGGGGAGACACCCTCCTTCCCATTCATCTCAGTTAGTCATCTCAGTCATTTTCTCTTTGCTTCCTAGGGTTTCCTGCTCTCCCATTCCCTGCTGTAGCTAGCTGAGATCCGCAGAGAACCATTCCTCTGTGTACTTGAGATTTTGAGGAAGTGAGGCTGTAACATCACTGTCATAGCGTGTGTTTGCGCTACGGTTGCAGATCGTTGTGTCGATTCACGTTTTGGTTCGTGTTCTTCGCTTTCTTCGTTTCTCTGCGATTTTCTTGACACTCGATCTCCCTCTCTAGTGCGTCTTTGCGAAATCCGTTTGAATCATTTTGTTCGTATCATTGAGGAGGTCATTTCGACCAAAGGAATTCATCTAACTCCTCATGATCGAATAGATCGGGACGATTTCGTTTTCGTGGCGCTTTTTCGGTTCATTCACCTTCCCTTTCGATTTCCCATTGATTGAGTTGTTTTGAGCGGATGATTTCTTGGGGATAGTCTCCTAACTACCCCGTGATCATCTTCTCCAAGTTTGGGAACTTGAGATTTTGGGAAGATTTGAGTTGAGGGCGACCAAAATCGCCCTTTCTGGGTACTCGCGGACAGTCTGCCGTGGTACAAATTTTTATATTAAAGAAAGGCAACCTGGATAAATTTGAGTCTTGTTCTTCTGACGGTGTATTTTTGGGTTATGGCACACACTCGCGCATATCGTGTACTTAACCTTGATACTAACCAAGTCATGGAGACATTAGATGTCACCTTCGACGAGACCCTTGTTTGTCCTTCTTCTCGTTTTGAGCGTGCAGGTGATCATGAGGTTGGTGAGCCTCTTTTCGATGATGAGGACGAGGATGCTGAAGGCATGGGTGATCCAGCATCGCCTCCACCTGCTGTGCCGCAAAGAGCGGCTTCTACGACGACTCATGGCCCCAATACCTCTTCTTCCTAGGGGCCGTGGGATCCGCCACCCCGAGCGGTACCTTTTGTACCCGGGGAGGCACCAGCTGCTATTGAGGGGGAGGCTACTTCTTCTTGGGAGGAGCCATGACACATCCAGTGCCAACACCCCCCCTCAGCAGATGATCGGCAACATCGACGAACGTGTCACTCGGTCCAGGTCACAGCACATCTCTCACTTCGCTCATTCTGCTTTTGTTGCTAATTTTGAGCCCCGAGATGTTGGACACGCTTTGACGGATCCTGATTGGGTCAATGCCATGCATGAGGAGTTAGAAAATTTTGAGCGAAATCGGGTTTGGGTTCTAGTTCCACCTCCTCCAGACTGTAAGCCTATTGGGACAAAATGGGTTTTCAAAAACAAGCAAGGAGAGGATGGCCACGTTGTTAGAAACAAGGCCAGGCTTGTAGCGAAAGGTTATAGTCAGAAGGAGGGAATAGACTATGAGGAGACTTTTTGATGAGAGATGGCCCGATCTTCCGTGAGGTAGCGATAGGTTCGATTGGTGGAGAACTTGACGTTGGCGATCCGGCTTCAAATCAGACACGATTCGAACCCTGCAACCGTTACACCACTGCTCCGTTGGTTATCAACCAAGCACAACTTGATTGACCTCGCCAAGAAGGCTATTCCTGCAAGCGAATCGAAGAACACAAGCAAGAAGGTAGAAACACGCAATCTGAATTTGCAAATATGAATCTCACGAATTTATATGGAGGGTTCAAGAACTCGGTTCCAAAGGACTAATCAACACAGTAGAGGAGATCAAGAACGGGGGCCCTGGATCACTGTAAAAGGATTCGACACCACAGTTACAATGAACGATTTAGTTTCTCGATGGAAAACTAAACTCTAAACAAAACCCAAGACCTAACGACGGTGGTGGCGACTAAATATAGGGTTTAGGATGTTGTCTATGCTGGACACGCCCCCTAATGGGCTCTAAGACGATACACGGCCCAACGGACCAAAATACGGCGACGCAACACCCTGGCAGATTCTGGACGCTGACTTGTTTCGACGATTCCCGTTGACTCCGGATGTATTTTGACGTGATTCCAAAGCCATTGGTTAGCTTATGAAATTATCTTTCCAAGCATATCTGGTTCGTCGAAAACGGAGTCTGTATGCGTCCGGGGCATTGATTTTACCCGGGGCTGCTCCTGGATTCCGAGGGTGACGAGGTAGCTGAGCTGGAGACGGATTGCAACTTGGTGAAGACCATGGCGTCGGTGTGTCCAGCGTGGCGATGTCCTCATCACTTTTGCTCCTGTAGCTCGTTTGGAGTCTATTAGGATACTCTTGGCTTTTGCTGCATCCAAAGGTTTCAAACTTTTTTAAATGGATGTCAAGAGTGCCTTCTTAAACGGCTACATAGAAGAGGAAGTTTATGTTGAGCAACCCCCCGGTTTTGAAAATCTCAAGTTTCCAAACCATGTTTTTAAACTCCACAAAGCTTTATATGGTTTGAAACAAGCCCCTAGAGCCTGGTATGATAGATTGAAAACTTTTCTGCTAGCTAAGGGTTTTAAAATGGGATGTGTAGATAAAACACTCTTTCTCCTCAAGCAAGGCAAAGACACACTCTTGGTCCAGATTTACGTGGATGATATCATTTTCGGTGGTTCTTCTCATGCTTTGGTTGCTAAGTTTGCAGATACTATGAGCAGAGAGTTCGAGATGAGCATGATGGGCGAGCTGACATTCTTTCTCGGGTTGCAAATTAAGCAATCCCGAGAAGGGACGTTTGTGCACCAGGGCAAGTACACCAAGGACTTGCTGAAGCGGTTCGATATGGGTGAGGCCAAGCCTCTTCGAACACCCATGTCGATGACGACTGCCCTGGATGCGGATGTGGATGGAGAAGCAGTGGACCAGAAGGAGTACCGCAGCATGATCGGGTCGCTGCTCTACCTGACGGCGACACGCCCGGACATCCAGTTCGCGGTGTGTCTGTGCGCGCGCTTTCAGGCGTCGCCGCGCACTTCTCACCATCAGACGGTGAAGCGGATTTTCAGGTACCTTCGTTTCACACCTGAGTTCGGGATTTGGTATTCTGCTTCCTCCACCCTCTCCCTTTGTGGTTATTCAGATGCCGATTTTGCTGGTTGTTGTATTGAGCGCAAGTCCACTTCTGGGACTTGCCAATTTATTGGTTCTTCTCTGGTATCGTGGTCTTCTCGCAAGCAGTCTAGTGTCACTCAGTCTACCACAGAGGCTGAATATGTTGCTGCGGCTAGCTGCTGTTCCCAGTTGCTTTGGATGATGGCCACTTTGCGTGATTTTGGTCTGAGCTTTTCTCGCGTTCCTTTGCTTTGTGACAGCACGAGTGCTATTAGTGTTGCTAAGAACCCCGTACTTCACTCGAAGACCAAACACATTGATGTGCGCTTTCACTTTTTGCGAGACCACCAGGAGAAGGGTGATATCGACCTTCACCATGTCGATACTCATCATCAACTGGCTGATATTTTCACCAAGCCTTTGGACGAATCAACCTTTAATCAGTTGAGGGGTGAGCTTGGTGTGTGTTTCCCCTTTTAGATGGGGGAAACATTTTGGTTCTTGTATAATAGACTGACTCTTTTCGTTTGACTTTCTTTTCTTTTTGCATTTCAGCATACGCATTTATATTCTAAGCTTCATGTTTATAATCACTAGAATGTAACTATGCTCTATGTAGTATGCTCTGATGCTTATGATGATGCTTGTAGCTTATGCTCTTTCTGATCACTAGTACATGTTATGAGCTGAGCTATTTTTTGGTGAATTTGCTTAATGTACATAAAATCTGAAAATGTTCACCATTGAGATATGCAACTAGCATGTGTAGGATGTGTTGAGTTCACTCGTGCTTTTCATATATGCTAGGTTGCTATGTCTCTAGTTCTGAGTCATTCACTTGCTTGGTCTGTTCATATCATGTTTAAATTTTGAACCAAGTTTTAGTGAATTGAAAAGATCGAGATGGGATTGCTTGTCAACACATCACGGTATCGAGACTGTTTCTCATTGCACTTTGAGTTAAACTTGAGCCGTGTAGTGTATGACTGAAACCGTAGCTTTAAGCTTCTGATTGCTTCGGCATAGGCTTCGCTCGGTTGAAAAGTTAGGCAATGACAAGCTTTCAACCTCTCGCAATCACATGCTAATGTTTTGATCTTGTGTAATTTCACCGCTGCAACTCCGATCTAAAACTGAAATCACAAGTGTATGTTTCATTCTTAAGCATGATGATTGAACTTTGCTAGGGGTAGTTCACCTTGTATACATGTTTAGCACTTGTTCGGATTCCTACCTATACATGTGTAGTGCTATTTTGATGGTGACTATCTTTTGACTCAAAACTGCTCATTTTGCTCATATGTTCATATTTCGTATTTGGTGATCAGTTTGAGGCTTTGCTATGTGAATGCTTAGTTGTGTCATTGGAGTTATATTGTTTAGAGCATCTTTGCATTCTTTTGACTATATGCCTGAAGCTGCTAACTTGCATTATGACTCATATGCATTTTGGAAAGGAAGATGGTTGTCTGGTTGGTACTTTTGATCGGTGCGTTTCTAAGGGGGAGATTTTTGGTCAAAGGGGGAGAATTTTTGCTTGATTAGTGCATTTTCAACTAAGGGGGAGAAAAATGAGAAAAATGACAAATCATGTGTTTCCCCGAACACTTTTCTAAGGGGGAGAAAATATTGCAAATCCTATGTTTCCCGTGTGTTCAGCTAAGGGGGAGTTTTGCCTGGTTGTATGCACTTTTCGAAGGGGAGCTTGTTGTTTTGGCCGTAAGGCATTGGTTCGGAGCGGTTTTCTTGCTAGTTGTGTTGAGCCTCTGTGCCTCTATCTTGAGGGACTAGCATTTGCTTCGATTTCTCATTCTGTTTCAATTGGTGTCGAGCTCTTTTTCGGGAGTTTTCAATTGGAATTTGCTAGCGGTGTTGAACCTGTTCTACCTCTTCTTGAGGGCTAGCTTTGCTTTGCTTGGTTGCGTCGAGCCGTTGCCCATGTCTTTGGGGACCAAGTTGTTTTGCTTCTTCCCCTTGACCTTCTTCGGCTTTGCTATGCTTTTGGGTCATTTGGTCGAGCACGGAGATAGTGATCGAGGGCGAGGTGAAGGTCAAGTAGAGACGTGCCGTGCCGATGGACCGGGAGCGGTGAAGGGCGGACGTGAGGCTTGGACTGAGGGACCGGAGGGCCTGAGGATCAGCTGTGGTGGCTGACAGCCTGGGACAGCGACGAGCGGATACTTGCGGGGCATGGTGTTGCTCGGGTCGAGGACCTGGGGACACGTGTTGGTGGACGGGGTGCACGGGCGGTGCATCCCCTCTACAGCGCCGGTTTGGTGGTTCAGCCAGAGAAAAACCACCGGGTGGACGGTTTCCGAGTTTGGGCCACAAAACTCGGGTGCTCGGTTTCCAGGTTTGGGCCACAAAACCTGGGTGTGCGGCGGGTTTCCGAGTTTGGACCACAAAACTCGAGCTGAGGATGGTTTCCAGGATTGGGCCTCAAAACCTGGGCGCTGGCGGGTTTCCTGGTTTCGGCCACAAAACCAGGGGACGGACTTGGAGGCTGGTTTCCCGGTTTGGGCCTCAAAACCGGGGGATGGCGTGAAGGCCTGGTTTCCCGGTTTTGGCCACAAAACCGGGGGTGCGGTGTCCGGGAAAAGGACGGGCAGAGCGGTGGCGGCACGTGGCGGCAATCGGGAGGTCGCGTTGAGGCGACACTACGAGTTGTGCGGGCGTGGCCGTCGGATCACCACCTACCACGAGTTGGTCCAGAATAACCATACGGTTTAGTTGGTTCGCTCTGTAACTAGAGAGGGGTAGAGTAGGAATTAGGAATAGGTTAAGTAGGGGGAGACACCCTCCTTCCCATTCATCTCAGTTAGTCATCTCAGTCATTTGCTCTTTGCTTCCTAGGGTTTCCTGCTCTCTCATTCCCTGCTGTAGCTAGCTGAGATCCGCAGAGAACCATTCCTCTGTGTACTTGAGATTTTGAGGAAGTGAGGCCATAACCTCACTGTCATAGCGTGTGTTTGCGCTACGGTTGCAGATTGTTGTGTCGATTCGCGTTTTGGTTCGTGTTCTTCGCGTTCTTCGTTTCTCCGCGATTTTCCCGACACTCGATCTCCCTCTCTAGTGCGTCTTTGCGAAATCCATTTGAATCATTTTGTTCGTATCATTGAGGAGGTCATTTCGACCAAAGGAATTCATCTAACTCCTCATGATCGAATAGATCGGGACGATTTCGTTTTCGTGGCGCTTTTCAGTTCATTCACCTTCCCTTTCGATTTTCCGTTGATTGAGTTGTTTTGAGCGGATGATTTCTTGGGGACAGTCTCCTAACTACCCCGTGATCATCTTCTCCAAGTTTGGGAACTTGAGATTTTGGTTTGAATCGATTTTGGGAAGATTTGAGTTGAGGGCGACCAAAATCGCCCTTTCTGGGTACTCGCGGACAGTCCGCCGTGGTACCCGCGGACAGTCCGCGCGTCGGGCTCCAGCCAGACTAGTGGGTGCTGAGCTTGTTCGGACAAGTCCGTTTTGAACCGCGGACAGTCTATCGTTGTGTCTCGCAGACAGTCCGGGACTGTCCAGGGGACTTGCAGCAGCACTGCTGTTTTTGTGATTTGGCCGGCGGACAGTCCGGGACTGCTTGGCGGACAGTCCGCCCCTGTCGCGGACAGTCCGGGACTAGGGGTCCAGACAGTCCGGGACATTGCTGAAGGGTCCTTTTCAGTGCATTTGCCGTCCTGGCTTTTTGGCTTGGTTTTCGGACTTCTCATTTGGCCCTAGAGTTAACCAAGAAACATTTCTAGGTATCTTTGCTACTTGTTAGCATTGGTATTTGGAGATTTCTCGACGTAGCCTCCAATCTACGTTCGGGACTCAGTTTTCCAAGGGGGGACTTGAGCCGGAGCTTTTGGGTCTTTGCTTCGCTTGTGTTCGGTGGTGCTCCGCTGTGATCCTAGGGATCATCCACCATCTTCCAAGGGTCGTGAGCATCACGATTTCAGTCCGTGCTTCTCGGGGTTGATTTTGGGACGTTTGGCCAAAGTTTCAAGAGAAATTTTATTGGCTCCCATTCACCCCCCCCCTCTGGTCGCCTTGCTTTTGCATTCTCGGTCCTTCAACAATAACAAAGCCATACTTATTGCCACCAATGATTTGGTAGGCAACGGGTCCGATGAGGTCCATATGTAGTAACTCCAATGGTCTTGTTGTTGTCATGATGTTCTTTGTTGGATGCTTGGCTCCAACTTGCTTCCCGACTTGGCACATGCTACAAATCCTATCTTTCTCAAATGAAACATTTATTAGTCCAAGGATGTGCCCACCCTTTTGAAGTTGGGCCAAGTTCCTCATCCCAACATGAGCTAGTCGGTGATGCCATAGCCAACCCATGCTAGATTTTGCCATTAAGCATGTCTTAGGTTCCACATTACTAGTTGAAAAGTCAACTAAGTAAAGCTTTCCCTTCAACACACCCATAAATGCAATAGAGGAATCCCTTCTTCTATAGACGGTCACACCCTTATCCATAAAGAGACAATCATAACTCATTTCACAAAGTTGAGAAACAAATAATAAATTATAACTCAACAGATGCACAAGTAAAACATTTGATATGGAATTATCGGTTGAGATAGCAATTTTACCCAAACCAAAGACTTCTCCTTTTCCATTGTCACCAAACACAATGTTTTCACATGAATCATGGTTTGGTTGGAAGGAGGTGAACATGTCCTTTGCCCCGGTCATATGATTGGTGCATCCACTATCCAACACCCAACTTGTTCCACCGCAGGCATATTCCTACAAAACAAGATCAAGTTCTTGATTTAGGTACCCAAATAGATTTGGGTCCTAGGGGGTTAGTCACATAAGTCTTGGGCACCCAAACACTCTTCATGATCTCTCTCTTCTTGAGTGCACCAACATACTTCACAACTATCTTGCCATCCTTGCCCCAACAACACATATAATCACTAGAATAGTTGTGTGAGATGGACACTTGTTGCTTGGGGGTCTCCACTTGCTTCTTGTTGTTCTTGTCATTTGCAAGTGTTGCCTTTGGAATGACAATCTTGTTGGCCTTGTTCATGAGGTCAAAGAGAGAGGCCCCTTTGCTAAAGTTAACAAAGGGTACTCCATTGACCATCTTCCTTCCATTAGCTCTTCCATCATACTTACCATAGCCAATGCCATCCTTGATGGATGGATGTCTTGCGGTCTTGAGAATGTCCTTTGGTTGTTGCAACTTACATTTGCAACCATTCTTCAAGATCATGTTCAACATATGGATCTCCTTGTCTTTCTTCTCTAGCTCAACAAGGTTAGTAGCACAAGCATTTATATCAATTTTATAACATCTCTTGCAACCTTGACTAGTTGAGGCATTAGAACTATCGGAATCCTTAGGAGTAGTTGAAGAGGTGCTATTCCAAAGAGTATTGTAACTTAATTCAAGAGTTTGATATTTCTCTTGCAAGCTTGTGAGGCTTTCTTGAATCAAGCTTTCTTTATTCTTTAGATTAGCAATTAAGTCATTGCCCATGGAACACTCCTTAGTCAACCTCTTGATGGAATCATTGGCTAAAGATAGTTCCATTGTTAATTTCTCAACCTTCAACTTCTCCTTGGCAAGAGAGGCCTCCAATGCAAGGTTCTTTTCTCTCTCTTGAGAGATCATGTACCCTTGCATAGAAAGACTCGCATTCCGACTCTCTAACTTAGTTAGCAATTTTATTATTTTAAGTCCACCTTTCTTTCCAAATTTCTTTATCATGTTTTGCTCATATTCAATTTGATCATCATCACTATATTCATCACTAGAGCAAATAGGAGAGTTAGGTGGTACCTTCTCATCCTTAACCATGAAGCAAGAATGAGTGAAGTCATCATCAGAGAGGCACTCGAAGAGGTGTGACGAAGAAGTTGTTGAACCATTGTTGGTGAAGAGGCATGGAGAAGAAGTCTTGTGAATAGCAATGTTGGTGGCTCCCTTCTCCTTGTCCTTGTTGACGATCCTTAAACACCTGTTTTACCGTCAACATTTGACCCTAAAGTCCACCAAAAAGGCATGAAATGTAGTCAAATAGGTTTCAAACTAACCGAATTCCACATGTCCATAGAATTTTATTTGAATGCAGGATTTGAGCCAAATTTGGACATTTGGACCTACCAGGAGCCGAGCCCACTCAGCAGGGCCCAAATGGGCCTAAGAGGGGTGGCGCCCGCCACCCCTAGGTGGCGCCCGCCACTTGGGTTGGCCCAACTTCACCCCCCTGCCACGTCACCGATCCGTGTGACCTCCCCAGGGCCAAATCTTGGCCCTTGGTCACTAGGTCAGTGGCATCGGACGGCTCAGGATGAAGTGACGCGGATCAAGGCTGATGGGTGGTTGCTAGGACATGCAACCGACCTCCAAACCGCCTAGGACAACCTCCTGGATGCCGTTGATGTAGAGGCGGTTCATCCAACGGCCAGTGCCCTGGCGGCCGCCAATGGGGAGTGGCGCCCGCCACCTGACCTAACCCTAGGTCGGGTGGGCTGCCCCCTATAAGAACCCCCCTCACTCCTCAAGCTATAAATACCCCCTGGAGGCACCTCTCCATTGGTACCATTCCAAGCAAAGCAACTCCAAGCAAGAGAAGTGAGAGTAGGTTAGAAGCTTAGAGAGCTTAGGCAAGTAGGTAGCTAGTTGAGCAAGGCATCTTCGCCCTCGCGGTAGCGCTGCTCAAGGCTTAGCTCAAGAGTAGAGGCATGCAAGTAATCGGTCCTGGAGCTGGGAAGAGTCTTCCTTCATCTTCAGTTCAGGTTTTGCTCTTGTTACTCAAGCACTTTACTTTATTCTATTTTATCATTTCAAGTATTACTTTACTCTACTTATCAGTATTGAGTGCTATACTTGATTGATTGCTTGAGTGCCTAGCTATCCTACAGTTCAATTCACTTAGCCATAGTAGTTAATCTCTAGTGAGCTTAGTGTTTGATCTTTGCCAATAGGTTGCTTAGTTAGTTTAGTGTTTATCCTATTAAGTCAAGTGTTTGCTCTGACGTCCGCAAGGGTGTCTCTATTCAGAGCTAGGATAGAGATAGTTAGAATATAGTTAAGCGTGGTGCTTAGTTATAGACTTACCTTCAGATACGGCTGGACCCCCGGATAGCTGTGGTAGCAAGCAGGTGGTGACAACCCTGTGCGCCTTGAATTCCACCACGTAGTTGGCCCAGTTTAACAGTAAGGCTCGTTGTGCTAGCGTTCAACCTAAGTAAGTGGTAAAGGCTAGTACGCCTCGATACTTGACAAGATAGGACTAAAACTATACTGAACTTGGTTGCTTATTGTCTTTTGCCTGCCCTGCTTCGTAACTTTCTTGCTTTGAAGTTATCTTGCTTAGTGGTTACCTAGAACTAGTTGTTAGGACTAGTTAGTTATCTTAGTTATCATAGTTATCTTAGTTATCGTATTTCCCTCCAACTATCCATCTATCTAGTTATCCACCTTACCTTAGCCATCCATTTCATCCTTACCTATCCACCCACATATTCTTTCTAGCCTTTCATCTTCCCTTCTCCCCTTTTCCTTTTCTCTTTTTTCTTTGACTCTCATCCCCTCCTTGACTCAACTCTTACACCACCCTAGCCTTCCCTTGGGATCAAATAAATCGACACCTGGTACTCCCAGGCGAAGTGCTACTACGATAGTTCTGTGCGCTTGCAGAATCTCCTCCTGGTAGATTGCATTCACTCTAGCTAGCTCCTACTAGTGTCGGGATTGACAACCCCGTTTGGCATTAGTAGATAGCAGCTTTAGCTCCACTCCTTTAGGTATAGTGACCGGTCTTGCTTCAAGCACTTCTAACGCCGTTGCCGGGAATAGACTCCATCGTCTACTCCTAGTGACAACGTTAGTAAGTGCCAGCAAGCATTCCTGGGCCGTTACCGGGGATAGTTGCCTAGCACTATCTTTAGTGAAGCTAAGAACTACCAAGAATCCTTCCCTTTTCTCTTTTCATCATCACTTGAGTCATCATCCGAGTACCACTCTTGCCCAATATGAGCTTCACCTCTTCTTCCTTTTCTTTGCTTCTTGTCATCATCCTTGTTGTACTTGTTCTTCTTCTTGTCACTTGTACAAACAGCTATGAAGTGATCATCCGCTCCACATCCATAGCAATATCTCTTCTTTGCTTTCTTGTAGTCACCGCCACTACCTTTCTTGAACATCTTTCTTCTCATGATTCTTCTAAAGTTCTTGACAAGGAGTGTAGTTTCTTCATCAGAATCATCATCTTCTTCACTTGAATGATCATTTTGAGCTTTTCTTCTTCCTTCTTGATTTGCCTTGAAAGCCACTACTTTCTTGTTGCTTGCTTCTTGATCTTCTATAGCCTCATCATCAAGCACTTCATAATGCTTTATCTTGGCAAGCATCTCATGAGATCTCATACTCTCATAGTTTGGTCTCTCCATAATGATGGATGCGAGTGTCTTGTTCTTTGTCCTATAAGCTCTCAATAGCTTTCTTGCCATCGAGTTGTCATCCCACTTTTTATCTCCAAGAGCTCTTATCATATATCTATCAAACATTTGTTGAGTTGTTTTGAAAGTGCATGTTGCACTTAAGTGTGATTTTGGATGATTTGATGACAATATTGATTAAAGATCTAATATGTTTGCTAAGTGTGACACAGGGAAATGATTATCTCACTATGTACTTGAAATGCAATGTAAAGCCAAAATGATGAATTGTTGTATGAAGATCATGTCACAATCACAAGACAACAATGAGAATGACATTGATGTAAAGTGGCTATCATATTGTGGGATAATCATGGTTCATATTTGATTGTTACAAAAAGATTCAAAACGAAGTGTGGTTGAATGGCTTGAGATGGTGAAGATAGCAAGGAAAGAATCTTTGAGGTACTAAGCAAGGGTGAAGGGCAAGCGACGGCTTGGCGGCTGAAGAACCTAGCTAGAGTGAAGAAGAAAGTACTTGCATTTAGTCGAAGGATCAATCAAGCTTGAAGATCGCATCTAGTGGAGAATCAACGTTCCTAGCAACAATATTGATTGAAGTGACTTGACACATTTGGGATTACATTCTATCACTTGCATGAAGTCAAGTCACATGCTCAAGATGGCTATGCTTGAAGAACATCTACTTCTGGACATGACAACCATTCCTCCCAATATGGAAAATGAAGACAAGCGGCTTTGGTTCAAATGGAGATCAACTCAAGAGGTTTAAATTCATATTTCAATTTGATCTTGAGTAAATAGGAATGCCGTACTATTAAGAGGGATGCAACATATAGTAGATGACTTTTCATAAGTGCACAAACCAACCTAAGTGAGACATGAGAGAGCTAGAGCTAACTTTCAGATAAGTGCTGCACTGTCTGTCCATACCGGACATGTCCGGTATGCATACCGGACATGTCCGGTATGAGCCCACAGAAGTGCGGCCATCCTTCTGGCCTAGTGATGAACCTGGTGAAGGGAGTCCATACCGGACATGTCCGGTATGCATACCGGACATGTCCGGTATTCTCGTGTTCTGTCTCATTGCCTGTAATGGGCGGTACCACCGCCCCTTGGGCCGGTACCACCTACCGGTACTACCGGGGTTATAGCGGTAATACCGGTAGGCCAAAAATTGGCCCAACACAGAGAGGTTGCAAAACCCCCCCGTATAACTAGCGGTACCACCGGCCTTATGACCGGTACCACCGGGATTCTTTTTGGGGTTTGAAAGATAGTTGGTCAAGGGTGTTTCTCTCACGCAGTGAAGGCATACCGGACATGTCCGGTATGCATACCGGACATGTCCGGTATTTGCGGAGTTGATGCTAACAGTTTCTTTGTGATGGTCGGGACCACCGCCCCTTTGGGCCGGTACCACCGGGGTTATAGCGGTGATACCGGTAGGTCACAAATTGGTCCAACTCAGAGAGGGTGCGAAAACACCTTGGTAACTACCGGTACCACCGGCATTGGGGCCGGTACCACCGGGATCGTTTGAGCAGTTTGAAAGTTGGTCTGTTCAGTATGTTTCTCATGCAGTGAAGTCATACCGGACATGTCCGGTATGCATACCGGACATGTCCGGTATGAGCTGACTCAGCCAACGGCTAGAAAACGGCTAGTTTCGATTGTGGGCTTATAAATACCCCCAAACCTCCACCTTTGGAGGCTGCTGATTCTACTGGTTCCCACACTCATTCTAAGCCTTTCAAAACACTTTCCAACCCTCTCTTAGTGAGTGATTGTCCTCTAATTGCCAAATCCATTTGTGGGTTGAGAGAGATTCAAAATTAGAGAGCAAGCCATCTCTTGAGCACTTGTGCAAATCGTCGATCTTGTTGTGCGCATTCGTTACTCTTGGACTCTACGGTCCTAGACGGTTAGGCGTCGCCGTTGAGCACCCAAGAGATTTGTGGAGTGCCTCGGAAAGTTTGTGAAGGTTCGATCTCTCCTCAAAAGAGATCAACTAGTGGAAGGAGCATAGCGGGTGAAATAGACCGCGGCTAGAGTGACCCGTGGTGTCCTCTAGAGCCCACCTTTGTGGTAGCTCGCAGCCGGCTCAACGGAGAGTAGGACCCGAGGGGGTGCCGAACTTCGGTGAAACAAATACCGTGTCATTCCTTTGTGCTTTGCTTTCGGCTATTTGTTATTCTTCGTTGTGCTAGTTGTTTTGCAAGCAATCAGTTTTATATATACATCATACATAGTGATTGCAGGTTGTGTGAGAAATTGGAGAAGAAAAGGAGCAGTCCCGTACAACCCGTGCATACCGGACTTGTCCGGTATTGATACCGGACATGTCCGGTATTTACTGACTGTGCCCAATTTGTTTAATCCTTGAGCTAATCTTTGTGGTGCAGGGTATTGCCTTCTAGGTGATTAATTTCTATTCATATACTTTGTGTTTGTCTCTTGAGGGGTTGTTTATACTCCGATTGGGAGTTTCCAAGTAATTGGAAACTCGCATACTAATTGCTTCCGCATTATAAGTTGTAAATTTTCAGAAAAGCCTATTCACCCCCCCTCTAGGCGACACCTTAGGTCCTTTCATGTTTCATCACTCTTGATTGTGAAGTTCTCAATCTTTCCTTGAAGTAGCTCAATGTTGCACTTTCTTACACTAGCATCACCCTCAAATGAGATCTTGAGAGTTTCCAAAATTTGTTTAGGAACCTCCAAGCCATGAACCTTGGCGCTCTCTTCGGGCTTGAGACATGATAAGATCAAGGAGGCAGCTTGAACATTTTGTTGGATCTCTATATCATCTTGAGCGGTGAACTCTTCTCCTTCGACATGACTAGGTCCAATCTCAACAATCTCCCAAGCTCTTGCCGCAATGAGATGTAGCTTCATCTTGTGTGACCAATCATTATAGTTGATGTCGTCAAATGATGGTGGTTTGCCAAGATTGACACTAGGCATTTGAAGGACCTTGCTTATTTGGTTGTAGTCGAAAGATGTACGAGTGAAGTCTCCATCTTTTCCATCATCTTCATTTCCACCACCTTTTTCACCATCTTCGTTTCCACCACCTTGAGGAGTTGACCCACTAATGGATGCATCATTCTTGTTGCTCAAGGCTTCCTTCAAGCTTTCTATCTCTTTTTGCATCTTGCTCAATTGGTCTTCAAGTTTCTTTGCTTGTTTTTCCATAATTTGCTCTGCAATCTTCTCAGCAATCGAGTTGAGCTCTTGCTCACTTAGGGTAGACATTGTTTTTCCCTCACGCGGTGAAGCGCTAACACGAGGGTTAGGCTCTGATACCAATTGAAAGGATCAAACAGTGCCTAGAGGGGGGTGAATAGGCTATTGAAAAATTCTACACACACTAAATGTAAACTGTCAGTAGTCTGTCGGAAGTTCCGGCAATTAGGGTCAAAACTTCTGGGGGTCGAAAGTTCCGGCGCTAACTGTCGGAAGTTCCGACGCCTACGTGAAAACTACAACAAGTGCAGAAATGAACTTTGAGATAGAACTTTCTTACAACCCCACAACCTAGTGAAAGGGTGAGGGTGTAGAGACCCTTCCTTGCTATTGTATAGTCTCCCAACCGACGAATGAGCCCACCACCTAGATAGTAACTTGAGAGAGAGAGAGAGAGAAACAATACAAGTGATATATGCAATAATCTCAACAACAAGAAGCACACGAGAAACGAGGATTTATCCCGAGGTTCGTCCACTCCACAAAGGAGCTCCTACTTCCTCGTTGTTGAGGTGACCATAAAGGTTGGAGTCTCTTTCACCTCCTTAGCCTCTCTCAAAGAAACCACAAAGGATTCTTGAGCTTCTCCACTAGAATCACAGGGGAAATACAAACACTTCGGGGAAACCAACACAAAGAGCAAGGCTCTCCCGAAGATCGCCTAGCCGGCTAGGGTTCCAAGAACCCAAGAGTAAAGAATGCAAAATCAACCGGCTTGATGAAGAAATCAAGTGCTCAAGCATGTTAGGTGTGAATCCCGCTTAATCCACTAGCTCTCCACTCAAATCCTTGCAAGAATTGAAGTAGGGAAGGAAGGGGAGAGTTGGGAGGAGCCTTGAATGCTTGGGGGTCGGTTTGGACAGAGGTTGGTCAGAATAAATGAGTTTGGTAACGGTTGGAATAGTGAAGAGGGGTATTTATAGGTCAACCCATGGGCTGCAGAAAAAGTGAATGTCGAAACTTCCGGTCCAGATCTCGGAACTTCTGACGTTCACTAGAAACACTGTTCACAGGGTTCAACAATCACTTTTTACCACTGTCGGAACTTCCGACGCAGATCTCGGAAGTTCTGACCTTCACTAGAAACAACAAGACACTGCCGGAAGTCCGCCGGGACTTCCGGCATGTCAGAACTTCTGGGAGATAACCGGAACTTCCGACGTGTCCCCAGGCAGGGAGGCTGAGCAGGCTGAGATAGCACTGTCGGAACTTCCGACGCTGGACGTCCGAACTTCCGACACTGGGAAGTCAGAAGGCAACCCACTCGCTGGAACTCCCAGGGCCGGAACTTCCCACTTAAGGTCAGAACTTCCGACACCGGAAGTTGACAGTAACCTCACTGAATGCTCGTGAAGTGATTTTGTGTCTCTCTTTTAATTTTATTTTTATACTTGAGCACTCTATCCTCTTCAGACCACCTAACTTTGCATCCCTTTGCATCCCTCTTTATAGTATGACATTCCTAAACTCAAAGCAAAAAGAAATCGATCGATGCACTTCTTCAAGGTTAATTGTCGCCTTTGGAATATCTAATTGAGGGACTCCATTTTTCTTATTTTATTCCTCTAGCACTTTCAAGGGACTAAAGCTGCAAGTCATCTTCATTTAAACACATTAGTCCCTAATTTGAGTGTCATCAATACCAAAACCCACATTAGGGGCCATTGCACTTTCAGCAAGTTGCAACTCTAATAAGGTAGATTAGATTAATATTATATTGTGGTGTATATATTACATTGCCTGCGTGTGCATGGAACGCGCAGACTGCTGCCTCATGGCATGCAGCGCATGGGAGATCTCAACAAACGCATGATATATTTTTGGTAGAGTATATTTCCAACCCCCACCGTTGCATAGGAGATCTATTTAAAGTTATTTGATGATACTTATTTATGTCCAATTATTTTATTTCTTGTGGTTTGGTTTGTTAGGACACGAACAATCATATTCAAATATTTGCGAATAAAGTACCAACAAATATATAACCATTTTAGAAAAAATAATTGGTATGAGTTTTTTTATTATTATTTTAAAAAGATCAGTTTTGAGTTTTGGAGATTACTAGTTGAGCGCCTGTGCGTTGCTACGGATATATATTGTATATATAGGACTGCTAATTTATTTTCTCAACAACCAAACATCAGCTTGCCAGCGGTAGAACTTGGGATAATACCTCCACCAGGGGAGAATTTTGGAGGCCAAGATCCCCAAAGAACACAAAGACCGCACAAGAAATCATGGAAAATTCAATAAAAATAAAGAATGAAATAAACTCAACCCAACAAAGACTGCATACTTATCCACTGTATTCTCATGCTAAAGTAAATTTGCATAGGGTTAAATACCAAACCAATTAAACACTACTACAATTATAACATTTGACATCTGACACCAACAATCAAGAAAAACAAAATTAAGAGGAATAACCCATAAAAACAAAACTGAACTAAAAAAAGCCACCACACTATAAGCATCAACCCTAAAGCCATCACACTAAGTCTCTGATATAGCATGGAAATAAACTGTGAACAATGATCATAACAAACTAAACTATAGTTTAAGAAACATTCTCGTTGACTGTTGTGTAGCCTTTCATCATGACTGCTACTCTGCGAGGCACCTAACGCCAAATATAATACAAAAGAAATCAGTTTCAGTAGCAAATCATGTGCTCAGGCAGCTGTTTCAAGCCAGAAATCAGTGAGCTATTTCAAGCCTGGCGAATAGATTATATGTTTTGAAGCCATAAATATACATTCAGTTAGCATGATTCTGAAAACAATGCTTAGCATGGTTCAGTTATCTGAAAAAATATCCTTACAGAGGAGCATCTAGTTGATGATATTTCACAATATGGTTCAGTTATTTTGGAAATAATTACACAACAAACTAGTTGTTGACAATCAACCAAAGAAGACAGAACTGAGTAACAAAATTCAATATATAGGTGGATGACAATTGATCATCAAAGAGTCAGTTGTTCATAGAGCCGGTATCAATATCTAATTAAACAGTTGGCCACCAGCCGTTAGCCTTGTTCAATATTGGATTAACACACTGTCTATTTTTCAATTAACATGTCAATTATTACCACTGTCCATCAACACTACAGAGCTATTATCAAACTGAACCTGTTATCGGATTTGTTTCAGTACAACAAGCAGTAAATGAACTGACCTTTTTGAATTATAGACATGTGGTGTCCCTGTTTCTCTCAGTTGAACCAACGATTCAAAAACCTGAATTAAAAAACACACATCTGAACACAGGATTGAAGTCACTACTACTCAAATATAATAAAAAAGACATGTTTAGCAATCTTCTATGTAAGACTGCTTCTGATTCATCCAATTCATGAATGCTCTTCGCATCCTTAGTACCTTAGGTTTATTTCAGTTTATTACTATTGATAGTTTAAAAATCTACACATTGTCTTCAGAGCTACATCCATGAGATAACTATGAAAATAAATGAATCTGTTTTAGTATAGTATATATAATAACTACAACGCTTTAATAGAGATGAGAGGACTGGGGATAATCTCCTTAATTTGTATCCACATTAAAATTTTATAAAATGAAAGAAACATCTAATACCTGTATAGCAAGGGAAAAATAGTAGTATGTAATGTATTTATGTACAGAAAATCTTCCAACATATATTTATCTTGCATCCATATGTATCAAACTATCAACAATAGTAAGGTATAAAACTAATGAATCCATATATTGCCAGTAGCTTGCCTGAGGACATACCTCTAACTTGCTAGTTGGCGTGATGCCTGGGGATGAGAGACGCTGAGCAGGGGATGAGAAGACTCTTCAGAAACTGCACTTGTAGATACTGGCCAATTTTTAAGTAAAACGTGAGCATCGTTAGCATGCTAACACAAATGAAATCTGAGCTGAAGCAGAGAAACAGCTTGAGGACAGATGGTGGAGGTATTGCACTTAGCTGGCTATTAAATGAATCCTCCACTCTGCTATCAAAATAGAAATAAAATCGAAAAGATAGACATATTCAGAGATGCGCTTGTTGAGTGAGTTTGTAAGAAATATGAGTAGAAAATTATGCATCAATTGATTCATATCTCAGCTAGACATAACACCGCTGAAGTTTACTTTCAAATCCAGGAACACTGAAGTAGAGGTTTCCGAGATACTAAGGGATCCTCAATAGTCATTACTGCCGGATCAGCTCATTTCAAATATCGTTATGCTAAAATTCAATTAAAATACTATGTTAACTAAATAGTGCTAAAATTAACTAAGCAATCGCACATGGCAGCCTGGTACATATGATCAAAGTGCTTAGTGCCTAATCAGCATGACTGAAGTCCTATAGTGATAATATTGTACCCTGTAATTTGATTTTAGCACAATCACAATGCAGTTTTGGAAATTGCCATTATGTATAATCACAGTAGTCAAAGAAAGAAAAACGAAGAAACAAGGGGCACCTTCTCGTTGGACATGAGGGTGAGCACCTGCACAAGGGTGTAATGTAGCTTACCGGCAGCTGACAGGTGACATCCCAACATAACCAATGCATGTACATGAGAGGAGAGAGACGCTGGCCTTCTCGGCGCTCCATGAATGAGTTCAACTACACAGTAAGCAGCTAACCAATGTATGTTTTTAGATTTGTATTGGGAGATCATATAAGGAGAGTGTTTTTGACATACAACCTTCCTAGAATAAAATCAATTTTGTCCATTAGATGACAGTACTAAAATGCAACAACCAATAAATTCTAGAGATTTAGTTATTTCCATTTTACCTTGTATTTCACCTTGCGAACTGACGTTCTATAGCTATATATGTCAAGCTACTTTAGCCTGATAAAAATTGATCAAACAAATAGACACTGTTTTTATGCACATCAGGCTAATATGTCCAATGTTATGGAATTACCTATTCCAATTGGTGTCTCTAGTTGCAACGTATAATTCCTAATAAATTAGTTAGACTACTTTTTTCAAAGCAAATGTTGCAACAGTATAATTCCTAATAGATTAGTTGCACTATTTTTTCAAAGCAAATGTTGCAACTTATAATTCCTAATAAATTAGTTGCACTACTTTTTTCAAAGCAAATGTCAGTTACCTGCACACAGATCATGTTCATCACTCATGCTACTCGCCTCCGCATCTCCCTCTTACTTTGTCATCCGATAGTTGCTGCTTCGTACTTCAACAGATAGCTCTGTCCACCGCAGATTTAAGACGTTGAGAGCTCACAAAGGTGCCTGAGCAAGGGTATGACGCAAATCAAGGGTCGGGATTGGGCGATGACGGTGCAGATCAGGGATGTGCGAGGCGACGACACCTATCGTGGATCCCATCCACGACTGACTGCAGATCGGGGGTCGCCCAGCCTGTCAGCGCTAGCTCCAGCAGCAACAAAGGCGCCAACTCAAGGACTGTGAAGGTTTGGGGGTCCTCCTGGTCATGGTGACGGCGAGGTTGGTGTGGGCTTCGGCGGCGCGCTCGTCGATGAAGAGGAACAGGCAGACATCGGGGAGAAACTGGCTGAGCTGTGCGGTGCCCTTCGTCGCGGTACAACGTCATGAGCAAGTAAACCTGCTAATGGGTCGGGGGAAAACGGGTTTTTGGGGGCGGGTTCTCATATAAGGTGTATGTTGAGGGTCTAAACAAGTGTTATTTTCGTACGTGTCGGGTCGGGTTTAGGTTACAGAGAAAACAGGTCGGGGCGGGTTAGCGGAAAGATTACGCTCATGTACCTCCTATCAATATGTGGGTCCCACATCAAAGCCAGACCCTAGAAATAGAAGCTCGTGTTCACACTATAAAAATTTATCTGGATTGACTAAAACTTGTTGCAGATGATTTAATTTAACAACTAACTGCTTTGTGCTAATTGGCACCACCAGATCAATATATAGACCCCACGTCAAAGTCGGACCCTAGAAATAAAAGCTCGCGTTCACATTATAAAATTTTACCTGAATTGACAGAAATTTGTTGCGAATGATTTAATTTAACAAGCAGCTACTTCATGTCAATTTACACTGTTAGATCAATATGTGGGTCCCACATCAAAGCCGGACCCTAAAAATAAAAGCTCGCGTTCACACTATAAAATTTACTCGAATTGACTGAAATTTGTCTCATATGATTTACTTTAACAAGTAGTTACTTTATGTCAATTAACACTGCCAGATCAATATGTGGGCCCCACCTCATAGTCGGTCCCTAAAAATAAAAGCTTGCGTTCACACTTTAAAATTTTACCTGAATTGACTGAAATTTATTGTAGATGATTTAATTTAACAAGCAGCTATTTTATGCTAATTGACATTACCAAAATAATATGTGAGCCCTACACCAAAGCGTGGACCCATTTGAACTCATTCCATTAGCAGGGTGTTTTTTTTTGCTTGTGACGGGTTGAACCCATACGAATGGCGCGGGTTGGATTGGGTTTATTCACTAAATATTTGAGTCAGACTGAGACGGGTGAAGACTTCATATGACAACGGGTTAGGACAGGTGTGGGGCGGGTTTATCCCCATTAGCAGGTGGACGAGCAGGCGGTGCGGTGTTGTCCGGTGGAGAGGCAGGATGACATTCAGAGGTTGAAGGAAGGACAACAAACGTATCGAGGTCCTCCTGCTACCGGCGTTGGTGACGGAGGGAGTCTTTGGGGCCGAGTGCCGCTGCTGTGGTGAGTGAAAGCATCTAGGCCCCTAGTGGATTTCGGTGATTGGATGAAACACAAAATTATTGTGACTAATGTGTGTTTTGCAGAAATAGGGATGAATTAGGTCACGGTAATGGCGACGATACGGGCATACAGAGTTCATGTTCTCTGGCGATGGAAATTGATTCGGTTTTTAAAAGACAGACGACGAAGACGGTGATAAGCTAGCATCTAAGTGTCATATGGTGTTGGAGGACACTTAGGTAGTCTTAGCTCTTTATTTTTCCTTTGGCTGTATTATAAAGGGGAGCGTGAATCAGTAGGTTGACCTAGATGATTATATTGAGGTAGGTATGGTGCACACTTATTATTTTATAGCTCTAGGTAGCTCAGAAAGAGCCCTTATGTCATGAGGATGAAAAGTGTTAAGGCAGCGTCGTGGATCCGAAGTCGTTTCGGCCCTGTAATGGGCATCGAACGCTAGCCTGGGTGGCATCAGACGCGCGTCCAGTGTCACCTAGACTTAGAATAATCTGGTGCATGGCATTAGACGCTCCGATGGTGTCACATCAGACGCTGCGATCATTAGACGCTCCGATGGTGTCACATCGGACGCTGCGATATCATTGTTCATGAGAGAGTGCCCTGAGGGGCACATCGGAAGCTGACATCGGACGCTGAGAGCCAACGTCCGATAGGCATGCAGAGAGGTTCCAGAGATGTCAAATCTGCATCGGACGCATCCGAGGTAGAGGCATCGGGCGCTGTCTGCCACATAAACCTGCGTGTTAGAAAAGTATAGTCAATTGTTAGGTCAAGGCATCGGCGCGTGGCCAGGCATCGAAGCGTCTGATGCCCCCGAAACTGTATTGTTTCAACGCTCTTTTGGATGACCAGTTGGGGGAGTATTTATACTCCTCCTCCATGCGGATACATGGGTGTATGTCGAGTCTCGAGTGATGAGTGATTGTCAACGGGTTTGATGCGCATGTTCTTTGGCTTGTGTTGTGCAGGTGTCGAGCACGGAGACAGTGATCGAGGGCAAGGTGAAGGTAAAGTAGAGACGTGCCGTGCCGACGGACCGGGAGCGGTGAAGAGCGGACGTGAGGCTTGGACTGAGGGACCGATGGCCTGAGGATCAGCTGTGGTGGCTGACAGCCTGGGACAGCGACGAGCGAAGACTTGTGGGGACATGGTGTTGCTCGGATCGAGGACCTGGGGACACATGTCGGTGCACGGGGTGCACGGGCGGTGCATCCCCTCTATAGCCTCGGTTTGGTGGTTGAGCCACAGAAAAAACACTGGGTGGACGGTTTCCAGGTTTGGGCCACAAAACCTAGGTGCTGCGGGTTTGTCGAGTTTGGGCCACAAAACTCGGGCTAAGGACGGTTTCCAGGTTTGGGCCTCAAAACCTGGGCGCTGGCGGGTTTCTGAGTTTGGGCCACAAAACTCAGGCGATAGACATTGGGTTTCCCGGTTTCGGCCTCAAAACCGAGGGATGGACTTGAAGGCCTGGTTTCCCGGTTTCAGCCACAAAACTGGGGGCGGAGTCCGGGAAAAGGACAAGCAGAGCGGAGGCGGCACGTGGTGGCAATCGGTGAGGTTGCGACAAGGCAACGCTACCAGTTGTGCGGGCGTGGCCGTCGGATCAGCATCATCTTTGAGTTGGTCCAGGATAGCCTTAGGGTTTGGCTGAGTCGCTCTATAAATATTTAGGGGTAGAATGGGAATTAGAATTATGATAAGTAGGGGGAGACACCCACCTCCCAAAGTATCTCAGTCATTTGCTATTTTTCACCTAGGGTTTCCTACTCTCCCACATCCTTGCTGTAGCAAAACTGAGATCCACAGAGAAGACAATCATATCTCTGTGTTCATGAGATTTTGAGGAAGTGAGACCGTAATCTCACTATTGTAGCGTGTGGTAGCCACACGGTTGCAAATTCGTGGATGTGATTCGCGTTTTGATCTTGTTATTCGCGGGTTGCTTTTCTCCATGTTTTTCCTGTTGATCGATCTCTCTACTCAGTGCGTCTCTTGCAAATCCATTTGAACCAAGTCGTTCTAGATCGTGAGGCACTTCTTTCCACCGAAGGAATTCACCTCAAACCTCACGAGCTAGTAGATCGATCGATTTTTGTTTCAGTTTGGTTTTCCTCTCCCTTCCCCCGAATTTGTTTGATTCATCGATTTGGAGATAGGTTCGAGCCATGATCTCCTAGGAGTTGCTCACTATCCTCCTTGTGACTCCTCTCACCAAGTTTGATCCCTAGAGGATTTGTTTTGGGTGAGATCGAGTTGAATCGGTGGACAAACGGGGCTGAGTCAGGGTGACCAGACGCTTGCATCGGGCTGACCGGATGCTGACTCCATGCGTCCGGTGGTTGAATGTCACGCAAAGATTTTCTGTAGCTCACCGGACGCTTCCTCTGCTCAGTGATCGGGCTCGCTCCTTGTACTGTTCATTTGGTTTGACTCTTGCGACCGGACGCTTGGCTCGTGACCGGACGCTCAGACTCAGTGAGTTCGGTCAAGAACAGTAAGCTCCCAAATCGTGTTTTACCGGACCGGATGCGTCCGATGGACTGTGACCGGACGCAGCCAGAGTCCGGTCAGTGTTGTTCTGCGTTGTTCCGTCTGCGGTTCGTTCGTCCGTTGTCGGTTTCAATTTCTGGCTTTTGCGTTGGGTTTTTAGAGTTGTGTATTGTCTCGCTGTGCTTCTTAAAAGCATCCACCCTACCTCTAGGGTCGTGGACACTTGCAAGCTCTAGGATTTGCTCTCGGGGTTTATTCTCGGGACAGTGGCAACAAGTTTCTAAAAAGAAATTTGAAGCTCCCATTCACCCCCCCCCTCTGGTCGCTTTCTGGTAGCATCTTTGGTCCTTAAATTGGTATCAGAGCGGCTTAAGGATCTTCCACCTTATCCGGTTCTAGATCCACAGAAGGCGATATGGATCGTGGCGTGGGCAAACCACCATTTTTCGATGGGACGAACTATGCGTATTGGAAGATACGCATGTAGGCCTATCTCCAGAGCATGGGCTCTTCTGTTTGGGAGATTTGCAACAAGGACGATTATGTCGTCTTGGCTGCTCGTGTTACTCAGCTTTAGATCGATGAGTACGATGCCAATAGTCGAGCGCATAATGCCCTTTTCTCCTGTTTGAGCATGTCCGAGTTTGATCGTGTTGCTCACCTCCCCACGGCTCGTGAGATTTGGGCGACCCTCATGCGCTTCCATGAGGGAACCACTCAAGTCAAATCCCATCTCTACGAGTCGCACAAGCGGGAGTATGAGAACTTTTGACACATGTCTGACGAGAGCATAGAAAGTTTATTCGCTCGCTTTCAGGTAATTGTCAACAAGATGAGAGCGAACAAGGAGTTGTTGCCTTTTGACGATCATGAGAGAGCTTTGAAGCTTTTGCATACTCTCGATCGGTCGGTGTGGGACTCAAAGATCCAGGCGATCATCGAATCGTCTAACTATGAGACTCTCACATGTGACGAGCTCTTTAGTAAGCTCAAGTCTAGTGAGATTGATGCCATGTCGAGGGCTTCTTATGAGAATCCTTCTGGCCCGACTATGGCTTTGGTTTCTGGCTCTTCTGCTAACCCCTCTGGTGGATTTGCACTCTCTTCACTTCTTTCTGTCACAGAGGAGCAGTTGGAGTCTTTGGGGGATGACGAGTTGGCTTTGCTTGCCAACCGGTTCTCGCGGTTCCACAACAACCGCATGAACCGTCACCGCGGAGGAGGACGCTCTGGATGCTTTGAGTGCGGCGACCCCAACCACTTCATCGCCAACTGTCCCAAGAAAAACAAGCAATCTGGGAAGGGCGATCTTGGGCACAAGTACGACTCTGGCAAGCGCAAGGAGAAGTACGTCCCCGTGAAGAGCAAGTGGAAGGGCGGCTTCAACAAGGAGTACATCAAGAAGAAGTACTTGGAGAAGGCCCAGGCTGAGCAGCGTGCATTCTTCGCCACGCTCAGCGACGTTGACAGCTCGGATGATGACTCCGCACCCTTAAGCGATGACGAGTCCGAGAAGAGGAAGAGGATCGAGGACAAGCTGAACGGTCTCTGCTTCTTCGCCAACGATGAGGGCTTCTGCACCATGGCCCTTGGTGATGAGGTCAACGGCAAGCTGGAGGAGATTCCTCAGAACGACGACGACAACGACTCCTCACAGGTATCACAAACTCCTGAGGAACTCTCTGCTGAGGTTGATAAGCTTACTGCCGCCTTGTTGAGTCAAGATAAGTTGCTTAGGCATGCAACTAGAGAGAGGAAGGAGTTTAGGCAGAAGTGGGAGGATACCGTGAAGGAGCTTGAGTTTGCTAGATACACGGTTGTAGTCTCTGATGAGAGTGAGTGTGAGATGTGCACCAAGCACATGACTGACCTTCTCACTTTGAGAGGTAAGTATGCTGCTTTGGTTGGAGAGGTGGATGAGCTCCAGGCTAGACCCGTGTTGTTGGGTGCGTGCAAGTCTTGTGCTGGCTTGCAAACCGAGTTGGCAGAGAAGAATGCCTAGATTGAGTCTCTTGAGAAGGCCAGCTCGGGTAGCACTTGTGTGGCGAGGTGTGCTTTGTGTGAGGGTTTGGAGATGGAGATTGCTAATGTGAAGCATGACAAGATGCAAATCGAGGAAGAAAACACATACCTTCGGACCATCTTGTCATGGGTGTCTTGTGGTGAGCCGCAGCTTGGGATGATGATCTCCCAATTCAAGCGTGTTGCTGGAGGTCCAGGTGTAGGTTTTGCATAGGGTGTTGATGCTTCTTCTTTTGGCAAGGTTGGAGAGTTGAGTGGTCTTAACCCGAGTGAGAAGCCCAACTCCACCACTACTCCCAAGCTTACCAAGATTCCACCCAAAGAGCCTCTCAAGCCTAACACCAAGGATGGAGTGTTTGAGGAACCTCCGAGAGCTCCACCCAAGAAACAAGTATGGCATCCCAAACCCAACCACTTGAAAAACAAGCTAGACAGAATGCCACCTATCAAGGAGGAGCTTATGCCACAGAAGGGCAAAGTGATCCACACCCACTACCGTGAGTACCAACAACCCCCTATGAGAGCGGTGAGGTACCATTGTGAGCACTGTGGGAGAGATGGACACTTGAGTGAGTTTTGCTTTCGGCAAAAGAGAGAGGAGCGTCGTGCCAGGGAGATGAACAATGCGGACATGTAACATCCTTTCCATGATGTACATGTGTCGAATGTCTAGAGGAGAGCTGCTAGGCCTAGAGGTCCAATGCCTCAAGGTCCTAAGCGTCAGGGAGGTGTTGCCCGGCAGGGTCCTGACTTTGTAGGATACGGACCCTGTGGCGGTGGCTTTGTGGAGCGTTTCCCTCCACCGTGTTTTGAGTATCGCGATGGACGCTCTTCCCTTAGCGGACCATGCTTTCCTATGCGTGGTGATCGCTTTCCCCGTAGGCCTGCTAGGAATGGTTTTTCTACTAACCGTTCTTTTGAGCAGCCGGCCCAACACTGGTATTCGTCTTATTTCACTAACCCCAGTGTTGGACTGTATGCTCACCCTATGACTTTTTATTGATGTAGGTAAAAAGATTGGAGGACATTTGGTTGGTGGATTCTGGTTGCTCGAGGCACATGACCGGAAACGCCAAGTGGTTCTCCAGTCTTAGTCCTGTTGCCGGAAAGGAGTTTATCACCTTTGGCAACAATAGTAAAGGTAAAGTGTTGTCTCATGGGCCGGTGCGAGTTAATGAGCACTTCGTGTTGCGTGACATTGCTCTTGTTTCTAACTTGCATTTTAACCTTCTTTCTGTTTCACAACTTTTTGATGATGACAATGAGATTCGTTTTAAACCGAATCTCAGTCGTATTTTAGATCCTCAGGGCAATCTTGTTTGTTTGATTTTGCCCTTTGGGAAAGTCTTTCGTATGAATTTCTCAGAGTCATTTGGATTTTCTCGTTGTCTTGTGGCTGGTCCTTCCTCCTCTGATCTTTGGAAGTGGCATAGGAGACTAGGTCACCTGAGCTTCGACTTGCTCGCAAGGCTTAGCTCACTTGGCCTAATCCGAGGATTGCCCAAGTTGTCCATGAAGAAGGACCTTGTTTGCCATTCTTGTAGACATGGGAAGGTGGTTGCCGCTCCCCATCATCCAGTGACTCAGGTCATGACACAGCGCCCTGGAGAGCTTTTACACATGGACCTCGTTGGTCCGGCTCGGGTGAGCTCGGTTGGAGGGAAGTGGTACGTGCTCGTTGTTGTTGATGATTTTTTGAGATATTCGTGGGTCTTCTTTTTGACTGAGAAGACTGAGACTTTCTCTTTTGCTCGCAATCTGATTTTGCGTCTTCAGAACGAGTTCCCTATGAACTCGATGCGAGCTATTCGTAGTGATAATGGTTCCGAATTCAAGAATTCTGATTTTGAGAAGTTTTGTAACTCCTTGGGTTTGGAGCATCAGTTTTCTTCCCCCTGCACACCGCCACAGAATGGTGTTGTAGAGAGGAAGAATCGGACCCATGTAGAGATGGCCAGGACGATGCTCGATGAGCATAGGACTCCTAGGCGATATTGGGCCGAGGCTATGAACACTGCATGCTATATTTCCAATCGCATTTTTGTCTGAGCTTTCTTGAAAAAGACTTCTTATGAGTTGCGTTTTGGAAGACAACCCAAAGTGAGTTACTTTAGAGTTTTTGGTTGCCACTGTTTTATACTTAAGAAAGGCAACCTGGACAAATTTGAGTCTCGTTCTTCTGACGGTGTATTTTTGGGTTATGGCACTCACACTCGAGCTTATCGTGTACTTAACCTTGATACTAACCGAGTCATGGAGACATCCGATGTCACTTTTGACGAGACCATGGTTTGTCCTTCTTCTCGTTTTGAGCGTGCAGGTGATCATGAGATTGGAGAGCCTCTTTTTGATGACAAGGATGAGGGTGCTGAAGGGATGGATGATCCAGCACCACCTCCACCTGTTGTGCCGCAAAGAGCGGCTTCTACTACGACTCACGGCCCTGATCCCTCTTCTTCGACTTGGGGCCGTGGGATCCGCCACCTCGGGCTGTACCATTTGTACCCGGGGAGGCACCAGCTGCTGTTGAGGGGGAGGTCACTTCAGCTCAGGAGGCGCCACGACTAATCCAGCACCAACACCCGCCTCAACAGATGATCGGTAGCATTGACGAACGTGTCACTCGGTCCAGGTCACAACAAATCTCTCACTTTGCTCATTCTGCATTTGTTGCTAATTTTGAACACCGAGATGTTGGACACGTTTTGACGGATCCGGATTGGGTCAATGCCATGCATGAGGAGTTAGAAAACTTTGAAAGAAATCGGGTTTGGGTTTTGGTTCCACCTCCTCCAGACTGTAATCCTATTGGGACAAAATGGGTTTTCAAAAACAAACAAGGAGAGGATGGCCACATTGTGAGGAACAAGGCCAGACTTGTAGCCAAGGGATATAGTCAGAAGGAGGGGATAGACTATGAGGAGACTTTTGCTACTGTAGCTCGTTTGGAGGCTATTAGGATACTCTTGGCTTTTGCAGCATCCAAAGGGTTTAAACTTTTTCAAATGGATGTCAAGAGTGCCTTCTTAAACGGCTACATAGAAGAAGAGGTGTATGTTGTACAACCCCCCGGTTTTGAAAACCCCAAGTTTCCAAACCATGTTTTTAAACTTCACAAAGCTTTATATGGTTTGAAACAAGCCCCTAGAGCCTGATATGATAGGTTGAAAACATTTTTGCTTGCTAAGGGTTTTAAAATGGGATGTGTGGATAAAATGCTTTTTCTCCTCAAGCAAGGCAAAGACACTCTCTTGGTCCAGATTTACGTGGATGATATCATTTTCAGTGGCTCTTCTCACGCTTTGGTTGCCAAGTTTGCAGATCTTATGAGCAGGGAGTTCGAGATGAGTATGATGGGCGAGCTGACATTCTTTCTCGGATTGCAAATTAAGCAATCCCGAGAGGGAACGTTTGTGCACCAGGGCAAGTACACCAAAGACTTGCTGAAGAAGTTCGATATGGGTGAGGCCAAGCCTCTTCCAACACCCATGTCGACCACGACGGCCCTGGATGCGGATGTGGATGGAGAAGCTGTGGACCAGAAGGAGTACCGGAGTATGATCGGGTCGCTGCTCTACCTAACGGCGACACGCCTGGACATCCAGTTCGCGGTGTGTCTATGTGCGTGCTTTCAGACTTCGTCGCGCACTTCTCACCGTCAGGCGGTCAAGCGCATTATGAGGTACCTTCGTTTCACACCTGAGTTCGGGATTTGGTATTCAGCTTCCTCCACCCTCTCCCTTTGTAGTTTTTCTGATACCGATTTTGCTGGTTGCCGAGTTGAGCGCAAGTCCACTTCTGGGACTTGTCAATTTATTGGTTCTTCTCTTGTTTCTTGGTCTTCTCGCAAGCAGTCTAGTGTCGCTCAGTCTACCACAGAGGCTGAATATGTTGCTGCAGCTAGCTGCTATTCTCAGTTGCTTTGGATGATGGCCACTTTGCGTGATTTTTGTCTGAGCTTTTCTCGTGTTCCTTTGCTTTGTGATAGCACGAGTGCTATTAGCGTTGCTAAGAACCCCGTGCTGCACTCTAAGACCAAACACATTGATGTGAGCTTTCATTTTCTGTGAGACCATGTTGAGAAGGGTGATATCGACCTTCGCCATGTCGATACTTGTTGGATGCACTCCTGCTGGGCCCCCACTGACAAACAGGGGCGCGGAGCGAGGGTGGACAACGGTCCGCTACGTGCGAAGGTACGGGCGATGGTGCGAATGAGTAAAGTGGTGAAATATTTCTCTACTTCTCAAAAAACCGTGTCTTTTACACTGCTCACCTCTTGGTATTTATAGGGAATACCAAGGGGCACTGACCTAATTACAATAGGGTACAAAAAGATTCCCTGGCACTGTACAGGGAGAGAGGGCAAAGCCATAAAAACACAGTAGGAGTGGAAACCCTAGTCGGTCCTCCTCCCGTCCGCCGCCATCTTGCTCTGTCTGCCTTCGACGGAGAACAAAAGAGGAACGGACCTTCGCCTTCGCCGGTCCTTAGGTCAGCATCCTCTCACCACTCGCCGAGCCTGACGCCTCAAACGAAGAAGCACTGTAACCTGCGAAGGTTACTTACTACGTGTTCGGAGCACCTTTACCTGCGAGAAACAAAGCGAACAGCGAGGGTTGAATTTGCATCCGAAGGTTAAGAGAATGACCCAGAAGAGCCCCAATTAGCGGGAGGGTGAAGCTCTGTGAGGGCACGCGGGTTGCGCGGAGGTTATTTTCCTGCTCAGCCCACGCGGCGCCACTGCCGAGGGTCCCTTCCCCAACAGTAGCCCCTCGTTGCCTTGGATCTAATGAACAGTATTTAGGCCCAAGCAGCGCCCTTAGACGGGAAAAGAGACCCTTGGCAGCGACGCCCGCGACTGCTTTGGGCTGGGCCGTTGCACTGTTGTTTTGTACTGTTGTAGCCTGTTTCGTTTTCTGCACCGTGATTTTCGGTCGTCGCGCCGATTTTGTCGGGTGGGGGTGCCCGCCTCATGGCCTATAAATAGGAGGGGTTGGTGGTGGGATTGAGTCGTGCCTTCATTTGCTCTGCCACCCTGTTGCTGCTCATTTTCTTGCTGCGAAGGTTGCTTTTTGTCTAGTTTTTGAAGGTTGTGAGTTTGGTGCTCTTCGAAGGTCCTGGCTCAAGAGATGGCTAGGTCTAAGCAGACGGCTCGAGTTGTTTCTCCCTCCGCTGTAGATGAGGGGGTGACTTTTGAGTTTGGGCTAAGCCGTGTTTGTAGCTCTGATTTGGCGGTATATGTTAAGCGAGGGTGGATCGAGGAGGGAAAGGCGAGGACCAGCAGCGGGGAGACCATTCCAAAGCCAGATGCGGATGAGATTGTGGTGTTTGAAGAATTCTTTTCGGCTGGCCTTTGCTTCCCGGCTGTTTCCTTTGTGACCTCGGTTCTTCAAAGGTTCAACCTGAAGTTTCATCAACTGACGCCTTCGTGTTTTACGAAGATGTCGGTGTATGTGTGGGCATGCCGTTCTCAGGGCATTGCCCTGCACGTCGAGGGTTTTATTCGCACTCACCGTGTGCATATGCAGCCTCGGAAGATTGACTATGGCGAAGGTAGCACCCGTCTTGGTCAATTTGTTGTGTACACATTCTGCCATCGTGTCGGGTCGGAGCTGCTGGTGCAGGCCCAGAAGAACAAGTGGACCAGCGGGTGGCAGGAATTTTGGTTTTACTACAAGCTAGGTGGTGCGGTGGATCTTTGTGGTGAGCTCCCGCCTCTTGGTGATGTTAGCGCCGAGGCCAAGATGGACACCGAGGCGCACGCGGCTGTTGACTGTTTGAGGGTTGTCGCACGCTCTCAGTGCGCCCGCGACTTGGTTGAGGAGTGCTGCTGTGCTAAGATTTGGCCTCTTAGCCGAAAGCAGGTATGGTTTAAGGTTGAGGATGACCCCAAGTACCAGAATAAGGGTCTGAAGAAACCGAAGGTGGATCTGAACAAGGTCTGGGAAAACGTTCTTAAGAAGTTTCCCAGGCGAGAGGATGGGGTCGAGGCTGTTTATAAGCGCGTCCAGCAGTGGGCGGAGGAGCTTGTTGGGAAGCTATCGACATTGGAGATTAAGGCTATCCACAGCTCGATAGGTAGCGGAGGTCGAGTTAACAGGCTATTCGACGCTCTTGATATCCAGTATGCAGATTGGCCCGTTCCGTAGAGCGAGGATGCACTGAAAAAGAGGAAACGTGTTGCTGCAGGGGATAAAGAAATTATCTCGCGGCCGAAGAGGGGTCGTGGCCGTGGCCATGGCGGCGCTGGTGGTCGGGCGAAGGTGCTTGCGACGAAGGTCGCTGTTAGTTCGGGTGCTGTTGGTACTTCCTCTTCCTCGGCCATAGTCCCAAGTGGCCGAGATGTCAGTAAGGGTGGTGGACGGGTACCCCGCGTTGGCGGGATCAGTGCTCTGATCCAGATTTCGGACGACGAAGGTGTCTCCGATGATGGGGAGAAAGAGGAGGAGGAGGAGGAGGCTGAAAAGGAGGTGGGAACTAAGGACGACTCATCTGACGAGGCTAGTGATACCTCCAGTGGTGAGGG